>CM062811.1:368842873-369478915 GCA_031772625.1 Pinus tabuliformis | reverse complement strand
TAAGCAAGCCTCAATCTGCTATTTGGCATTCAACATTAAATTTGATCCTAATTTTATTCATATCCTCAACTCCATAAAATAGTGCAAACTTCCTACAATAGATATGTAAATATGATGGTGATAATGATGATTATCATCCACTAAGACCAAAAAAGGTATAAAAGAAGGTAAAAATGATATTACTAAAAGTTATTTTGAATTTTATTGTTATGCTCAAAATGCATTAAAAGAATTGTTTTCAAGATCGACGTAATTTTGGTTTAGTTAAACAATCAAGAAAGTGGTAGCGTCACAAATATTTTTGAAATTTAATTCCAATATGATATAAAACTAGATGATCTATGAGAGTTTTTTTAATCTTCAACCATATTACTAGTGTTGCAAAGGTGATAGACTTTTAAATTGTGCTAACACTCCTTTAGTAATAATCATAACTTAATGCATACATGATATGTACTATATCAGATTATAATTAAATGATTAATAATAGTAACATATGCCATTATTTTCCTAAAATAACCTTAACAAACTTATCTTTTAATATAAACCATAAAAAAATATTAAAATAGTTAATATAAGGAATCCAAATTGAGATGTGAAAGATTTTCTTTTGCAAGTTTATATAAATTTGTTTTATAAATTTTTCATGATAATTTTACACAAAAAATGCTGAATATCTACATTAAATTAGAGAACTAAGTGACTTTCTAATTCCTCATTTTGAAAAAACTTAATTTAGTTAAAGTTCTAAATAATGGTATATATTGGACATATATGGTAAGCCTCAATCAACTTTTTAATTAACATAAAAGTACAAAAAATAAATAAAAATAAATTATGCTACTACTCACACTCAACATTTAATTTGATACTATTTTTTTTCTCCTCAACTCTAAAATGGTGCAAACATCCTACAATAGTATGTAATTATGATGGTGATAATGATGATTATCATCCACTAAGACCAAAAATGGGTAAAAAGATATTACTAAAAGTTATTTCGAATTTTATTGTTAATATGCTCAAAAAGTATTAAAATAAGCGTTTCAAGACCATCATAATTTTGTTTAGTTAAACAATCAAAAAGGTTTGCAGCGTCACAAATATTTTGAAATTTAATTCCAATATGAGTATAAATTGGATGATCTATGAGAGTTTTTTAATCTTCAACCATATTATTAGTGTCGCCAAGGCGATAGACTTTTAAATTGTGCCAACACTTTCTTAGTAATAATTGTAGCTTAAAACATACATGAGATTTACTATATCCGATTATAATTAAATGGGTTAATTATAGTAAAATACACATCATTATTTTCATAAAATAACCTTAAAAAACATATATTTTAATATAAACCATAAAAACTATTAAAATAGATAATGTAAGGAATCCAAGATTAAGATGTGAAAGATTTGCTTTAGCAAGTTTATATAATTTTTTTTATAAAGCTTATCATGATAATTTTTACACAAAAAATGGTGAATATCTACATTAAAATTAGTGAACTAAGTGACTTTCTAACTCCTCATTTTGAAAAAACTTAATCTAATTAAACTTCTAAATTATAGATCCATTGAAAACTTCCAAATTTAATGAAATATGTGTTTTAGAGATTTTGATGTACAAAGTTCCTGTGATGATGGATTTGAACCCTGAGATTGGGAAGTAGTTTTTCATCTATATGTATCTGGTTTCAACTGAAATCAATGGTTGGAATTTATGAGCTAGAGGTTTCGGGCTAGTGTACACTTTGTAGGAATAATATAGGCAATTGGAGCTATTATAGTAGGATTCTTGTGGTATGCTTTTGTGACAGTTTTTTTCCTCTGTTTTATGATCAAATTGAACATATATCTATCCTTATTACCATATCTATGCTTTCTTGTGATTATCTCATAGGTGTTTAATATAATTCATAATTCTTATGCTATCTTCTGATGAGATTTTCATGTTATGTGTTCTTTCTTCTAATAAATGAATTCATAAGTTTAGGCTCATTTTTATCCTAACCTATTTCAACCCTATACCAAAATGAAAAACCTGATATGTCAATAATCATACCTACCTTTCCCCATTTTATCTCTGCAACTGATATTTAGAAACCCTGACCTAGTTCTCAGACCCATGACCCTATTCCAGCAAACCATAAAATCAAACCCTAGTAAGTTGATTATCTAGCCTAAGATCTATTTTCCTTACTAGCCATTTTATTTGTTGTGAGATTCTTAAGAGATCCATCTTTGATTTGTTAGGGCTAGCTACCAAATCTAAAGAATGGTTTGAGGTTACCTCCGTTGGTCTCCTTTCTCAACCTTTGGACACTAAGGAGTGCTAACAGGGGGCACATATAATGTGTCTAATCAGGATGAGGACACAAATGCACAGATTGTGTGATATATTGAAACACACTTCATGTATAGGCACATCATATGACATAGAATGATGAGGATATCTAGCACAGAACATGTAATAGATATATACGAGCTCATGGCATTGAGTTTCCACTTAATCAACCTAGAGCATATGTGTTTGTTCGATAATAAAGAATAAGCCTAATTTTAGTAGACATTGATAAACACCTCTGAAAATTTGTTCACTAAATTCCCTTGCTCAATACATCATTCTAATAAAATAATTCATATTTTAGTACATTGAAATAAAGATATGTTTACATAATCATGCATATAGCATATGTGCTAGAATAACCCCCGACATACATATCATTGATAACAAGTTACGAGGCATGCATATGGCCTCTCAAAGACACCTCATAGAGAAACATTAGATATAGCCCAAACAATCGGTAGCCACTTATCAATTCATAAAAACAGACATGAAATCATGCATAAAGGAACCCTTAGAAAAGGGTGCATATCTCAAACTCCAAAACAATGGGAAACCACTTATCAATCTACCAAACTATGCACATAGGACTAGATAAAAGAACCCTTAGAAAAGGGTGGATGTCTCAAACACGCAAAAATAGGCATCGAACTATTACAAAATAAGTCAAAACCCCAACATATAACCATGATGAAAATGCCACAAGGCTGCCATGGAATAACCAAGAGCAAATTTGATAGGAACCAGAATGACCGCAAAGCCCCAATCATGGCCACCCCGATGCAAGCCAACAACCTACACTAGGAGATAAGCAATGAAAAAGGATCACATGGCCCATAGCATCATGAAATCCTTCACACTAATGAATACCATCCCCGAATTTCTCCATCATATTGTACCCTAGCACCAGCTAACAAACAAAACAACCCATTGAGGAGAAAAAGTCATCGACGATGACATCAAAAGACACAAATGCACTTGTTGGTGCCCCCTTATTGTGTATAGCTCTTACCAAAGAAGATGAGTTTAATGTGCTCTTCCTTAGCCAAGAACAACTGTCATTGTCCTCGCCAGCTGCTAGAACAAAAAACGTTTTCATCTTGACCACGACCAAACCTATTGTTAATAAAACGAGAAACATATTCCATGTTCTAAGGGTTCAACTATAGTCTGCAGATGATCAGTTTCATCAACTTCTCCAACTAGTTTAGGAGTACCTCTTATATATGGAACAAATTTATTCCCAAACAAACTAACGAGAACAAAAATTTCATAAACCACAACCTTTCGTTCATATGCGTCACACACAATCAGCTTCTACAGGGCATGAACAAAGACCCCTAACCCAGATTTGTTACTTATTTTGGCTCTTATTTTGCAATATAATTAACTTAACTTTGGTTAGCTGGTATCAGAGGACCTACACACTTGAAATATTTTCTATGAATGCTCTCAATACACTGCAATATTTTGACCCCCATGAACCACTGGCTGCATATCATTATGTCAAACATAGAACATGGATTACAAGAAGATTGAAAATTGAAGGGTGCATACTTGTCCACCTAGCACGATACTCCAAATGGTAATAACATGCAACGTATGGAGAGAATGAAGTATTTCTCTCATACACTATATATCTATTATTGCTTAACGACATAAAAATATAATATTCACTTGAAGGAATAGATTGCAATGGTGTTACGAGAATGATGAAGGACAAAACCAGATTATTACTATGAATATCTCCATTGATTTGTATTGAGCTCATAATTCTACATTCTGAATGAGGCACTATATCATTAAGATACATGCATGTTTATACTTGTGATAGGGCATGATAGTATCACTAGTTCCCAACTAGATAACTAAGGGATGCTAAAAAATGAATGAGCGACATCACAGTCCAAACCATAATTAACCAGGCCAAAATTATTAACAGTGCAGAGAAGCATTCAGTTGGAACTTGAAGGTACTTGAATGATGTTAAAGGTGGAACAAGGATCACAATATTACACACAAACTATAGAGGAACATTACTTAATGTCTTCACCATCTTGATCACACTATATATGCAAGAAAAGCCCCTTATGCTACAAAATAGTAAACATTTTTCCATCCAAATGACACAGACTTTGTCAACTCCCAGGATAATATGTCAATCAATGGAGATATTAGTTTAGTTATGCTTGGAACTTCAAACAATTTGTCACCCCCTCACACCAACATATCAGATTTAAGCATGGGCATAACATGGAGGAGAATCATAGTTGCTAAAAATTGTATCTCTCTATCTAGAGGCAAGAATGACTACAAACTTTTGATTCAAAGCACAAGAAGAAATGGGAAAACTAATGCTCTGAGATGGAATAGGAAACAAAGTGAGGTGGATGATATTATGTAGAGCTTAGTATGTCCACACTTTTCATATCTTCTACAGATCAATTTAATCACGCTACAGTACTAAGAGAAAAATAAACATAATCTAGATAACTACTTTAACATTCCCTTTCTAGAATCAGTAGCATAAGTGGACCTCCTACATGTTGTCTATTTCTTTTGATTTGCTACAATTGCTTATAATCCCCTTTTTACTGGAGCTGAGGAGGTATTTTGATAGAATTCTTGTAGCAATTCATTGATCATTGGGCATAACTAAAATCAGATCCTCTTCACAGTTAGAATTCCGACCTGTCACAGTGAAAGCATCAAAGGTTTATGAAATTTCGGTCCCTGAGGTAGAGCCTTGCCCCAAAGGTATAATCTGAGGTTGTTTTGAGAAGGAAATCATCATGGGAGATTTTGGGCTTTAATCCAAGTTTACATAGAGACAAAATTAGTCACCTATGTAGCATGGAGGAACATACATGGCATTGATTGACCCCAGGTTTTTGGCTGTACTAGTAAAGGATTCTCAGGTCCTTCTAGGAATTTTTTTTATATCATTCCCATGATATTTTTTTGAGGACCAAGTGTAGAAGATCTTGAAATTTGGGCAACAGAAACATTTTTATAATATTCATCTACAATATGAAGCACACGTTAATTAAAGAAGTAGTAAACGCCTTCATAGTTTTGGCAGCAAGGTTTTACGCATGCTTTGGAGCAACATTTGAAGGGTCATTTAAAGTGAAATTAAATCAAGATTGAAGAACCTTTTAAAGAAGTTCATAAATATCTCCTTGAGGTGACTTAACACACACTTGAAGTCATATTGTACACCTTTGCATTAGTTTTGAGGCAACATACCTTGAAGGGTGAAGACAATTTTGGATTATTTGGCATTTTTCGATCTCTACAGACTAGGTTTTTGGGAAACATTTGGAAGAACGAAGTGAAAACCTTGACAGCATCCTTAGAGTAGACTTTGAAAAGAATTTTGAAGAACACTTTGAGAGGAAAAACCTTGAAGAAACCTTTTGAAGAAGTCACTGTCATGAGATCATTCTTACTATTATCGTTCTTCCTCCCTAGGTGTCTCTATCCCTTTCCCTAATGTTACAACCCACACTATTATATATTCCTCTATAATCTGTGTTATTGTTTAGCCACTACAATTTCAATGTTGGGTTGTGTTTTATTCTTTCCACGACTAGCCTACGTAGTCAACTAGAGGTTTAGAGGGGGGGCGGGGTCCCCACTTCGTTGCGCTGATTGTGTAGCGGGGGGGGTTACAAGCGGGCTGACAACCCCCTAGTGTAGGGGGTTTGGGGGGAGGTAGCCCCCCTCTACGAGGTCTGGGGCAGCGCCCCGGGCAAATTGTTTTGGGACCAACCCTATATTAGGTGGGACAAACCTACTAATTGTTTTGTCCATGGTTTTAGCACATGGTTTTGGACGCGACGGTTTTTCGGTCCATGGTTTTGGGCGCGATGGTTTTTAGTCCATGGTATTGGATGCCTCAGCATGGATATATATGTATTGTAACATTGGAAGGAACATAATGAGAAATCAATTGGTAGTCCCAGTTTCGGGATCCACAGGAAATCTCTCTGTATATGTGTTTTATATGTTATGCTCTCACATTGTTTATTTTTTGTGTTTTAGAATTCATAGGTAGGTAATTTATTTATGGGTTAAAGCTGACATTCAATTGTATCTTCCCCTATTTCTGATATAGCTATTGCTTCCACTGGCATCACACTTTATGCCCTATCTTCCAACTTTAATAGAAATAGGGGAATTCCTACAAGGTAACCCCAAATGTTACCCACATACTCTAATTCATGCATGGCAAGAGGTATCAAATTGTACATGCGTACACTCAATACCATCTACTACAACATTTTGCAGAGAGATAAGGTTGATTTTACCAACCTATGGTGTTGTAAATGGTTCAATAGCTCAAAGTGGTATAGGAAAATAAAGTATTGTTTTTGTTTGCAAGTGAATTAATTTTGAATGAGGTATGCCTTATTAGTCCATGGTAAGGGTAGGGACTTCTGTCAAGAACATTTATTTTCTACACCAACACCTCCCATTCCCGTAAAAAACCATTATTTACTTCTAGTAGCAACACTTTCCTAGAAACAAATGTTGTCTCTCATGAGGCAATCCTTTCAATAAAGATATTGATCCATTAATTGGTAGGAGTTCCCGTAACTATAACCTATTACCAAATTCAGACAATCAATGGGTTTCCATTCTTTATCCAAGTTATATTTTTATGCAATGTTGTAATTAGCATCCTGGAACCATTCATAGACAGATTACGAATTTAGTTTAGGGATTTAAAGCTAAAAGATATATAATAAATAATTTCCTTAAGGTTTAGTAAGTTTTTCTGTCAGATGCGAATGTTAGCATGTTCAAGCCAACTTTTTCCAAAATCAACCCTTTGAACAAAAACCACATTGATCCTTACCAAGAAAAAACAGAGCTGCAGAGATCCTCGAGTAATTAAATTTATGGATATTTGAATCATAGTGGAAGGATGCTTACAGATATATACTAATCTAAGGAGTCCAAGAAAATCTCGGGTTTGCCCATCTAACTCCCTATGCATACTTTTATGGAAAGTTGAAAATCACTTCATTCATAAACACATTGTGAATTTGATCCATGGGTGGAAAAGATAAACCGAGTGGTATAAATTATTTCCAAAATATAAAAATACTGTGTTTAACCAAATACAAGCACACTATCTGAAATAACCTGAGTCAAGGTCTTGCAAAATTCGACACTCTGTGAAAAAATTGTATTGATATTTTTTAACCTAAACTCTATCACAAAATATCTTCAAAGAGTACAATTTTAAACTATTGGGATCGTAACAAAAGGTTTCTCCTAGATATTATCTAATGTTAGGAGTCTAACAGAATTTATGGGTGACCTATCCAAGTCCCAATTAGTATTTTTGGTAATTTTCAACATCTTCATTTGGATTTTAACAAATAGTTTTCTTATTTATCTGGATTTTAACATCCATATCTTGATTCCAAAGGAGAGTTAGAGTAGTCATAACAAAAAAATAAGAAACAAAATACATATGAGCTATCCTCTATACTTGAGTAGGAAATTTCCACGTTTAAAGAGGTAAAGAATAAACGATGAGAACCAATGGATAGACTAAATTCTCTTAACTTTCTCCTCAATTACTAGCTAATGAATTTCACAACCACTCAAAATGGATTAAAAATTTAAAAGGTACTTAATAAGGACTTGCTGAGGAAGAAGAATTGCACGTTTGATCCTTGGGAAGTATCATCCCTTTTACTTGGTTTCAGTTTGGTTTCCTTCTACATTGGGTACCTATTGGTTTGGTTAATGACTATTATATGTCTTGTTTTTGATAAGCTAACTGTGCAATTCTTTCCAGGTTTATAATAAACAATCCTTAAATGTGGATATATGTAATTTTCGACAATTTCATCACCTCATATTTTCTCATCAATTTCCCCCTTTAAAGAGGTTAAAATTCTTGCATTTAGTATAACTACTAGCCCAATAGGTGCACCCATCATTGTAATTATCACACACATCTCATAGTACTTTCACAAAACAAATCATGGGAGTTGAGCCAAATTTTTATTGGTCTTCTCATACCAAATTTTTTGAGGTCCAGTTGGGAACTCATAATAGAAAGAGTCACAAAGTCTTATTGGGAAATTTTGTGTTCTCAACAGGTATGTGAATTATGGAATCAAGGTCCATAATAAGGTTCAGACCAAAAAATGTGGTCATGTAAGGACTCATCATAGATCTTAAAGATTTGCTCTAGAAAATTTCAAGGTGGGAGAAGTAGTAAAAATGACACATAAAGTTGATTCCTCTAAATATTCCTCTCTAAAATAATGCTGAAAAATAATATATTGATCCAACCACAATTATTTATACCTTACAGACCTTCCTCTTGGATCGTACGCAAAAAAATATGAACAAATCGATTTACCTAGAACATCTAAGTAAGAGGCCTACTCACATTGCTTAGAAAAACATAATATGGGATCCTAAAAATCCTCCACCTCCTCAAGTTAAAAAATAATATTAGGTGAAAGAAAAATTACTTTGAATCCTAACACACCAATAGGATTTTTGCTACTTGTTTTTATCAAGAAATATAATTCTATTAATGAAACAAGATGACTATGTAATCAACAGACGTTAATGCTCAAAATAATTTTGTGAAAAAGTTGAATGACCTAAGGAGAACATATAGACCAAGGAGATACTAAATATGAGGTTCCCATAATAGGTACAACTTAACCTCCTCCCATCATTATCCCATTCTAGTAGTTTGAGTTAATTTCATTGTCCCTCCTTAATCCATTACTACAACACATTAACTCTTGAAGCCTAATATTTTCATACATTGAAAAGGCTTGGTTGATCCAATCCCTCTACTCTAGTACTTCTCACATGGATACCTTGTGAATATATTGTGTGTAAACTTAAGATAATTTGTGATCCCATATTTGGTACCATGAATTGAAGATTCACATCCATTCTCTACTTTATTTAGTATGAACATGAGGAGACATAAAAACTTGACTTACAAGTGACAGGTCTTCTGAATAGTCCACAACATCATAAGATGATCCATAGAAACAACACTAAAAGTCAACCCATATTAAATAGTTAGCAGATTAATAATTCGTTATATAGTTTAATATATGCTATTTTATAAATAAACCATGGTTCATAATAATTTTGTTAACAATAAAAAAAAAAAAGATATCTTATATAATAAAATATGTTTGTGTGTTTCTTCATTAGCAAGAACAAAGTTAATCATATCTCTATTAGATTTGAAAAAATACACATAGCAGATACTTATAGCATATACAAGGAATTGATGTCATTATACTCTCGTTACAAATTTCTATCTCAATATTTAAAATTCCAGCAAAAAAATTAAGAAGGCCATAACCCTTTATAAAATATATTGTAAACATCTAATATTTTACATATTTATATTTAAATTATATCATGGTAAAAGTTTAATTATTTCTAATAAGAAACTGATTTAATCTATCGTCACCTAGAATAGAGTAACCTCGCAAAGGTCTACATAGATATGACATTCTTTTCACTCAATATTGATTGTTACAAAAAATATTTGGAGTTTTATGCTTCAGCTAGCCATAAACCTTATTTCTCTGTATATTTCAATAACAAGTCATGCATGAGGCATTAAGCCATTACTATGTTGTCTCTTACTAGCCTTGTCCTGAATTATACAAACAAAAGTGATGTCATCTTCTCCTTCTTCTCTTTCCTTATATAGAATACATCGATGTTAAGGAACCCAAACCCTATGATCCACTTATCATTATATAATTCTTCCTTTGTCTTAACATTTTAGGTTGACATAAACCTACATTATTATTAATGTTTCTCTCTTATTACATAAGTGATCATTGTCGTCATCATCATCATCATCATTTTTTATTTCCTTTCTATTCTACTATGAAATTTGTTTATATACTATTTTATTATTATTATATTATTACTTAATAATATGTGGGATCTAAAGCCCCCTCTCAAGAACACATTACATCACTTTCTCCCCATCAAACTTTACATCCCTAGAACAATTGTCATTTTGAGGGATGGAAAGTACACACGGTAGTTGTGGGGAGTTTCTGTGTAACCCACAAATAATCCCAATTTTGTGGTCGACTCAAGCTTATTCTTTGATTGTTTGGACACATACTAGAAAACAGAGGCTCCCAAAGTCCTGAAGTGTGACATATCCAAGTGTAATCATGCCAAGAATCGACAAGGAATCTTGTTCTTCAAATAGGCTGATATGTTGCATGCCTCAACCCACAAATGTAGAGGTAGGCCTTAGTCATGCAACATCACCCTCGCTACTACAAAAATGCTATGGTTATTTCTCTCAACCAGCCTATTCTGTTGTGGGTTGTGGGGTGCGTTGTCCACTCTTGTCGAATTCCTTCTTTCGCACATAAATTTTTAAATTCATTTAACAAAGGGAATCTTTGGGTTGGGTACAACATTGTTTTTCCAATGACTTGGTTGGGTTGCCAAGTCTCAAAGAAAGTAAAGCTATCTACGAGGGCATGACAACTGGGGAGTAGCAAGGTGTGCCAGGGAATGCCAAGAAAGTATTAACACATGCAAGACATTTCCAAGGGATGATAAGCATGCCAGGATGTGTCAGGTGCCAAGGTGTGATGTGAATGTATTTTATGGAGTTTGAGGGCCAAGTGCGAGGGAAACACAAGGGAGAACTCATTTCAAATGCATGGAAATGAAGTGTCAACAAGTTCTAGGTGTGCTATGGAGGGAGTGAAAAATTATGCTATCTAGTGCCAAGGCGTCACAAGGGAGAACTAAGTCAGAATGCTTGGAAATGAACGAATAAGAGTGTGCGACAAGGAGTGCCAGTGAATTCCAGGTGTCCCAATGATGAAGGGTGTTAGCAGAAGTTCAGAATAGGACTTACAGAAGGAAAGCCTATGGTTGTGATAAGGCATGTTCAAAGTAGTTTCAGACAAAGGGGGAATTTGGTTTGGGCACAACATTGATTTGTCAATGACTTGGTTGGGTTCCCAGGTCACAAAAAAGTAAGGTTATCTATGAAGTCATGATAGTTAGGGGGTGCCAAGGTGTTCCATGGAATGCAAGGAAGTACTAACACATGCTAGACAATTTCAAGGAATTTTAGGCATGCCAAGACATGCCAAGTGCGAAGCCATGCCAAGAAGTTCTAGGTGCGAGAGTGTGGTGCCAACACATGCTAGGGAGTGTTAGGGCCTTTTCCTATAGAAAGACAATAGAGCACTAGTTTCAAATTCATGGGAATGAATGAAGAAGAGTGTGACACAGAGTGTTAACAACTACGAAGTGTTCTAAGTGTCAGGGAGTCCTAGGATGTGCTAGGGAGTGAAAAAAAATGAGAGAAATGTGGGGGATGCTTACATGTGCTACATAGTGCCAAGGGATTGTTAGGCATGTCAGGTGTCATGGGATGCCAAGATGTAAACCTTATTACTTAGTTTTATTATGACCATGGTTTGATGTGAGCCTTGTATTCATAACATTTTAAGTTGTATGAGTTTATATTCCACATGAGTAGCCTAGGATGAGTTAAAGGAAGTTCTTAGGTGAACACGACATAGTCTAGTTGTAATAATTGTAACTTGGTCAAGGTATTTTTATGGTCAAGTTGTCATTATAGTTGATATAGGATTTGGTTAAGTTCCCATGTTGCAAAAAATCTAAGCATAGTTGTGAGGGCATCACAACTAAGGAGTGTCAAGGGGTGATAAGGAATGGAAAGGCGTGCTAATACATGCTAGATAGTGCGAATGCATGTCGAGTGTTGGGGAGTGTCAGGGATAGGCACAACATTATTTTTTTATTGACTTGGTCAGTTTCTAAAGTCACAAAAAAGGTAAGGCTACCTATAAGGCCATGACATCTAGGGAGTGTCAGCATGTGCCAAGAAATGCCAAGAAGTGCTAACACATGCTAGATAGTTCCAAGGCATGCTAGGTATGCCAAGTCATGCCAAGTGCTAAGGCATGTGAAGATGTGCCAAGTGTTAGGGTGTGGTGCCAACATATGCTAGGGTGTGTTACGGCCAAGTTCCAAGGAAACACAAGGAGAACTAGTTTCAAATCCATGGAAATGAATGAATAGGAGTGTGACAAAGAGTGATAGCAAGTACGAGTTTTAACGGGAAAAGTGTCTACTCAGAACGCCCCTATCCCACTAAGGTGTGATAGTACCTTAGAAAGAAAGAAGGAAAACTACTTTCGTATTCTTCTTTATGAACTGTAAATGAAGAGGAATAGGATGAACCAACCTCTGTCTTCCGCTAGTCCTTTGATCCAATCTCTCTCCTCTTTGACAGCTTCCAGCTACCTGCTCTCTTACTTGCCCAGCATCACCAAGTTCCTGCGAGATCACAGAAGAGGAAAACTACACAAAGACATGGATTTACATTCATAAACAACTTAGGATCAAATTTAAGCTAAACATGCAAATATAGAAAAACATCATTGATACACAAGCATTTAGGAGAAACTCAAGTATTTTTATTGATATAACAAGAAGGTCCAGGAGGAGTTACAACCGATGATTCCTGATCCAGCATCAACCCCCCAGCAAAGGAATCCCCTCTTCACCTCCAACAAAGCATAAATCACCCAATGCACTGATCTCTATCACAAAACCAACAACAATTCTCTGCAAAGTACAAAATTCCAGCCTCTGGATCTCTGGGATGAGGGATCCATATATAGATGTATGCAAAGAGGATGAGTCAGCTTATGATTTGACTAGTGGCCTCTCTCTGTCAGTTCTTGCTTCCACTTGGAGACTGAGAGCCTCTTACTCATCCTTGGTCGAACTCAGTGAGGCAAGTGTCATTGGGGAAGATTCTGGAAGCTTCCATTGTCTGTCCACCTCGCGGAATGACACTGCCATTTGTCATTTCCCGCTCAGCGCACCCTGGTAGTGCATTTAGGTGCGTTGCAATGCACCTAGCTAGTGTACTGGGGTGCTATGCAACGCAGCTAGCTAGTGGAGCAGCTGAAATGATCCTGATTTGACTGATTCTGAGTAGTTTCTGATGGAGAACTTCTGGGAGAAGCTGTAATTGGTTGACCTTGTTCCTCTAGGGGTCGGAACAACACTTTTAGGGACTTAGGATCCCTTGGTTTATGAACATTTCATGCTTAGAGTTGTAAGGCACAAAAATGTCTATAACAGTTGCCCCCTAAAGTATGGGGCCGTTTATCGGGTGAAATGCTTTATTAGGAGGATCCGAAGTTCTTTCAATGCTGGGAGGAGACCTGTAATAAGATACAATACAATACATTATCTTCATACTGTTTTCATGATCTAGCTGAGGCGGGCATTCCCATGCTCAGCTTTATAAATTCACTTTTTATGTACACAGGACAGACAATCGTCTGATGGTAGACTGATGATTCTGGTGAAGTCATCATCCTTTTGGTAGGATGATTATCTGTGCTGCAATTCTGTACATGTCAATGTCTTTATTTTTCCTGAATATATATCGCAGCCCGAATGGATGAAACTAGATCCGGGGTCTTCAATCTCATCCGATCTTCACTCGAAGTACAAGTCGATCCATGTGAGAAATGTTTTGAAGTCGAACATGGAAAGACATCGCTTGATTACCAGTCAATGATGTAAACTGTTAACAAGCGCGAGAGGAATCACCGATAATGATGATGACCCTCAAGGTACTGCAGTACAATTCACGTGGTGTGAATAAAGGACTTGGTGTCGAACACCACGCAAAATCTTTCGGTCGAAGGTCATTGATGTATACCTGTCGTCGGAAGTGAGAAACTTGCCATTGAGGCATGCAAGCTTCAAAGTACTGAATGGGGTGTTCCTAGATCAACTTCTTGGATAATGAGCTGATGTCGACAAGAAGCGATCCGTCAAAGGAGGGCCTTGATGAATCCCACATCAATGACACGGAACGGAGCAAATGATTTTGATGGAGGTGAAAATGATATGATGATATATGGTTTTGGATGGCGGTCATGAAAGAATGAAGTATAATGTATGGTAGTGGATGGGACACGGATGACTTTTCTGGATGACTTCTCTTGAACATGTTGGCGACACTTATGTGATGGATTGGTAGCATTTACCCCAAATGTGGATGGTATGGCGTGACCATGGCGATGTGACCGGTGAATGAAACAACCCAACCCGACTCAGGCACGGAGTGGAAGTGTCATGTTCAAGAGCGACTTGCTACCAATAAAGATTCTTTGAGTTTCTTCCCAATTTTTCCCTAGTCATTGCTGACCAGTACCTCTTTATTTTTGTCAAGCTTGAGGAGGATAACATATGCTTGTTCTATAATTTGCCCTTCGGGCAAACCCATCGCTATGTTGTAACGAGCCTAGCGATAGTGAAACTCGTTCTCGTCTAAAGACAAGTTTGTCGCTATTAATCTTTTTAATGAGTTTAACGACAAAGATAACTCGATCCTTTTCATTTTTAGAGAGTCTGAAAAGGTACGTAAAGGTAACTCCGAAATTCCTTTTTCGTCATCTAATCCCTTAAGTCTGAAAAAGTATAAAACAATATAGAAGGGATGAATTTTTGATAGTTTTAACGAGCCGAACAAAACAAGCGCTCGATCTTTTTGTGCAATAATCCCTCAGGTCCAAAAAGATTAAAATCTAGAGGAGGGTTAGCACTTCCGGTCGCTTTAACGAGCTGGAAGGCCAAAACTCGGCAATCTTTTCATATTTTACGAGTCAGTTGAAAAGAGCTTAAAGAAGACTCGTCTTTTGAGGAACGAGTGATAAAATGGGTAGCAGCTGATTCCAGGTAAGGGTTGGAATTTTCCAAACACGGCAGTGTCACAAGGATGGCTAGTGAAATCACTCTTCGCAGCTGTTCCTCAAAATGGGTAAACAATCAAATGGAGGTGAATGATCGGCCAATGAAAAGTGGAGGTGACGGTGCAAACACGACCAAGGCTTCAATGGCTGAAATGCCTCATTCACGGTGGTTATTTATGGGGAATAGTTCATTTTTTAATGAGCTTAAACGCGGGTAAAAACACTTGCTCATGTCTTATGTTTATTTTTTAACGAGCTTGAACTATGTGCTAAAACTGCTCGATTAATCCAGTCATATGATAAGAATGTCTCATATAAAAACGACAACTTTTAGATTTTTGCCCCACATCCTCTCTTTATGCAAGTTAGGTGACGACTAATCCTACGAGTTTAAAGGGTTAGAGGTCCTAAAAATTTAAAAAAATAAATAGCCGCCCCTCGCTTGCACTCCAAAAGGTTTGCATGCCTCCAGGTATAAAACAGAGTTTCGACGTCTCCCTCTATTCGAGCTGACAAAACATTCGTTTTATCAGGAAGGGTCACCCTTTGTTCGAGCTGACAAAGAATTCGTTTTATCAGGAAGGGTACTACCTCTTACAGGTTACCCAAAGATTGTTCTATTTACGGCGTAAACAAAACACTTCTCTGGCGATGTCTACCAAGATAAACAAAGGTGAGTGACTCAGTTTTGTCAACTCACATAACTTTGACAAAAGAATCTTATTATAGAATAACCCCTTTTCCACCGACGGACGGGGTACAGACTAGTCATATTCTCCCATGGAAACCTACCCTATACCCGAAGTTTTCCTGCCGAAGCAGACCAGGACGCATGCCCCCTGGGTTTCAGTCATATCCCTCCGAATTACTCGCGCTCATCGGGAGGATGGACTGGAGATTGAGACATTTCTTGCGTGAAGAGACCATTTAGGGATGGTATATGACTATTTGCTATGCATGATCCGGGAAATGAAAGCTGGTCCACGAGCTTGACCACTCTTCCTTTGTGCGAAAAACACATTACTCTAAAGAGTGAGGAGACGATGGCTCCCATGCAATAAATATAGTCTCGTCCAAGGAGTAGGTTATAATCCAAGGGTCCTTGAAATACCATTACGTTCATTTGAACTATCTTCCCTCTCAATGTTATGGGCACATTGGGAAGGATCCCTAAAGGTCGACTGGTTCCTTTATCAAAGCCTGTCAGATTTCTCATCTCAGGCAACAGTGGTGGCGAACCAAGCGCTTTCCAAGCAATAGAGGAAAGGATACTCACAAAAGCCCCCTCATCTATGATGGTACCAGCCATGACCATTCTATATATTTGAACGATAATCCAGAATTGTATGCTTGCCGGTAAACGGGGTCTGCCTAGTTGATTCCAATCGAAAGAGACAACTAGGTTGCATGGAGGTGGGACCGAGTAGACGGCGGGGTATGGCTCTGACGAACTTCCCTCCTGCGGTAAGGGAATGGGTAAACTGCCCCCATGTTCGTCGGAGTCTGTGTTGATGAAGAGAATTTGGACGGTGTCATCCTTGTTCTCTTCAGTGACTGTATCATCCGAAGATAAAACCTCTGAAGGCAAGACCGGGTCAACTGCCGCCTCGACCTTTTGACTTTCATCTAGTATGGATTCAGATGGTTTATCTTCGATGATAGGCGCTTCAGCCGACCTTGAGCGGGCCGGCTGGATTCTCAACTAGCGACGGACTCGGCAAGAGTTTTTTATATCCAGGAGGAAGTCGGAACCATGAAATCGGACGATCATCCAAAACTCTTTTCACTTCGTCTAAGAAGGGACAACAGTGGACGACATGATTGCCTTCGCACAGTTTACAGGGAAGTCTAGCTTTCCCTTTTTGTCCTGGGGCTTCACTTTCGCTAGTTGACAGTGTGCTTTCAACATGATCATCAAAGGTTGATGACACAGGATTGTGCAAATGAGGAGACCAGTCCCTTAGTATCCGAGGGATGCAAGGACAATTTCTCTGAAAGTGGTCTCCTTTGCAAATGACACATGGCGATTTAGGCCTGGTCGGTGCAGTGTGTGGATTTTCGTTAGACGACACTCATTTTCCTCCATTCGCCTTTTGCTCCTTTTTCTTCTTCTCTTTCTTCTTCTTCTCCTTCTTCTCCTTAGGAACTTGACTTTTGGCTTTGCCATCCCCATCAAGCGAAGAGGAAGGGGGAGAGGAAGAATTAGAGGAAGTAGAAGGTTGGTGGGCAACTCTGGACTCGTCTAATTGCTGACTCGATTATTCAGGAACAGTGGTGTTCTGAACGACATTGGTTGAGAAGAGCCATACTGGCAAGCCAATTGTCAGTCCTGGAAGCGACAATGTGGCCATATGGCGTGCACCAACATCTCCCCAAGAGGAGAAGGGACTAGGATTTCCACCAAGGGGAATTCCTTGGTTGGAAGACTCCATTTTCTCAACCTAAGATCAACGTAGGAAAAATGGGTGAATATTCCATTTAAAATAAATTTTAAGACGCTTTGACACAACTTGTTTTTTCAATTTGAAAGAGTCAAGAAAGAACAAAAGATGACTCTAGTCTCCTTCGATTTTTAATGAGCCTGAAGTGACAAGTGCTCAGATGGACCTTTTCCGTTAAGGAGTATGAAAAGGAACAAAAGGGACTGCTCTGGAGATCTATGTAGAGGGAGTACCAAACCAATCACAAAACTGCAGAATACTTTTTACGGTACGGCAGTCAATCTTCCCGAATGTTGTGTTCGGTGCATTGCGATCAGTAGGGCGGTCGACACGGCTTCCTACGGATAAAAGGTTTTAAGCATATAGGGGTCTCCCAATATATACTCGATGGTACGTTGGAGCACAAGTCCGTACTGGCACTTATTGTCTCAAAGTGGAGGAAATCACCCAACCATTAGTGAGGACAACAGTTACCTGGCTTTACGATGCCGGAATACGTCCCTAGCCTAGACCTCTAAATGTTGTGCGTTAAGTTCCAAAGCGTTGTTAGATTCATTCAATTTATTTTAAGTTGATCTTTCTTAGAATTTTGCCTTTTGGGATCACCACGAGATGTAGATGTAATTCCTAAAATGCAATCTAAAGATGATAAACAAGTTTTTATCTCTTTTCAGCAATGAAGATCCTAGCTACAAGGGGAAAAGAAAGACACAATCTTTTCTCAAAGAGCAAAGAGCACACTGTAAATGCACTTTTCCTAAATCAAACCAAACACACTATCAATATGCAAATGCACATATGCATGTATTTGTTTTCACTTTCTTAATATTGATGCCTAAAAAGAAAGTTGATGTACAAATCTGAATTTGCTTTCAAGCGACAAACACAAACAAGCTTCTTTTCGAAATCAAAAGGTAGAGAAGATTACGACACTTTATGATTTTGAAATAAACACTCGTTTAGATGCTAGAAAGTGAAAAATTGAAACCAAAGACAAAAGTAAAAGCATAATCGAGTGTCAACAACAAATAAACTTTCTCCTAAGATCAAAATCGACACTTACGATAGATCTAAATCCAAGGACGACAGTGTGACTATTCTACTCTTTCAATGGAAAAATGTAAATGATGTAACAAACACACAAAGAACATCTACAGTCTTTTTGTACAAAGGAGGTGGAATTAAGGCAAAGAAAAGGGATTTTTAAACAGACACACACTGACCACACGCTGCAAAATCAGAGACAAAACTGAAAAAATGAAGCAAAGAACCTCAGCTGCACAGGGCTAGGTTGGTCAGCGCACCTATTCCACAGAGAAACTGAATTACAGCGCAGGTAGCCCTCTCGGGATCTGCGTTGAAATGCAGAATCTCTTCATTGTGCCTGTGCTGGGGCAGAAACGGGACTTCTATCTTGGTTTTGGGTCACGATTTGCAGTTTAATCTATGGATTTTGGCTGAGTAAAAGCAATCAGTAATGCACAATCAGAGGGTGGATTTAAAGGAGGTCTAAGAGCTATCACAAAGGGTAATCAGATCATTTGTGAATCAGTTGTTCAAATCATAAACAAATCCAGTGAATGGATTGAAGTAGCAGGTGTCTACTTTGCATTTGATAATGGAAAATGCAGTTCGATTGCTACTTCTGTGTTTATGAAATAAACAACAAGAGAAACACAAACAAACTAACTAGACACGATCCCCAGCGGAGTCGCCATTTTGTTAACGGGAAAAGTGTCTACCCAGAACGCCCCTATCCCACTAAGGTGTGATTGTACCTTAGAAACAAATAAGGAAAACTACTTTCATATTCTTCTTTATGAACTGTAAATGAAGAGGAATAGGATGAACCAACCTATGTCTTGCGCTAGTCCTTTGATCCAATCTCTCTCCTCTTTGACAGCTTCCAGCTACCTGCTCCCTTACTTGCCCAGCTTCACCAAGTTCCTGCGAGATCACAGAAGAGGAAAACTACACAAAGACATGGATTTACATTCATAAATAGCTTAAGATTAGATTTAAGCTAAACATGCAAATATAACAAAACATCACTGATACACAAGCATGTAGGAGAAACTCAATTAGTTTTATTGATATAACAAGAAGGTCCAGGAGGAGTTACAACCGATGATTCCTGATCCAGCATCAACCCCCCAGCAAAGGAATCCCCTCTTCACCTCCAACAAAGCATAAATCACCCAATGCACTGATCTCTATCACAAAACCAACAACAATTCTCTGCAAAGTACAAAATTCCAGCCTCTGGATCTCTGGGATGAGGGATCCATATATAGATGTATGCAAAGAGGATGAGTCAGCTTATGATTTGACTAGTGGCCTCTCTCTGTCAGTTCTTACTTCCACTTGGAGACTGAGAGCCTCTTACTCATCCTTGGTCGAACTCAGTGAGGCAAGTGTCATTGGGGAAGATTCTGGAAGCTTCCATTCTCTGTCCACCTCGTGGAATGACACTGCCATTTGTCATTTCCTGCTCAGCGCACCCTTGTAGTGCATTTAGGTGCGTTGCAACGAACCTAGCTAGTGTACTGGGGTGCTATGCAACGCGGCTAGCTAGTGGAGTAGCTAAAATGATCCTGATTTGACTGATTCTGAGCAGTTTTTGGTGGAGAACTTCTGGGAGAAGCTGTAATTGGTTGACCTTGTCCTCTAGGGGTAGGAACAGCACTTTTAGGGACTTAGGATCCCTTGGTTTATGGAAATTTCATGCTTAGAGCTGTAAGGCACAAAAATGTCTATAACAACGAGGAGTGCTAAGTGTGAGGGAGTGCTAGGATGTACTAGGGATTTCCAAAGCATGCCAGGAAATGTAGGGGATGCTAACATGTGCTATATAGTGCTAAGGGATTGTTAAGCATGCTAGGTGTTATGGCATGTCAAAATTGTAAACTTTCTTTCATAATTGTTTTACGACCACGGTGGGATGTGAGCCTTGTATTTGTAAGTTGTTAAGTTGTATGAGTTGATATTTAACATGAGTAGAGTAAGATGTGTTATACGAAGTTCTTAGGTGAATATTGCGATGTGTTATACGAAGTTCTTAGGTGAATAGTGCATAGTATAGTTGTAGTATTTGTAACTTGGTGAAGCTATTGTTATAGTCAAGTTGTTGTTATAGTTGAGGCAGGATTTCGTTGGGTTCCCATGTTGCAAAAAATGTAAGGGTAGTTTTGAGGGCATGATAGCTAAGGAGTGTTAGCGATTGCTAAGGAATGAAAAGGTGTCCTAACACATGCTAGATAGTCTGAATGCATGGCGAGTGTTAAGGAGTGGCGGGGCTAGGCACACCATTTATTTTTCAATGACTTGGTTGGTTTCCCAAGTCGCAAAAAAGGTAAGGCTATCTATAAGTGCATGACAAATAGTGAGTTCCAACATGTACGAGGAAATTACAAGAAGTGCTAACACATGCTAGACAGTTCGAAGGCATGTTAGGCATGCCAAGTCATCCTATGTGCTAAGGCATGCCAATATGTGCAAAGTGTTAGGGTGTGGCGCCAACACATGCTATGGAGTGTTATGAAAAAGTTCGAGGGAAACACAAGGGAGCACAAGTTTCAAATCCATGGAAATGAATTAATAAGAATGTGTGATAGGGAGTGTTATCAAGTTCCAAGTGTGCTAAGGAGTGAGTGACAAGGTATGGTAGGAAGTTTGAAGGCATGAAACAATGCTAGGGAAGCCTACCAACATGTACCAAGTTCCAAGGTGTGCCAATGCATGCTAAGAAGTGGTAGTGAGCGCGAGGGAATACAAGGAAGAACTAGGTCAAAATGGATGAAAATGAATGAATAAGAGTGTGTGATAAGGAGTGCAGTGAGTTCTAGGTGTGTTAAGGAGGAAGTGACACGGTATGCTAGGGAGTGCTAAGGCATGTTAGAGTGGGAGGGTAGCATCCGACCAAGATGTGCCAGGTGTTAGGGTGTGCCAATGTGTGCAAGGTAGTGTTACAGAGTACCAGGGAAACACAAGGGACCATGAGGTCAAAATAATACATGGAAATGAATGAATAAGGTTTCGTGAGAGGAATTGTTAGTGATTTCCAGGTGTGTCGAGGGAGTGACAATATATTATTTGCATTGCTAACACATGTTAGAGGCTATGGAAACAATATTCCAAGATGTGCCAAGTGATAGGGTGCGCCAATTCATGTTATGAAGTGTCATGGAGTGCCACGGAAACACAAGGGAGTACTATTTTCAAATGCATGGAAAAGAATGAATAAGTGTATGTGACAGGGAGGGTCAGTGAGTTCTAGGTGTGTTAAGGAGTGAGCGACAAGGTATGCTAGGCAGTACCAAGGAATGCTAGAGTGCCAGGGCGACATGCCAAGATGTGCTAGGTATCAAGGAGTGTTAGGGAGTGCCATGGAAACACAAGGGAGAAGTAGATCAAAATTGAATGGAAATGAATGAATAAGAGATTGTGATATAGAGTGTGAGTGAGTTTCATGTGTATTAAGGAGGGAGTAAAAAGTTTATATGTTAGGCAGTGTCAATGCATGCTTGATTGCTAGGGCTTGTCAAGGAGTATTGGGGAGTGCCAAAGCATGCCAAGGAATGTAGGGGTTTCTCACACGTGCCACATAGTGTCAATGGATTGTTAGATGTGCTAGGTCCTATGATATGTGAAGATGTAAACTATGTTGCTCAGCTGTTTTATGGCCACAATTGAACATGAGCCTTGGCATGGTAACTTGTAACTTTTAAAGTTGGATAAGTTGAAATTATACATGACTAACCTAAGATGAGTTATAGTGAGCTCTTAGGTGAACAAGGCATAGCCTAGTTGTAGTAACTATAACATGTTGAAGTTGTTGTAACCGAGGCAAGACTTGGTTGGGTTCCCAAATCCCAAAAAAGGTAAGGGTAGTTGTGAGGGAATTATATCTAGGGAGTGCTAAGGCATGCGAAGGAATCAAAAGGCATGCTAAAACATGTCTAACATTGTCAATGCAGGTTGGCAAATGTTAGGGTGTGTTAGGGCATGAAAAGGGAGAACTACGTCAAAATACATTGAAATGAAGAAATAAGTATGTGTGCCAAGGAGTGTCAATGAATTACAGGTGTGTCAAGGACAATGTGTATTAGGAGAAGGTCTGAATAGGAATTATATGAGGAAAGCCTATGGTTACAATTATAAGGTGTTGATCAAAGCCATTTCAGAAAAAGGGAGACTTTGGGTTGGGCACAACATTTTTTTGCCAATGACTTGGCTGGGTTACGAAGTCAGAAAATAGTAATGATATTTATGAGGGCATGATAATTAGGGAGTGCCAAAGTGTGCCAAGGAATGCTAGGAAGTGCTAACACATGCTAGAAAATTCTAATGCATGTTAGTCATGCTAAGACAAGCCAAATGCTTAAGGCATGACAAGATGTTCCAGGTACCAGTGTGTGGTGTGAATGCATGCTAGGGAGTATTACGACCAAGTGCCAAGGAAACACAAGGGAACACTAGTTTCAAATGCATGGAAATAAAGTGTGAGTGAGTTATAGGTGTGCTAAGGAGGGAGTGATAAGGTATGCTCTGCATTGACAAGGTGTGCTAGAGTGGTAGGGAAGCATACCAAGATGTGCTAAGCACAAAGGTGTGACAATGCGTGCTAAGGAGTGCTAGGGAGTAGCAAGGAAACATAAGGGAGCACTAGTTCAAAGTGCAAGGAAATAAATGAATATGAGTGTGTGACAGGGAGTCTTAATGAGTTCCAAGTGTGCTAAGCAGAGAGTGAAATTGTATGATAGGTTGCTCTAAGTCATGCTAGATTGCTAGGGTGACATGCAATTAAGATGTGCTAGGTGACAAGGTGTGTCAACTTGTTCTATGAAGTGTTAGGTAGTCCCAGGGAAACAAAATGGAGAACTAGGTCAAATTAATGCATCCAAATCAACAAATAAGAGTTTGTGATGGGAAGTGTCAGTGAGTTACAAATGTGCTGAGAGAGTAACAAGGTATGGTAGGTAGTCCTAAGGCATGCTAGACACCAAGGAAAACATGCCAAGATGTGCTAGGTGCTAGGGTGTGTCAATGCATGCCACGCAGTGTTATGGAGTGCCAAAGAAACAAATAGGATTACTAGTTTCAAATACATTTAAATGAATGAATAAGAGTGTGTGACAGGGAGTGTTAGTGAGTTCTAGGTGTGTTAAGGAGGGAGTGACAATATATGTTAGGTAGTGCCAAGGAATGTTAGAGTTATAGGAAAGCATGCCAAGATGTTCCAGGTGCCAGGGTGTGCGAATGCATGCCATCGAATGTTACAAAGTGCGATAGAAGCACAAGGGAGAACTAGTTCAAAATTCATGGAAATGAACAAATAAGAGTGTGTGATAGGGAATGCCAGGGAGTTCCATGTTTTCTAAGGAGGGAATAACAATGTTATATGTTAGGTAGTGCCAAGTCATGGTAGAGTGCTAGGGCATGTCAAGGAGTTCTAGGGTGTGCTAGGGAGTGCAAAGAATGCCAAGAGATGCATGGGATGTTAACACTCACCACATAGTGGTAAGGGATTGTTAGACGTGCAAGGTGTTATGGCATCTCAAGATGTAAATTGTGTTTCTTAGTTTTTTTATGGCCATGGATGGATTTGTGCATTGATTTGGTAACTTGTTAAGTGGGATGAGTTGATATTGGACATGAGTAGCCTATGATTTGTTATAGGCAGTTCTTAGGTGAACAAGGCATAGTATAGTTCTAATAACTATAACTTGTTTAAGTTGTTGTAGTTGAGGAAGGACTTGGTTGAGTTCCCAGGTCTCAAACAAAGTAAGGGTAGTTCTGAGGGCATGATATCTAAGGAGTGTTAGGGCATGCCAAGGAATGAAAAGGTGTGCTAACACATGGGAGACAATGTCAATGGATGTTGAGGAGTGTTAGGGAGTGTCAGGGGAACACAAGGGAGAACTAGGTCAAAATGCCTGTAAATGAATGAATAAGAGTGTGTGCCAAGGAGTGTCAGTGAATTCCAAGTGTCCCAAGGATAAAGTGTTCTAGGAGAATTTCATAATAGGACTTGTAGGAGGCAAGCCTATGGTTGTAATTTGGTGTGGACAAAGTAATTTCAGAGAAAGGGACATTTTGGGTTGGGCACAATATTGTTTTTCTAATGAATTGGTTGGGTTCCCAAATCACAAAAAAGGTAAGGCTATCTATGAGGGCATGACAACTAGGGAGTGCTGATGTGTTATAGGGAATGTAAGTTTCCCAGGTTGCAGAAAAGAGTAATGCTAGTTGTCGGGGAATGACTGCCAAGGTGTGTTATGGAATGATAGGGCATGATAACATGTGCTAGATAGTGTGAAGGCATCTCAAACAAGCTAGGATGTGCAAAGCGCTAAGGCATGGAAAGATGTGAAAGTTTCTGAAAATGCATGCTAGGGACTATGAAGGCAACAAAAGCGAGAAACATGTTAAACTAAAAGGGGAAGAGAAAATAATAAGGTTAATAAGTCATCAATTTACCTTTTCCATGAGGGGCATGCTAGGCACATTGACACTAGGTGCCAATCGCTAACAAGTGTTAAGTGTTAGTGCATTCTAAATGCCAAATCCTCAGTCGTTTTTTCTCATCCGCTTTCTAAAAATTGATCTCAAATAAATTTAATATTAAACCATGCCAAAGCATAACAAGTAATCTCAATGCATGCCAAAGGTGTTAAGACTTGCCATGTGCCAACACGTGCCAAGTGCCAATGTGTGTTAGAGAGTATCATGCATGTTATGAAGTGGCATAGCATGTCAAATAGTGCTGATGTGTGCTAGAGAGTGCCAATGCATGTTGAGGAGTCTTAGGGAGTACTAGGACAATACAAGGGTGCACTAGGTCAAAATGCATGGAAGTGAATGAATGTGAGGGTGCATGAGGGAGTGTCAATGAGTGCTAGCAATCATGCCAAGGAGGGAGTGACAAGGTATGCTAATCACTAGTAAGGCATGCCAGGGACTATCAGGGCATGTCAAGAAGTTATAGAGTGTGCTAGCTAGTTCCGGGGTTTGCTAACATGTGCCAAATAGTGCCAAGGAATTCCAAGTCATGCCAGGTGCTAAGACATGTTAGAACATGTAGGGTGCGAGAGTATGCCAATATGCATAAAGGATTTTCAGTTAAAAAAGGAATAACAAAGTTAAAATACAAAGAAATGAACACATAAGAGGGTTAATAATTAGAGACTTTATTTTTTTCATAAGGGCCATGCAAGGCACACTAATAATAGGTTCCAATACATGCCAAGTGCCAATGTGTGTCAAGTGTTAATGTATGTCAATGCAATATTGTGCCAAGGTGTTACATGCCATGCTAGGGACTATAGGGCATGCCAACACATGCTAAGGGAGTGCTATGATATGCTATGGAATTGCAACATGTGCTCCGACGTCGTAATCATGGAAATATGTTCTAGGTACAAATATGTTCCATGTACAAAGATGTTCCAGGTACAAAGATGTTCCAATACATGTGAGGTTCCAAGGAATACTAGTGTGTGCCAAATACTGTTAAGGTGTGCCATGAGTGTTTAGGAGTGCTAGGTCTATCTCATTAATAGAATTGACAGAGCTTGATCGTGTATTAAATAATATAGCTCCTACACACACTAGTGGAGCTTTATGTAAAGGGAATTTTGCTAGATAATAAACCTAATAGAGACGAATCATGTGTTGACTTGTAGGAAAATTATATTCTTAGTACTTGAGGGAAATGATACACACTAATTATCTCTTAACAAATTGACAGACTCTAAACACTATGGCATTGGAAAAATAATGAAAAGGACACCACAACAATGGTATTAAATCATTATCGTTTGACAAAAAATATTGGAATAGGTACATAGTATCATCAAAAACTCATTGGGATGATCAATGATGACAAATATTTTTTCACCGTCACCAAAAGTAATGAAAAGGAGCATTGGTGAGGGTCCATAATATCATCACTAGAAGTGTCACCAAAGAGAGAATTAGTGATGGGCCTTTAATGACCCTAACCAAAAGCGTCACCAAAGAGAGAATTAGTGACATGCCTTTAATGACCCTAACCGAAAGTGTCATTGAAAATGGCTTCGGTGACAAGCTTTAAGGACCATCACTATATAAACTTACAACAACTTTTTCTTCAATACCGTCACCATATGTGACATTGGTGATAGACCTTAAAGGTACATCACATGCATGAACCTCACCAATGACCTTTTTTCTTGTAGTGTAACTCCATAAAGTAGTTTACTAAAATAATCATAATGTAAGCACAACATATACCATCCACTTATTACAAGAGAAATCCCACAACGTATGAAGACACATGAAGAAGCAATATGCAATGTTTAGGGGAACATTTAAATCATAAAGATGAGAAAATTCATGGAACAATCATACGAGATCTCGATCAAAGCCATAAGTGAAATAGAAAATCACTTCTTGAATTTTCTAAAGTATCCCTTATCTCTCAAAATAATATGCACCAAAATAAGTCCAAAGCTAAAAGTCATTTACAATGTGTCATGAGGGAAAATTTATAAAAAAGGGTCACTTTTTGTCTACCCATGACTCTTGCACTACCAGATGGCTTTTGATATTCCCATGAGATTCTATTCTACTCTAGAATCTACCCTACTATGCACATGTGAAAGAAATGGTTCTACTCTAATATTATAACAATAGACAATTTTGGAACATCTACATGTAATGCTTGCATAAGATATGAATGCCAAAGATTTTATTTCATTTCCACATTCACCACCTTTTGTTTCTCATCTCCATCTCTATGAAGACACTTTAGGGCATCCATTATTAGTGTTTTTTTTCAAGTTGATTTGATTTCATAAGGCCACAAACATAGTGTATGTCCTCACTAGTTCTATCACATGCCCAGAAATTGTTTCTTTTTTCACCTATAGGTTTTCCATAATATAGGCCTATTTAAGAGGGTTGACAAATGCTTGGATTCCCCAAAGAACTTCTTCTTGCTTCCTAATTTCCTCAAAAAATATGATAGAAGTGACTTTGTCTACTTCAATAATAAATTATATTCATTTGTGCAAATTCTTGTACAAATCTAGTACTATATCTACATCATTTTCTAGCTTGTCTCATGATTGGACCTTGATGAAAATTTGAACATTGTCATTTTGAGAAGTTATCCAATATTTCTTAGTGAGAGTTACCAGTGCATCGATATATTTGGTACTCCATTCACATATATGTTGTTAATACTTGCACTCAATTGTCTAATCATAACTATCTTCTCCTTATTCTCATCTTCTATGATTGGGAATGGTGCTATAGTCTTATGTAGCTACAACATCTCTTCATAGACTACAGTCATAGATTCTTCTCATGTTTCTACGTCTTCATCAATTGATGCATGAAACACTTTTTCATTTGAATGCGTGAGGCATATAATTTTATTCTCCTTGTCAGCCTTAGTGAATTGTTGCTGAGAAGCATAGAGCTTGGGTTGAACTTCTGTAACACATTTGATTATCCCACTCACATTTATCTCTGTTGGAGTCATAAAGGCAGATCCAGTTGAAGCCATCATCTCAAAGTTCATTGTAGTATGCACGACAATATATTTCTCTTTAGTCATTGATGAAGGCTTTGCATGAATCTTGGCATAGAAATTTATTCTCTCCTGCATAGTATTACTATGGACCTCATCAAAATTCAATCTAGTAATGACTATTAATTCTTTTACTTCCTCATATTGGATGCCCAATTGATTGAGTGGCAGGTGTCCACAAGTAATTGGGGTGGATGGAGGGGTAAAATGGAGATAGATCATTAGACATCCTATACCTTTGACCTTTCTGGTGGTTAATGTAATCTAGTTCAAATTTCTTACTGATCTCTTCATGCTTCCTCTTGATTTCTTCCTCTTCCAAACACCTTTTATCTTCTTCGACTTTTCACTTTTGTTCTTATTCAATTCTTTTCGTTTCTTTCTCCTCATTTTCTTATTTTATTTTAAATTATTATCCTTGTTTAGGATTTCTCTCTAGCTCATCCTTTTCTTGTTTCTTCATGTTTTCTTCTTCTTCTTGAATTTCCTTCCTCTTCCTTCCTAAGTTGTTCTTCCTCCTCTTGCTTCTTCTTCCTTTTATTTTCCTACTGCTAGTTCTAGACTTCCAAAACCTACTGATATCTTGTCCCTTGTGATTGTCTAATATCTTATTCCCCTCTTCTTCTTATCTTCTACTTCTTCCTCGAAATAGTTGCATTCCTTTCTTCCATGGTTTCCTCATCTTCATTTCCCTCTTGCTCATCCAATGGGTCCTCTTGGTCATTTATGTTATTCTTATTTTTTTTCCACCTGCCATTTGCTACTCTTTCTTTCTTTTAAGTATGGATGCTCTAAATTGAAGGCTTATGCTTTCTTTAGAGCATTAAGACTGCTCATCCTTTTTTTCTTACTATTCACTTGGCCCTAATTCTCTAGCAACATTTTGTCAATTTCTAACTTTATCTTCATGACTATGCTTGTTGTGAATTTATGACCAACTCAAACATGCTTTCTTAAAATCTGTAGCCGCAATCCCCTTTGAATCATACCTACAATGTTCCAAATCCACAAAGAAGAGGCCTTTAATTTCTTCAGCTTTTGTTTCAAACTATTTGGAATTCTTGAGGTTGTATGCTCCAATAGTCAAAGGGAAGAATGGCCAAATCTTTCTCTTGCCTCTGACTAGTGTTTTATAGAATGTTGTAGCTATATAATTAAAAATATCTTGCACGAGAAGACTATATTTCATGAACTTGGGGAGAGGATGAGGGGGCTTATAGGAGCTAAAAACTCTGATGAAGGTGCCTTCTTCGATGGGAAACCATTATACCACTCTAGTGGTTGTTTCCTTAGCTATATTGGACATCAAGGGAGCATCTTCACCAACAAAGAACTGGAACAAAGGGGAAATAAATGACTCTAAAGTGATTTAAGGTGTACTCTTATAGTGTGGGTCCAAAAATATCTTATAATGAATGTGCACATTCTCTGACATCTCAGGGGTTTAGTTGTAAATCCACCACTCAAAATTGCATCTCACACATACTACATCTAGGAGATATGGCGTGATATAAAATTTTGATGGTTGGTCTTCCCCGAGTTCTTTGCTACTTGTATATTAGATCTCAGAGTTGAAACCAAAATTCTTGCCCAGTTGAAAATAGTTCCTCTAGTTGCAACCATGTACATGATGGGGACCCGTGTTCTGAGAAAGGTGTCGATATCTTACTTTCCATATAATCAGTTCATCATTGCTGCCAAAAGTTGATAGAATTTTCTAAGGCCTTATATTTTTTAGACCTAATCAACCTTGACCTAGAACATGGACTATTCTTTCCACAATGAATTTTGAATATATTTAGTCGATATATGCAAGTCTGATAGCCACCCAATGTTGACAGTATCTTCTCACTCTGGTAGCTTATAGCAAGTGGCAATATTTGTAGTAGTGAAAGAAGTCAAAGCTTCACCTGTAGTATCGATGTTTTGTAGTATCTAGTTAATGGATTTTGTACATGGGAGTATTGGTGAATGTGTGGATCTTTTATAGACTAAAAACCTCTTAACATTGATGTATACCATGATGTCCTTCTAGTCCTTGGGAGTATATCTCTTTGAGAATTATGAATAGAGGTTGAACAATGAGAGATTTGTGGTTCTGTTGATATTGGATGACGTGTCTCTATAGATCAATGAGGGTGGAAAAACTTATAGGATTTCTTGGATGATTCTCTCTAGACTTTTGTTGGAATTATTAAACACCAGAGGAGCCATCTCTCCATAGAAAGATAATGTTGAAATACAATCCAAATTAATGTCACCTGGAATATCAAACAATAAATCCCAATATTAAAACAACAACAAAAATAATAGTAACCAGAGAAATGATCATGATCTAGCTTCGAAATATGAGGGGTAGGATAAGAAATCTTGACGTCAGAAATGGTTTAAGGGATGGTTGTATGGTCGCAATGGTTAAGTGGTTACTAATCAAAAGAAGATTGGAATGGGAACTTCATGTCTTGAGGATTTCAAGATGTTGAAGGTCATAGGTGACAACTTCACAGGATTAATAAGTCAAAAGAATGAAAGGTCGCACAATCGCAGGTTTGCAAGGTTGGAACATCGTTCCTAGAATCATGGTGTGACTCTGCGACCTGATGATATTTGGGTTGAAAAAAAGAAGAAGTTTCAGTTTGATAAGTCATTACACTAACTAGGTCAGCAGGTCGAGCTATAGTGTTTATCACAAGATTTGGGAGTGCGACTTGGTCTTCGTCAACAACTGAAGTGGCTAATTGATGACTTAGGAGGCGAAAAAGGGTTTTAGGGTGAGTGCTAAACTTATTCGTGTACAAAAGATCAAGGGAAGATCCCTGAATGAGGAGATATCCTTGAAATGAGGATTAGGGGGTTTAAAAGCACAACTAAGTGGGTGAATGGAAGTTCAAAATGTTTTAAGGTCATTTTGAGCTTTGAAATGACTCATCGAGGTGATTAAATCCTAGTTGAAAGGAAAATATGGGGTCTAGATAGTAGAGGAAGAAACATGGCAATGGTAAATGATTGGAAGGAAGGTGAAGAGATGCTTATCAAGAGAGAAGAAAACATGTTCCATCTAGGTTTCCATGTCCACCTACCTCGAGCACTCTAATAATTTTATGAGCGACAAATGAGAAAGGGGTGTATATATAGAATGGTTGAACATGTGGCAGTTTGGAGGTCGTGGAGTCATAAATTAGGGAAGGTCACAAATCATGATCTCTAATAGGTTTCTAGGTCATGAGAGAGTATGGCTTGAAGATAGAAGGTCAATAGGAGTGTGACTACATGACCTTGTGACCTAAGGATAATGGTCAATACTAGTCACGATGTTGTGAGGTCACTAGGTTGTTGATTTTAAAATGTTAATACTTGTGTAACCTGGTGAATGTGTGGATAAAGGACTTAGGTAAATGAGGTGTGGTTGGAAGTGGTTGCAGGGCACAACTTTATATCTAAAGGAAAGGCTTCCAGATGTGACTTGTGACTTTGAGAGAAATTTAAGCTTGAAACATTTAACTTGAAATTTTTTCAAGTAATTGAGGAACGTAACTCGATACTAAGGTGAAAAAATTTGTGAATTTGTAGATATATGAGAAAATTCCATTAAGGAGGAGGCTCCAAAATTTATATAGGGGTCAAATTTTTGGTTTGTTGTAGCAGCTAGAATAATGGGCGATACATAGCTAGAAACTCAGGGTCTTTGCTCATCCTCCATTTAGATTATAGTGGCCCCTTGTGAGAGTGTTGTCCCAAACTGATGGGTCCCACTGATATTTCAAGTTACCCTTAACATTTATAAGAAGTACCTCATTGTCTTGACTTATCCCACCAAACAAAAGCAAAGACTATTCCTAATGACTCGAAATAGGCCTATGGATAATAATGTATGGAATGTAAAAGTTTGGTTTTGTAGTTATAGGTATCTAGTGTTTCTCCACTACATGTGATATGGATTCTATAATTATATTATTTTCCATCCATCGCGATGAATTTGGAGTGGAAAAAGTGGAGAAATTTGCTCACACGACTATTTTTACCAATGGGAACCAGTTTTGTAAAACGGTTCTGAAACCTTCCAAGATAATTTTGAGCCATCAAACGATGTTTTTTGGGGTAAAAATTTGACACTCTAGTGCCACATATTTTCATTCTATATACACGCAAATATATTTTCAACGGCACACTAATCATGTAAATCAGAGTCCATATGAAAATGTTATGCCACTCACAAGTTGATCTTCATGTTTGCACACACATAGTTCACGAGGATACTACATCAGCTCCCATTATTCATTCAAACGGGGTTAGCCACGTGATTATGATTTAAAAGACGCTTTATTATTTACAGAGAATTTTGTTCCATAGTTGAGAAAAGATAGCCAAGAGATATAGGAATTAGAGCATACAAAGAGGATCTAAGCACTATAGTAGCCCATGGGCCATAGGCATTACTTACTTTTACCTACAAGCATATTTCCAGACAGAGGAAGAGAGTGAAGAGGCCTCACCTTCTAGCTAGGTTTTTTCCCAAAAGGTTTTCTGAGAGAGCATATCTTGTGTCTTATGTGAGCTTATTTTCTCGTTATCTACTTTTTTGCATAATTTCCATTCACATGCATGCACTAATTACAATTAAATATATCTTAAATTTTAATGAAACTATAGTAGTGTGGAATCCCATACTTTTAATATAAAATTATCATATTTGTTGCGACGAAGTATCTAGTGGAATATTCACGACATTTTATGAATCAGCCAGCAAGACTATAGAGTATTGCAACAAAGTCACTCCCTAGAAATCGTAAATGTTACTCTGCTACCAACATGCCTAGACAATACCTTAATAAAGACATTTGATTGCCACTTTTGGCATAAATATTTTCTGAATCATATTCCTTGTATTTAACTTTTTTTCTTATATGTTCATTCGAATTATTTCTTAGGAATTATTTTTTCTAGGGTGGATGAGGGACCCAAACTTATTTTATGTGCAAGAGAGGATTTTCTAGTTGTTCAGAGATTATTATTTCACCCAACAATATGTGTTACCCATTATAGTTTCTCCTTTCCCCTTTCAGGTCATTGGGTGTGAACCAATTTTAAAACTATAAGGCCATGTTGAGAGTGAACATACTCTTATAACGAACATTTGATAAAGAAGGTTCCCCATTGAGACCAATCTTGAAATCTTAGTGAGGTTGTGACTTCAGAGGAAGTTGGGAGAAAGCATAGAAAAGAGGAGAATAATTCAGCCATTGATGTAGGAGCTACCTAAACTCTAGAGTTAATTCAATTTTGAGTTATGTTTAAGAGTTCTTTATTTAGACTAAATTCATTATTCATGAACTAGACTATCATGATGGATATGATATGAAGGAAATACAAATCTAAATGAAGATCTGAAATGAAAAATGTGGGAATGAGATTAGGAATTAAATGTAGAAGCGAAAGTAAAAATAAAAGAAAGTTATATACATGAATGGGGAAGCATCTACAATAACTTCTAGGTATATTAAAAATTAAGGTCTTAGGAATTTATGGGAAGGGGTTTAATCCTCCACTATAGGGTTATAAATGGTAGGTATGTTTGCAAAGGTTTTATTTAGCTTGAAAAATTCCAATCCACAAGGCTTGATATTTAGTTTTTTTTTCATTTCTCCCATGGGATTTATCCCATTCTATGACTAGATCTCCTATGTTAAATTCATTATTCCCTGTGGATTTCTTATCAAACCATCTCATGATTATATTTTGGTGCACAAAAAATCTCTCTACACTTTTGTCCCTCTTCCTCAAGTTTTAGTAGGGTATCAATTCAATTTTTCATGCTAGGACAGGGAGTTCCTCGAGACTCTTGTGATAGTTGGAGGGTATGCATGTACAAATTTGGATTCGACATTTCTTCTTTCCCATACACCGTGAAATAAGGGAAGGTCCCAAGAGATGGTTTAGGGGTGACACGGTTCTCCCCAGGGAATTGCTTAATGAATTGTGGCAATTTATTTGAAGTGATAGCAATGTTTTCTTGATAATATGGATTAGGTTCTTATTGATGACCTCTGCCAGGTTGTTGCCTTAGGGGTAGTAATTAGCTGAATGTTTCAAAATGATAACATTTTCTGAAGAAAAAATCATACAATTTTAATGGAGAGAAATAAGTAGAATTATCAAATACAAGGGAGCTAGGAATGCCAAACCTAGCTATGATTTTTGATTAATTAAATGGATTACCTCCTTGTCATTAATTTTATGTAAAGGAACAAATTCCACCCATATCGTGAAGTATTATGTGGCTGTGAGTATGTACATGGGCTATTTGGATGAATGTGGCACGATATCCCCAATGAAATCCAACCCCCACTAATGAAAAGGGTCTTCAACTGCTATAGACTGGAGTGTTGCAACTGACCATGATTCACTTTTGGTGCATCACCCACAAATAGAGCATTTCCATACATACTTGTGGGAAAATTAATAAGGTAGGCCAATAGAAAGAAACTATAATGATTTTATGTGTTGTAGTATCACCAACATAATGCCCTCCTTTCAGCCCATCATGTCACTCCTTTAGCACCCTTTGTACTCCATCAGATTCCAAACATTTGAGTAATATGCCATTGTGGTGTTTATGAAACAAATTACCCTGAAATAGATTATAAGATGCAACTTTAAGCCATGCAACTCATTTCTATTTTACAAAGAATGTAGGAGACAAGGCTCATTCTCTTGAGTGCTACTTCAGATCAGTATAAGAAGATGATGAAGAACCATGTATTGGCATTAAATTTTTTTGGTACATTTCAATATCTTAATCCCATCCTTCTAATTTCTCATCTAGTTGGTAGGAAGCTTCAATGGTCAATTTACATAAATTGTATCCTTTGATCTTTTGAGTAGGATTGAACTGCAAGTCATACTGTAGGTAATTCATCTAGTTAGCTCTTCTTTCACCATGTCATGTTGAAGAAACAATGACTTGATGGTTTGGTGAGGTACGAACACTGTCACATGATTCTTCAGCATGTACAACTGAAAAATGCTTAAGAAATTTTTAACAACATATGAATTTTTTTCCATGTTGGTGTAGTTGAGATCTGAACCTTGTAGACTAGTACTCTTGAAAGATATGGGTCATTCATTACAATTCTTCTATGTTAGCACAACTGCTAATGGTGAATATAAAGAGAATGTATAGAAAAAAAATCTTTGTTGAAATGAGGGTTGTAAAGAGAAGGGGCTTCGACATTGGATTTCTTGATACAGTCAATTTTTTCCTTGTTTTCTTGGTTACATTTGAATCTGACATCATTATTTATCAAGTTATTTAATGGTTTCACTATCTAAGAAAAATCCAAAGTAAACTGATGAAGAAAGTTAATCTTACATAGGAAATATTGCATAAGCTTCTTACTGTTTGGAACTAGGATTTGCACAATAGCCTTCACATGTTAGGGATCAACGGTGATGCCTCTTTTAGTTATAATATTCCCAAGAAGGTTTCCTTCTGATGCCGTAAATAAATTCTTCTTGGGATTAAGTGATATTCCCTATTTTCTACAACATTTAACTATTTTGTTTAGGTGGTGGAGATGATGTGATCACCTCTTTCCAAAAATTGTCACATCATCCAAATACACTACCATGCTTTGGCCAATAATCCCTCTGAAAGAAATTTCCATCACACTTTGAAAGGTGGATCGAACACTAATAAGGCTAAAGGGAATGCATCGAAAGGAAAATGTTCCCCACTTAGTTTTGAAATTCATCTTTAATTGTTCTAGTTAAACTGCCAAAACTTGATTATACCTAACGAAGACATTGAACAAAGAAAAAAATTCATATCGATATGTTGTTTGTAGAATTTGGTCCATAGAGGGAATATGATAGTTGTCTTTATTTGAAGCCTAATTTAGATTCTAGAAATTGAGGCATAGGTAGATGTCATTGAACTTTTTCCATACAGGGACCAAATTTGAGACCTAGGTGCAGGGTCTGAATATGAAGATAATTTATGCATCCAACAACTTCTTTAATTCCTTTTGAATGAGGGAGTCCAATGTTGGGTGCAATTTCATTAATTTTTTATGGAATAGATTGGCCTTCTCTTTTATAGGTATCACATCTTGGATGATTCGGGTGTGATATTCTTTGAGCTCATCGTACTGGAGGAAAACACATCCTGGTACTTTCTCAATAGGTTGATGAATTCTTGTCTTTTAGCGGGTGAGAAACCAACACCCACATCAATGATCTTAGGGTCAGATTTTGTCCCATAATTGATTTTCTCATGTGACACTGTTGAACATCGAGTCTTGGTATTTGGGGATGCTTGAAACCACTTGTGCATATCAAATAATTTCTCCAATGTAACAACACCTTTGGGCATAGGGTTTCCCTTAAGTGCATCAACCTCTTCTTGTAAGGTTTTTTCATGTTCTTCTTCATTTATTGTCTCGTCTCTAAATACATGCATGTTGGCCATGAAATCTAATATCTGTTGATCATCATTGAAAATATGGAGATTAGTTACGTTATCAGGGATGACAAGTTTATAACTAATCTCAATAGACAAACCATCCCTCAAAGGTTTAAACCACATTGTGGCATTAGCTAGAGTATCAACAACATCATTATTAATTCTAGAACAAATTTAATACCAATAGTCCTAAACGAAGAAATAAGGCACCATACCTATTGTTGATAGTTTTTCAAATGTGATGATAAACAACAAATAGTATTTTGTACCTATATTGGGATAATTTTAGAATCACCAATTACCTTAAAAAATTCAAATTTGAGATCGATAACCTTCTTAAGTCCAAGGATCAGTGCCTTGTGTGCTAGAGTGCTTTTAGTCCACTAATTTTTTAAACTACAAGAAATTAAATTTTTTTGTTTTGGCCCTGCATTAGAATGCAACCGGAATCAAATCCATCCTCATTCTTATACCCATCATAACAAAAAGTCCAAATTTCATTGCAATTACCTTCTATTTTAAATATATTTACATGTATAGTATAAGGCTCATTAGCATCAGCTCGAAGACAAGGAAGGAGTTCCAACTTTGTTTATAGTGAAATAAGTGATGGTATGGCTTCACATCACGTGATGTCCATCTTTAAAAATAAAATTCCCAACTCTTCTTGAGAATATCTAATCGTCTAATTTGGAACATCCAATTTAGTTACCGTATACTTCATATAGGGTTCACTATTAACTCTAATATGGTTATTATTTCCTTTGTAAGGAAGTCAAAGATGAGACTAGTCATTTGTAAAATAACCATGTAGTTTTCTTAACCAGTCCCTCCTTAGTAATAGTCTGTAAGCTTTGGGTATGTCAACCACCACTATCTCTATTCATTGATGCACTCTAAAGTCGAAAGGTAATCTAATTGTCACATTATTCAATTCTCCCATGGTAGGGACTTGAGATCTATTTAGCTAGATGATTTTAGCATCTATCTTCTCTGGCTCAATGTTAAATTTCTTTCAAACTAACAAAGGCATGAAATTGGTAGATGCTCCATAATCGAAAAGACAATTGTGCACATCATTGATGAATATTTTGAAATTTAATTGTAATAGGAGATTTGCGCTTGTATGATTTTCATTCACACCATTGACAATGGATTGTAGATTACCAAATTTTTTAGACTGACTTGAAGAAAGAGCCTTTGGTGAGGAAGAAGACCTACTAATAGGAGATGTGGTACTAAAGGTTTTGAAAATTAACTCTCACTCACTAGCTAGCTTAGCAAGTTCATAAAGTAAAATATTGGCTCGTGTCTTCTTCATGTCCTTTATAATTTTGTATCCCATATCTAAGAATACATGTTCCTCTGTATATGCTTGATGAGTAGTAGTAGGTTGCGATGATTTAGCTAGGGTTTCTAGAGCATTGGAGTTATCTTTTCTGTTGATCGAAGTTCTCTTCTAGGTTTGGGTGGATGATTTTTTGGGAACCAGGGTTAGATTTTCAGGGAAAAATCCTTCTTAACAATACCTTCTTCTTCTCTGTGAGCACAATTTCTCCTATAAATCCTTTAATCCTTAGTTTATACGTCTTTTGTGCCCTCGGGGGGGAGTGTCTCCCACAGGGGCTTCTTGGATAGATTGGACCTCACCCCCTTGAATAACATCAAATGCTAACATAGAAGAACATGCATTAAGATATAGTAGAATTGTATGATCCTCAAGCACCTTGTTAACCACAACAGTCATACTATGTATCCATTGTGGAAATGTCTTTTCCAAATGAAAAGCTTAGTGAAAGGAGAAATAATTATTAATATCAAGCTCTTATACATAGAAATTTGAATTAGAGCTATGAGGTGACTTTGTAGGAGGATTATTATTATTTTTAAAGAAATGCTTGGAAAACTTACTGCTTGATGAGATGTCACTGGTTTTCCTTTTCAACTCAGAAAATTTGTTGGTCAGTTGATTTAGATATTTGGCTAGATCCTCAAAATAAAAAGAATGCTTATCCTTATTATGATATTTTCTAACTTAAGCTTGGGTTTTCTTACTAGCATACTTCAAATCTTTGCAAGTGTCAGGCTCAAGTGATCCTATGGAAAGTAAATTATTTTCAACTATGAGATCCTCTAAAAAGTTTTCAACAAGAGTAACCTTCACTTCTCGCTTCTCAAATATGGCAATATCACGTGGTAAGGATTTATTATAATAATCAATAGTGATTGAATCATCAAGAGCCACACCAACTAGGAAATTATTGAAGATTGTGTTGAATCATTGATTGAAGTATTTAAGATTTTCCTTCTTACCCATCTTCAAAGTACCTAGCTTAGTGAGAATAATAGGTGGTGTCTTATCGTCAATGAAAGTTTGAGGAAAAGTGTTTTGGAAATATTTGCAATTTCGTATAGAAGGTACAAGAAAATAGTGATACTGTGTTGTTGCTTTATTTTCAAGGGTGTGAGGGAAAATCATACAAACAACATCATCAAGTTGTACTCTCATCATTTGCAAGGCTAGGTAAAAATTATTGATATGGTCTTCACTCATGATCCCTTTTGATGGGTGATAGTTTGGGAGGTGTGTCTCAGGGTGTCAAGGGATGCCATGAAGTTAACCGTAAACATCCAAAGGATATTTGGCCATCTAGGCTAAATGTAACTTGTCGAGGGTTAGCTCTTGGTGGTTTATAGATAGCTTCGTTAGCATTGTCTTCCTCATCACTGTTAGAGCCAAACCTAGCGCCTTCACTAGTGCATGGAGGTTCTTCTTCATTCCACCTAGGGAACCTTAGGTCTCTAATATTCCAAAAGTTTATGATTTTTCTAATGTTCCTCAAATTCCTCGAGAATATAAGGTTCCTCTCATTCTAGGGGGCATCAATGTTGTGAAAATTAACATGATTCCTAACGTTCCCTTTGATCCTTGGTCTTTGAACCACCTCGGCATTCTCTTTCTGTAGTTGGTTGCCACTTTGAGAATTCTCACCTCTATGTCACTCACTTTCAAACCTAGGGGGATCTCAAATCCTTCAATTGAAAGTCTCTCAATAACATCCACGTAATCATCTAAAGCCATACTAATCAGAACTCGTACTGAACTTACCAGGACACCTTTAAGGGTATGGTGAGGCTTAGAAGTGTGCATGTTAGGAAGGGAGCTTATGGTAGAGTTTTATTTGAGTCCTTCAGAAAATTCTCGAGTAATATGATGTAAAGATCTCATCTACCCATATGTGACTTCATCCAGAGGTGGCTCCTCCTCAAGTGGAGTGGATGAGGTTGAGAATCGTCCCGCGAACAATCACCAAAAGGTGCACCTAAAGCAGGATGGTGACGTGATGTCAAGGGGATAAGGGGACGTTGGTTACAAGCTTGTTGCAAGATTTCATGGTAAGGAAAAGTGTCATTCCCAACCATTTTTTACGGCCCTCCTTTAAGCACAAAATCCATTTAAAGGCTATAATGGACCTCCAACAGCTAGGGAAACTCTATGGTGTAGGATCACAATCAGACTCTACCCCATTTGGTCTAGGAGTACCATCCAATATGTAGTCCTAGATAACATCTCGTTGATTAATATTTCTCTCAGAAAATGAAAGTGTCAACTTAAGAGAGAACGAATGAAACTTCAACAAATGAAAATAAGTAACCTATGAAAATCCAATATAACGGATACCACGAATAAAAAAACATAATATAAAAGTATGAATCCCAAGAAAAGCGTTGCTAGCAAGGATTAAAATGAGATCAACACATACACATAAGATAAATTTACTAGCCATGAATAAGTTCATGATTAACAAAAATATACAATCATATGTGAGCATATAGTCACACAAGAATGCAATGTTAACATCAATAGAGTATTTTATTAACCTAAGTATAAGGTAAGTAGGTGATATAGCATCCATTAGTTGCAAGAGAAATCTGACAGTGCTTGAAAACAAATGAAGAAATAGTATGCCAAAGTTTAAAGGAAATTTTAAATCATTAAGCTAAGAATGCACTATCAAACAAGATCTCCATCAAATCCATAAGTGGAAATAGAAAATTACTTCTTTCATTCACTAAAATATCACTTAGCTCTTAGAATAATATGCACCAAAATAAGTCCAAAGCTAAAATTCCTTTACAATGTGTCATGAGGGAACATTTATAGAAAAGGTGGACTTTTCGTCTACCCATGACTCTTAAGCTACCTCATGACCTTTCATATTCCCATGAGACTCTACTCTGGGCTAGTCTCTACCCTTCTATGCACATGTGAAAGAAATGGTTCTACTCTAATAATTTAAGAATAGACAATTCCAGAACATATACATGTAATTTATGCACAAGATATGAATGCCAAACAATGTATTCTATTACCATTTGGACCATGTTTTTCTCTTCATCTTCATGTCTCTGAAGACACGATAGGGAATCAAGTATTAGAGTGTTATTTTTTACCTTGGGTTTATTTCATTAGGTAACCAACTTGGTGTATAAACTCACCATTCTTATCACATACTAAGAAATTGTTTCTTTTGTCATATACAAGTTTTCTAGAGTAGAGAATTGTTTGAGAGGGGAAATGCTTGGATTTCCTTGAGAACCACTTCTTCCTTCCTTATTTCCCCAACCAATATGATAGAAGGTAATTTCTTACTCCCATCACAAATTACAGTCCACTCAACAAATTATTATACAAAGGAAGTACTCTATCTACATCCCTTGCTAGCTTGTCTTGTGATTTGAATTTGATGGGAATTTGGGATTTTTCATGTTCAACAGTTATCCAATATTTTTTAGGGGGAGATTTTGGTGCATATAGATATTTGGTATTCCATTCAAAAATGTTTTTGATATTCGTGCTTGCTTGTGTGAGAATATTTTTCTTCTACTTAGTTTCATCGCGTATGATTGGAATGATGTTATAGTTTGATGTAAGATTCAACATCTCTTCATAGACTACATTCATAGCTTCTTCTAATATTTCTACCTCTTCTTCAATGGATTCTTGCAACTCATTTGCACTTGAATTAGCTAGGAAAAAAGAAATATTGTCCTCTTTGGCCTTACCAACTCTTTTCTCGGAACCGTAGAGCTTGGATTGAAGTTCTGCAACCTGTTTGTTTAGCCTGCTCACATTTAGCTTTGTTGTAGTCCCAAAGGTGGCTCCAACCAAAGTGACCATCTCAGGGTTCACCATAGTATCCATGACAATTTATTTCTCTCTATTTAATAATAAAGGCTTGACATGTCTCTTGGCATAGCATTTTCTTCTCTCCTACATAATATTACAGTGGACCAAATAAAAAATCAATCTAGTAATGTCCAATACTTCTTCCTCTTCCTCGTATGGGATGCCAAATTATTTGAGTGATATGTGTCCTCCAGTAATTGGGGTGGATGGAGGAATGTTCAATGGAGATAGATCAATCTACATCCCCAACCCTTGACCCTACTGTTGTTTAAGGTGATTGAGTTCAACTTTCTTATTGAGCTATTCTTGTTGCCTCTTGATGTCTTCCTCTTCCAACATCCTTTTATAATCTTTGGCTTTTTTTTTGTTCTTATTCAATAGCTTTCTTTTCCTTCTCCTCGTCTTCTTGTATTCTTTTAAATTATTCTTCTCTTTTATGCATTCTCTCTAGCTCCTCCTTTTCTTGTTTCTTCCTAATTTATTCTTCTTCTTGCTTTTTCTTTTGCTTGACTTCCTATTTTTTCCATTCTTCCTCTTCCTTCTTAAGTCATTGTTCTTACTCTTTCTTCCTCTTCCTTTCATTTTCCTACTACTCATGCTATATTTCTTCAACTTTCTAACCTCCTGCTCTTTGGGATTGTCTAAGCTCTTCCTCCATTTTTCTCCTTATCTCCTGCTTCTTCCTAACAGTAGTTGGATTCCTTTCTTACAATGTTTCTTCATTTCCATTTACCTCTTGCTCATCTATGGGTTGTCTTGGTCAATACTTTTATGATTCTTTTTTTAACCTGTCACATGGAATAAGTCGATCTTGCAGACAAGATAGACCTTCCTAGAATCTAAAGAAGACCTAATGACAAGCAAACCAACCAGACACTATCTTTCTCTAAATATGCTTTGATAAACAATGACAAACAAGTGTTTTTAGGGCCTACCTTAGGTCCAACGCAAGTTTGTGGATGCCCTCGCTCCTTCGATCCAAATGAGCTCCTTTGTCGTGAATCTGCAAACACAAACAAGGAAAACAAATTAAATAGCACCTGAAAAGGCAATATCATAAAACATATTTAACATGAAAGTCAAGGAGTCCATGAAACAAATAACATGAGATACTTGTTGAGAAAAATTAGTTTGATTGTATTAATTCAAAAGAAGAAGAACTTTATAACCTTTGCCTTGACGCTGTACAACATCCTCCCAGGGTCCAGCAAGAAGTCTCCTCTACTTTGACAAGTTTCACTCACTCCCCAATGAAGCCAAAAAGGTATGTGATCTCTCCTCTTAAGCTCAACTAGGAAGTCTTGATTTCACCAGCATTTACCCTAAAAAAAATTCAGCTTCTAACCTCCCCAGCAACCAACCCAATGCCTGAATTTATAGTGCAATGGAGGGAAGTTACTAGGTCCTCCTTCAAAGGGATAAATCCCTCCTTCAAAGGGATAGCTCCTCTCATCAAGGGATTAGCTCCTTCTCTTTTGGGATGCATGAACCACCTCAGAGTGAACAATCCACGTCAAAATTCCTTCTAGAATCCTCTAGAATTAACCCAAAGTGAGTTTTTTAAGATAAAACTTGCGCCTTTTGACTTTCACAGGGGTCCGCACCCACACCTTTAGGGACAGAGCGGGCAGGTCCGCAATTTTTGTAAACAGAAGGTGTGGTGACAGTGAGAGAAAGTGCGGAACCATAGTTTCATTGATTTTTAATGTCTTTCTCTTATTTTCAAAGCTTGACTTGAAGAGCTGAGGTCTGAGACTTGCTTAGGAGGACAGTACAAGTGATGATAGACCCATACTGACTTCAAATAATCATGGTGACGATATTTTTGTGTAGCATTACCCCCTATCTTTTGTTTCTCTTTCTTTCTTTTAAGAATGCCTCCTATATCTTGTAGGCTTATTCTTTCTTGTGATTTTTGGGTAGGCTCATCCTCCTTTTCTTATTGTTCACTTGGCCTTAACTCCCTAGAAGCATTGTACTATTTTCTAACTTTATCTTCATGACTATGCCTATTATGAATATATGACCAATTGAAACATGTTTTGTTGCAATGTGTCGCCATGATCCCGTTTGGGTGATATCTGTGGTGATCCAAATCCATAAAAGAATAATCCTTTCATTTCTTCAACTTCCATTTCGAACTCTTGGAAATCCTCATGTGTGTATTCTCTAATAGTCAAACTGAAGGACAACCAAGGCTCTTTCTTTTCTTTGACTAGTGTTTTAGAGAACCCTATAGTCATCTAATAACAAATAGCTTGCAAGAGCATTGTGTATGTCAACAACTTGGGGAGAGCATGAGGGGACATATAAGAGCCAAAAACTATGATGAATGTGTCTTATTCGATGTGAAACCATACTACCACTCTAATGATGCATTTCTTATCGCTCTTGAACATGCATGGAGCATCTTCCCAGAAGAGAAACTAGTACAAAGGGGCAATAAATGATCTTGTAATGAAGGTGCATAGCCACTGACATATCATGGGTCCAGGTTTAAATCCACCCCTTAAAATGACATCTCACACATAGTATATCTAGGAGTTATGATGAAATATAAAGTTATGACAGTTGGTCCTTTTGTAGGTAATTTGCTACCTATACATTGGATTTCAGAGCTGAAGCGAGAATGCTAGTCCATTTGCAAATAAACCCTTTTGTAGAAAGAATGTACGTGATAGGGACCCATGCTCCATGAAAGGTGTTGATATCTAACCTTCCATATAATCATTTCATCATTTCTAACAAAATATAATAGAATTTTGTAAGTCCTTCTATTATGTATACCTAATGAGCCTTGACCCAGAACTTGGAGGGTTCTTGCCACCATGAATTTAGAATATCTTTAGTTAAAATTTGGAAGTTTGATAGCCACCTAGTGTTGAAGGACTCTTCTCACTATGGTACCTTTTAGTAGGCAGAAATATAGTTAGCAGTGAAAGAAGTCAAATCTTCACCTATGTGAATACTTATAACCCATTGGTCTGTATCAATGTTCTTTAGTATCAAGTCAATGGTTTTTGTATATGGGAATACTGGTCGATTAGTGGCTACTTTTTGGAGCCAAGAATTATTGACATTGATGTATAATTTGAAGGCCTTCTTGTCTAATGGAATATATCTCTTTCAGAACTCCGAATAGATGTTGAACAATGAGAGCTTCATAGATTAGTTGATATTGGATGTGATGTCCCTACATATTAGTTGTGGTCGTGGACCTTGTAGGATTTATTCAATGTTTCTCTCTACACTTTTGCAGGAAAGCTTGACCATCTAAGGTGTCATGTCCCAAGAGAAAGATGATTTTGAAATATAATCCAAATAGATGTCACATAACATTTCAAGCAAGAAATTTGAAAATGAAAACACCAACATAAATAATAGTAACGAAAGCAGTGATAATGAAATAGGCTTCCAAATGTGATGGGTAGGAAAAACAATCTTGAGTCTCGAACTTGTTTAATGGAAGGTTGTAGGGTTGCAACAGTTAAGAGCTCACTGATCAAAAGAATATTAGAATGGTGACTTGATGACCTATGGCTTTGAAAATGAAAAAGGTTACAAGTCATAGCTTTTCAAGATTAAGAGGTCACAAGAATAGAAGGTCACACATCCATATGGTCGCAAGGTCATATCATATCACCTAGACTCATTGTGTAACTCTACGAGCCAATGGTCTTGGCATTGAGACATGAATAAGTTTATGTTTCATCATTTAATGGGCCAATTAGGTCACCGAGTCACGCAATGCAGGTTATAGTGATCTTTGGGAGTGCGACTTGCTATTTCTCAACAGTTGAAGCATCTAAGTGATGACTTAGAACAGAAACACGAATTTTATGATGAGTGGTAAGCATATGGGAGTGAAAAGGATCAAGGGAAGATCACCTAATGAGGAGATATCCTTGAAATGAGGAACAAGGGGTTAAAAGCACAATTGAGGAGATGAATGGAGTTTAAAAAGGCTTTAGGGTGAATTTGGGCTTGGAAACGACTCATGGATGTGATTAAATTCTAGTTCAAAGGAAAATGCAGGGTGTTGAGGGAAGAGGAAGAGACATCGCAATGAAAAATGATTGTAGGGAAGGTGAAGAGGTGATTACTAGGAGAGGACTAACATGCCTTAGAGGTGACCAAGTCTACGTGCCTTGACCACTCCAATAAGTCAATGAGTGACAAATGAATGAGGGGTTAATATATAGAATGATCACATGTGCAGGATTTTGGAGGTTAGACGGTCGGAGATTAAGGAAGGTCACTGATCATGATCTCTAATAGGTCACAGCCTAGCGACTAAGGAGCTTAATGTTCTTGAGGTTGCAAGGTCACAAAATAGCATGGTTACAACATAGAAGGTCAATAGAAGTGAAACTATGTGACCTTGTGACCTAAGAATAGTGGTTGGTCCTAGTCATGAGGTCGCGATGTATCGAGGTCACTAATTTTAAAATGTTAAGACTTGTGCAATCTCACAGATGTATGAGTCAATGACTTGGGTAAATTAGGGGTTCTTGAAAGAGGTCGTGGGTCATAACTTTACATTTAAAGGTAACCCTTCCAAATTTAGATTGTCACCTTGAGAAAAAGTTAAGCTTGAAACTTGTAACTTGAAATTTTGTTAGGCGATTGAGGAAAACCTGACTTGATACCAAGGTACAAAACTTTGTGAAGGTGTAGACAAAGAGGTAAAGTATAGTAAGGATGGGGGCTCCAAAATTTTGAAGGGGGTCAAATTTTGGGGTTATTGTAGTCGTCATAACAACTATTTAAGCCTAAGGATAGATCTTTTTTTAATCTTGGTCCTAAGGATGAACCACATGAGAGGGTTCAAAAATTTCAGCAACAAATAATGATGATGTCATTAAATCCAAAAGTAAGTTTCAGAAATTAATATGGATCACAAAACTCTAAGATCAAATATTGGTATGGTTATTTTGCAAAGAGGTCTATTTGTTTTGGTGCATGTCGATCTAGTCTTAAAATTTTGAAGCACTATCCCCTAGTTTCTGATAGAGATGTGTGCATCCATAAGAGGTTGGTTCCTTAATGAGGTTATTTCTTACATCATCATAGCTTCGTGCCTCAACCAAGTTGCTATCTACATTATTTAGAGGTTGGTGCCTCAATTACCTTGTTTCCTACATCATCATAACATTGTGCCTCAATCATCAATGGATGACCTACATCAATGAGGTTATTTCTCACACCATTTAGAGGTTGGTGGCTTAATCAATTTGTAGCCTAAAACAAGTGAGTTCTTAAATTTTTGAGGGGATAGGTATCTCCTTCTAGTTGGTGCGAGTAAACATTGAAATTGAATGTTGAATATTGAAGATAATAATATTTTGGTTTTTCTCACACAAAGGTTTCCATGTAAAAGATGGTGTTCTCATGTGTTGATGTGATGCCTTTTATTCGATATTATGATGTAAGTTATTTACTGATGCACTCCTATATATTCAATTATTGATAAAATTATTTTTTAGATGTTAAATTTACCATTGCACTTATTCACCCCCCTATTAGTGTAATATTTACTCTAAAAATTGGTATGGGAGTAGGTTCCTTTAAAAACAATTAACTACTGGAAGGGAGATCAAAGGGAGATCAAAGGAACTATGACCAATTAAGGAAAGAGTAAGAAGAAGTTTTCTTACAAAACAAAGGACTATGAATATGTGAACAATACATCAAGTCCCAAGGAAGAGATTTTCTTCATGGTCATCGATGTTGAAAACAACCAAAAGGAGGGAGATCAAAGGAATTATGATCAATTAAGGAAAGAGTAAGAAGAAGTTTTCTTAGAAAAAGGAGGACTATGAATATGTGAACAATAAATCAAATCCCAAGGAAGATATTTTATTCATGATCATGGATGGTGAAAACAACCAAAAAGAGGAATCAAGTATTGCATATTATTTGAATTGTAGTAATGAAGGTCACTATACATCTATTCAATGATGCCCTCTTATAGATAATGAAGATGATGTTCCCCATCTAATTGACATCAACTGCTCATAAGAAGAAGACGAAAGAAAATTTGAAGAAGAAATTTGATAAGATAGAAGAAAAGTCTGAAGAGGAAGGATGTCGTGATGGGTCAACCACAAGAGAAACAAAAAGATCTAGAAAATAGTAAAGACAAATATATAGTTTTAAGAAAAATAGTGTAAAAAAACCTATTTCACATGCTTTGAAATTAAAATTTGATAAATATATATATATATATGAATGATATTAAAAAAATAAAAAACTTTTCATTCTAAACACTCCTGGAAAAAATGACAAAATTGATATAAATTTAAGCATTATCTAAAACCCTAATTTATTTGAAAACTTCACTAAAATTTATACACTTATTATTGAAAAAACAATAATTACTGTTAAATTAATAATTATTTCTATAAAATTATATAAAAAAACAAACCAAATGTTTGCAATTTACACTTTAAAGTAGAAGTTAATATTATGTAAACAACAAAGTTAGAACCAAGTTTGGTTTTATGTAATTCTGACAAAACATTTTCTAATAATAAATTGTTTAACAATGAGTATACATGTATATTTATATTTTTTTAATTAATGTTTATTTGTGTAGTTTTATTAAAAAAGATCAACCTAATAGATTGATCAATTAGTCAAACATGTTTAGTTTTTGCTTAATGGTTTGGATATTGCACTATGAACTCTTAGCCAAATACACACAATTTTAGGGTGTACTAAAGACCCTATATTATTTAACAAGAATTTAGTTCAAAACTATGGGAAACCTATCATAACTTAGTTGTAAAACCAACACTCGGGATAAATATCACCAATTTGTATAGCAAATGAAGATTGACTCATAACTTGTATTCAAGGAAAACCAAGCCACGTAGAATTAAGGGTTGGTTGTTTATATATGAGAGTAGGCTTTCGCTCCTAACCAAGGATAAGCGCTTTAGCTCATACTCCAAGCCCAATTATTTAACAAAAATTATAATAACATTCATGTATATTTTATTGTTATAATATATATATATATATATATATATATATATATATATATATATATATAATTTATAGTAAGACATTAGAAACTATTTAGAATGAGTCCCAATTGTGCTCATTCAAATTTATCATGATTATATCAATGACTTAGTGTACATTTGAGCATTTTTATGTCTTCTGACATTTTTTAGAGTTTTAATTTAATTGATAATATTTAATGAATATTTTTCATAATATTTGGTCAAATAATTTAATAATATATAAAAAATATATAATTTTACTTTTTAATTAAATTAAAAAATACTATCTACATACCTATAATATTAATTATTTTTATAATTAATAATAATAATTTAAAATAACATTATATCTTCTTTATTCTGATTACCATTTTAAATAACCGCTTTTTAGTTTTTCATCAACTAATATAGTTGTGCACTGTGCATTTGCAAGATCAGCACCCCAGAACAAATATAGGGAGTAGGTAAGAGTTTCAAAGCTTGACCACACCATTCAATGTGAAGGTTTCTGTAACTTTTATTGTTTCTGATGATTTTAACTAAAAAAATATTGAATAGTGGAAACTTTTGAAATTTTCTTTTAAACTGTATTTGACCCCAAATCACCCTCTAACCTATAAAGTATACCATTTGCCAGTCAAATTTCATCCTATATAAGGGATGGAAACCTATAAGGTATACCATTTGCCAGTCAAATTTGATCCCATATATGTCAAATTCCATCCCATATATGTGAACCCATTTACTAGGGTTGACTTGATTTGCGTAATGTAAGCACACCTAAAGCTCTTGCTTTTTCATGAACAGATGTAACTGTGCACCATGCATGCGAAGCACGAGAGCAATAAGAGAGGGACTTGTACGTGAGGCCATTGACTGCGGCTGATTCGTTTTGTTTCCTGTAAGCACACATAATCTGTGCACCCGTAACACGAGAGAACAAATACAGAGAATGGCGGTGATCTGATTTGTTTCATGTGACCTGACATACCACGAACAACAAATGTCAAAAAATAATGTATCCTTTAATATCTAGCAGACGTGAGAGATTGTTAAACGGCGTTGTCTACTGAGCACAAATTTCTTCGAAAGGGTATATATATATATTAATTAGTAAATTTGAAAGTAGAAATGCATTTAGTATTATCAAAAATCTATGGCATTTATGCTTTAAAATCTAATTTCCAAAAAAAATTGGCCGGATGTTATCAAAATTTTGTAAGAATTTCAATTATTTTCCCAACAAATAGCAAACAACAGCACTTTACAGAATTGTGATTTATTGAGAAATTTCAATGCCCAAAACGGAAAGAATGAGTATTTCCAATAAATATTTCTGAAAATGTCTATTTCTGAGCAAATATTTGCTCGTTTTTATATCGACTGAAATATCATTGGACGAAAATGGCAAACGACCGGTCGTAAAGAACTTTTCGAACCCTGTAGAAGTTATAATTGGTACACACCGTTCGCAGCGTGGGACACCGCCGGGTTATCATATCCCTGGATAATCTTATTAACATCAGCTCTGAAATTTCAGTTCGATTGCATCACAAATTATGAATTTAAACCTATTTCGGCGCTATGAATTTACATAAATATTCAAAATTACAATTTGATTAAGAACCATTCCTCATCCACCTCATTAGTATCAAAATATAACATTATATTAATATAAAAATATAATGTTTTGAAATTTGTAAATACTTAGCAAACTTGGTAATATTTTTGTTAGAAACTGCGATTAGAAACAGCAAAAGGCTCATTGCTTTTTAACGTTAAAGCAGTTTCTAATCTTAATGTGACCCGATCTAATCTTAAAGCTTTTAGATCTTATCTTAAAGCAGTTTCTAATCTAAAGCATTAGATCTTAAGTGTTGAATTGGTATATGATGGACGTACCAGATTAGAGTTAAATAATATATAAAGGATTGGGTCCTCTCTCTCCCACACACAAGAGTTGTATTCTTCTCCATCAAGAAACACATAAAGGAAGTGTGGGCAAGAGGAGAGAAACCGAATTCTGAGAAGAAGAGTAGCAGCTGTCAGGAGACAGAAGACATAAGATGGCAGCCATTACATCTTCCGCTGTTAATCAAGGTATGCCATCTTAAAATCATGTTCTGTATGTGAAATATTTGGTATTGATGATCTTTGGGCTGTCAGTTAAGATTTTTACATTTGGTATCAGAGCCACAATCAATAACTGAATATTTCCTATGATTGCATGTAAATCAAATATTTCCTATGATTGCATGTAAATCAATCACTCAATCTCAATCCCTGGCAATCTGCACGCCGAGCATTCTATGCTTATTATTTATGGGTTTTCGTTTTAAAGGGTGCATTTAAACATTTGGGAGATTTCGGCCTCTCGTGAGTAATTTCTTTCAGGCATTTAAAGGGTGGTTGTTTACATGAATTATAAAACCGGGTGGTTACTCTGTGTTACGAAGACGGTAGATTGTGGGTAAACTCTTTCTTCAAAGCACGCAAGTATTCTAAATTAACATGTTGGAACCATAGGTTTTATCCTTTTCCTCTGCTAAGAGGACGAGTTTGCTTGTTTTTGTAACCCTTTCGTGCTAGCTTTGATTTCATAGTCCATTTATTAAACGTTTTGGAAAATATAGCTTCTCGCTAAAGGTTCAGGAGGTTCTTTAGTTTATGTTTAGGCCTCCATATGTTCAGACCCAGTAATTGTTTTGGCGTTTATTGATTAAAACTATTCATATAACGAGGTAAAACTAATTTGCATTAAAGCTTTTGTGGAATGTCTCTTGCGAGAGATATTGTCGTAGAGTCATAGGCTTAGTTTTACATACTTATGAAAGGAACTCGTAGAATAAATACTCAATGATATGATATATGATGCAGTTGTGAAGAAATACGTTTTTACGTTTTTCTAGTTTACGTTTTGCTGTTAAATTGGGAAGCTGTGTATGTTGGAATGAATGTATTAAAAAGCAGTGAATATAAGTTATCTTGAGAATCTGTAAACGTCAATATGATGCGAAGAATTACAAAAGATTGTTGGGCTGCATGTGAGTCGAAAAGTTTAATAGCACATTATGGAAAGTTACAGTTTCGATTGGATTAGGCAATCATCGCCTCGAAGGAAAACTCATCCTTGGAACTGTATTATTGTTTGGTCGTCACAATCCTATTGCATGTCACATAAATTCATCGTGACCATCGTTATTACTTGCCGTCGTGTTTCAACCGTGCTCAATTGTCTCCAATTTCCCGTATTGTGATTTTTCATCATTATGTATTTGCTGTAATAGAATCTGCGAAACTCTAAGTTGTTCCGTGGTGGATGAGTGGTGAAAATCAAGGTTTTGGTTGCTGCTAGCTTGAGGCGTAAGATTTTGGCCCATAATGAAATCAATAACAGCATATAAATATCTTGATATAATCCATTATATATTTTGTACAAGAACATGCTCTATAGAATAATGTGTTGGAAATTTATTTTTTTCCACAGAGTAATTGCGTTGATAATAGAAGTTATTGACGTTTGATTGTTTTGCCATATAATGATGGATCCATATAATGATGGATCTCTATAGTAATTGTTCTGTGACTGATTGTTTCGCATCAAGTATGTGTTATAAATCATTTATGCACATGAGATTTATGATTTTGTTAATCACCAAAGTGGTCAAAATCAGAATAATCATTTAGTGCATAAGTGACATAATGATTATTGATAGAAATTGCCAGTTATAAAAATACCAATTAAAACTGGCGTCACTAATGATAGAACCTGAGAACTTACCCAAAGGAAAGTCTTGTTCTATAACTAGTTGACATGATGAGGTTTAATAGATATTTTGATTAAATAAATATTGATCATCCAAAGATGTCAGTTCTATTTGATTGAATATATTTATTACCTGCTTATGTTTTGGTATTTAATTATGTTAAGTATAAGATAGTATCTACCCAAAGGAGTGCTATATTATACTATTATGTCTACATCTGAATCGCGTTAGTTATGAGCTTATAGATATTTCATTTTTTATTTGCAGGAGTTACCATGAATACACATGCTTCATCTGTTACATTGTTCACTGGTGTTAATTTTTCTGAATGGAAAGAACAAGTCAATTTCCATTTAGGTATTCAGGATCTTGACTTGGCACTCCTTGTGGATAAGCCTGCTGCTCTTACAAGAGATAGTACTGAGGCAGAAAAATCACACCATAAAGCATGGGAACGCAGTAACAGATTGAGCCTTATGTTTATTAAGATGACTGTTGCTAACAACATCAAGTCAACAATTCCACAAACAGAAAGTGCTAAGGAATATATGCAGTCTGTGGAAGAGTGTTTTCGTTCAGCTGATAAGTCACTCGCTGGTACTCTTATGGCAGAACTCACGACCATGAAGTTTGATGGGTCGCGAACTATGCAAAAGCACATTATAGAGATGACTAATATTGCAGCAAGGTTAAACTCCCTGGGACTTACAGTAGAGGATTCTTTTCTTGTCCAGTTCATCCTGAACTCGCTACCTTCTGAATATGGACCTTTTCAGATTAACTATAACACTATAAAGGATAAGTGGAATGTTAATGAATTGGCCAGTAGACTTGTTCAGGAAGAAGGACGTTTGAAAAATCAAGTGAATCACTCAGTAAGTTTTGTGAGTAATAAAGCTGGTAAAGAAAAGAAAGGAAAATCAAGTCATTTCAAGAAGGAAAAGGCACCTACTAAGAATGGGCAGGATGAGGAAAAGAAGGAAATAAAGGGTGTTCAATGTCGTGTCTGTAAAAAGAGACTTTTCGTCTAATTCTAGAAAGTGGATATGTATTAAACTTATACAGTACCCTTTATGTACCTTCATTATCTAGAAACCTTATTTCCGCAAGTAAATTGGATATTTCTGGTTTTAGATGTATGAATGGATCTGGTTGTTTTGATTTATATAAGAATGCTGATAATGTTGGTTCTGGTATTCTAATTGATGGTTTATATAAATTGAAACTGAATGACATTTATGCGAATTCCTTGTTGAATGTAGTAAATAATGTTGGATGTAAACGTAGCATGTTGAATGAAAATTATGCTTTCTTATGGCATAAACAACTAGATCATATATCCAAAGAAAGAATGATGAGATTAGTAAGTAATGAAATTTTGTCAAATTTGGACTTTAGTGATCTAGAATTATGTGTGGATTGTATTAAAGGTAAACAAACCAAACATAATAACATAATAAGAAAGGAGCCACTAGAAGCAGCCAGCTTCTTGAACTAATACACACTGATATTTGCGGACCTATGGACACTCCAGCCTTTAATGGAGAAAAGTATTTCATCACTTTTATTGACGATTTTCCCGTTATGGTTATGTCTATTTGCTTCATGAAAAATCTCAATCTGTGAATGTCCTTGAGACGTTTGTAAAGGAAGTTGAGAGGCAATTAGAAACTGGTAATGCAAGATTCATTGAGAATGGTGAAGTCAGTGGGAGTACTAGAAGAGAAATAGTAGAAATAAAGGAAACAAGGGTAAATGTTACATTGCCTAGAATAGTTCCTCCATCTACTATTACTCCAAATGTTGTTCCAGCTGTTGTATAACAGCATGATGATAATGAACAACATATAAATGAAGAAGTACTTCCTGAAGGAAATGACTTACATAATACTGATATGCATGAACCACAACGAGTAGCATTAAGAAGACCTCAAAGAAATCGTAGGTCAGCTACTTCTAATGATTATGTGGTTTATATGCAAGAATCAGATTATGATATTGCATCAAATGGATGTGAAAACAGCCTTTCTGAATGGAGATCTTGATGAGGATGTTTATATGGATCAACCTGAGGGTTTTTCTGTAGAAGGTAAAGAACAATTGGTGTGTAAACTTAAGAAGTCAATATATGGGCTTAAACAAGCATCCCGGCAATGGTATATTAAGTTCAATACCATTATTACATCTTTTGGTTTTAAGGAAAATACGGTTGATCACTGTATATACCAAAAGATCAGTGGGAGCAAGTTTATTTTTCTGGTCCTTTATGTTGATGACATCTTGCTTGCTGCAAATAATTTAAGTATATTGCATGAGACTAAGGAATTTCTCTCGATGAACTTTGAAATGAAAGATATGGGAGAGGCATCCCATGTGATTGGATATAGCGATTCAGATTTTGTTGGATGCATCGATACTATAAAATCGACTTTTGGTTACCTGTTTATGTTTGCTCAAGGTGCCATATCATGGAAAAGTGCGAAGCAGACTATCGTTGCTTCATCCACTATGGAGGCAGAATTTGTGGCATGTTTTGAAGCCACAATTCATGCATTATGGTTGTGGAACTTTATTTCAGGACTTGCGGTTGTCGACACCATTAGCAAGCCGCTGAAAATTTATTGTGATAACTCTGCAGCAGTATTTTTCTCAAAGAACGACAAGTACTCTAAAGGTGCCAAACATATAGAACTGAAGTATCTTGTTGTGAAAGATGAGGTTCAGAAACAAAGAATGTCAATCATGCACATCAGGACAGAACTTATGATTACAACCAAGACAATTTAAGGAACATGTTCAAAGAATGGGTCTTGGTTGTATTAATAATAATTGATGTGTGACATTCTGAGCTCTTTTATGTGTTTCTGATATACAATCATGTGTTTCTTGTTTTAATGTAGTAGTACGTATTTTATGTAATTTTAAAACAAGAAAGAGTCTTATAAAGATATTATGTTTAATCATTATGATATAAGACATTATGTGGACCATTATGCTGTTTTATATAAATTATGAGTATGAATTGATGGATTGCTGGTATTGTAGTATATGGAAGGGAATGCATTGAATTAATAGTGCACAACCGCCATAACTCTCAGCAATTTATCATAGTATGATGTTCAACACTTAATATTATGAATAGTCGGGTCAAGTGGGAGAATGTTAGAAACTGCTATTAGAAACAGCAAAAGGCTCATTGCTTTTTAATGTTAAAGCAGTTTCTAATCTTAATGTGACCCGATCTAATCTTAAAGCTTTTAGATCTTATCTTAAAGCAGTTTCTAATCTAAAGCATTAGATCTTAAGCGTTGAATTGGTATATGATGGACGTACCAGATTAGAGTTAAATAATATATAAAGGATTGGGTCCTCTCTCTCCCACACACACGAGTTGTATTCTTCTCCATCAAGAAACACATAAAGGAACTGTGGGCAAGAGGAGAGAAACCGAATTCTGAGAAGAAGAGTAGCAGCTGTCAGGAGACAGAAGACATAAGATGGTAGCCATTACATCTTCCGCTCTTAATCAAGGTATGTCATCTTAAAATCATGTTCTGTATGTGAAATATTTGGTATTGATGATCTTTGGGCTGTCAATTAAGATTTTTACAATTTTGTGTGTTAGGTTAGTGGAGGGAATGTATGTCTTGTTTTGCTCTGGAAAAATAATAATAATAATAATAAAAATGCCTTTAAGATTAATAGATTTCTTTATAATGGCAAACTCTAGTTTTTTAATAATTAATTTTTTAAATATAATTTAAAAATTTACTATGTTATTATTAAAATAAGATTAATATATATTTAATAATAAAGTGATTGATGCTCATAATAAAATTATTAATATTAAATTAGTAAAAAGAATATTTTAAAGGTTTAGGACTAAGAGATGTGTGGTGGGAGCAAGAATCTATTTTTTAAGGAAATAATAATCTCATATCAATTTGCATTAATAAATAATAACCAATAATAATTATCTCCACTATTGATTTGTTTATATAAACACTTTAATAAGCCTCCAAATTAACATTTTGAGTAGGGAATTTTGGTGTTTTCTGAAATGCTTATTCATGCAATAAAAGTAAACTGATAGCATATATTGTTTTTCCGTTGGGAAACAAATAAACGGCTTCTTAAAAGCTCTTTATCTCTTCTATAAATATAGTACTTGGAAAATGAACTTCAATCATTAGACTTTCAACAGAGAAAATTTAACTGTAACCCAAGACTTAGTATTATTAGATTGATTTAGTACTATTAGATTTTAGTTAAAATGGTACAAATTTATATTTTCTCAATATTTTCACAAGCTATGTATATAGAAAATGAAACCTTAATCATTTGAACAATTAAACGATTCGACCAAACAATTCATAACTTTAACTAAAATGGTAGGTATAATGTTTGTTTTTTTGTTTTGCAATAAAAAAGAATATCATACTTCGTTAATGGTTTAATATTTACTAATGTTAGCAAAGAAAAATATAAAACAGAAAAATGTGTTAATATGTTATTATGGTATTTGTTTTTTTAAATATAATTTGGGTTGAAAAGTGTTTTTATTTTTGAAATAAAATTGAGAATTTTTTTTTAATTAACCAAGAAATTGTTATAATTAAATATAAAATGAAAAGAACAAATATATAAGAAAAATTAAAATTGCTAATTTTTAATAATTTTTTAATATATATATATATATATATATATATATATATATATATATATATAATTACTTCTATTTTATTTAAAATATTAGGTTGAAAAATGAAGATAGACGTTAACCTTATAGATTGAATGTGAATATTAATAAATATATAATAATAGAAATAATTTTATAAAATAATTATTATATTAGAGAATAATAATATAATAATAAAGAACCAAAGAAATTAATATTCAAATGTGATTAATTCATATTTGGAAAGATATTTATTTACAATAATAGCATTAATAATAGCATTAGTAAATGGTAAAATTAACATCTAACCATAGGCCTTCACTTATTAATATTAGTTCACAAACCAAAACTGAAAATGACACTATAGATATACACATAAATTCACAAATAATTCATTAAAACATAAAATATTTACAAGAGGATTATAGGTCCAATAATTGGCCTCTCATTTTTCACACTCACTCACACTCTTCTACATCTTACATGCCTCATAGGCTCACCTCAATTTATCTGAAACAAATTAGGTTCTAGAGCCTCAACAAACTCCCAAAATATCTCTCATGATACCTAACATCTCTCATCTAATCCCTTATCCCTAGGTAAGAGCTAACTAATCCATAATCCTCTCAAACCTTCCACAATACTCTCAAATATTTTCCTATTTACAATAATTATCATTCCCTTATAAAAACTATAAGAAAAATGCATTAATTAATTAAATCCTAGATTTCTGAACTTAACTCCTTTAATAAAAAAATGACCCACCTTAGATGCACTTGCATCACACTCCGTAAGAAGAAAAAAATCATGGAAATCATGGGCACCCTACCATTAATTTTCAATAGATGATAAAACTTGGCCAAGATCCCAAACTTTTGTCCATCCTTAATCAATTACTTTGTCATATTTTTGATGTTCTTTGGTTTTCTTCTTTCGTCGAGGCTTCCAAACTTTATGTTGTAGTTTGGTCATGTATAGTTGTGCCTTTTTGGTCATGTACAGTTGTGCAGTCACATGTATCTTGTTTTTATCCACGATTTTTCTTTGTTCAATGGACATCTTTTAAGATTATTTCAACATCAGCTTCTTCATTTTTTCAATTTCAATATTTTATTTGTCTTCTTGTTGGTGTACATTATTGTTTGTTTGCTGAAATTTATTGTTGATCTCTAGGCTTTTGTTGCGCGAGACTTCTTGATTTGAAGGTCTCTCGTAACGCTCTCATTTTGGATTGTCCAACCATTTTTTGAAGAATTTTAATTTGGCTACAATATCTCGCATGTTGACATTTGGCCCATGATTTTCCAATTCATGAGAAACTTGCTTCATTTCTGTATCAATTTGTTATTCAATAACATATACTGCACCCACACACTAATGGTTAGATTTAAAAACCTGAGGTTTGACAATGATTTTGTCTTTAGGTCTTCAAGCTAGTCTTCTGAACAATATCGATGCCACGTTTCATTTCATCATCTTTGTCACCAAGCAACGACTTCCTCTCGTTCACAAATATATTCATTTGTCTCTAGTTTCTATGTTTCCAAAATTTTCAGTTTATGCTTCTGTTGTCTTTCCATCAAATGTTTCATTGGCCATTTAATTATTCGCTTTATTACCCATCCCTGTCTCTATCTTTGTGATATCTCTAGCAACATGTCAAGTTGTACCTTTAATTCATCAATATATTTCTCTTCATCACATAACCTTTTTCTAGAAGGCACTTCTGTCGTGAACTTCACCTTGTTCACTATAGCTTGCTGCTTAATCACTTTTCCAAATTACATCGTGTGAACTTGGTCAATAATTCAATTCACGTGAACCTTCTTTCTCAACACTCCTTGCTCATTTTTTCTGCAAACAACAACTATAGTAACTCTTCACATTGTAGTTACAATGAATAGAGATCGGAGATCATGCACCCATTACATTCAAATTCTCAAAATTTTTGATTTAACTCTATAACCCTTAATTTCCTTTTCAGTCCATACTTTTACATCAATAAGTGAGGATGTACTTGAGTCTTGACTCAAACTCTACAACCTTTACCATTTTCTTTAGTAACCCCACTTGAACTCAACATTACACTTCCTTCCTTCAAACTTGTCTCTCCACTTTGTCAATTACATGGCTTTTGACTCGATTTTGGCCATGGATTTAAATTCAACACTTTACATTTCTCTTAAAACCTGGACTTTCAAATATGGAGCACTTAATTACCATAAGTATTATTAATCAAAAATATTTAAACTTTGAAAACTCGAGACTTTTTAATATTCCACTAAACCTTTTACTTTCTTTAATAAAATTCAGTTTTATTTATAAAATAAAGGACTCCTTCAAATAAATTACTGCTATTTCTCTTCCCACTCACAATTTTTCATGCATTATAAACGTGTACAGTTAAGTGGACCACTGTGTGAAACTATGAATATTCATAAAAATCTTCCTTCGACCAGAGTATTATGAACCATGCTTGCATTGCGTTATTCCACTTTCACCTCATTTGGTGACCCACTAATTTCTGCAAAGACACCGCCATAGTTGGATCAAAGGTTGAGACCGCGTTTCTAATGACCATTTGCCATTGGGGAATCCTTACATAGCCTCCATTCTTAGGTTCAGTGTGTCGCCATCTATATCAATGGAAATAAAAGAAAACAAAAGATTCCTAGATAGACACTGTATTAAAAGCTTGTCTTTACTCTAGATCGTTGGTTCAACCCATGACACTATTTGCTGTATATTACAATATAATAGTTGGCATATTTTCAACCGTCGTGAACGCCATGGAATGCAGTGAAACTTCAGAATACCTGTAATAACTTCAGCATCACTAATCCTGAACATTAGCAATTTACTTAACTACTCATAATTAATGCTGCAAGCCTTGACAAGCTGTCGTCAATTCTTCTTTCTGCAGCTTAGTTTCCAAGACGGTAGTCCCGTCCTGTCAAGTCCCGTGCTTTATACGAGCTCAGTCGTGTCCTCTGTTAGTCCTTTAGACTGCATTACAGCGCAGTTGTCCTCCACAAATTCAAATGGAATCAGGAATAGAGAGCCGAGCTCTGATACGAAAACTTGATGCATATAAAATTAACATCTAACCATATGCCTGCACTCATTAACATTAGCTCACAAACCAAAACTGAAATGAAGTAATTCGTATACATATAAATTTAGAAATAATTCATTAAAACATAAAATATTTAAACGAGAATGATAGCCCCCATGATTGGCCTCTCATTTCTCACACTCACACTCTTTTACATCTAACATGCCTCATAGGCTCACCTCAATTTATACAAATGGATCTGAAGGAAAATGGGTTCTAGAGCCTCAACAAACTCCCAAAATATCTATCATGATCCCTAACATCTCTCACCCAATCCCTTATCCGTAGATAAAAGCTAACTAATCCATAATCCTGTCAAACCAAATCTTCTCCTATTTACAATAATTATCATTCTCTCATAAAAACTATAGGAAACGTAGATTAATTAATTAAATCCTAGCTTTCTAAACTAACACCTTTAATAAACAATTTACCCACGTTTAGATGCATCTCACATTACTATTATAAGCCCTATGGATTACAAACCCAAGGATTTAACAAAGTGAAGAGATTAATAAACACAAGGAATATTAATATTATAAAGACTCTCAATAATATTAAATCCTATGAATATGAACCCTTAGATTACGAAAGATTATTAAAGCTCACTCACTGATATTATAAACCCAAGGAATTAATACTAAAAAGTCAAAGTGATTACAAATCCAAATGTTTAATATTAAACCCAAGTTATTAATGTTATAAACCCAATGTATATAAAACGTAATTTATTGGATGTCCTAGCATGGTGAGCCATGGTTAAGCATGATGAATTTCCATATGAAAGCACTCTTTTTCACAATGCAACATTCGACCATGCTTCATTGTGATACTAAGAAAATATTTCTCACAATTTGACATTGCACAATGTTTTCGTTACAACTACACCAACCTCTTCTTTATTATTATATCTATAAAAAAACAAAATAAGAAGGACCCTATATAAAAAAAATCTTTATTTTACCCATAGTTATTTTTTTCAAAAAATCTAAAAAATAATCACAACATAAAATGTCAAAGAATAAAATAAATTAAAATATGAAGTCGAAGGTCCGACCTAAGTATTTAATAAAAGCATAACTCGCGTTACCAACCTTCTGTCTCTTGAATACGACAGGGTCACGCTCCATAGTAAAAAACATAAAAGAACATTCTTCACACTTGACCTCCTTACTATCAATATTTGTCTTAGCCTCGCTATGTTGCTAGTTAGGGTGGGTCAGCGCTAGAAGAAACTTGAATTTAACACCATGCCAACTTTGGACTACCTAACTCGTTTCCTTCACGACCATGAGAAAATATTTTTTTTGTTGGTTTGCATGCCAACCATAATTTCTTTTAGCTTTCTTTAGAATTTTATAAATTAAATCCCAAATTGCAATCCATCATGTTTCAATAAAACATGCCCCGAACTCCAATCATGCAACCTCACCTCGATTTTGGTATGGAAGTGGTTGAAACATCTTGTCACTTTAATGAATAATTAACACCTTTCATGTGAATTTATTGTTGCACATTGAGGGGGTTTTAAGCATAATTTAGCAAGTTTATTGCTTTCGACTTTCTACTTTGCAATCAAATCCCTACACCCTTTTCACACTTCTTCTCTCAAACTTAACTATGATTACAAACAAATAAGTTGAAATTCACTGCAAGACATGTAATTTCTAGTAAACATGCACTCTCGTAGACAATTCCACTAGCAAATTTGATATTTTTTTTAGAAAATTGAATTCTTTTTAATTATTTTTCAAGACATAACATCGGTAAGAAAGGAAGATCTACCACGTCAGAGCAAGATATCTAACATATTAAGGAACGTATAAAGGGAGTTGAAAATCTAGAACCATGATATTACAATCTCAAACCAACTTCAAAATCAAGATGGAATGTGTGATGAAGAGGGAAAATAATTTCTTTGAGAAAAGAAGCTCTTTAAATTCAAAAACTTCAACTCGAGAAAAAGACACAGTTTGAAAAAATTTAAGGTATGAAAATGCACAAAGTTGTTGTCAAATCAATTTTTTTCCTTATTATGACATGATTGCATGGGTTATGGGACATCTAGATTTTCCTAGCTGTGGCATAGTAGATCGCAACAAAAATATTATATACTCTTGGAAACTGCAAATAATTTCAGCTATTTGCAAGCTTACATAGTATTCAAGAAGTGTGAAGGGTAGTATGATAAAGTTGTCAAATATTGGTTACGAGAATATCGACAAGGATTCAAACTCAATTAATCAAAAAAAATATATTGTTGCCATTTTCAAAAGACCCATTGGGTTGCCAACCAAAATGTTGTCTTGTTTATATGGAGAGAAAGACCTTGAGCATTGCAAATTGTAATTGATGGCTTTAATACACAACCTACTCAATGATTCAAATTGTTTGGATTGGGTTGATATTCTTTCTCAAAATTTAATAGATGCCCTTAAGTTTTGCATTTTGTCACCACTAGGATATGATCATATGTTTTGCATGCCAACCTATATTATGGATATTATAGTTTCTCCTGTTATTTTTCCTTTCATTAAATGGAATTACCCATTTTATCAACAAGTGCCTATTTAGAATTATGCCCCTAATTTGTGGGAAAATAACCTCAAATTCCAATTTTATAACATTTTCAATTACGGGATGATCCCTTTCGATGAGATTATTTTCAGAGAAAACCATGTGAGGGTTAGTGAAGGCCTTAAACAAGCATTCCTAGAAATAGAAGAATGGTTTATGGAATAATTATTCACATATCTCAGAGTCTATAGTAGTGAAGCTAGCCCTCATCTTCTTTCTAGATGTATTCCAGAGAGGATTTCTTTGAGAGAGGTTGTCAATGACACTACCTTGAATGGTCAAGTTCGAAAAATTAGTAAACTTAAGAAGAAAATCTGGCTGAATTTCCTAATGAACTTTTGAAAAATTTTCCTCAAGGATCGAAGACATGCATTTAATGAGGTTGAAGTCCTCCAACATGTGTGGTTTTATTCATTTCCCCTTTATGATTATTATCCTAGTGAAATCATTAATGAACATTATAAGGTTGTGATCTACATCAAAACCTTACGACACTAGAAGACTCTTTTTGATGAGATTTTCATTAATATTGATCATTTTGAGCAAGCTTGTGAAAGAGGATAATTGTTGAGTAGGGAGGATAGAACTAAACTGCAAAAGTTTAGAGAAAGAATTATGAAGACTTCCTTAAACATAAGAAGCTTCATAATAATTCTTGAATTAAAGAGATGAAATATCTTGATATTTTGAAATGCAACTTCAATCACATTATTTCAGACCCTATTTCTATTTTCAAAAAATCGAAGAATCCCAAGTTGAAAATGTTCCTAATGTTTGTTTTACGGCTCCAAAGACAAGAACATCCAATGCAAACACCATTAAAGAAAAGGAGCCAAATAATAAGATAAACCAATAGGTTCAAAGGATCAGAAACAACACAAACTAGAGAAAGAACATGTATTAGAAAAATAGAGGTCCTCTGCTAACAATATCATTATTATTGATGTTCGAGATGACACCAGCAAGGAACATACAGAGACCAAGAAAATTGATGAGGAAGCCAAATATATGTAGATTGATACAAATAAACGTAAACAAACCACTATCACCGTTCATTAAACATTGACCAAGCTTCTTTATCAAAAAGAGAAACGTACTGACATTTATATTCCAAATACTTCTCATGACACATCCATGACTCCAATTTCTAGGGAAACTTATCTTGCTTTTTTTATATTTAAACCTATCACTTATGTTGAAAGTGTTTGTGAAAGTGTTCCACCATTAAGTGAGTATTAATTTAATGCTCAAACTAAGTCAATTGTTAGAAGAACTCAGAAAAGAAAGTTTGAATGTTTTGAAACCATTTCATAATTCAGTTGGCAAGAAATAGAAAATGTTGATGAAAAAGTGAAGAATCCTCTTAGCCTCTAGGAGCCTTTGTCAATTATAAACCAACACCACGTTGGTGAACATTCCAGGACCTACAAGAACATTCCATAGAAGATCAAACATCTGGAAAGTGAAATAGATAAAAGTAAAGAATTAAGTGAAGAAAGTTGGAAAAATCGCAGTGCTTGTAGCTAGGTCTACAATCAAAACATTAAAATTGTAGAATCAATTGCAAAATGAATTAAATGAATTGAAACTGAAACACTTTGTAGAGATCCAACAAATCCAAAGGCACATGAGCACCCAAATAGAATATTGAAGGAATAATATGACATCGATATTGAAACCATAACCAAAGCAATGAAGGAGATAATTGAAGCTCTTAAGTCTCAATCAAGTTAAAGTCATGAAGTGAAAAATACTATGAAGGTTTTTAGGGAACACTAAAAAAAGTTAGTGAAATATTGAGGAAGGGTCATGCTAAGTTCTATAAATAAACACATAAAATTTACAAATTTTATAAAGATAATTTGGATCTTGAAGAGAGAACTGCATATTTAGTCGAAGAAGATAAATACATTAAAGAAAAATTCACATAAATTCTTGAATGGGAAACTCGGATACAGGCTGACAAGATTTCCAAAGTCTCTAAAATGGATAAAAGAGTAATGTTTGCTTCTTTGAGTAAATGACAGTATCAAGCCAAATAAATCAAATAATGCATAAAATGCAGCACTGAACATTGTCTGTCAGTGTGGGATATTGCAACATATTTTATAAAGGAATTCGATTTGTGAGGGTCCAAACCATTAAAAGAGGAAAAACCATGGTCAATGGAACATCGTCTCATATCCAACACCAAAAATGACGAGAAAGTCATAGACAACCTTAAAACTTACAATAAAGAATTTTTTCGAAGATTTCTGCAGTTTCCCTTAGAAAAAATCAAAATAATTTCTAAATTTGGAATGAACTATAAAAAAATAAAATAGCTATTCATAATTTGATATCAGTGTGCCAAGTCAACAATAATCATTTTCATCCTATCCACTTCTCAACAATTTTCTAACTGCACTGAGATTGGGCTAGATATATCCATAAAAATGCACCACATTTGATTAACATTGAGAAATAAGACTCTAATGAGGAGGAGGAAGCTTGATCACCCTTCCATCTTTCCCTAGAGAAAATCATTTAAACAAGGATCAAAATTTTACAGCAAACAATTTTCTTTGCAGAGAATTTTTGCAGTTTTTCTGATTTGAGAGAAATGAACAAATTTTTCTTATTTTGATTAATATTTATATGACCTCTTACATTCGAGGAAGGGTGCATACATAGACGAAGCCCAAGACTTTAATTTTCCAAAATATTTTTTGAAGTCAATTTTTTTTTAAAGGTGAAAACTTAGAGTTGAATGAGTTTTGAGCTTTCATATCCATTTCCTCTGATCAATTTAATTTCTTAATGGATGTATCATATACTCAATTCTTAACTTTACTCATTTTTATCTCTCGTTGAATATTAGCATATTATTCTCAACACTTCTTGGCATATGCTACACCTTATTTTATTTCTTCAAGTAGTTTGCTATTTTTTCTGTCATTGCATGTCTATTTGAAAATGAAGCCTCATATTGAAATTATAAAGCACTAAAATACTCTCATTTGAAACAAAGGTTATTTTCAAGTTGTTTATTTTTAATTTTACGTTCAAATATATTTTTCGAACAACACTTGTATTTCGCAAGAAAATTTTCAAGGAAGAGATTTTTGAAAAATAAAACTCTCAATTGAATGTATATTGATCTATGGCATTGATTCAATGTCATCACTTTAATTTGTTAACGAATGTATCTAGTTCTCAATTCTTATATTTATTCATGATTATCTATGGCTGAATATTAACAAATTTTCTTAAACACTCCTTACGATATGTCAAACTTTATTTTTTATATCAAAGAAAATTGGTTTATGTTCTGTGATTGCATAACTATTTGACAGTGAAGTGTGATATTGAAACTATAGCGAACTCGATTACTCTTGTTTTTGAGATAACTCCTTTTCAAATTACTTATTTATGGAATGACATGCAAACTTATTTTTTCAACAGGACTTGTATTTCCCAATTAATTTTTTGAAGTTAAATATTTTTGCACGACAAATATTGGAGTTGAATGTGTATTGAGCTACGAAATTTATTTTTTCTTATTGCTTTAATTTATTAATTCATGTATCTAGTACTCAATTATTAACTTTATTCATGTTTATCTCTGGCTGAATATTACGATATTTTGTTAAACACTTGTCAAGATATCTCGCGTTTTTTTTCCTGTCAAAGAAAATTGTTATATGTTCCATGGGACAAGATTTGTATTTCCAATCAAATTTTGAAGCAAAAACTTTATGTAGAACAAAAATCTAAGTTCAATGAAAATTAAGCTACAACGTTGAGTTGCTGTCATCACTTTAATTTCTTAATGGATGTATTTGTAATCAAGTGTTAACTTTATTGATGTTTATCTCTGGTTGAATAAAAGGAGATTACTTTCAACAATTCTTTGGATATCTTGCAATTTATTTTATCTATCAAACCAAATTGTTATGTGTTCTCTCGTTGCATACATATTTCATAGTGAAGACTAACATTCAAACTATAGTGCAATTAATAGTTATAATTTTCAAAATAAGTTATTTTCAAATAAATTCTTTCTAATGTTACATGAAAATATACTTTTGGAACAACATTTCTATTTCACAATCAGTTTTTGAAGTGAAAGACTTTTGTAGAACAAAGCTCTGAGTTGAATGCATATTCAACTATCACATTGAGTTGTTGTCATCACTTAATTTCTTAATGGATGTATTTATTACTCAATTGTTAACTTCATGCATGTCTATCTCTGGCTGAACAAAAATGATATTTTGTTCAACACTTTTTGCTATATCTTGAAGTTTATTTCCTCTGTCAAAGGAGATTGTTATTTATTGTGTCATTGCATATCTATTTGATTGTGAAGCATAATATTAAGATGAAAATTCACTTAATTGTTCTCCTTTAGAAGAAAAGTTTTTTCCAATCAATTTATTTCTGGAATTACATCCAAATATATTTCGAAAAAATATTGTAATTAAAGAAAATAAATGTGTTACAATGATATGGATGTTAATCGTTCTTCCTCTTTCTTCCTAAGTGTCACATATGCACTATTTTTTCGTTTTAGAAAAATGTTCAAAATAAAAAGGTGGTGAAATCCATAAACCATCCAACGATTTCACTCTTGATATAACTGTAAATGTCAAACCATGCCTCTCCTTATCTCACGTATCCGCATTATCTCATTGCAAACTCATCCCGTATGATTTGTGTATAGTGAAGTCTCATACCATCTTTAAGGGATATGTTTTAGATTCCCTCTAACAACAAGTTTTATGGGCACAATGTTTGGACAATTTATATCAAATGGAACATGGGTGTACTTTGCAAAAATAACTGTAGTGAACATGGTAGATGAGGCGACTTCAAAACAGAGATATAGAAGATATCTTGGATATATCCAAGCAGACCATTAACCAACCCAAATTAAACCCAAAAATTACATGTCAACATCACACACTCTCTGCGACATAACACCACTTCATGCTCCAAAACATCATCATTGTTATTAACTATTTTTGTTATTTTGGTGCGCTCTCGAACACACCTTTTCATTGAACAGTTGAACAATTTTATCATCTTCCAGTCACACAAGCTTACTAAATTATTCATTGTAAACAAGTGAACCAAAGAATCCAATAAAATATTTTCTTCTCTATGTAGGCAATTATCAACACATGACATGAGAAGATTGTAATCATGCATAAAAGGGTTTTCATTTATGATATTAGTTAAAATATTACAAAAAGATGGTTGCCTAGGATTACCTCACTCTTGCCTAAATATTTTATCAAAAGTCACAACAATATTGAAACTTTTCTACAGCAATTTACATGTTATTATGTCTGCATACAAAGGTTCATCTTTAACAGGAAGTAGATTCCCAAGCTCACCCAGAAGAATCATGGATCTCCCACAAAAAGGAGAATCTTCTTTTTCACGAAAGGCTTCTCACAAATATGAATCTATCTGTATAGAAAACATTAGACCTATAAAGCTCATTTCATCAATAATAACATAAAGAATGTGCCTCATTTCTTCTTGAAACATTGCTAGGGCTTTCCCACTCAATTATTTCATATATTTTATAGGAATTTTAAAACTTGGGCATATTTTGTTTCCATGTATATTAAAAGAAGCAACGATAGTAGGAGCAAGCATACAATAATGGAATTCTACCATACATTGTAGAAGTATAAAGAGCATGAGAAATACAATGAATAAGAGAAGACTTCCCTCTTCTAGATGTCCCTTGAATAATCATTTTCAAAGCATCATTTCTTCCATCATTAACAAAGTGGCGTAAAATGATTTCAAAAGCAACTCATTGTTTCTTCGATAAAGAGAAAGGTGGCAATATTAGCTTCATAAGTGACTCACCATTAACAACACGTGCAGGATGGGAATCTTTTATTAAATGAATAGTTTGTTCTATGATTTTTTCTGGCACCATTCTTTCCTGCCAATTGTAATTAATATTGTAGTCCCTTCTGCCAATATTGTCAAGGTTGTAAATGTTAAAACTGTTTAGAGAAGCAATCTGGGAAAGAACTTGCCACTCTTCAGAATCTTGATCAACATTATCTTCATTAACAAGGACTCAACATCCTCTTCATTATTCTCATTTGGAAAAGGACCTCGACCAACATTCCACACACGATATCTTTTATTCCTCCAATTCTCAATTATAGTTTCACTTGAAAGTCCTATATCTAAACCAATGTCGCGAAATGGATTATACAAAAGAAAATCAGTCGAGAAAACTGTTTCAAACTATTTTGACTTCACATTCAGAATAACATAAAACCATGGATATACACAAATAATAGCATGCACATTTCATGATCTCAATGCATTCTTCCTACACTTGGCATCAAAAATCCATGATCTTGTTGTTTCTATTGAACACAAATGTTGGAGAAAATGAGGACAATTTTTATAAAGTTGAACAAAACTTTTCTCACATGAAATTTCATCAGATTGCACCGATAGTTTTCAAAGTAATTTATTGAAAAGATTAAAGGGAACAAATTTGGAACTTCATACAACAAGAGGCGACTTTATTAACATACGATAGGTTTCTTGTGCTCCAATTTCATAGTCAACAAATGTTTTTGTAAGAAACATTCTATATGTAGATAACGCAGGAGCGTGAAATCCACCTACACTTGCAACCCTTCTCAATATTTCACAATAAATTTCAGATATTCTTTCTTCCATCGAAGCATATTTTACAATATATTTGAATACTACATGTTGGGAAACAACTTCTTGAAAATCAACATTTTCTCATCATATTGTCAGAAGAACAACATTATGAACATTTAAACGATTATCGTTCAATGCTCATTCATATTCCTTTCTCCCTTTTTCATCTATGAATATTGTAGACTCATAACAGACCTCCCATGGAGCATCATAACAACATGATAATATAGGCACATTTTTTCATACACAAGAGTCAATACTCAATTTTGTCTGTCTTTTCACTTTGTTCACCAAATGCTCATAATATTCATAAGGATAGGATGGATTTTTTTTTAGGTTTTCCAAAGGCACAAGTGATCATTAGCACTTTGAGGAACCATGACACTTCAATGGTGGATGTCACATGTATTCTAGATTCTTATATATTTCTCAAAGGAGTGCTTCGTTGCATGAACATTCAAAGGGTTGGACCAGTCCAATGTTTCCATATTTAGAGCTCGTGATAGGCATAAGAAATCATGAATGTGCATTGAACCCCTGTGCTACCACTCATGCATGGAATACAAATTGTAGTTAAAATATAAAAACCAACGAAAAGAATAGCCACATCATTCCAAATCCATAAAAATTATGATAAAATAAACAAGCCTGGACCTATACCAAAAGCCTTTAGCTCCAATATATTTCTCAAGAACAAACTCATGAAACATATTAAATATTTGGTGCATATACATAACAAGTATATGGAGGTACTTAATAACATTTTCAATTTTTTTCGCATGTTGATGTTGTCGATGACAAAGAGTATTTGGATGCATAAGAAAATGCAGGTCATGCCACTTATTGTCAGCAACACATAACATAAGAACAAAAGGTGGGAAACTCAATTATGTGATTATGTCAGTGAGTTCAGAAGGACACTTTGTACAATATGCTCTTGTACCACTAAGACAAACAACCAAATGCATTAATTTCTTATCTAATTTATTGTCAGGAAGAACCTTGAGTTGTTGACACAACCCTTGAATAGTTGTAGGTGCATTCTCATTGATATTATTTTGCAAAAAGAAATAATTTCTTCACTAGCTATTATTGTGCATGATCATATTCAATATGAAATATCGAAACCAAGGATTTCTTCCAAATATTTGATCATAATACCTAACTAGATGAAAACCATATTCATGCATTTCAACATTGCAAATATGTGGATGCAACCAATTAGCATCATCAATGGGAAACAATGTTGGAAATAACATGTATAGCAATCCTTCAGCGTTATATTCGTTTATAGGAGAAGTGTCAATATCCAGCCATTCCACTCGTTCATCAACTCGACAATCTGCATTTTCAATGAATCTCCTTATTTGTTCCACTTCACTACATTCGTTAGTCATGTGAGGAAGAAATGATGATGGATGACAGTATAAACCACTAGCCCCAAGAATTTTAATGTCTTCATTGGTTCTGCCTATTTCACCTAGATCACTATCCTAATATTGTAGTCAGATAGACACATTAGTAGGTCATTCTTGGAGAGAAACAACAAAATCCATATCAATTTCAATATCCCTATAATATTTATCCATCTAAGTTTTGTAAATCAATGCATCCACCACACACTATCTCTTGACATAACATCCATAATATTTCAACTCAGCACCATGTATTTTTACAATCAGAAAATTGGGTTGTTCTACACATCACATAATCTTATTTCCAAACAAAGATAGGTCTTATGGAAAACTAATCATTTCCCATTATATTTATACTCTCCATAATGAGCATGTGTCAATTGCAAAATTGGACTCACTCATGCTATTAGCATTTTTTTAACTTACATAAAAAATATTAGAACCTCAAGTTACTCACAAGGATCCATTTAATTCAATCAAGAGAAATAGTGGATGCCTTTCTCATTCTTACATGTTTTATAGATGGGACCTTCATGCCATCTCACAAACCTTATATGAGGATTATGTTCATTATAGACTTGGCACATTTGCACAAAATACAAGTTATGAATCTTTCATTGAAATATTTTATGCACCTCAATCATCTCACTACTAAAATGTTGACGACAACTTTCATTTTACTAGCCAAAGAACAATCCATAATGGGTATGATGTCAAATACCCTTTCCAATTGAGGCATGAATGTGAACATTTGTTTCCATGAAATGACCGGAATCTATTATTATATATTGGTTTTGGTTTGGTTCATTTTACTTACATAAATTTAAAATGATAATTCCAAAATGAAAGATATAAAAAATCGCAAGTTAATCTCAGAAGATTAGATTTAGTTAAAAAGACAAGACAAGTAAATTTTATTGCCAGTTGCGGAATCTGAGCTAAACTTTACAAACCGATAAACGTTTCCATATTTGTGAATCTATTTCTCCACCAATATTCACTCGAATGTTTTTCAAGAAAAAAACATAAAATAAAAGATGCATTAAGTAATTACAAAATATATGCTCAAATGTACAAATCCTACGAAAATAAATCCACTTGCAGCACCTGTCTTGACTGATTAGAGGGAGTCTACATAGATTCTCTACCAACAAAAATATTTTCCATAAACTTTCCTCCAAAAATTGTTGTTCCAACATTCACAACTGAATGTTGCAAATTGTCAACCATCCGAGCAAGCATTCTACTATCAACAAAAACATTGGATGATTCAAATTGTTGAGTCACATCATTGTCGCCTTTTCACTTAATTACATATCTTCCATCATTTTTGGAGCACTAAACATTTCCACTTCCATGAACATTGTCTATGTAAACAAAACATTCCTGAATAATATTAATACCAACAATATTTGTAAAACATGAAAAATTAGGAAATGCATAACATCCAGGGAATCAAACATTTCAGTGAGAATTTCTTTCCATGAAACACCCAAGTTTTGAAAATTGCAGTTAAAGAGTTCACCGTTCTCATGATTTAATGAAGTTTGGAGGTTATATGGTTGAGGTTGAACTTGAGGAGATTAAAAAGGTTATGTTCCCTCTGGTTGTACTTCTGGACCAATCTTTGTTGGAACATTGTTCAACACAAACAAATGAAATAAGAAAAACATACAACAATTAATATATTCCATTAAAATGTGAAAATATTATCAAAACAAAAAAACATCAAGAACCTGTTTTGTCTAGAGAGATTGAGTGTGGATATATTCTGGAGGATTTTTAATATTCACTATATAGTAGCTGGAATGAATGCCCTACCCCACATTTTCAATAGAATCACCAAAATTCCCAGCCATGTCACCAAGCATATTACTATCACAAAATAAACCAAATGCTCCAAATTGTTCATTGGAATCATTGTGCCCATCCCCAATGCTCCTGATGTTGTTTGTAGTGTACCCTTGGTTTTCGCTTGCATGAACACTCTCCTTATAGACGCAATGTTCCTAAAGAACATGTTAATGGTGCTGGACCTACCAACATGATAGGGGATCTCCACGGTAAGAAGTCCCAACTAGACCTTAGACCATTCAATGTAGGAGTCCCAGCAATGGGTTGTATGGTATCGACTTGACCGCAGTTGCGCATAGAGGCAAGTAAGATGTCCTTGTCAGTATCATCAGTGTGACATGTGCAAGAAGACAAGGAAGATGCGTGAAAGGTTCTAACACACGAAAAGTGGGGTGAGTGCACCCCTTGGAAACATATGAAAGCATGCAGGTTGGAAAGGACGACATAAGGAAGGATGCATCACAAACTGGAAAGAAAGTAAGCTAACAATCCAAAGTGATGGTTAAACAAACAACACATCTTAGTAAGATTCATACATACATATACAGAAGGAGTCTATACATACATGCATAAGTAAACAAATACATATATCATTAGAGTAAACAAGTTAGCTGAAATACAATAAAAACATATGCATGAAACGTGTTGGATATGTTATATTTTAAAGCAAAAGTTCCAATCATACAGTACAACTGTGACCAACCACTAGTCCTGATAGCGGAATGTTATAGTCACTACCGCGTGCTCCTCCAAAGAGATGTACTAGCTCTCCACTGTGGAGAATCCAAGGCTCATTACAATTCTCTCCTAGCTTCTCTAAGATATTCCTATCAGAAGCTTTGCTGACCAAAAGTGTATACAATGAGTTATGAGGTACTCTTTATAGAAAAGGGTGGGGTGACCCTTGACATTATGTTATTATTCATCTAGCCTCATGACTCTTCAACAACTCTATGACTGTTACATTCATCTATCGACACTTGAACTTCCACTTTTCAAGATGTTACATACAGTTTGTACATGTACCCATGTGAGACAAAATAGGCTTGAGAAAGCCATGCAAGACATCACTATGACTTGGACAACTGTGGCGAACTGATGCCAACCTCGGTTGTCTGCAATGGTGTTCATGTACTCTATGGTGACATCTTTTTGGAAACTAACTCTTGCCTCTGTTGCATCTTCGTAGACTTATTTGGCTCCTCTGTCCAACTCATCTGATAACATGTGCATCATTATGTTGAGTGCGGCCAGACTAGTGACATACTAATGCATAGTGTTTGCATTGATCTCCAAGTCTGTATTGGTGGCTATGCACATCAACTTGTTAAAGTAGAAGTCTAGCTCGAGTTGTACTTGTGCCTTTGTCTTTGCCTCGGTGAGTGTCCCAATAGATGGGATCCCATGTGAGTGCACAACAACATCCATGCTTCTAAATAGCCATGCATGGAAAGCCTTCAAACTAGTGATGAGCTGTGGTAGTTCTTCATAGTTCCGAATCTAACTCCGGATGCATGCCTTCAACTCAACCACTATGGGTTTCATTATCTTGGGCAAGTGTAATGCGGTTCCCTTGTACCTCATTGTCCATGGTGGCATCGCTACTACCAACTATAGAGATGGAAAATTGCCGTATGCATAGTACCAAATATGGAATACAATGCCCGCATCACTATATCAAGGGATGATACTTCATCCAGTATCGCCTTCCTCAACTCTGCTCGAGTGGATGCTGTAACCAGTTGTCCTCCCTACTTAGTTGTGTGTAAGTCATTAACCATCCGCTTGTTCTTTGCTATCAAGAAGCGAACACTCGAGCTAATGGCTTCAGCATATTCTCTGGCAACATCGGCTAATGTTGTTGGATGCTTGTGCATGTTAGAAATGATCACTTGTTCCTCATAGTGCACAGGAGATGTGTGGTCATTTGGAGTATACACTCTGTGTGATTGCACAACTTTATGCTACGACTCGTTGAATGATATGTTGTGCACATATTCTTCCAGATTGTCTCCAAGGATCTCAACATTCCTTGGTCGTTTGGGACCTGCTTTGCTTTTGGATCTGGTGGAGCCGGTGGATCAACCTCTTGGGGGTAAGGCATGAGGTTCATGTCTTGCTCTAACTCTAGATGCTCCATCTTCATATTCTTCTTCTTAGGTACTCGTTCAATCTCTTAAGCGAAGTCCTGATCCTGCGACTTCTCACCCTGTCTTCTTTACGCCAGCTGCTCGGATGAGTCTACCAGTTGTATTGGTGCAGTTTCATCAATTTATTTGTTTTAGGCACCCTATTGTATCTGTCCCTGCTTCACTTCTTTCTGTTGTTTGTGCAACTCCTTTTCCTTCCAGAGTTTATCCTTCAACTCATGTAACTCCTTCATTGTTTCCTCCATCCTCTGTTTTTATCTCTACCTTTGTCCGCTCCTCTTGTCACACTATTCCCTCTTCGCCTCTATTGCCAAAGCTTCTTTCTGTACAAGTGGGTCTACTCTGGACTTGCAACTTTATTCTTCCTCTGCACTGTCGAAAATCTTTCTCTTACTTTTGTCGCATGCTGGTATGTTTACCTCTACTGTTGTTGTTGGTGCTCTCCTAGATGCTGCTTCACAATCCTTCTCTAACCATTCCACAACGATGTCGACCGGTTCATTAGGCCTACAGAAGCTGTGACAATATCTCCATGGGTCTTCCTCAGTTGAATGACATACCTTGTGGATCCATGGAAACCACACTCTTGCATAACGATGCTTCACAAAGCAATGTGGGTCATATGAATTGAATCTTATTGTGCCGAAAGTAAAGTTCTTGAACTCTTTTGTCTCGGCATCTGCATGCTTGAGATTGTGTATCTCATACAACCTGATTCGCAATGGAAGAGTCATCCAAGGTGCCTTCTTCTTTTGATGTAGCCTAGCTGACAATCCTACGGAGATGTGGTATGATACTTCTTGCATGACGAGTTTGTGCATGGAAAACTTCGGAAAAACATGTAGAGGCTTCTCCGCGTTGTACATCCGTGTGAAGGTGCCAAAAGGTGAGCCATATAAATCATCTATCTCGATTAGTGCCTCCATTATTGCCTTTGACATGCAAGGTGGATCCTTCTCAAATATCATCTTGTATACCGGGGTGACAAAATGGTAGGACAACTGCGTGATGAGCCCGCAGAAATTGCATTCAGAAAATAGTTTACAATAAGTGTTGACAAAAGTTTCCACTGATGTACATGCCCAATTCAAGCTTGGGAAATGTTGTCGGGCACAGATTTCATCCAAGATGTAAGCATACATGTATATTTCTGCTTGCTAACCTTTTGGCGGCTACCAAGCTCATGTTACATGTCCCTTCATCTTGTGAGCAAACATGTTAGACCAGTTGGATGCTTTGTCCTTAGTGGCTAGTTGGTCCAACACAATCACCCAACTCTACGGGAAGGTCTCTGTGATCTCTTGGCCATACAAGCAACATGCAAAGATCAACAAGTACTGATACGCCTTCCATAGTATCTTCATCTTGTAAATTTGGTTGGGTTTCATGCTAAATTTGGCCAGCTCATTCACCCAGTTCTTCAAGATATCCCTCGAGTTGGCATTGCTGATGGGTATGATGAAGGGTGTTTCCAAGGTGATCACTAGCTTCAGAAAGTGGTACATTTGTTGATAATCTTGTGCCCTAAAGGTAGCAAGATCGTCCCACTGACACTGCTTAACACCATCGTCTCGGGATCAGTGTGTGAGATGCCCAATGTATCATGTTCATGCATGGGAACGTGAGATACTTGCATGAAATCTGGTACAAGCCAGACATCTGAATGTTCACATAGACTTTGAGGTCTTCGAGATCTTCCCTAAACGTGATTGAGAATGTGTCATTGACCTCCTACCATTTCATCTCGATGCCTTTTTCTATGATCAAGTTGGTGTCAAACTCATAGACACTCACTCAATTGCTTCTCGAGTTGCGCATCCATAGGTGTCCTTTGACCCTACTCTCTTGGAGGCCATTGATCCTAAACTGTTGAGAGATGGCTAGACACTTGATATATCTAGAGACATGGTGACCAAATCAAACATAAGGACCTTCATGCAACATACCCGGAGAACTGTTGGCAAGGATTAAGCAATTTTCACTGGGAGGCCAAGAAACTAACTATCAAAACTGCGAAAAGGGTAGTCCAAACTGTTGGGAGGTTCATTGGTCATTAGGATTGTGCAATGCACATTCCAGACTAGCCTGCCGGGTGCTGAGATTGCACAATGTGCAATTTTCAGCTGGCAAGTGATGGAGGCCCAGGGACTGCATTGCGCAAATTTCTGGGCAAGCATAAATTTCCTCTGAGAATTATGCAAAGAAAGAATGGAGGGAACTGACTGGCGAAATTTGCACATTTTCTAGGAGGAAGGAAGAGCATTCCCTCTTAGAATTCTGCAATGTCTTCTGGGCAAGGTGGAATCCAGGTGAAGGTTGCCTAGACTCACCGATGGGCAACTAAAAGCATATGAAGATGTGAATGCATGGTGGTACTGAGTGTAAGCAGGAGTGAATGATCATGCATGATCACAGTGAATGAAAGATTCAGAAGACAAAATAAGATGAATATGTGTAAAACGAGTCATCGAATCAATGACTATTCATGCAACAACATTGAGATGCAAACAAAAACTAAAATGGTGCTTGTACATGCTAACATGCATGCAAACGATAGCAAGCATTCACCAAAATCAAGTAGACAACACTCACACAAGCCAAAACAAAAAAAGGGACATAAATTTTGTAAAAGACAAGTAAAGCGGACTTACCCAGAAATAGATGACGTGAATGTGCCAAAGAATTATGGATGTGTTGTGGGATTTCAAAGCTCTAAGATCGATGTGAATAATGAGCTATGAAGTGTTGAATTAATATTTTTGAGGCTCATGATGCGCATGCCACAAATCTAGGGAAAAGCAACACTTGGAGCAAAGTTTCTAAAATGATATTTTCATGTAACATCCAACTGTTAAAAATAGATCCTTAAAATCTAGGGAGCATTTTTTCATGATTTTTTTTTTTTAATTTCAGGAAAAAGTAGCCCATGCATGCAAGTCAAGTTGCTGGGCCGTGGGTGGAAGCGTTCAACCTGAAGGCGCATGCAACAACCTTCTTGACTGAGGGAGAATTTTGCATAATTTCTGGGAGGAGTTGGGCTACTTGTCCACAGGCATTTCCCAATTTCTGGGGAGAGTAGGTGACTGTTGCCCAAAATTGCACAATTTTTCGGCTGAGCTGCACTACTGGGCTAGATTGTGCAATTTTTCTGAGGAAGGTTGTTTGATTGTATTGCACAATTTCTGGGCCCACCAGGCTTCCCAACATATTTGCACAATTTCTATAGGGAAGGTTGGTTCCCCTCCAAAATTGCACAATTTTCTGAGGAAGTTTCTCAATCAGCAACTGGCCCAAGTTAGGAGTGGAAGGCTGTGAGAGGAATGAAGCAACCTATCATGCAGAGGTTGGAAATCTATTGAAAAGTCAAAGAATCTTATGTACTTGATAGTACAAGACATGCTGCTAAGGATGGTTGCTAGTGAGGCTCCAAAATCAAGCGAAGGCAAAATTTTGTAGGGTTTTTGTAGTTTGTTGTCTAGGTAAATATTCTCTATGGACAGAGACAATCCCTCTAGCCCAATGAGTGGGTCTAGAAATTGAAGTCACAACCTACCAGACACTTTCCTATGCTACAATTGAAAAGAGAGATGAAGAAGATGGCCTACCTCAATCTGATGCTATGTCGATCTCCTTTGTTGAAGAGCTTGAATCACTTTTGTCACAAGCTTGTTCCTACTCTTCAAAATGTTTATGCACATGTACAAGAGATTAAGACACAATAAGGCATGCAAATACAAATAGCATACTCAAAGGTAACCTACTTAACTAATGAAGGAATGTTAAGCTGAATGATACATGAGCATACACATTTAGGGAAAATGAATGAGCAATTGTATATTAATAGAAAATAAAGAGAAGAATACAACCAAGCATTGATGTTGATATGCTCTCTCTGAATGAATATCCAAGTCCAAGCTAATTTCTCCAAGCACTCCTTGTCCAATCCAAATGAGTAGCATATAGGCACAATCTTAGCATCAGGGTGCAAATAGACATAGACCAACCATTTGGTTATGGGAGAGGATGGATATATAGGCTAGGAAAGGGAGTTAGGATCTCTCCAAAGGTAGGATTAGGCCGTTATCTCAAGGAGGTAGCTCATAGGGATAAGACCAAGAGGCCAAGTTGGGAGAATTGAAACTCATCTATGCCGAACAACCTCTAGCTCTCTACTTTGGAAGCTTCTAGATCATGAAGCTTCTTATCCTCTTTGTGAAAATTTCCCTTTTGGGATCATCATGGGTATACAAGTGAACAAATCAATGCCATCGTGGATTGAGTATAGTGCAACAGGAGTACATCGTTGTTTTTAGTATCATAAGGGAGATGATTCTCAAATTAGGGTTTTAGAGCTATTTCCCTCAGGGGAAGCTCAAGGAATTTTCCAATAAATGTCTTAGGAGGGACCTAAACTGCATATATGAATGAGTGTGTTGCATGATGGTTATGTTTCGGGCACTTCAGGGTATGCCACAGGGAAGTGCAGGAGCTCTGACAAAATACTATGTAACAGATGCCCCCTAAAGCCTGAACGCATAATGAGGAGTGATGGTGGAGATGCTTTATGAGATTTTTCAAGGACGAGGACAAAGACTGTGAGGAGATCTACAAATTAAGGATGCATATACATATACATATCTGAGTTCAAAAACATGAATCCACGGTATGGATGCAACCATCGAGATTATAAGGAATATATTAATTGATCCATGGTATTGTCACAACCATCCAAATGAGAAGGATCATCTATGAATCTAAGATCCAAGGTATGGTAATAGCCATCCGATATAGAAGGATCATTATAAATGTAAAATCCCATGATATGGCCACAACCAATTGTATAGAAGAAACATGTGTACAATCGTGGTTAACATATAACTCCACGCAGCCTAAGTCATCAAAAAAGACTGAGGGTCTTGCTCTCCATCCTGACCCGATAAATGTATGAATTGTAACATGCGAATGAATGTGTTGAAGTTGAACATGCTAGAAAACCACCTGATTACCGGCCAATGATTTGGACCGTTAATAGGTATGAGAGAAACCACTAATAATAACAAGGGCTCTCAAGGTATGACAATAAAATCTGTGAATGTGATAATGAAATTGAAGTCCAACACTTGTGGAATCATTGAATCAAAGGCCAATGATGAAGACTTGTTGTGAGAACCAAAGAACTTGCCATTAAGGCATGTAAGCCCTAAGGTACTGAGAGGGAGTTTCTAAGTCATCTTCCTGAATAATTGTTGGGTTGTGTTATATTCTTTCCATGAATAGCCCACATAGTTAATCAGGGGGTTAGAAGGGGGGTGGAGCCCCACCTTCATTGCACCCATTGCGTAGTGGGGGGAGTCACACAGGGTTTGAGGGGTGCAGGTAACCCCACTCTATGGGGTCTCGGGTAGCGCCCCATAAAATTTTGGTTTTGCACCCTATGTTAGGTTGGGCAGACCTACCTATGGTTTTGTGCATGATTTTCACAGATGGTTTTGGACACGATGGTTTTCAGTCCATGGTATTGGATGCTTCGGCATGTATAGATATGTATTGTAACATTGAAAGGAATATATGAAAAATCAAGCTGGTGGTCTCCGTTTTGGGATCCAGAGGAAAATCTCTGTGTATATGTGTTTTGTATGTTATGGTCATGCATTGTTTATTTTCTGTTTTCTAGAATTCATACATAGGTAATTTATGTATGAGCTTAAAACCTACATTTGGTATAAGAGTTGTTTTGGCTTCAAGGGGACACCTTTGTTGCTGAGGGGTTTCCCTCAGGCATGTGGTAGACCCCGTTCAGTGGGAGATCTACAAGATCAATTCTGGTGGTGAAAGAAGATGGTAGGTAGTGGAAACATTGAGATCGATAAATTTAATGGTTAGAGTTTTGGGTTGTGGAAAATCAAGATGGAGGATCTGTTGATGGATAAAGATCAGTGGATCGTGGTAGATCTGACTAGTAAACCAATGAGAGTGTCTAATGAAGAATGGAAAAAGTTGGTTCAGAAGGAAAAGAGCACAATACAATTGTGTGTCTCAGATTCAGTATTGCTGAATGTATCAGGGGAAGCTACGGCAAAGGCTTTGTGGGACAAGTTAGGGACTTTGTACCAATCTAAGTCTTTGGTGAATAAATTGCTCCTATGGAAAAAGTTGTTTAACCTGAGTATGAAATATGGAGACTCGGTGACAGAGCATCTGAATGAGTTTAATACTGTGGTAAGTCAGTTATCGTCTGTTGATATTAAAATTTCAGATGAAGATAAGTGCATCATTTTGTTGTGTTCTTTACCAGATTTGTGGGATAGCCTGGTTATTGCAATAGGTATCAATACAACTACCTCGCAGTTTGATGAAATAGTCTCATCCTCATTGAGAGGGGAGATGAGACGGAAAAATATGGAGAGCCAGAATGGTGATGCCTTGTCTATACGAGGATGGCCCCAGAACAGAAACAAAAATAAGTCATCGAATGGGAGGTCCAAATCTAGAGGGAGATCTAAATCTCCAGGAAAACCTGTAAAGGTGGTGTGCTAGAAATGTAGAAAGGAAGGGCACTACAAAAGGGACTGTAAATCTAAAGTTCCTGATAAAGGAAAGGAGTCTGATGATGCTCCTTCTGTAGAGGTGAAAACCAGCTCAAGTACACATGTAGATCATGAGGCATGGTTAATTGACTCAGGTGCATCCTTTCACTTCACTCTTTATATAGAGTGGCTTTGCGGGCATCAGAAATATGAGGGTGGTGATGTCTTCTTGGGGGATGATAGGAAGGCTAGAATCATTGATCATGGAAAAGTAAAGTGGAAGTTTCAAGGTGGAAGCATTAGAACACGTCCTGGTGTTCTGCATATTCCTGCATTAGCCATAAATCTAATTTCTCTAAGCAAGCTAGATGATCCAAGCGTAAAAATAGTGTTCGAGAAGGATACCTGCAAGATGGTTTGGGCGCACTGGTATTGATCTGGGGAGTTTGAATTGGAACTCTATACAAGCTGCAAGGTAGCAATATTGTTGATGGGTGCAACAGTGCAGTGGTTCCTAAAGGTGGAGCAGAAAATATAGTGGTCTCTGGAGAGAAGACCATGCTATGGCATCAAAGGCTCGGACATATTGGAGATAAGGGCCTTCGGATACTTCATGGTAAAGGTATGGTAGAAGGTATGAGTAATAGCTCTCTGGATTTGGATTTCTGTGAAAATTGTGTATATGGGAAGCAAAATCGAGTGAGTTTACCTTTGGGTGGTAGGAGGGTGAAACAAATATTAGAGCTTGTGCACAGTGATGTGTTTGGACCTGTGAAGGTTCCATTAGTGGGTAAGTCTATGTATTATGTATCCTTTATAGATTACTTCTCAAGGAATACATGGATATATTTACCTAAGAATAAATATGAAGTCTTTGACAGGTTTAAAGAATTTAAGTCTCTATTCGAAAACTGGACAGACAAGAAGATAAAGGTGCTGAGGACAGATAACAGTGGAGAGTTTTGTAATAAGGAATTTGAAGAATTCTGTAAGAAGTGTGGTGTAGCATGATAGAAGACTACTCCATACACACTTGAGAAAAATGGATTTTCATAAATAGTGAACAAGACATTGATGGAAAGGGAAAGAAGCATGCTCAGTGGTGTTGGGTTAGGATAGGAATTATGGGCAGAGGTAGTGGAGACAACATGTTACCTAGTCAACAGATCACCTTCATCAGCGTTGGAGGATAAGACTCCACAAGAGGTATGGATTGGTAGGAAACCCTCTCTTTCACATCTGAGGGTATTTTGATGTGATGCATGTGTACATGTTCCAAAGAAGAAACAAACCAAGTTGGATAGTAAATCTAAAAAGTGCATCTTTATTGGGTATAAGGATGGTTTAAAGGGTTTTAAGCTTTGGAACCTAGTAACAAGGAAGGTCATGTATAGCCAAGATGTGGTGTTCAGAGAGGTAAAAGATGTTATTAAACATGAAATCCAACCAAAGGAACCTGAGAAGATAGAGTTTGAGCTAAGTGTGGAAGAATCATAATCTATAGCAGAGGAGGAATCAGAAGATGACGAGCCATAAACTCCAGGTGTGAGAAGATTAATTCGAGAAAGTAGGCAACCAAAAAGGTATATTCCATCTACTTTCTATTCAAATTTTTCTTTATCTATTACTGATGATGATACCAGAACTATGAAGGAAGTAGTACATTTAGAGGATCGAAAACTCTGGAAAGAGGCCATGGTTCATGAAATGGCATCATTGTGCAAAAATGAGGCTTGGGATCTAGTGGAGTTGTCGGCTGGAAGGAAACCCATTGGAAGCAAATGGGTGTCCAAGAAGAAGACAAATGTAGAAGGAAAGGTGGAGAAATAAAAAGCTTAGTTGGTAGAAAAAGGTTATTCCCAAGTGTCGAGAATTGATTTTGGTGATATCTTTTCTCCCATTGCCAAGGTAACTTCTATTAGATTACTTTTATTTGTTGTTGCTGCTTTCGATTTTGAGGTAGAACAGATGGATGTGAAGACAACATTTCTTGATGGGGATTTGGAAGAGGAGATCTACTTGAAGCAACCTAAAGGCTTTGCAGTGAAGGGTAAGAAAGAATTGGTATGCAAGTTAAAGAAGTCTCTGTATGGGTTAAAATAGTCACCAGGGATGTGGTATCAGAAATTTGATATATTTATATGCAGACTTGGCTTCACCAGAAGCAAAGCAGATCACTGTGTGTATTTTAAATTAATTGGTGACATTGTTATTTATTTGGTCTTGTATGTGGATGATATGTTGTTGGTTGGAAATGACAAAGAAATTATCTAGGATTTGAAGACCCATTTGTCCTTCAAATTTGACATGAGAGATCTTGGTGCTGCAAACTATATTTTGGGCATGGAAATTAAAAGAGACCTGACAAAAAGGAATCTTTGGTTAGACTAGAGGAAGTATGTCGAGACAATATTGCAGAGGTTTAATATGCAGTATAGTAAACCGGTGAAGGTTCCTATTCATGTAGGTGTAAAGTTATCTGTTGAATAGTGTCCCAAGACACAAGAAGAGGAAGAGGACATGTCTTGTGTTCCATATGCAAGTGCAGTTGGTAGCCTGATATATGCAATGGTTTGTACTAGACCAGACATTGCACATGCAGTGGGAGTGTTGAGCAGGTATATGTCAAAACCAGGGAAGGAGCATTGGACAACAGTGAAGCGGGTTTTTAGGTATTTGTGTGGCACTATTGATTATGGTTTGTGCTACCAACGAAGACTAGGATTGGACAGAGTGTTGGATATTCATGGCTTTGTTGATGCAGGATGGGTTGGAGATTTGGATCAAAGAAGATATACAAGTGGGTATGTGTTTAATCTATTTGGAGGTGCAGTCAGTTGGATGAGTAAGAAACAATCTGTAGTGGCACTATCGACTACATAGGCAGAATACATGGCAGCCACTCATGCAAGCAAGGAAGCAGTTTTGTTGTAGAGATTGTGTTCAAGTATGGGGTTAGTATGGGGAGCTATAAGGATAAACTGTGACAACCAAAGTGCAATCTTCGTGCAAAGAACCCTGCATATCATTCAAAGACAAAGTACATTGATGCTCAGTATCACTTTGTGAGGGATATAATAGAAGAGAAAAAGATGTTTCTGGTAAAGGTGGACACTTTGAAGAATAATATAGATGCATTGACAAAATCTGTGAGCTTTGAGAAGTTCTCTTGGTGTAGAGAAATAATCGGTGCTGCAGGGTTGGATAAATGACTAAGCCCTCTTGTGGCCCCTTGTGGAAAGAAAACAACAAGTGGGAGAATGTTGGGTTGTGTTATATTCTTTCCACGACTAGCCCACATAGTTAACTGGGGGTTAGAAGGGGGGCGAAGTCCCCCCTTCGTGGCAGTGATTGCGTAACAGAGTGAGTCACACGGGGTTTGAGGGGTGCAGGTAACCCCACTCTATGGGTTCTGGGGCAGCCCCTGGAAAATTTTGGTTTTGGACCCTATGTTATGTTGCGTGGACCTACCCATGATTTTGTGCATGATTTTTGCACATGGCTTTCGATGTGATGGTTTTCGGTCCATGGTTTTGAACGTGATGGTTTTCGGTCCATTGTATTGGATGCTTCAACATGTATATATATGTATTGTAACATTGAAAGGAAGATATTAAAAATCAAGCTGGTAGTCTCAGTTTTGGGATCAAGAGGAAAATCTCTGTGTATATGTGTTTTATGTGTTATGCTCTCGCATTGTTTATTTTCTGTGTTCTAGAATTCGTATGCAGGTAATTTCTATACGGGGTTAAAACCTACAATAATGAGTTGAAGTTGACAGGAAGTGACCCATTGAAGGAGGGATATGATGAGCCCCTCATCATCAACATGAAACAAGGAATAAAGTGGAATGAAATGAATAAGATCCAAAATTGTAATAATGGGTCAGACGATGTATAGGTAAATAACTTGAGATAGGGATTCTCTTAAACATATTGGCAACACCCCTCCAGAGTGTGGCAACATTAGACTCAACATAGGACCAAGGGTCATAATGATGAATTCAAATAATCAAATGAGAGGCAGAATGGATTAGCCAAACCCAAAAGGACAAGTGACTAAGTGAGGATCTCCCAAAGATGACATGAGAAACATATAAGTGTCATGTTCAAAAGCGAGATACTGCCTATACAGGAGATGTTTCACTTTCACCTTTTCCCAACTATTTCTAGTGAGTACCTCTTTATTTTTACACAAGCTTTAAGAGGATACCATATTCTTGTCGTATAAGTTCACCCTTTGGATGAATCCATGCTAGTATGTTTTACGAGTCCTAGGAAGGAGAAACTTAATCTCATCATGGTGAAGAGTATTTCGTTGTAAACTTTTAACAAGTCTGACATAAGAATAACTTGGTATCTTTTTCATATTTAGAGAGTTTTAAAAGGAAATGAAAAAGAAACCTCCATCATGTCCCTTTTCGTAATTTGTCCCTTGAATTCAAAAGGGTAGAAAATAATATTCAAGAGAACCTCTTGAACATGTCGATCAAGGTGTTCCTTTTTTATAGATAGTCTATCTTAGTCCAGAAAAGGGTTAAACTTATACTGAGTTGACGCTATTTAATTTACTTCGAAACAAAAAGTACTCTGGAATATTTTCATTTTCTGAGAGTCGAAAAGAGAAGAAAGATGAAATTTCTTGGAATAACGAGTGTTATAAAAGGATAGAAACTGGTTATGATCATGATGTAGCTACTCAAAACATGTAATGACCAAGAGGCTGGCTAATAAGACAACTCATCGTAGATGTTCCTTAGTCAAGGGTAAAACAAGAAAATGAAATCGTATGATTGGACAAAGAGATGTTGATGATGGAATGAAAAAACCAAGGCTCATCTAGCAAAAAATCAGCTGATAAAAGCAACAATCACGAATGGTTTAATTTTTACACAAGCTTGAAATATAGGAAATTATGCTTCCATATACTTGAAGATGGTTTCATTTTTACATGATCTTGAAACAAATATAAACTATGCTTGAGATAAGTTGGCATGCCCCTAGCATAATGACTCAATTTGAGGTAGATCACCCCCAAGCTTCATTTCATTCACCTAAGTGGATGGAATGTGTTAGGGTCCTATAAATTATAAAATCTCAAGGTGATTGAGTATTTTGTATTTGTAATTTCATATTGTACATAAATTTCAATATTCAAATGATTTCCAAAAAATATGAAAAAAGAAAATGAAAAGAGGGTATCTTAAAAAATAAATAAGGAAAAAAGGAAGTAAGAACCACACAAAAGAAAAAATATAAAACAATACGGAAACTGTTGCAAGTCTAAGTGCCACTACTGATAAGTTAGATCTTTTATTTCATTATCAAATAAGGTTGTGTGCAAATTATTCTTGAATACCACAATGACTAAAGTTTTTTCAAGTCATACAGTTTAATCATGACTGAACACATTCAAATTTCTGTTGAATAGGGTAGTGAATAAAAATTTACCAAACAGTCTAATCTTGGTAAATCAATAGTTAGATAGAAATAAAATTGATTCAAAAATTTAACCTGAAGGCAAAGTAAGTGATAGGATAAGGTATATTTTCCTAAAGGAAAAATGGTTTGGGTTTGCTAGTTCAAATGCACCCTGCAAAGCAAGAAGAGAGAATCCTAGCTTAGAAAAAGAATTGAAATGAAAAAGGGTAGGTAGAAGCACTATGGTGCTTAGAGGAAAAGAATGAATATTTTATCTTAAGTCAAATGTTAAATATTGTTTTCATGTGCAAAATAAAAAGTTAAGGGATTAAAGATCTAAGCTTCAGCAAATAAAATTATTTTTGGCAGATTACCCCACTAGTCCTAAAGTTTCACTAACTCGAAGCTATTCCCCACTCATATTTTCATCTGCCTACCCCACTACACTCCAATCATACCACATTTAATACTTTTCTCTACCCCACCATATGCCTCATCACGTCACGTTAATACCCCACCACCTTTCCCATCATTCGTGCCCACCACGTCGCATCCAACAACCCATATTATGTGTTGGCACCCCTTCACCCTCCAAACTTTACCGTTGAGGGGTGAAGGGTGTCCAATATGGGCGGTATTCAAACCAGTGCCTACAGTAACGTGTCAACACCTAAGAACTTCACAGCCCCCTTAGCCTAAACATTAACCACCCTCCCCCACTCTGAAAAGTGGTTTCTCCGTCATATGATACCATTGCCCTATCTGTTATGCTTCCATTAGTCACCCATCACCACATCATCCATCTCTTGCTTTGCTAATCACATTAGCTCCCTCCAAAATTAATCCTTTAAGATATTAAATTTCTTAATTGTTAATCCAATGGACGTGCGCCACCATCAACAGGAAAGCCAAAAAATTATAAAATCCTTTCGTTCACCCACTCATGGGTTACTAAGTTTATTCACTGCCATTTTCATTGTTTTGTTACAGGTGTGCCAACCCAAGCTGCAACAATTTCACTAGGCCGGGGATATTTCCAACTAACTGAATTTCAGGCCACTACCTTTGTTTTCCTATCTGCAAATTCCAAGTCCTCTCTACACACTGTAAGCCTATACCATAGAGATTTCACCAGTGTTCTCAATTTAACCAATCATGCCTCTGAAAGACAAGGGGCGAGAGGAACCCATGAGTCCTCTGATCCACCCTCCCACTGATTTTCACCATATTCCTTTGGCAGACAAAGACTATAAAATTCATGAAACCCTTTGTGAATTTGATCTGTTTGAGATGTACTGCTCGCTTGAGGACAAACTTATAGATAAATATGATGATATTGAAGTGTGCGAATCCAATTTTCAGCACTATACCTTTCCCTGTACCCACATCACCCCTAAATTCATCAGGAAGTGTCATGCTTGATATCTACATAGTCAAAGAGCTATTATTGACCCTACTAGAGAAATTGTGTTTACTATCACTCCCCATGATATATATATCGAATTATGCAAGCTCGTACAGTAGAGAATGCCACCCATTTTTCTCATGAAGCACTTGTTTAATTATATCAAAAGCTGGACTTTGCAAAAAGAGCGAAAACCCTTGAGCTTTTCTTGACTAGAGATGCCCCATTACCCAAGGAAAATCCTCCCTATCCATCCTATATTTTCCACAAGAGAACCAAGTAAATCATCACAGTCATATCCTACCACCTCAGCTATTACTCACATCAGTGGCTAAATGAGGTAATCATACGATTTCTCTCCATTCTCTCTGGAGATTCCAAGCCTTCAATCTTGTTAAACTTCAGCCAATTTCTTGCAGATTCTATCCGTGAACAGTTTGTAAAATTTGAAATGGAGGAAGTATTTAAATATGCTTTTGTGTTAGTGTATATGTTTTTATATTTTGAGGGAGACAGCCTCAACCTTTCCTTGCAAAATATAGATGATGAAGGAAATCAAAAATCAGTCATCTTCTAGACTATGCTAGTGATGAAGGAACAAAAGGAATATTCATACAAACAATTCATAGAGATGTTTGCACATCCAACACTTAGTCTCCCAAGTAGTAGGTTGGAGCCAAGAATCAGTGAAAAAATAAGAAAGATCTTGTAGTTATCACACCAAGTCCAGATAGGGGATTGGTATCTTTATTAGAATTACACAGAGCTGAGGATATTTGGGTGTGAACTTGCCCCTTTCAAGCTACCTAGGTTCCTCCCAATGATGGTTTTTGCCTTGGAATACATCAGGAAAATGTTAAATATGCACGAGATTCATTGTGTATCTTCCAAGAAGAAATCTCAATTCAAAATTAAAAAACAAATATGGCCTTTTATTTGCAACAGCAGGGAAGTAGGGGAAGAAGCAGACAAGTTGATGAAAGAAATGCAGTGAAGTCTCAGTTTGACATGGTCATATGATCCATTAGGGGTCATCTCTCAGTTAAGGGTAGAGAAAAAATCTACTGGTTATTTTCACACAACTAGACCAAAGATTGAAAGATATAAAAAACTAACTAGAATGGACTGAGAACACTCTACAGGAGGCATAGGAGTAGTTGGTGTCATCTTCAATAGTACAGACTCCTATCACAGATGAGAAAATAGAAAAGAGGAATAGAGAATAAGATTCACCTTCAGTGATTGATATTTTCATTGAAGGCTTCAAAATGATGTACAGGAAGAAGGCCAAGCTACATTCCAAGCTAAGCCTAAGCAAGGATTTAGAGCAAGAGAATATTATCACCACCAAACAGCCACTTGGTTCCTCATTGGTGGTTGATCACACTACACTTTCTCCCACTACCTCCACAGCTTCATAGGATCAGTAGCAGGCTATCCAAACTACCACATCTACCACAAGGGAGACATAAAAGTGTATATTTGACATTTTTAAGGAGATTAAAGTGATAAATGCGGCCTTGAAGATCAACACATATAATCAGTTCTGGAAGCAAACCTCCAGCTCTCAAAGCAGACTACTATCAGCCTTTGACTCTGAGAAAGGTGAAATGAAAATGGCATTCCTCCAAGCAGAGACTCCCCAACCCAAGGGAGAATTAGACTACAAGAAGACAATTTGAATTTGATGTGAAATACATACATCCCATTGACCAAATGGAGATGCACAAGCAGACTAGGAAAATAATTTCATCCACCATCACTAACACTAGTATGGGTCTCTCTAAGTTTCAAGTTACATTATCCAATGTTCAATCACAATTGAAGATGAAGAAAGTCTCTGCACTTGCTAAAGGCATAAGGATCCAAGCTTTGGAGGGCTTGGTGATAAAAGTAGGTTATGATTCTAGAAATATCAATGTTGCAGAATAGCTCGTAAGGAAAAATAATATTGACATAGTAGCAATAAATAATCAATTGAAATTACTAGCAACAGAAGATCCTCAGGCCAGTGACATTTAAGAAATAGAGTCACGAAAGGAAGACATGATCAAGCTCATCATGGAGCTAAGTGCACAGTTGAAGAAAATGGAGACATATATGGAAAATATAATAAAAGAAAAGGAGAAAGATGCCAAAATGGATGTTGTCCCTTTGGAAGCACTCCTTATCACATCAATTCCTACAGTTACATCTTCTACAACAAACACAGGGGCTGCTGCAAATCAACTAGTAAGTGCATTGCAGAACATGTCTCTCCAAACTAAAGAAATCAAAAGATTGCAGGCTCAAGTCAATCTTATACAGGACGAGAAGGGAAATACTATAACTTTCCATGTAACAGAGCTATAGAGAGCTCAAAACCAGATAGAAGTATGGAGGAAATCAACAACTTAGTCCTCTATTGGCAACACATTGGACCAAGTTAAAGAAATTATCCAGAACAATATTATTGAAGCAATGGATGAAATATGACGTTGTATCCAGATTATATTTGTGAAGAAAGATTTGATAGAGAAAGCCAAGCAGGCCATTCCACTATCAACACCGAATTGGTAGAAATTCCTACCACAACCAACCACATTATCAAATTTCTCAACTCTAAAACTAGATATGAATTTGATGATTTGGGAGTAGATGACATAATAGAAATAATCTTAGAAGTAAAGTAAGTTCTAAAAAAGAAGAATTTGATTGTGAAGATGACAGAGAAATGTCACAGTTTAGAGGTAGTAGCTAACAAGTTTTTCACCAAAATAGAAGCATTAAATAAGAAGGGTCTGCCTTCTTTATTTGTCATTAATAACAAATTGATGTCCAGGGAAAATTACACAAAGAAGCTGAAAGACATTGCAAAGGATATGGCCAAGTCTTCCCACAGTAAAGGTGCTATGACAGGGAGATATTTTTACGAAGTTAACAACAACATGAGTTTCATACAACATGAGATAAAGCACATTTTTGTAGTAAAACCAATAGTCGCTTGATATACCAAGCCAGATGAGATCTACTACAAGGTAGCAAAAATTACCATTCTAGATGAGGAGCAGTGGGATAAATTATGTGAATACTAGGATTAAAGAAGTGACTAGCTTCACCAACGCAACGCCCAAATAGTGGCCACTCCGCAATTGTTCTCCACCAAAGCAGTGCCAAATGTCTAGATCATTTTTCCAAATTCACCTCTTTTGGCCACATTATTTCATTTCTGTTAGTTTGAATTTAATAATAGAATTCCATGTGAATGAGGCATTAATTGTAATCTTTTATTCAAATTATGTTTAAATACTTCATTCAGTGGAAGTATTGAGGGTCGGTTCCTAATCACTGTAACCCTTTTTATCAAAGCACTGTACTTTTCCATGCTGCTGGAGCATCATTAATAAAAAGACTCTTCAGAGGATACTTGTATTGCGATATACTGGTAATGTTTCTCTTATTGTAACTATTGTTTCCATTGCTATTCTCTATATGTTTATCATCTAAAATCTAATTGTAAAACAAGAGATGTGAAAAATAAGATATGTTAATTGAACACCTTATTTGGACTATTTTTACAATCTGCATGTTTTATTCTAAAGTCGGATTGAGAAATTCTTAAATGCTTTTCAATCACTACTGAATCACACCTTTTCTCCATTTCATAATTCAATTTAAAGATCCAGTAAATGTAACTAGCTTTCCTTGTGATTACTCTTTTAAACTTTTGGTGCAACATCTAGCTTAATTTGACTCCATAGCTGAATGGAAAGAGACTATCCATAGTCCAATGGAAAGAGATTAATTTCATCAAATCAACCAACCAAACCAATTAAACAAACTCAAACAAACAAGCAAGCATAATCTTAACTAGCCTAAAATCAACTTAAAAATCAAGCTAAATCATAAAGAGAGATCCCTTAATGAAGGTTTTCTTACGAGATCAAGTGAAAGACTCGACTCCCATTTTACGAGATCTAATCAAAGACTCAAATTTGAAGGGGATTTGTTTCATTTTTAATGAGCTTGACATAGGAAAAGAACCATGCTCATATCCCTTGTTTCATTTTTTAAGGAGCTTGACTCAAGAAAATGAACTATTCTCCATGATTTTTGGCTTGATGGGCCCTAACCTAGGTTCAACTTTAAGTTTCCAAGCAAATCCTTACACTACTTTCCCTTTCAGCATCAATCCACGGAGTGCAGATTGAACTCTCACCGAAAGCAATATGATGCAGGAACCAAGTTTCTGCACCCTAAGATGGTTGCAATGTCATTTTTATAACATAACATTTCCTTCGGGTAAACCTATAAGCCCTTTAGGCCCTATCAATGTACTTCTCTTATTCTTCCTTGAAGCCTCTATGAAAGTCTCTGATCGTGCTTCACGAACCTAATTAGCCAATTCAGACACTTATGCACCTTTGTAATTATCCTTACTTTTTTGTCTACCTCAATTAGCTTAAGTATTGGTTAACTTCAACATGCATTATGATTATCTTTTCATAAACATATATTCTTACTTGCGTTCATATGACAAAGTAAAATACATAGATTCACGCACCAATATAGCATTAAATCATAAACCCAATATTCAACATAACATAATTGCAACATTCATAACAGAAGTAAAATAACTCATACATAGATATCTCCACAACAATTCTCTTTATTGATGGTTCAGATCTTTAGTATAGGCTCTAAATTCCCTATGCACACAATGAACTACGGACTTCCACCCTAGGCCTCTGTGCACTCAGCTGGAGAGCCTCTTCCTATGCTAAGACTCTTTTCTCTTAGCTCTCACAGACCCAAAAACTTACTTAGAACTCTCCCCAAAAACTTCTCTTAGACTCTTCTAAGACTCCCTTTTTATACATTCCCATGGCCCGTGGGCCAGGGGCGGGTCTCATCAAGCTGACACAAGTTATATAAACTAAGGGCAGAATCCCTTTTTGGATGCTAACATCTTCACGCTCCGCGACCAGAATGTGTAGATACTTTACATTCTTTATACAAAACATGGGCCTTTAGCACCAAAGCTTGGGCTTTTAACCCCAAAATTGACCCCAGGCAGCCTGTTCCCAATTGGCCACCAAGACAAATGTGGTGACCCGCCCTGAGTCACATGGCCAGTGTGGAGATTTTGTCACGAAGACCTCCCAACTCCACCTATACGACTGCAACGTCAGTGGTACACTACATTTCTGCATGCTTAACCCGCTCGACCAACTGCTCCATTGATGGTTCTATGTTGTCTGCCTATATTTTCTATTGTGTCACCTACAGACTCTTCAATTTTCCTTCTATGGAGGTAGTGAGTACGTAGGCTTTCTCCAGCCAAGGCCCCAATCTGGCCTTCAATATTGCCTCCTTGCGTTGAGTTGCATCCACCTGTTCCTTTAATGCCTTCGCTTCCTACAACTTTTCTAACCTTTGCGTGATGGTGAGGGCGTGCACCATCACTTTGACCTCATCGTACTTCTGCTGCAGGTCTTATGCTTCAATCTCTAGTCTTTGCAAGTTGGGATCTTCCTTCAGATTGGTAAATACTTCGATCGCCTACTCGAAGAGTGTAGTGCAATCCTTCACAACAATGTCAATACCTACAATGACATCTTTCACAGTGGTCACGTGCTGCTCTCTGACTTTAGGTGGAGTTGAAGGCTACGCCCTCAACTCAAGTTCTGTGATCTTAAGGTTCAGTTCAAACTGAACCTTAGCCAGCTTTTTTTATGCCTCACGCACACCTGTAGCAAGATTTTGAATCCTTGCGTCAACTGGCTCATATTTGGGGATGTTTAGCTGTAGAATAGTCTTTCATGCCTTAGCCACCACAGTTGTTCTATGCTCATTCTTTTATGTGATCTTCTTAGGAAGATCAATCACGAATGGTTTTTCGGTGAACATATGTGCCTTATTCACCTTTTGCTGACTGATAATATTCAAAGCGCACTATTCTCAACCTCGTATTTCCGTGATCACACCATCTAGCAAGGTATGAAGGGCTTCACTTCGAAGCACGACCAACCTTAACTAGACTTGCTTGATTGCGCTCATAGTAGCGCTGTCAGCCTCTGCTTCTTTGGTCAATGCTCCATTTGGCAGCGTGACAGCCCAGGGATCCATTGTATGGACCATCTCTACTATGTCTGAGGCTCTTGGTGCAAAAGTGGTTGACGCCACACTTCCTTGCCCTACAATGGTTTGCACCTGAGTCACGTGGATCTACAGCTTGTGCAGAACCATTTGAATGGTGACCAAGGCCTATTACTACTGCTTCTGGAACTACTACAGTAGTTCTGCAGTTGTGTCCCTTGCTGTATCACCAATGTCATTCAAATCATCCTTTCTCAAGGTGATTGGGTCCAGGGACGATTTGCTGGCTTTGTACTTCTTCAATGACCCTACTTTATCCTGCTCCCTTGTGCACTTAACCCACAATGGGTAGTCTCTGGGACCACTCCTCCCTTCTCTCAGCACTACTGCTCCTCATTTGTCTATGGAGAAGGCGACTTCTAACTCATATCAGAGTCGCGGTCATCCTCCTCCTCCTTGTCTTCTTCCTATGTTTTGGTCGCGCGCTCTGTTGTGGCTTTATCCTTAGCTTCCTTCCTTTGTTTTTCTGCCAACTGCACCATCTTTAACTTGGACTCTTCCTTCTTCTGCTTCATGACAGACTTACTATTCCTAGATGATAAGCATGAGGCCTTGTGTCACTGTACGGTCCAACTGTCTAGAAACACGATGATTGCATCATCTGTCGCCATGTATGGAAGATCCTACCATTTCTGTGTGGGGTCCTTCCACACTATGATGGACACACATTAGAAGTTCGCCATGAACTGCACATATTCGCACAACTGCTCAAAGATAGTCAGTGACAGCCATGGCTTATGCTTGATGGTGGCAGGGATGCTTGGTTCCATAAGAATCTAGAATATCTTATTGTCCTTGATGCTTTGGAGGTCCTTCATGGCCCAGAGCGAAGCAAACATCACTTCTTATGGCATCTCCAATGCAATCGGATGAAATTGACTGTCCTCCAGTAAGTCCCACGCAACCAGTATAGTCGATAATAGAAACCATGCATAGTGGAAAGTATTTCTTTTATCACGCGCTTCTCTGCAGTTTGCAAGGAACTTGTTGTAGGGGTAGCGCGCCCAGTTAAATTATACACCCTCCATTGCACTAGGCTACTAAAGAAACCACCAGTGTGGGAACTTTTTCTGTGCGACACTTCCTCATAATCTTCTCTGACAAAATTTGAGTGGCCACCTTAACTGTGGGATCAGTTGTGCTGGAGATGGGGTAGCCGCACGACTTCTTCGCAAGCTTGAACTTATCCTTCATACGTTCAGCAAGATCGTGCTCGCCTAACATTCTGCCAAATGCCATGGCTGGAATCAAACTTGAGTCACACTTGTGTGTGGGAGAAAGGTGATCCTGTGGATCACAATCTCGATGATTGGTATTGGATCTCCTAACAATAGGAACCCATCATTCACGAAGCATAACCATTGCTTAATCACTATCAAAGTTATGAGCGCATGGTTCTATTGCGACACCCATAGCAAGTTCAACAATCCTACCTTCTCCACCCCTTTTATCCACTTTCTTGGCTCTAGCGTGGTCACACCAGAGTCTTTATATAAGACGTAGTGCATGAATGTATAAGTTGCCAAGTGGGGAAAGTGCTCTGTATCTTCTGAATCCCAGTCATTTAGCTTTAGAAGGGGGATAAGTTCCAAGCATGGTCCTTCAAATGTGATTTTGTCTGGCAGAAATGGGGTGAACAATGTGATTTTGTTCTCATCAATGTCTTTTGGTACCTTTACCTTACCTCCGCGCGGAGGGATATATGGTGGTAGCTTGGAGATAGGCTCTGCCCCCTCAACATCAACGTTTTATGTCCCCATGTCAACATATTCTACACCAACACCAACGTCCCCTATGTCCTTCTCAGTTTCCAAGTCAACTACCTTGGCCTTCTCCTATGCAGTAGCCTTTGCTTTCTTTTGGTGTTTCCTTGGAAACTCTCGCACCAGCTGTGTTGCTTTCTGCTTATCCTTCTACATCTTGGCACCTTCTTTGTGTGGCGTAGGCCTCGGCCTAGGCAACTTTGGCGATTTGGGTACTTCTGGACATACCTTTGTGCTTTCTATCTCCGGGGTAGTTCCTTTAGCTACCATGGCTTGTACAAAACTTGCAGTCTCCATAGGGACCAACATAATGCCAGTTAAAATCTCCTGAATCTCCTTCGGCAATTTCTCAAAAACTGCACTCGCTAACAAATCCTTGAAATAATCAATGTTCATGCATGCCTGATAACTCAACACCTCAATTCTCAAAATTCCAAGTGTTTTTCATTGGTCGGCCATCTATAATTTATAGGAAATTTCTAATATGAATCCTACCATTCGCCCCAAAATGGGTTCATAAATACTAGAGTGGCGGCATATATTCAAAGATATTGCTCTTAAATTCTTACTTAATTGTCAGCCCCCCACTCCATTTAGCAATTTTCACATTGTTAGTTCATGAATGGTGACCATAATGCTCACATTCAGGCTACCCTGCATAGTCTCTCCTTTAATAGCGCAAAGCCCTTCACACTTTTGTTGGCACCGTGACGATGCTCCCTTCCGCGCAGTACCCTAGTTGTGCATCTCTACAATCTGGGTAGTGTATTTAATAGTCTTACGCCTCCTTTCAGTTGTCTGGAGTGCTAAGACTGTGCTTCCACCATTTAGTCATCTGGTTGGATCCCTGGTATATGGCTTCAATCAGATACCATTCACCCTTCGTGGGAATGGCTCTCCATTCAACTTTACCAACTGAACTGCTCCACCATTGCTAATCTCCTTGATGACATATGGTCCCAACCAATGCATCTGAAATTTTCCCGGAAATTTATCAAACTTTCTGTCATATAATAACACTAAATCATTTACCTTGACGGTGCGTAGTTTGATGTGCTGATCATGCTATGCCTTTTCGCGTTCCTTTTGAACTTGCTGATGGAATCTAGCCAGAAACATATCTTCTTCCAGTTCTACCAACTGTGTGAGCATTTCTTCCTTGGCTCCATGATCTTCCATTCCTGTGAACGCCGCTATGTGAAAACTTGGTACAATGTATTCCATTGGCATCATAGCCTCAACACCATAAACCACCATGAAAGGCATTTATCTATTCAGCTTCTTTCAGGTTGTTCTATAGTCCCATAGTACCACGGGTACATGCACATCCCAGTCATTTCTTTGTGCATTGCAAACCTTTGTCAGCATGTTTTATAGTATCACATTAAACGCTTCTACCGTTCCATTAGGATGCAGGTGATATGGCATGCCTTCTGATGGTAAACCTGAAATTCCTCTATCATCATGCTGATCGTCTCATTAAGAAAATGTGTACCGTGATCGCTCATTAAAATTTTTGGACAACCAAACCTTGTCGCCACATACTTAAAGATTATTTTTGTTGTTGTCATGCTTGTATAGTCCTTCACAGGCTGCGCCTCTGCCCATCTAGTTAAGTACTCAATCATGGTTATGATCTACCGCGCACTTGTCTTCTTTCTTGGAGGCTAAATTGGTCCCACAAAGTCAATCACCCACATTTTGAAGCATTGTAATGATATCTATGGATTCAATGGCAACTCATCCCTCCATGAGGGTGTTCCAGTGCTTTGGCATGCATCGCATGTCCTACAATACTCTTTTTAATCCTTATGTAGTTTTGGACACCACAACCCAGTGCGTAGAATATTCTGCGATGTTGCCTTGCCTACATAATGTCCTCCCATGGCTCCTCCATGAGCCTTAGTGACGATGTTGTTTCGTTCAAATTCTAGCACATAACGTCGCAGTGTTTCCTCTGATCCCATTTTGTACAAGTGTCCTACAATGATAGGAAATTCTTTCTTGGGCACTACCAATTCCTTTTTTTATTGGCTAGTATATCCTTCTGGAGCCATTTAGGGCGTTAGTAAATGTTAATATCTTCAAAGTGGCTATCCGCGACTTGCACCACAAAGAACTAGGCATCAGGTAGTCCTTCCTCCAAATTAGTAGGCTCATCCCCCTTTTCAATGCGCGATAAATGATTTGGTCTAGCATTCAATCATCCTAGTTTTATAATAACTTCAAAATCATATTCTTGAAATACTAATAGCCATCTGCATATTCACCCCCCCAACATAGGCGTGTTCACCAAGTACTTCAATGCAGAATGGTTTTTATACATCTTAAAGTGTCTACCTAGCAAATAGTTCCTCAACTTCTGGTGTGTGTATACCATAGCCAGACCTTTGCACTCTATCATCGAATAATTCTTCTCAGATTTAGATATCTTCCTACTTGTGAATGCTATGGGATGATCCAATTCCCCCTCAACTACTTGTGTCATTACTGCTCCCAGTGCAATACATGACATGTCCACATGCACAGGGAATTCCTTCCTCCAATCCGAGAAGATTAGGATCAGCGCGGTGACCATTTTCTCTTTGAGCACATCCAAGCTCTTCTAATATTGCTCATTCCAACAGAATGTAACATCCTTTTTTTAACAATTTCTCCATTGGTGCAGTGATCTCGGAATAGATTTTGATGAACTTTCTATAGTACCTTGTATTCCCCAACATTGCGCACAACTATCTTCTTGGTGCCTCCAAATTGATTACAAACGCGATCTTCATGGGGTCTACCATCAAGCCTTGTCTACATACCACGTGACCCAGCAAGATCCCAAAGGGGATGTAGAACAAACATTTCTTCAAACTAAGTGCAATTTGGTAGCTCCGGCATGTATCTAGCATCAAGCACAGACTTTCTACATGGCGCTTTACTAGTCCAAACACTGTCCAATCGTCAAAATATACCTACAGAAATTTGTGAATGAAATCTTTGAATGCTGGGATGACAACGCGTGAGAAGATTGCTGACATGTTCCTCATCCCAAAAGGCATCAGAGTATACTGGAAGCATCCCCATTTAGTCATGAAGGTCATCTTACTCCTATCCTCTTACGCAATCTTGATCTAATGGTACCCTAAGAACCCATGAGTAAATGAATATGCTTCTTGGCGTCCAACATTATCCAGCACCTCATCACTGAATGGAGTTGGGAACAGATCATGCACACAGGCGTCATTCAACTTCCTGAGATCTATACATATCAATATCTCATCCTTTTATTTCTTTTCTTGAACTACCATTGGGCTCGCCCAATCAGATTCCTTGACTAGTTCAATGATACCTGCTGCAAGCATTTTATCCAACTCCAAACGGACCCTTTATTTATACTTTGGATTGAGGTGGTCAGGTCTTTTCTTAACTGGCTTCACGTCTAGTTTTAGAGTGATGTTCATGACACCCATGTCTCCTATTATCCCTTTCAGATCCTGATATTCGCGTAGTAGTTCAGCGAACTTATCGATTGCTGTGTCGTCCTAGTAGTCTCGAATATTTGCAAACTTAGGTTCTACCTCCATGCCAATGTTCACCTGTCTGGTTTTGAGTGGGTTGGTTATGTCTGGGTTCTCTAGTTGTGGTACCTCAACTTTGTGGTGACCTTCAGTCTCTCGAATATTAATCTTCCTCGGGTCTTTGTCTTATTCTTCCGTTGTTACGTTGTAGAACTCTAGCATGTGGCTCAGCTTGGTAGTCTAATTAGGTTGAATCAAATCTAGAGGATCCTGCGGTATCCTGAAGATTGCTGCCTTAACCTCCTACAATGCTTTGTTGATACATTCAAACCATCCTCAAAGTTGAACATCATCAATAATCCTTGGCACAAAACATCCCACTCTTTAGTGCCATGGGAGAGTTTCATCTCCAAGTACCAAGTCATTTGTATAACATCCAAAGTATGAAAAAATAGATGTACCCACTCCGGCTAAGGTTTCACTCCATACGATTTAGTCCATTTGTTCAATTGGTCGTGAGAATCATTCCTCCCATCATATTTTTTTGTTAGCTGGACTTGTGGGTGGCCAAATCACACTCTCATCATTTTTCTATATACGTGCCAATCATCAAAACTATCCTTATGTGTGCCCCACCATCTCAAAGACGTAGGGTGCAATGCCAAGTCAAGGGCCTGCAAGCGATGCTTCCCTGCCACTTCTCTCTCAAATGCATCCAGAAAGTGATCAACGCTAGTTAAACCATCATAGTATGGAAGATTTCTTACCTCTGACAATACACAGCGCAATGACCTGGTCATCATATTATAGTGTAGTGTATATACTTAATGATTCTTCCAGTGCTCCAGTTATTCATCTGAATCTGATGTGTAGGAACCTTCATGGTCCCATGCAATACGGTCATCTGATATTAGAATCACCCAATCCCGATCTCGCACTGTTATCTTGTAAATCTGGTCCAAATCGTCATCACTCTCATAATCGATGATCGGTTCAGTGGCACCATTACATGGAGCGATTTCTTCTCAAATATCATCTTCCACTTCTTCATATTGATTACCGAATTCATGTTAGTGGCCTAATTGATCCCAAGGAGTGCGGGCTAGGGATTGTTTTCATCCACAATTTCTATTACTTCAAAATAATCTAGTGCACTCATGCCTTCAGTATCAACTTTTACCCCTTGCAACCTCCCCATTGGGATGATTTTCTACTGATTTTCCATCCTTAACTGAATCGAAGACCACTCTAGAAATGGTCTCCTGATTCTCTCCCATGTCTGTTTTGGAAAAACGTTCACGTCCAACCCCAAATCTAAAATAACTTGATCCATCTCATACTCGCCTATCTGCACAGTAAGCTTCATCTCACAACCCGTTCTCGTCTTATGCCTTCAAGTATTTTTGACTACATGCAGTCCGTTAGTAGCGGTTTCCTTCCTAGCCCACCTATTGATCAGCTCGTGCAGTCCATTCACAGCCTTTCTATCGTGTATCAGTTTCATGCAGGTCTCCAAGAACGTGGTAATCATGGATGGGTCTATTTCTTCAACTAGATTTTCCTGACTCCCAGAGGTAGAGGACTCAATGAAGCTTTTCTTTGCTTCCATAAATGTTTCTTTCACGTGTTCTAGATCAAACCTGATCTCCTTTTCTGGTGCTTTGTGGACCCACTCACCTTCTTCAGGCTTCTTTCCCTTATCTTCACCAATCGTTGCTCCACTCCATAGCACAATATTTACTTGAGGAGCTTCCTTGCGAGGCTTAACCATCATCATATGTAGGTTCTTAGTTGGTTGTTGAGGTTGCGACCCCTTCTCGCATATCTAAGATAACAATATAGGACAATCCTCCATCGCATGGTCAAAGTGAGTACAATAGCAGCATGACAGTTGTGTCAAATTTGGGAAGTCTTGCATGTAGTGTCCCAGTGCCCCACAGTTGTAACAAATGACCTACCCTTGATCTCTATGAGGTCCTCGTCCACCTCATCCTCCTCTGTGCTAGTGATCATATCCTCACGCTCCTCTAGCGCCTTGGTTCGGAGGGTGGGTTTTTGCCTACACCCTATATGCAGGTGTTCTATCCATCATTAGTTTGTAACTATGACAATTGCACTCATCATGACCCACTGATTGACAAAACTTGCAGAAGAGATGTTGCAGTATCTATACAAATTTCTACAACAAGTGGACATTGTCTGCCATATGTTTTCCATCTACCTGATAGATAGCAAACCATAATGTGGGCCATGTACTTGGCCCTATTGGAGCTATTGGCCTCAAAGGCATTGGTTCCCTTGCTGCAACATAATTTGTGAAAACTGGACAGTGATCTTTGTTGTGCCCTTAGCTTTTGCACTTCAGGCACCAAACTTCTTCATGTACCTCAGGCCAATCTGTTCTATCATTCTTCAGACTCTTCATTTCTAGGCAAAGGTTTTGCAACTACACATGAATTTTCTGAGCCCCCGGATTAGCATCTTGCATTGGTGTCTCATGCGATCTCATCACGATTTCCAAAAATTCCACCTAGGTCCCAATCTTCTGTTGTGATAGCACAACCCTTACATGAGGCAGGAGCAAAGCCACAAACCATTCCCATAGCTGCCCATCAGTCAAATTCATGTTAGCCTCACTGATCATACTCTTCAATCTCTAATCCAAATCCCAGGGTGTCTCACTAGGTTTCATGATGATCTCTTTGAATCCCACAATTGATTGCACCTTAGACTTAGGTCTAATGAATTCCTTATTTAGCGTAGTCTAGATATTTCCCAATGTGTACATTAGATTATCAGTGTAGTACTTAATGTACCGCATTAGTGCACGGTCCTACAAAGAACTAACCAATGTTTCTTTCATCATTGATCATTCGTGATACCCCGAGCTTCCCACACAACCTTCGTGACAAACCAAAACTGGTCTCAATCTTCATTTCCCATGCCCTTGAAAATAGGTAGACTTATAGAGTTTGCTATATTGAATGGTGGCAGAGGTGGCGGTGGTGTAGCCAAAGGCATGTGCGGTAGAGGCGAATATGGAGTGGGTGTTGGTGGGGGAGGTATTTGTGGGAACCCTTGCTATTATGAAACTAGTGCACAAAAAGATAGAAAAGATAGATCAACACCTTAGAAATAAGCCTCTTCGAGGGGTAAGCTCCTTTACATTACACGAATGAACAATGCTTAGATGATATAAATGACAAAACCTCCTTTCTATATATAGGAGTTTAAGGGGTCATAATATAATCATAGTTGACATAACAATAATAATGTAAGGGAACAATAATAACAATAGTGGGATTCTATGGGGCACAATAGTAATAATATTTGGACTACATGGGCATAACAATATAATAAAGGTGTTGTACTAATAACAATAAGGGGTTGCACTAGTAGTATAGGGACCTAACATGTCCCTCTCCTTCGAAAAGTGTTGTCCTCAACAATTGAGTAGTTCTTGATGCTTTTGTGTATAATTATTGTCCTCCCATGTGGAATCTTCAGCGGTTAAGTTCTTCCAATTGATGAGATACTCTGAAATTTATCGATTTCATAGATGTTGGGTTCTTGGTTATGTGACTGCTTCAGGTTCCAATATGATTTTTCCTTCCTCGTCAAGTTCTGGCAGTAACTTTTGAACTAGGATCTTCTGCAACTTTTGAATGAGTGGCCACACTTTTTCATCCTTCTTACATTCATCCCTTGCTTCATTTATCCAATCTGGTAGGATAATATAAATAGCACAAAACAATGCTTTGACATCCTCATCCTTTCTTAAGAGTGCACCTGCAACAACATTTTGCTTCCCTTTTTTGTATATGATTTCAAAGTCATAACCCAACATATTTGTGACCCATTTTTTCTATTTTTCTAAATATAATCTTTGTTCTAAAAAGTATTTAAGACTATCATGATCCATTTTTATCATCAACTGTCTTCCCATTAGGTAAGGTCACCATTTCTAAAGTGCATGTAGTATTGCCAATATTTCCTTCTCATAAATAGCTTTCTTGAGGGACATTTGTTTATACAGATGTAACCATAAAAATACCCAACCACCTACATCAAAAACTCTTTCATTGCGATGTTAATCTACGTGTTGTTTCATTCGATTCCGCACCAAAGTTGCGTCATCCTTTAAAAGTTGGAGAACTTGTTGTTGATGCTCGTTGTGATCTTTCACTGCTTGAATCTTTTTCTTCTTGGTATGTCCTTCTATCTTGAGAGTTTGAGGAGCGGTAATTTCTTCCAATGCTTTACAAGATATGGTTGGATTCATTTCTTGATGCTTGATGTGATCTTTCAGTTCTTGAACATTTTTCTTATTGATATGTCCTTCTATCTTGATAGTTTGAGGAGTGGTAATTCCGGCCAATGCATTACAAGATATGGTCAGATTCATTTCTTCTTCCTTGATGTGATATTTCACTTCTTGAACCCTTTTCTTCTTGATATGTCCTTCTATCTTAAGACTTTGACGAGTGGTAATTCTTTCCAATGCTTTACAAGATATGGTCGGATTCATTTCTTCTTTCTCTGGGGTTGGTTCCTAGTGTATATCCTCTTATTTTGACGTTTCTTCATCCTTTTCTTCCTCCTCTCCACAATCAATGTAAAATAATTTCTTCTCAACACACTTATGACCTTTAATTTATTTGTTATCAGAATTGTAACAAGGCCCTTTTGCTCTTTTTTCTTCCAATTGTTGTGGTGTAAAGCTTGTAGGTAGTGGAAGGCTAGGAGAAACAACAATTCCATATTTATAGTTGTGAGGGGTAGACTTATTTGTTGCCATAACTTTTCTTTCCTCTTTTCTTTCCAACATGAATTCCTTCTCCAATGAATCAGGTTCCTAAAGAAAAACCTCATGTTGAATGTTATACTTTGAAGTCCCTATGCAGACATCAATCCTCTTCTTCTCTAGAATATCATTTTCCCTTATATTAAATTTTTGAAATTCCTCAACATGATCTACCATTGAACACTTTTGTTTGAGATTTATCAATTGGCTAAAGAAGGTGTTGTTGTTTGTATCCTGATAATGTTCTATCATTTCCTCTGTGAAAATTGACCATGTAACAAGTGGTTTATGAAAATAAAGCCCTTTATACCATAAAAATTGATCCGGTTCTAAATATGAAGATGCAATACATACCTTTTGTAACAGTTGCACCTTATGTAGATCAAAATATTGTTCCATTTGTAGTATCCAATTTACCAGATCATTGCCATCAAACTTCCTCATATCACCTTTTGTTGATTTGAGGAGCTCAACCTTGAAATGACTATAACTCTGTAACTTTGGATCTGCTAGTTCTGAAATTATAACTTGTCATAGCCCTCTGCATCCTTTTTCCAATGCCACTAGTCTAATCGAAATTGGATTCTCCAAGAATAATTTATGCACAAACTCCTAAGATGACCTGATTATATAATTCTTCAGTAGAGAGAACTTGTATGATGTTCCACATGTCACTGTTTCGACCTTCAGATATGAAAAATATACATAGAAAATGAAAATCTAGATTGTTTCTATAACTACTAATGAAAGTTCAGTATAATGCTCACAGATAAAGTTATGATGAGTTTCCCAAGGTCAACTGTTTAGAATGTAATCCAAGAGTCTGCAAAAACCCTAAATTCCTCAGATTATATCTCTAAAAATGTAGGGATATAAGTTCTAACATTCAGACCCAAGCTTAACCAAGATTTCTGCTCAAATGGGTTTAAATTTCAGATTATGAAACTTCACATAAATACAATTATAGCGAAGATGCCACGATGACCTATTTGAGATGGAATTCTAAAGTTTTCAAAAACCCTAACTTCCTAAGATCATATCTCTGAAAATGTAACGAGAGAAGATCTGAAATTCAGTCTCGAGGTTCAGACCGATCTCTTCTCAAATGGTCTTTTTTTTAGCTTTTGAAACTTTGTAGCGAAAACATTATAGCAAAAATTCCACGATGTCCTGTTTGGAGCAATGAAACCGTAGAATCCAAAGCTCTGACACCAAATGTTATGAAACCAGCTCACAAAAGGATAGAAAAGATAGATCAACACCTTATAAATAGGACTCTTTTAGGGGGAAACCTCCTTTACATTACACAAATGAACAATTCTTAGATGATACAAATGACAAGACCTCCTTTCTATATAGGAGTCTAAGGGGTCATAATATAATCAGAGCTGACATAACAATAATAATGTAAGGGCAGAATAATAAGAATAGTGGGCTTCTATGTTATGAAACCAGCTCACAAAAGGATAGAAAGGATAGATCAACACCTTATAAATATGACTCTTTGAGGGGGAAACCTCCTTTACATTACACAAATGAACAATTCTTAGATGATACAAATGACAAGACCTCATTTCTATATATAGGAGTCTAAGGCGCCATAATATAATCAGAGCTGACATAACAATAATAATGTAAGGGCAGAATAATAAGAATAGTGGGCTTCTATGGGGCACAATAATAATAATAATATGTGGACTACGTGGGCACAACGATATAATAAGGGGGTTTTACTGATAACAATAAGGGGCTACACTAGTAGTATAGGGACCTAACACTTGCTTTATCAACTGAACAACACTCTACGAAGATGCCTATGCTGCTTCCTCATCATCACTCAGAGGGGATTCAATTAGTGAGCTATATTCAAGGCTTTTTCTTCCCTTGTTCCTGAATATCCTTCCAATTCTCGTAGTCCCAAACATCAAGGTAGCTGCATAACCCGCTTTTCACACAATAGCATCTTAATCCAAGTATTTAACGATTTTAAATAATTACCTCAAGGCTTCTTGAAGAAGCAGTGCTCTGCTTCATTGTAACTAACCGAGGTATCGACTGCGAACTCTGTCACAAACCCTCCTATGATATGATTGAGCCAATGATCAACAGCGTGTGCGATCTTATCTTCAGAGGTTTCTAATATTTGCACTAACTCTAGGGTCCAGACTATTGGACAATCAAGCCTCCAGCTTCCTTGGTCATCTACCAATTTAGAGATCCACTTGACAACCCAACCAGGAAGGAACAAAAGAAGGTATCATGTATCTCTATGTACGTGTATCTGTCCAACCACTGTTCTTTCATCAATTGTAGATTCTTGTATTTTTGCATCACAAATTCATGGATCTTTTTATCCAAGCAGTCTTCGATCTCTTTCTTATTTGGATTCCAATGATGTGACATCACACATCTCATTATGCAGATCCAGATCTCGGCACCGAAACCATTTTTTGGCTTCATGGGCCTTGACCCAGGTTCAACATTAAGTAGCCAAGAAAATCCCTACACTACTGGCCCTTTTGGCATCAATCCGATAAGTACGGGCTGAAGTGTCACCCAAAGCAGTATGGGGGGATGCAAGAACCAAGTTTCTGCACCATGAGATGGTTGCAATGTTGTTTTTATACCCTAACCCTTCCTTCATGCAGACCTATAAGCCCTTTAGGGCATATCAATGTACTTCCCATATTCGTCCTTGAAGCATCCACGAAAGCCTCTGATTGTCATTCGCGGGCCCTAAATGGCCAATTCAAAGGCTTATGCACCTCTGTAATTATCCTTACTTCTGTGTCTACCACGATTAGCTTAGGTATTGGTTAACTTAAAAATGCATTATGATTATCTTCACGTAAACAACTATTCTTACCTGCATTCATATGACAAAGTAAAATACATAGGTTCATGCATTAATATAGCATTAAATCATAAATGCAGTATTCAACATAACATAATTGAAACATTCATAACATAAGTATAATAACTCATACACGGATATCTCTGGAATAATTGTATTTTTTGATGGTTCAGATCTCCAGTACAGACTCCTATTTGCCTGCGTACACAGCTGCAAGGGTCCACACACTCAGTTGTGGACTTCTACCCTAGGCCTCTATGCACTCAACTGCAGAGCATCTTCCTAAGCTAAGAATCTTTGTTCTTAGCTCTCATAGACCCAAAAACCTACTTAGAACTCTCCCCAAAAAAATTTCTTAGACTCTTCTAAGACTTCCTTTTCATACATTCCCATGGCCCGCGGACCAAGGGTGGGTCTCATCAAGCTCACACAAGCTATATAAACTAAGGGCAGAAACCATTTTTGGTTGTTTACATCTTCACGCTTTATGTCCAAAAAATGCGGAGTCTTTACATTATTTATACAAAAATTGGGCCTTTAGCCCCAAAACTTGGGCATTTAACCCCAAAATTGACCCCAACGGACCTGTTCCCATTAATGGCACCTATTTCATTTTTAACGAGGTTGACAATGTAAAATAAATACATGGGGATCTATTTCATTTTTAAATGAGGTTGACATAGTAAAATAAAAATCCTCATATCCTTTGTTTCATATTTTAAGGAGCTTCACACAAGACAGGGAACTCTACTCTAGATATCTTGTTTCATTTTTTTTTAAGGCGCTTGACACAGGACAGGGAACTCTGCTGCATATCACCTTGTTTAATATTTTAAGGATCTTGACACAAGAGAAGGAACTCTGCTCCATATCCTTTGTTTCATTTTAAAGGAGCTTGACACAGGACATGAAAATCTGCTCCATATCCTTTGTTTCATTTTTTAAGGAGCTTGACACAGGATAGGGAACTCTACTCCATATCCTGTGTTTCATTTTTTAAGGAGATTGACATAGGACAGGGAATTCTACTCCATAGACCTAATCACAAACCAAAAGATGCCATGTCTTCCAAGATGTTCTGATCATATGGGAGAACAACACTGAGGAAGGGATACATGTCCACTGATGCAATGGAAAAATCAGGCTCCAATTCGCATAGTATGTGGTGTACTACATCACCTACTAGATCATCATTAGATGTGAGCATGGAATAGGTGGCCACATTATTAACCTGTGGCACGAGTGATACTGCTTGCACATAGTAACCATTTAGGAATGATGGTCGATGGGGAGTTGATTCTGGAGCAATGAATGTAACTTGATCAATGACCACAATGCTTCCTTCATGTGGGAAACACATCACTTGAAAGAGGGAAGAGACAAGAGCGCCCATGACATAAACATAGTTATGGCCAATGAGTAGATTAAAATCTAAGGAGCCTTGGACAACCATCACATCTATATAGATAGTCTTTCCTCCCAAAGTAATAGGTAACTTATGAAGGATTCCTAACAGTTGACAGGTTCCTTGGTTAAAACCTAACAAATTTTGGGTGATGGGGAAAATTTGAGGAGAACCTAAATCTTGCCAAGAATTTGAGGAAATAATGCTAATAGATGCACCCTCATCTATGACTGTGCTAGGTACAACCATATGGCAAGCCTGTACTGTAATCGAGAAAGGCACCTAAGATGGAAGGTGTTATCCTCCCATTTGACTCCAATCAGAAGAAGTGACTAAAATAGTGAGAGGGGGTGTCGTAGGAACACGAGAGGTGCTCTCTTGCTCTATGGGAATAGGAGAAATACTCTCATGTACCTCAGGAATGGGAGGATTTACCTCAAGTTGATTCGAAACTAAAGAAACCAGAAGAACCGAAATAGTATGGCGTTTACTCTCTGCTGGAAAAGTACTGTGAACTAAATGTGGAGTAATGTTTACTGGTTTTTCAACCAATGTTTGGTCGATAACAGACTCACGAGACTCACCTTCAGAGAGAGTCAGGCTAACCAAATATGGCTTTTAATCAATCACTAGATCAACTAGTGAAGGATCGGGGGAAAGCTTTTGATACCTAGTCAAAAGACGAGGTTGAGAAGCTATAAGGTTTTCCAACTATTTGGAAGCTTCATCCTTAAGATTACAAAGGTGAATGGGATGATTACTTTCACATAACTTAGGAGGAAATTTGACTTTTCCATTTTCCCCATAGGCTTTACTGTTACTAGTTGAAGGTTTATCACTAGCATGATCCCCAGAATCTGATGACAAAGGTCGATGTGAACCTATGGACCACACTTATAAGACCTTGGGAATACCAGGACAATTACGAAGAAGGTGGTCACCCTTAAATAACATGCAAGGGAATTTTACTTTCTTGGGCTAGTTGGAAGATGTTTCTACATAAGTTGCATCCATATATATCACTACATGGTTGCCCCCTTGCTTATTATGTTTCTTCTTCTTTGTCCTCTTCATCTTCTTCTTAGCTTCCTCATTACTAGAATCCAGAATTTCACGAGGCGAAGAGGAGGAAAGGGGTGGAGAACATGTGAAGAAGGTGAGGCATCAACTTTAGTATCAACACGAAGTTGATGAAAAGTAGTTTGGACATGCGGAACCGCCGAGGTTGAAAGAAACCACACTGGCAAACCAATGGTCAATCTAGGAAGGGACAATGTTTCCATATATGCAGCACCAGTATTTCCAAAAGAAGGAAAATGACTAGGACTCCCATCAAAGGGGTTTCCATGACTACAAAAACCAAGAAATGTTGCCATCAATATCAACCTAAGATCTACTAAGGAGTATTTCCACAGGAAGGATGTTGTTCCGCGGTCAATTGCTTTTAAAATTGAAACAATTTTTTTTTCCTTTCAATGGTATAAGAGTCAGGAAAGGGATGAAAAGGTGACTCTAGTCACTTTCGTTGGTTGTGAGCTCGAAAGGACAAATACTTAATGATCTTTTCAATTTTAAGGAGTCAGAAAATATTTAAATGATGACTCAGGATACTCTAGGCCAAAGCGATTACCATGTAATCATGAACTTGAATATACATCTTAGCAAATAAATTTAAAGGACTTGACCTACGTGTAGGAAATCTCCCCGAATGTTGTTTTTGGTGTATCATATTTATAGGGTGTCTGACTCAGCTTCCTATGGATACACGTTTGCAACCTATGAGGGTCTCCCTTTATATACTCAATGGTACGGGGAGCACAACTCCACGCTAGCACTATCTAATGCAAGAGTATTGTGGACGAAACCTGCTAAGTTTTATAGACGTCGGAATGTGTCCCTAGCCTAGACCACTAAGTATGAAAATTAATGTTTCAAATTCTCCTTAGATTAATTGATAGGTTTAAGAGTTGATCTTCAATTAAGTTTTAGTTTTGAGGCTCAAAACAATGTCACATGAACACCTATGATGAAACTATATGAGAAAAATAAAACTTTTCATTTCAATGAAAGCTAGACTAACCAAGGGAAGAAGTTTCAATAAATAATGCATCAAACAAAACACATCATGCAAAATTATTTCCACTAACATTCACTTTCATCTTCCAAATCAAATGCCAAAAGTAAAAATGATTTTCACTTTTCACTATCCTAAATGCAACATTTCGACAAAAAAATGATTTTACTTTACAAGGATGCGCTTATGTGAATTATAGTTTTCTTTTCATTTTGAATGATTTGATGCATGTAATACAATTTTTTAGCTATCAAACACTGAAAAATGTGATCTATTTCCAATGATGCATCTCAAAAAATAACTTTTTAATGCAACTAATCTAATGCATTTTTACGCAAAGTAAATTTTGAAATACAAGCTAAAACAAATGGAAAATGTTGTTTTCAATGATTTCTACAAAAAATAACACTCAATCAATCACCAGAAAAATCATCTTAATGACAACAACAAGAAGAAAGTAATGTCCAATGACTAGAACCCCTAGAAATTAGTCAGATTTCAGTTCAAAGCAAATGGGACAAATTCTTCAAATAAATCAAGACAATCAATCAAAGAATTAAGAAACCCAAGCATAAATTATAGGAAAAGACCTTAGAGGCCAAGACACACTGGATTCTAAGGAAGAAACCTTAAAAAATATGACATTCAAGGATCATTAGTACTTTATATACCCAAACCCGTGATTGTCGGGGTCATCATCACTACTTTGTATAGAAAAAGTAGTGATGATTTCAACGCGAACAGACAATGAATTTTTTTTTCCATCGCGACTGTACAAGTAAAAACTCATGATGCCATCACAACTACCAAATCTAAACTCACAATGGGCAGGTAATCAGTGATGGTATAAACCTAGACTAATGCAGACAAGTTGACAAATTGATGGTTGGTCTAACTAGTCAAAGTATCTAATTGAAGGAATGGATGGAAAGGGTTATAGCTTCCCCAGCGAAGTCACCATTTTGTTATCTAAGTAAATCCTCCCTGTGAATAGAGACGATCCCTCTTTACCAATTAGTGGGTCTAGAAACCGAACTAACTATCTACTAGAAATCTTCCTAAGTTATAATTGAAAAGAGAGACGAAGAATATGGCGTACCTTGTTCTGATGGTGTGTTGATCTCCTTTGTTGAAGACCTTGAATCACTTGCATCACGGGCTCATTCCTACTATTTATATAATTTATTAACATGCACAAGAAGGCATGCAAATACCAATAGAATATTAAAAAGTATCATACTTAACTAATTAAGGAATGTTAAGCTAAATGATACATGAGCATACACATTTAGGAAAAATGAACCGACAACTGTTTATTAATAGAAAATAAAGGGAAGCATACAACCAAGTATTGGTTTTGATAGGCTCTCCTTGAATGAATGTCCAAGTCCAAGCTAAGCTCTCCAAGCACTCCTTCTCCAAGAAAGATGAGTATCATATAGGCACAATCCTAGCATGAGGGTGCAAATTGACATAGACGAAGCATTTGGGAATGGGAGAGGATGAATATATGGGCTGCGAAAGGGAGTTAAAATCTCTCCAAAGATAGGATTAGACCCTTATCTCAAGGAGGTAGCTCATAGGGATAAGACCAAGAGGTCAAGTTGGGAGAATTCAACCTCATCTATGTCTAACAACCTCTAGGTTGTCGATATGGAAGCTTCTAGATCACGAAGTTGTTGGGTTGTGTTATAGTCTTTCCATCACTAGCCCACGTAGTTAACCGGGGGGTTATAAGGGGAGCAGAGCCCCTCATTCATTGCACCGATTGCGTAATGGGGGGAGTTACAAGGGGTTTGAGGGGTGTAGGTAACCCCACTCTATGGGGTCCAAGGAAGTGCCCCCGAAAATTTTAGATTTGGACCCTATGTTAGGTTGCGTAGACCTAAGATCGTTTTTGACGCAATGGTTTTCGGTCCATGGTTTTGGACACGATTGTTTTTTGGTCCATGGTTTTGGACATGATGGTTTTCGGTCCATGGTTTTGGATGCAATGGTTTTCAGTCCATGGTATTAGATGCTTCAACATGCATAAATATGTATTGTAACATTGAAAGGAACATAATGAAAAATCAAGCTGGTAGTCCTAGTTTTGGGATCCAGGGGAAAATCTCTATGTATATGTGTTTTATGTGTTATGCTCTACCATTTTTTATTTTTTGTGTTTTATAATTCGTATACAGGTAATTTTTGTATAGGGTTAAAACCTACATTTGGTATCGAAGTTGTTTTGGCTTCAAGGGGATGCCTTTGTTGCTGAGGGGTTTCACTGGGGCCTGTGGTAGACCCTGTTTAGTGGGAGATCTATGAGATCGATTCTGGTGGTGAAAGAATATGGCGAGCAGTGGAAAGATAGAGATCGAGAAATTTAATGGTCAGAATTTTGAGTTGTGGAAACTGAAGATGGAGGATGTGTTGATGGATAAAGATCAGTGGATCACGGTAGATCCAGGTACTAAACCAATGGAAGTGTCCGATGAAGAATGGAAGAAGTTGGATCAGAAGGCAAAGAGCACGATATGATTGTGTGCCTCATTTTCAGTATTGCTAAATGTATCAGCGGAAGCTATGGTGAAGGCTTTGTGGGACAAGTTAGGGACTTTGTACCAATCTAAGTCTTTGGTGAATAAATTATTCCTCACGGAAAAAGTTGTATAACCTGAGGATGAAAGATGGAGACTCGGTGACAGAGCATTTGAATTTGTTTAATACTGTGGTAAGTCAGTTATCGTCTATTGATATCAAAATTTCAGATGAAGATAAGTGCATTAGTTTGTTGTGTTCTCTACCATATTCGTGGGATAATCTAGTTATTGTAATAGGTAGCAACGCAACTGCCTTGCAGTTTGATGAAATAGTCTCATCCTTGTTGATGGAGGAAATGAGACAAAAAAATATGGAGAGCTAGAATGGTGATGCCTTGTCTGTACGAGGACGGTCCTAGAATAGAAACAAAAATAAGTCATCGAGTGGGAGATATAAATCTAGAGGGAGATCTAAATCTCCAGGAAAACCTGTAAAGGTGGTGTGCTAGAAATGCAGAAAGGAAGGGCACTACAAAAGGCATTGTAAATCTAATGCTCCTGAAAAAGGAAAGGGATCTGATGATGCTCCTTCTGTAGAGGTGATAACCACCTCAGATCAAGGTGGGGATGTGTAGATGGCTTCTTCAAGTACACATGTAGATCATGAGGCATGGTTGATAGACTCAGGTGCTTCCTTTCACTTATCTCCCCATAGAGAGTGGTTCTGCGAGTATGAGAAATATGATGGTGGTGATGTCTTCTTAGGGGATGATAGGAAGGCCATAATCGTTGGTCATGGAAAAGTGAAGTTGAAGTTGCAAGGTGGAAGGGTTAGAACATTTCTTGGTGTTCTACATATTCTTGCATTGGCCAGAAATCTAATTTCTGTAAGCAAGCTAGATGATGCTGGTGTAAAAACAGTGTTTGAGAAGGATACCTGCAAGATGGTGTTAACAGGAAAAGTGTCTATTCAGAACGACCCTATCCCACTAAGGTGTGACAATACCTTAGAAACAAATAGAGAAAACTACTTTTGTATTCTTCTTTATGAACTATAAACGAAGAGGAATAGGATGAACCAACCTGTGTCTTGCGCTAGTCCTTTGATCCAATCTCTCTCCTCTTTGACAGCTTCTAGCTATCTGCTCCCTTACTTGCCTAGCTTCACCAAGTTCCTGTAAGGTCACAGAAGAAGAAAACTACACAAAGACATGGATTTATATTCATAAATAGCTTAGGATCAGATTTAAGCTAAACATACAAATGTAACAAACATCAATGATACACAAGCATGTAGGAGAAACTCAAATAGTTTTATTGATATAACAAGAACGTCCAGAGGAGTTACAACCAATGATTCCTGATCCAGCATCAACGTCCCAGCAAAGGAATCCCCTCTTCACCTCCAACAAAGCATAAATCACCCAATACTCTGATATCTATCTCAAAACCAACAACAATTCTCTGCAATGTACAAAATTCCAGCCTCTGGATCTCTGGGATGAGGGATCCATATATAGATGTATGAAAAGAGGATGAGTCAGCTTATGATCTGACTAGTGGCTTCTCTCTGTCAGTTCTTGCTTCCACTTGGAGATTGAGAGCCTCTTACTCATCCTTGGTCGAACTCAGTGAGGCAAGTGTCATTGGGGAAGATTCTGGAAGCTTCCATTGTCTGTCCACCTCGCGGAATGACACTGCCATTTGTCATTTCCCGCTCAACGCACCCTGGTAGTGCATTTAGGTGCGTTGCAACGCACCTAGCTAGTGTACTTGGGTGCTATGCAACGCAGCTAGCTAGTGGAGCAGCTGAAATGATCCTGATTTGACTGATTCTGAGCAGTTTCTGGTGGAGAACTTCTGGGAGAAGCTGTAATTTGTTGACCTTGTTCCTCTAGGGGTTGGAACAACACTTTTAGGGACTTAGGATCCCTTGGTTTATGTACATTTCATGCTTAGAGCTGTAAGGCACAAAAATGTCTATAACAGTTGCCCCCTAAAGTATGAGGCCGTTTATCGGGTGAAATGCTTTATTAGGAGGATCCGAAGTTCTTTCAATGCTGGGAGGAGACCTGTAATAAGATACAATACAATACATTATCTTTATACTGTTTTCATGATCTAGCTGAGGCGAGCATTCCCATGCTCAGCTTTATAAATTCATTTTCATGTACATAGGACAGACAATCGTCTGATGGTAGACTGATGATTCTGATAGAGCCATCATCCTTTTGGTAGGATGATTATCTGTGCTGCATTGCTGTACATTTCAATGTCTTTATTTTCTTGAATATATATCGCAGCCTGGATGGATGAAACTAGATCTGGGGTCTTCAATCTCGTTCGATCTTCACTCGAAGTACAAGTCGATCCATGTGAGAAATGTTTTGAAGTCGAACATGGAAAGACATCACTTGATTACCAGTCAATGATGTAAACTGTTAACAAGCGCGATAAGAATCACCGATAATGATGATGACCCTCAAGGTACTGCAGTACAATTCACGTGGTGTGAATAAAGGACTTGGCGTCGAACACCACGCAAAACCTTTCGGTCGAAGGTCATTGATGTATACCTGTCGCCGGAAGTGAGAAACTTGCCATTGAAGCATGTAAGCTTCAAAGTACTGAATGGGGTGTTCGTAGATCAACTTCTTGGATAATGAGCTGGTGTTGACAAGAAGCAATCCGTCAAAGGAGGGCCTTAATGAATCCCACATCAATGACAAGGAACGGAGCAAATGAATTTGATGGAGGTGAAAACGATCTGATGATATACGGTTCAAGATGGCGATCATGAAAGAATGAAGTATAATGTATGGTAGTGGACGGGACACTGGTGACTTCTCTTGAACATGTCGGCGACACTTATGTGATGGATTGGTAGCATTTACCCCAGATGTGGATGGTATGGTGTGACCATGGTGATGTGACCGTTGAATGAAACAACCCAACCCGACTTAGGCACGGATGGAAGTGTCATGTTCAAGAGCGACTTGCTACCAATAAAGATTCTTTAAGTTTCTTCCCAATTTTTCCCCAGTCATTGCTGACCAGTACCTCTTTATTTTTGTCAAGCTTGAGGAGGATAACATATGCTTGTTCTATAATTTGCCCTTCGGGAAAACCTATCGCTATGTTTTAACGAGCCTAGCGATAGTGAAACTCGTTCTCGTCTAAATACAAGTTTGTCGCTATTAATCTTTTTAACGAGTTTAATGACAAAGATAACTCGATCCTTTTCATTTTTAGAGAGTCTGAAAAGGTACGTAAAGGTAACTCCAACATTCCTTTTTCGTCATCTAATCCCTTAAGTCTAAAAAATTATAAAACAATACAGAAGGGATGAATTTTTGATAGTTTTAACGAGCCGAACAAAACAAGCGCTCGATCTTTTTGTGCAATAATTCCTCAGGTCCAAAAAGATTAAAATCTAGAGGAGGGATAGCACTTCCGGTCGCTTTAACGAGCTGGAAGGGCAAAACTGGGCAATATTTTCATATTTTACGAGTCAGTTGAAAAGAGCTTAAAGAAGACTCGTCTTTTTAGGAACGAGTGGTAAAATGGGTAGCAGCTGATTCCAGGTAAGGGTTGGAATTTTCCAATCACGGCAGTGTCACAAGGATGGCTAGTGAAATCACTCTTCGCAGCTGTTCCTCAAAATGGGTAAACAATCAAATGGAGGTGAATGATCAGCAAATGGAAAAGTGGAGGTGACGGTGCAAACACGACCAAGGCTTTAATGGCTGAAATGCTTCATTCACGGTGGTTATTTACCGGGGAATAGTTCATTTTTTAACGAGCTTAAACGCGGGTGGAAACGTTTGCTCATGTCTTATGTTTATTTTTTAACGAGCTTGAACTATGTGCCAAAACTACTCGATTAATCTAGTCATATGATAAGAATGTCTCATATAAATTTGGCAATTTTTAGAGTTTTTCTGCACATCCTTTCTTTATGCAAGTTAGGAAACGACTAATCCAAAAAACAGATAAATAATCGCTCTTTGCTTGCACTCCAAAAGGTTTGCATGCCCCCAGGTATAAAATATGGTTTCAAAGTTACCCCTCAATTTGCAGACAAAACATTTGTTCTATCAGGAAAGGCCTACCTCTTACAGGTTACCCAAAGATTGTTCTATTCGCAGTGCAAACAAAACACTTCTTCGGCGATGTCTACCAAGATAAACAAAGGCGAGTGACTCAGTTCTGCCAACTCACATAACTTTGACAAGAGAATCTTATTCTAGAATAACCCCTCTTCCACCGACGGACGGGGTACAGACTAGTCATATTCTCCCGCGGAAACCTACCCTATACCCGAAGTTTTCCTGCCGAAGCAGACCAGGACGCATGCCCCTTGGGTTTCAGTCATATCCCTCTGAATTACTCGCGCTCATCGGGAGGACGAACTGGGGATTGAGACATTTCTTGCGTGAAGAGACCATTTAGGGATGGTATATGACTATTTGTTATGCGTGATACAGGAAATTAAAGCTGGTCCACGAGCTTGACCACTCTTCCTTCGTGCGAAAAACACATTACTCTAAAGAGTGAGGAGACGATGGCTCCCATGCAATAAATATAGTCTTGTCCAAGGAGTAGGTTATAATCCAAGGGTCCTTGAACAACCATTACGTTCATTTGAACTGTCTTCCTTCTCAATGTTATGGACACATCGAGAAGGATCCCTAAAGGTCGACTGGTTCCTTTATCAAAGCCTGTCAGATTTCTCATCTCAGGCAACAGCGATGGCGAACCAAGCGCTTTCCAAGCAATAGAGGAAAGGATACTCATAGAAGCCCCCTCATCTATGATGGTACCAGCCATGACCATTCTATATATTTGAACGATAATTCAGAATGGTACACTTGCTGGTAAACGGGGTCTGCCTAGTTGATTCCAGTCGAAGGAGACAACTACGTTGCTTGGAGGTGGGACCGAGTAGACGGCCGGGTATGGCTCTGACGAAATTCCCTCCTACGGTAAGGGAATGGGTAGATTGCCCCCATGTTTGTCGGAGTCTGTGTTGATGAAGAGAATTTGGACGGCGTCATCCTTGTTCTCTTCAGTGACTGTATCATCCGAAGATAAAACCTCTGAAGGCAAGACCGGGTCAACTACCGCCTCGACCTTTTGACTTTCATCTGGTATGGATTCAGATCGTTCATCTTTGATGATAGGTGCTTCAGCCGACCACTTGAGCGGGCTAGCAGGATTCTCAACTAGTGACGGACTCGGCAAGAGTTTTTTATATCCAGGAGGAAGTCGTAACGGTGGAACCGGACGATCATCCAAAACTCTTTTTGCTTCATCTAAGAAGGGACAACGGTGGATGGCATGATTGCCTTCGCACAGTTTACAAGGAAATCTAGCTTTCCCTTTTTGTCTTGGGGCTTCACTTTCGCTAGTTGACGGTGTGCTTTCAACATGATCATCAGAGGTTGATGACACCGTATTGTGTAGACGAGGGGACCAGTCCCTTAGAATCCGAGGGATGTAAGGAGAATCTCTGTGAAAGTGGTCTCCTTTGCAAATGACACATGGCGATTTAGGCCTGGTCGGTGCAGTGTGCGGATTTTCGTTAGACGACACTCGTTTTCCCCCATTCGCTTCTGGCTCCTTCTTCTTCTTCTCTTTCTTCTTCTTCTCCTTCTTCTCCTTAGGAACTTGACTTTTGGCTTTGCCAGCCCCATCAAGTGAAGAAGAAGGAGGAGAGGAAGAATTAGAGGAAGTAGAAGGTTGGTGGGCAACTCTGGACTCGTCTAATTGCTGATTCGATTGTTTAGGAATAGTGGTGTTCTGAACGACATTGGTTGAGAAGAGCCAAACTGGCAAGCCAATTGTGAGTCCTGGAAGCGAAAATGTGGCCATATGGGGTGCACCAACATCTCCCCAAGAGAAGGGACTAGGATTTCCACCAAGGGGAATTCCTTGGTTGGTAGACTCCATTTTCTCAGCCTAAGATCAACGTAGGAAAAGGGTATGAATATTCCATTTAAAATAAATTTTTAGACGCTTTGACACAACTTGTTTTTTCAATTTTTAAGAGTCGAGAAAAAACAAAAGATGACTCTAGTCTCCTTCGATTTTTAATGAGCCTGAAGTGACAAGTTCTCAGATGGACCTTTTCCGTTAAGGAGTCTGAAAAGGAATGAAAGGGACTGCTCTGGAGATCTAGGTAGAGGGAGTACCAAACTAATCACAAAACTGCAAAATACTTTTTACGGTACGGCAGTCAATCTTCCCGAATGTTGTGTTCGGTGCATTGCGATCAGTAGGGCGGCCGACACGGCTTCCTATGGATAAAAGGTTTTAAGCCTATAGGGGTCTCCCAATATATACTTGACGGTACGTGGGAGCACAAGTCCGTACTGACACTTATCGTCTCAAAGTGGAGGAATCACCCAACCATCAGTGAGGACAACAGTTACCAGGCTTTACGACGCCGGAATACGTCTCTAGCCTAGACCTCTAAATGTTGTGCGTTAAGTTCCAAAGCATTGTTAGATTCATTCAATTTATTTTAAGTTGTTCTTTCTTAGAAGTTTGCCTTTTGGGACCACCATGAGATGTAGATGTAATTCCTAAAATGAAATCTAAAGATGATAAGCAAACTTTTATCTCTTTTCAGCAATGAAAATCCTAGCTACAAAGGGAAAATCAAGACACAATCTTTTCTCAAAGAGCAAAGAGCACACTGTAAATGCACTTTTCCTAAATCAAGCCAAACAGACTGTCAATATGCAAATGCACATGTGCATGTATTTGTTTTCACTTTCTTAATATTGATGCCTAAAAAGAAAGTTGATGTACAAATCTGAATTTGCTTTCAAGTGACAAACACGAACAAGCTTCTTTTCGAAATCAAAAGGTAGAGATGATTACGACACTTTATGATTTTGAAATAAATACTCGTTTCGAGACTAGAAAGTCACAAATTCAAACCAAAGGAAAAAGTAAAAGCATAATCGACTGTCAATAGCAAATAAACTTTCTCCTAAGATCAAAATCGACACTTACGACAGATCTAAATCAAAGGACGACAGTATGACTATTCTACTTTTTCAATGGAAAACTGTAAATGATGTAACAAACACACAAAGAACATCTACAGTCTTTTTTTACAAAGGAGGCAGAATTAAGGCAAAGAAAAGGGGTTTTTAAACAGACACACATTGATCACAGGCTGCAAAAATCAGAGACAAAACTGAAAAAATGAAGCAAAGAACCTCAGCTGCCCAGGGCTAGGCTAATCAGCGCACCTATTACACAGAGAAACTAGATTGCAGCGTAGTTCGCCCTCTCGGGAACTGCGTTGAAATGCAGAATCTCTTCACAGAGCCTGCGCTGGGGCAGAAACGAGAATTCTATCCGGGTTCTGGGTCACGGTTTGCAGTTTAATCTATGGTTTTTGGCCGAGTAAAAGCAATCAGTAATGCACAATCAGAGGGTATATTTAAAAGAGGTGTAAGAGCTATCACAAAGGGTAATCAGATCATTTGTGAATCAGCTATTCAAATCATAACCAAATCCAGTGAATGGATTGAAGTAGCAGATGTCTACTTTGCATTTGATAATGGCAAATGCAGTTCGATTGCTACTTCTCAGTTTATGAAACAAACAACAAGAGAAACACAAACAAACTAACTAGACACGATCCCCAGCGGAGTCACCATTTTGTTAACAGGAAAAGTGTCTATTTAGAATGACCCTATCCCACTAAGGTGTGACAGTACCTTAGAAACAAACAGAGAAAACTACTTTTGTATTCTTCTTTATGAACTATAAATGAAGAGGAATAGGATGAACCAACCTGTGCCTTGCGCTAGTCGTTTGATCCAATCTCTCTCCTCTTTGACAGCTTCCAGCTATCTGCTCCCTTACTTGCCCATATTCACCAAGTTCTTGTAAGGTCACAGAAGAAGAAAACTACACAAAGACATGGATTTATATTCATAAATAGCTTAGGATCAGATTTAAGCTAAACATACAAATGTAACAAACATCAATGATACACAAGCATGTAGGAGAAACTCAAATAGTTTTATTGATATAACAAGAACGTCCAGGAGGAGTTAAAACCGATGATTCCTGATCCAGCATCAACCTCCTAGCAAAGGAATCCCCTCTTCACCTCCAACAAAGCATAAATCACCCAATACTCTGATATCTATCTCAAAACCAACAGCAATTCTCTGCAATGTACAAAATTCCAACCTCTAGATCTCTGGGATGAGGGATCCATATATAGATGTATTCAAAGAGGATGTGTAAGCTTATGATCTGACTAGTGGCTTCTCTCTGTCAGTTCTTGCTTCCACTTGGAGACTGAGAGCCTCTTACTCATCCTTGGTCGAACTCAGTGAGGCAAGTGTCATTGGGGAAGATTCTGGAAGCTTCCATTGTCTGTCCACCTCGCGAAATGACACTGCCATTTGTCATTTCCAGCTCAACGCACCCTGGTAGTGCATTTAGGTGCGTTGCAACGCACCTAGCTAGTGTACTTGGGTGCTATGCGATGCACCTAGCTAGTGGAGCAGCTGAAATGATCCTGATTTGACTGATTCTGAGCAGTTTCTGGTGGAGAACTTCTGGTAGAAGCTGTAATTTGTTGACCTTGTTCCTCTAGGGGTCGGAACAACACTTTTAGGGACTTAGGATCCCTTGGTTTATGGACATTTCATGCTTAGAGCTGTAAGGCACAAAAATGTCTATAACAGATGGTTCGGGGACCACTGGTATTGATGCGGGGAGTTTGGATTGGAACTATGTACAAGCTGCAAGGTAGCACTTTTGTTCATGGGTGCAATAGTTTTGTGGTTCCTGAAAGTGGAGCAGAAAATCTAGTGGTCTCTAGAGAGAAGACCATGTTGCGGCATCAAAGGCTTGGACATATTGGAGAGAAGATCATTCTAATACTTCATGGTAAAGGTATGGTAGAAGGTATGAGTAATAGCTCTCTGGATTTTGATTTCTATGAAAATTGTGTCTATGGAAAGCAGACTTAGGTGAGTTTCCCCTCTGGTGGTAAGAGGGTGAAACAGATATTAGAACTTGTGCACAGTGATGTGTTTGGACCTGTGAAGGTTCAATCACTGGGTAGGTCTATGTACTATGTATCATTTATAGATGACTTCTCAAGGAATACATGGATATATTTCCTTGAGAAGAAATCTGATGTCTTTGATAGGTTTATATAATTTAAGGCTTTGGTGGAAATCCAAACAGAGGAGAAGATAAAGGTGTTGAGGACAGATAATGGTGGAGAGTTTTGTAGTAAGGAATTTGAAGAATTCTGTAAGAGGTGTGGTATAGCATGACAGAAGATTACTCCATATACACCCAACACAATGAAGTTTCAGAAAGGATGAATAAGATGCTGATGCAAAGGGCAAGAAGCATACTTAGTGGTGTGAGGTTAGGACATGAATTCTAGGTAGAGGCGGTGGAGAAAGCATGTTACTCGGTCAATAGATCACCTTCATCAACGTTGTAGGATAAGAATCCACAAGAGGTATGGACTGATAAGAAACCCTCTCTTTCACATCTAAGGGTATTTGGATGTAATGCATATCTACATGTTCCAAAGGAGAAACGAACCAAGTTGGATAGTAAATCTAAAAAGTGCAGCTTTATTGGGTATAAGGATGGTTTAAAGGGTTATAATCTTTGGAACCCAGTAACGAAGAAGGTTCTATGCAGCCAAGATGCGGTGTTCATAGAGGTGAAAGATATTATTAAACATGGAGTTCAACCAAAGGAACCTGAGAAGATAGACTTTGCTCTAAAGGAGAAAGAATCAAAATGTAGAGCAGAGGAGAAATCAGAAGATGAAGAGCCACAAAGTTTGGGTGTTAGAAGATCAGTTCAAGAAAGAAGGCAGCTAGAAAGGTATAGTCCATCTACTTTCTGTTCACATTTTTCTTTATCTGTTACTGATGATGATCTAAGAACTGTGAAGGAAGCAATAGATTTAGAGGATGGAAAACTCTGGAAAGAGGCCATGGTTAATGAAATGGAATCTTTTCAAAAAAATGAGGCTTGGGATCTGATGGAGTTGCCGACTGGAAGGAAACTCATTGGCAGCAAATGGGTGTTTAAGAAGAAGACAAATGTAGAAGGAAAGGTGGAGAAATACAAAGCTCGGTTGCTAGCAAAAGGTTATTCCTAGGTGTCGGGAATTGATTTTGGTGATATTTCTTCTCCTGTTGCGAAGGTAACTTCTATTAGATTACTTTTATCTGTTGCTACTGCTTTTGATTTTGAGGTAGAATAGATGGATGTGAAGACAACATTTCTTGATGGGGATTTGGAAGAGGAGATCTACATGAAGCAACCTGAAGGCTTTGTGGTGAAGGGTAAGAAAGAACTAGTATGTAGGTTAAATAATTCTCTGTATGGGTTAAAACAATCACCAAGGATGTGGTATCAAAAATTTGATACATCTATATGGGGACTTCGCTTCACCAGAAGCAAAGCAAATCACTGTGTGTATTTTAAATTAATTGGTGACCATGTTATTTATCTGGTCTTGTATGTGGATGATATGTTGCTGGTTGGAAACGACAAAGAAATTATCCAGGATTTGAAGACCCATTTGTCTTCCAAATTCGACATGAAAAATGTTGGTGCTGCAAACTATATTTTGGGCATGGAAATTAAAAGAGATCGGACAAAGAGAAATCTCTATTTAAACCAGAGGAAGTATGTTGAGACAATATTGCAGAGGTTTAATTTGTAGGATAGTAAACCAGTGAAGGTTCCTATTCCTGTAGGTGTAAAGTTATCTGTTGAACAATGTCCCAAGATAAAGGAAGAGGAAGAGGACATGTCTCATGTTCCATATGCAAGTGCAGTCGGTAGCCTAATGTATGTGATGGCCTATACTAGACCAGACATTGCACATGCAGTGGGTGTATTGAGCAAGTTTATGTCAAAACTAGGGAAGGAGAACTGGACAATAGTGATGCGTGTTTTCAGCTATTTGCGTGGCATTACTGATTATGGTTTGTGCTACCAAGGAAGACCAGGATTGGATAGAGTGTTGGATATTCATGGCTTTGTTGATGCAGACTGGGCTGAGATCTAGATCAGAGAAGATATACAAGTGGATATGTGTTTAACCTATTTGGAGGTGCAGTCAGTTGGATGAGTAAGAAACAATTTGTAGTGGCACTACCAACTACAGAGGTAGAGAACATGGTAGCCACTCATGCAAGCAAGGAAGAAGTTTGGTTGCAGAGTTTGTGTTCAAATATGGGGTTAGTACAGTGGGGTATATAGATAGACTGTGACAGCCAAAGTGAAATTTTCTTGGCAAAGAACCCTACATATCATTCAAAGAAAAAAGCACATTGATGTTCAGTATCACTTTGTGAGGGATATGATAGAAGACAAAAAGGTGTTGCTGGTAAAGGTGGACACTTTGAAGAATACTGTAGATGCATTGACAAAATCTGTGAGCTCTAAGAAGTTCTCTTGGTGGGCATTGTAGTGCTAGATAAATGACTAAGCTCTCTTGTGGCCCCTTATGGAAAGAAAACAACAAGTGGGAGAATTTTGGGTTGTGTTCTATTCTTTCCAAGACTGGCGCACCTAGTTAACCAAGGGGTTAGAAGGGAGGCAAATCCACCCCTTCATTGTGCCGATTGCGTAGCAGGGGGAGTCACAGGTGGTTTGAGGGATGCAGGTAACCCCACTCTATGGGGTCTGAGGTTTTGGACCCTATGTTAGGTTGGGCAGACCTACCTAAGGTCTATGCATGATTTTCGCACATGGTTTTGGACGCGATGGTTTTCCATCCATGGTTTTGGACGCAATGGTTTCTTGGTCCATGGTTTTGGACATGATGGTTTTCGGTCAATGGTTTTGGATGCGATGGTTTTCGGTCCATGGTATTGGATGCTTCAGCATGTATAAATATGTATTATAACATTGAAAGGAACATAATAAAAAATCGAGCTGGTAGTCCTGGTTTTGGGATCCAGGGGAAATTTCTGTATATATGTGTTTTATGTGTTATGCTCTCGCATTGTTTATTTTCTGTGTTTTGGAATTCGTATGCAGGTAATTTCTATATAGGGTTAAAAGCTACAAAAGCTTCTCATCCGCTATGGGAAAATTTCCTTTATGGAATCATCATGGGTATTCAAGTGAATAGGGTGATGGCATCATGTGTCAAGTATAGTGAAACAAGAGACCATTTTTTTTTTAGTCTCATAAGGGCGATGATTCTCAAATTAGGGTTTTAGAGCTATTTCCTTCAAGGGAAGCTCAAGGCATTTTCCAATCAATGTTAGGAAGGATCTAAACTACATATATGAATGAGTTCATTGCATGATGGTTATGTTTTGGTCACTTCAGGGTATGTCACATGCAAGTGTAGGAGGTGTGACAAAATACTGTGTAACAATCCGCTACAATTGTTGGCAACACACTAGTATAACTCTAGCTCTCTAAATGGACCCTGTTCATGAAAATCAAGTCTAACACCTTAGTAGAACTCCAGTTCTCTAAATGGACCTTGTTCGTGAAAATCAAGTCTCACACCTCCGAAAGTATTGTTCAGTTCTCTATTCCTCTTGGCTTCCAAATTGGCTTAATTAAGAGATGTAGCATTTTCCAAGCTCTTGGTTGATCGACACACAATCCAAGACAAGCCAACATAATTGTTTTCGATTGGAGATGACGGGTATATTGGTGCACAGGCTTTATGGTCGTCATATTTTTAGTTTCATCTTTGGTGTTGTTCCACTACAAGCAAGCCTAGATAGTACCCCGATGGAGTCACACAGGAACAAAAGCTTCACGCCACTCCCAGCGAGCCTGGTTAGTACCCTAACAGATTTACTTGTGTCACCTCTCCATGCAGGAAGCCTTTCTCTTCTTTCACCTTATTCATTTTTTCTAAATTTTTCACATTTTCATTTTTTCTTTTTCCATTTTCATAAATGTGAAGGCATGGTTGGCGAATTAGATAGTTCTATGAACTAGTCTGAGTTTAAATGTGTCCACAGAACATAAGTGAGTGCAAGTGCATGACATGTAATATCTGGACTTACCATGATGTTGTGTGACACTGCTTGCAACCGTTAAGCATACACATACTCTTGACTGTGACATGCAAGCAAACAAAACAAGAAAAGACAACTTGCGTCATGCACGTGTTCTTTGTCTGTAAGATTCCTCCAGTGCACGAGTGATGGGGTGGTGTAGTTTGAGTGGAGGAAGTGTAATCTATGTGTGAGATTGATCTTCAAGGAATACAAATGAGTGATGAGGAGCCTCGGGTGTTTCAACAATTTCCTGATCGGAAGGGAAACCAACCTTAGGATAGCAAGGGCCTAACATAACCATCAGCTCAGGCTGAAGTGCCTTGACAGTCTCGGGTGATTCGACTTTGTCGACAGATTGATCATCATAAACAGATGGCTTGGAAAAATCAACTGCGATAGACTCATCATCTTGATCGAATATGGAGGTATATAGATCACGACAGCTACAATCAAAAAAATCAATGATTTGATCTGCATCCTCATGATCTGATGAATTAAACAGAGGGGAATATGATGTTAGTGTCAGTGTCTCCATAGTGCCATCAGTGATCAAAATTCGCTCTTTTGCATTTCATACTAGGTGTCCCATTTTGATGAGTTGCATTCCATTAGGTCATGGATCAACTAATGGTAGGGTTCATTTCAGTTTTTTCTCTCATGACATATATCTGCTGCCCTCCTTTCATACTTTTCAGTCCATGGTTCATGTTTATTTTCAGGTCATTTCATCAATTTGGTCTTAGGTCTTAGGGTTTCAGTCCCATTAGGTATTAGGGTTTTACCATGATTAAATTTCAAGGACTATTGATTAATAATGGTTGGCAAACACATGAGGATGACAATAATCATTAGAAATGTTTTAATCTCATAATTTGTAAGCTTAATAAATTTTTCACCTCAAAACCAAATTTGAGGTGAAAACAGAGCATTGGTATATTATTTGTAAATTTCATGTAATTTTATTATTTCTCATATGTAATTAATAGTTTCATGCTTCTCCTGGTCACCTGCTGATATTTCTAGTTACATGCCACTGCAAAAGTCAAAGAAATCAAGCATCAGTTCACCTATTCAAGCAAAAGATCAAGCATCCTAAAAATAGAGTTATTTGAAAAGCAAATAGACATTACAAAGTGGGTTTTGAACATTAAAAAAAATCAAAAGTTGAAAAGCTATATAAAGGTCATCCCTCTCTTAAGTCATTTCATTGTTTGAGTTGAATTCCATGAGCTAAAAATGTGATTTTGAAGTGTTATTGAGCAAAGGGGTGCATTCACTATGTTTTTGGAGAAATCTGATTGGTGCTATGCACCAAAGGTCGGTGCTACACACCTAGGTAATTTCTCTAGTGTAAAAACAAACGGGTGCTGCGTACCAAACCGACACTACGCACTTGGGTGAGTGCACTACGAACCTAGCAGCCAAGCTTCAAATAATTCTAAATCACTTCAATTCGCCTCAAAACTTCCAAATCACCTCTTTGCAAGTAAGTAACACCATCATTCTTGTTGGAAAGGATTGTTGCATTAGTATTTGGTGATTTTGTCTCTCAAAAAGTTAAACCCTAATTTTCACCAAACTATCTCATATGTTTTAAAAGCTCACTCATTTACGGTTGTCCTATATCATCTATTTGTTGTTCCCTAAACCCCATTCCCTCATATAAAATTCCCTAGACATCATTCCCTTATCTATTTTCCCCAATTCCCAAACCCTACTCACTCACTAAATCCCATTCACTCTCTTATTCACTCTCACCTATTTACCTATAAAATCTCTTCATACTCATCTTACATTCATTCACCCTATCTCTTCATTCACTACAAGAGAAATAGCTACAAAACAATGGAGAGTGACAATGAGTATGAACTAGAAGAAGAAACCCTTAGTGACAGTTCGAGGGAGAGATACACATAGGGTAGGAAGCCTCATAAAGGACAAAAATATATGAGAGAGGAGCCTACCAGTTTGAAGGAGCTGCAAGCCTACCCATTTTCCATTTCTTGTTTTAAACATCAGTCACGTTTTGGTTTTTGTGAAATGGTCGAAAGGGTTAGATTTCATCATGAATTAGCAAGGTTGTTTGTGACACACTTGGACAACAATGAAGTAAACCTTGCTAGAGTTACATTCACTGTGTCACCAACTATTACTTCAGAGACTACATGTATTCCAAATGTGGGTGAAAAGTGGAACAAAGGTCAGGGCATTGACAAGGAGTACTATGAGCCTTACATCAAGGATAAATACCATAACAAACTTAAGATAGTATTCCCCTTTAAATTCTTGTAGGACAGGTTTGCTCCATTGATGAAGATCATCATCAAGTACTTTACTTGTGAAGGTACGTTCTCCTGACTGTATGCCTACCACATTAGACCCCTGAGGGATTTCACTAGTGTGAGAATGATGAATATCCCCTACTTCATGTTAAGAAACATTGAGAAGATGCCATTCATTGTAAAGAAGAAATCCTACCCCCAGTAGTTAACTAGCATTTACCACTACCCTTTTATTAAAAGCATTGTTTTACATCAGCTCAACCTTCTCAACATGCCATGGGATACTTACATTTCTCATGAAATGTTCAAAGGCCCTCAAGTCTTTTCATCAGTGCCTCATGAAGAAGGTGGACCTTTAGGACATGAAAAGGCCCAAGAGACTGAAACTGTTGGAGTGCTAGTGTTTGTAACATATGAGAGAGGCACTAGGAAAAAAATTTCAATTGCTAGGTGAGTATTATCTCCACAAGGTGTGGAAGGGATCTTGCCTTCATCATAAGGCTACAGGAAAATGCTATCTCCACAAGGAGTGGAATGGGATTTTCCTTCTTCTTCAGCTAAACAGGTATAGGTTGAGCAGCGACACAAGGGCAAAGGTAAAGGAAAGAAAATGGTGCATAAGAAGGATCTTGGAGATGGGCAAGAGAGAGACTTTGACCTTGTTGATCAAGAGGAGACACAAGGAGTTGATGTCATTGACTTGGATACTCAAGATCCAAACATTGTCAAAGAAATGATCATAAAAGAGAAAAAGGCTGAGATACAAGCTTTGTCTGACAACTTAGAGAGGGCTAAGTGGATCATCAAATATCTAGACCAAGAAAACAAGCAATTAAGTGACAAGCAAATCCTCTTGGAGCTACAAATGATCAAGGAGAACCAACAAAAGGCTAAGAAGTCAAAGGTCAAGTTGACTTTAATTGAACAAGAGATCGAGAATGACCAAGAAACTTGGATTGAGAGGGTCAACATACACCTTAAGGGGCTAATTGAGAATGCTAATAGAGACAAGAAGATGCTTCGTCAAATGGCCTAGCACTACATGACCCAGAACAAAATCTGCAACATAAGGATGAGGAAGGTTAAGGCTAGGTTGAGGAAGGCCTTAAGGGGAAAAAAGGAGCAAGACAAATTGAAAATCTTTGCTAAATCCTAACTAGCACATCAAAGCAATTAATGGTAGTGAATTGTGCCAAATCTGCGCAAGTTTTGACAAATTTTGGTGATTTTCAATTTTTGAAATTTTGTAACATAGAAATTTTCCCTAGGTGCGTACCGCCACCGACCCTATGCATTTCACTACATGATTTTTTGAAGAAATGGCTTGTATATTTTGATTCAGAATTATGAGAGCATCAAACCTAGAAAATATCACCAATTTTGGAGCAAAACTTGGTCATAAAAAGGTCAAAAAACTATCAAAACATGACCTCTCTGCCTCTTTCTGGACACATAGAAGAAGCCTTAGGAGATTTTACTTTTGAGGGGGCCAATGACCTCCAAATGCAAACATTCAAGATGTTCCAAAAACTAGACAAGAATTCCTTTCCAATGAGCTATCTTGGAGTCAATTTGGCTAAGGGGAAGGCCTCCAAAAGTAGCTGAAAAGTGGCGCTATGCACTTGACCAGTGGTGCTACGCACCTGGCCAGTGGCACTACGCATAGAGCCACTTTGCCCAAAAATCCATTTTTTGCCTAGTTTTCCTACAAGTTGACTTTTTCTCTCATCATGGATGAACTTATGATTGTAAATGATGCTATGCTATAGAAATGCAATTGAAAAATGACCTTAGAGGGTAGATTCATCATTTTGAGGTGGTTTGGGGGTTAATGAATCAGTTTCCATGCTTATGGAGGTAAGCTGTTCCATTGGCTATATTCTTTCTCCTTATTTGGAAATGGTTATAATAGTTCCTTATCTCTTGGATTCGACCCCTCATGGCTAGCATAGGTGGTTTGATTGTCTATGTTATGTATTTTTTTAGTCATTAGCAAAGGTTGGACTCTCTTGGATGCTCTAAGCTATATTGTACATCCTTACAGCAGTTTGGCAAGGAAATAAACCAGGATTTGTAGCTATTTTTGTGGGATTCTTGTGGTAATCTATTTTTGCATAGTTTCTTCTTCTGTCATTAGTTTTTTCTCATGTGTTATATGTGCCAAAATCTAATTCATTCTTCTAAACTAAATGAAATCAAGATATATAGGTAGAATACAGTGGTGACAGTGCTCTGCCTTGGGAATCCATTTATTTTTTGTTGTTTTCTGTAGTTTGAAGAGGATACATGATCTCTGCATGCCCTCCTCAGCTCCTCATCAATGTTAGACCTTCCACTGCACTTGATTACAAGTGCCAAAACACTTACCTACCTCTCCCCATAGAACACCCTGCATCCTGACATCATTTCCCAGACCCAAAGTTGCCTACTCCATCTGATCCAACAACAAAACCATCAAAATCAACCAAAAAACCCTAGAGCTACTATACCTAGCCTAAAATCCATATTTGATCCAGTCATCTCAACTAAGCCTGACAATGAGAGAGCCCTATCCCGACCTGGTAGGACTAGCTACCGGGTTAAGCTTGGTTTGTGGCTATGCTAGGATTGCCTCCCTTTAGCCCAAGGTCAATCTAGGCTATAACAGATGAGAAGCACAAAAATGCACCTTCTATGTATCTGGAAAGGTAGGTGGAAAATCAAGTGAATTTTCAAAGAATAATTTGTTCTCTTCATTGTCTGATGATGGACTAACATCTGGTGTGTTTTGTGAATGATGAACAATGGGTGCATCCCTAGAGGGAGATACGCATGAAGAATCATGGATGGTAGAATCACCAAAGATATCAGGAAAAAATGAAGGAGAATCAGATGGAAGGAAGTCCTCCGTCGCTGAGGGTTGATGCTTAATCTCCTAGTCATACTCTTCATGAATGACAATGCAGGTTGGTTGTGCAACGCCAACTCCATTGATAGCTTTATCCTCATTAACAACAATTGTAGATTCGGACTGGAAGAACACAAGACAATGAAATCTAGAGGATCAGCATAACATGAAAATGAAGGTTGAGGTAAGACATCCATGTGACAACCCATGGGCTTCAAAACAAAAATTTGCACAAAAATTGGGAGACGTAATGTTGGGAGGATTTGACAGTTGAATGGATGTTTGTGCCTATTTTTCCACATCACTCTGAAGTGGTGGGGCTCTTTTATGAGGGGATGGTGGATAGTTACTTGTGAGAGTGACCATGTCCATCTATGATTGCACATCTCCATCACCGAAGTATCCTGAGTGGGGCTTGGGCTTGAAATTTCTCTTAGGATTCACAGATTTGGTAAGGCAATACTCAAATCTGTGGATGAGATACTAGAATTTCATTTGACTTTTCGGAGCATGAAACTACAACAAACAGAAGTGGTCCCAAAATTCCATAGGTGATTCATGCGGGGCCTTTCATTGTTGTAATAGTTTTTGGTCAAGAGGTTTTCGATCAAAATGATAGAAAGTAGATTTAATGAGATCATAGAACTGGTCAAGTGAGTACATGCTATGAGGAGGTAACTCCAGCACCACCATAGTGGGGATTCGTGAAATTTGTATGAAAGCAGTAGGTTGGCCTCTTCAGTAGAGCATTCATCTAATTTCTTAAGCATTGTAAATAATTCTTGTAAGTGCACATGCCATGGCACTCCACATTCACCATAATACATGAATTCAGACAAGATATTAAAAAAGCTCCCTCGTGATGTCGAGAGGTTCGGCATGCAAAAAACATCATGGAGGGATGAGTGTGACAGTATCCATGATACATGTGTAATGATTCAAAAACGGACGAGAGGAAACAACTTGTCATATGGCCTTCCTTCTAGCACTAGAAATGCTGATGCTACTGGACCCACCAACATGTCAAGGGATCTCCCCGGTAAGAATTCCCAACATGACCTCAAAATATTTGGTTTAGGAGTCCTAGTAGTGGGTCATACGGTATTGCCTTGACCATAGTTGTACGCTGAGGAAATTAAAATGTTCGTGTCAGTAGTAAGGGTGTTACATGCGCATCAAGGCAAGGAAGGTGCATGAACAGTTCTAACAAATGGAAAGTGGGTTGAGTGTGCCCCATGGAAACCTGTGAAAGCATGCATCTTGGAAGGGAAGACACGAGCCAAGATGTATCAAAAACTAGAAAGAAATTAAGCTAACAATCCAAAGTGATGGTTAAGCCAACATCACATCTCAGTAAGATCCATACATACATATACAAAAAGATTATATGCATACATGCATAAGTAAATAGATACATATACCATTAGAGTAAATAAGTTAGCTGAAATACAATAACAACATATGCATGAAACATGTTGACTTTGTTATATTAAGATGTGAAAGTTCCAATCATACAGTCTCGATAGTAGAACGTTACAGTCACTGCCACCTGCTCCTCCAAAGAGATGTACTTGCTCTGCACTGTGGAGAAGCCAAGGCTCGTTACAATACTCTCCAAGCTTTCTCTAAGATATTCCTATGGCAAGCTTGGCTGACCAAAAGCCTGTACAATGAGTTATGAGGTATTATATATAGCAAAGTGTGGGGTGATCCTAGGCATTCCCCTTTGTGGCTGTTCATCTACCCTTTTCAACTACTCTATGACTGTTACATTCATCTATCAACACTTGAACTTCCACTTGAGAAGAAGTTACATACAATCTGCAGTTGTACCCATGTCGGAAAAAATAGGCTTGAGCAAGCCATGCAAGGAATCAGTATGACTCGGAAAACTATGTGAAGACCAACTCTTCAACATCCTCATGATGGTTGATGGTGGTAAACTGATGCCAAGCACGGTAGTCCGCGATGGTGTTCGTTTACTCTGTGGTGACATCTTTCTGGAAATGAACTCTTACCTCTATTGCATCTTGGTACACTTCTTTGGATCCTCTGTCCAATTCGTTTACTAACATGTGCATCATTGTCTTGATGTGACTGAACCAACAACATACTCATGCATCATGTGTGCACTGATCACCAAGTCTATGCTGTTGGCTATGCACATGAACTCAGCAAAGTACGAATCTAGCTCAGGCTGGACTTGTGCCTTTGTCTTTGCCTCAGTGAGTGTCTCAATAGATGGGATTGCTTATGTGCACACAACAACATCCATGCTTCTGAATACCTGTGCATGGGAAGCCTCTAAACTAGTGATGAGCTACAGGAGTTCTTCATAGTTCTGGATCTGACTCTGGATGCATGTCTTCAAATCAACCTCTATGGGTTTCATCATCTTGGGCAAGTGTAACGAGGCTCCCTTGTATCTCATTTTACCTGTTTGCATGTGATTGACAACAACATGCATGTTTGACAAGATATGTGCTCTCCTAGCACATCCCTGCTACCAACGTTGAGATGGACAACTGGCTTATGCATGGTACCAAATCTAGAATACAACGCCCGCATGAGTATCTCAAGGGATAATACTTCATCCATTATCACCTTCCTGAACTCTACTCATGCAGATGTTGTAACCAGTTCTCCTCCCTACTTCATCATTTGTAAGTCCTTAACCATCTACTCATTCTCTATTATCAAGAAGCAAACACTCTAGCTAGTGGCTTCATCATATGCTCTAGTAGCATTGACCAATGCTACTGGATGCTTGTGCACATCACATACGATCACTCATTCCTCAAAGTGCACAGGAGATGTGTGGTCATCTAGAGTAGACACTCTATTTGATTGCACAACTTTATGTTGTGACTCATCAAATGATATGTTTTGCATCTCTTCATTCGGATTGTCTCCAAGGATCTAAGTATTTCCTTAGTCGATTGGGACCTCCTCTGCTTCTGTATCTGGTGAAGCCAACGGATCAACCTCTTGGTGGTAAGGCATGAGGTTGATGTCTTTCTCTAACTCTAGCTGCTCGATCTTCGTATCCATCTGCTCAATTACTCATTCAATATGTTGAGTGAAGTCCTGCTCCTAAGAATTCTCACCCTATCTTCTTTGCGCCAGCTGCTCGGATGAGTCCACCACATGTATTGCCGTAGTTTCATCAATTTTTGCATGTTGCACCCCTGATATATATTTCCATAATACACTTCCTTCTCCTGTCTACGCAGCTCCTATTTCTTCTGGACTTTCTCCTCCAACTCATGCAACTCCTTCATTGTTTCCGCCATCCTCTACTTTTCTCTCTGCCTTTGCGCGGTCCTCTTGTGGCACTGTTGCCTCTTTGCCTCTGTTTCCAAAGCTACTTTCTACACAAGTGGGTCTTCTTAGAACGTACAATTTTATTGTGCCTTTGTCTTGTCGACAATATTTATCTTTCCTTTGTCTCGCACTGATATGTTTACCTCTACCGCTGTTGCTGGTGCTCTCCTGGATGTTGCTTCACACTACTTCTCTAACCATTCCACAACGATGCCGACCAGTTCATTGAGCCTGGAGAAGCTGTGACAACATCTCCATGGGTCTTCCTCAGCCTAATGACACATAACGTGGAGCCACGATAATTTCACTTTCGCATGGTGATCCTTCACAAAGCAATGCGAGTCATATGGACTGAAGCTTCAGGTGATGAAAGTAAATTTCTTGAAATCTTTTTTCATAGCATCCATGTGCTTGAGATTATCTATCTCATCCAATTCGATCCGCAATGGAAGAGTGGGCCAAGGTGACTTCTTCTTCCAATGCAGCCTAGCTAACAGTCCTACCGAGATGTGGTACGATACTTTTTGCATGAAGAGCTTGTCCATGGAAAAATTTGGGAAAACATGTAGACGTTTCTCCATTATGTACATCCATATTTAGGTGCCAAAACGTTAGGCATACCAATATGCTATATCGATCAGTGCCACCATTGCTACCTTTGACTTGTAAGGTGGATCCTTCTCAAATATCATCTTGTGCTAAGGGTGACAAAATGGTCTGACAACTGTATGATGACCCCGTGAAAGCTACATTCGGAAAAAAGTTTACAATAAGTGTTGACAGAGGTTTCCGCTGATGTCCATGCCCTCTTCAAGCCCAAGATGTAAGCAGACATGTATATTTCTTCTTGCTAACCTTTGGGCTATTGTCGAGCTCCTTTTACCTGTTCCTTTAGCCTACGACCCAACATGTTAGACCAGTTGCATGCTTTGCCTTCACTGGACAGTTGGTCCAATGCAATCACCCAACTCTGCAAGAAGGTTTCCATGCTCTCTTGGAAAAACAAGTGACATTAAAATATGACCATGTACTGATACGCATCTCGTAGTATCTTTGTCCTATAAATATAGTAGGGTGTCATCCTAAATTTGGTTGGCTCATTCACCCAATTATTCAAGATATCCCTGGAGTTGGAATTGTTGTAGGGTATGCTGAAGTGTGTCTCCATGGTGATCATTGGCTTGGGCAAGTGGTACATCTTCTGATAATCATGTTCCCTGAAGGTAGCAATATTTTTCCCGCTGACACTGCTTAACACCATCATCTTGGGATCAGTGTGTGACACGATCCAATGTATCATGTCTGTGCATGGGAACATGAGATACCTTCATGCAATCCGGTACAAGACAGACTTGTGAATGTTCACATAAAATTTGTTCTCTTTGAGATATTCCCCAATTGTGCATGAGAATGCATCATTAAGCTCTTGACATTTCATCTTGATGTCTTTGTCTATGATCAGCTTGGTGTCTTCATATATCAGCAAAATCATAGACACTAGCTCAACTACTTCTCCATTTGTGCTTCCGTCAGTGTCGTTTGACCCTGCCCTATTGGTGGTCGTTGATCCTGAACTGCTCAGAGATAGATGAACACCTACTATATCTAGAGACATGGTGACATACATGGCAAGAAATTTGTAAGTTAAAGTCAAAGAAAAGTTGAGGACTGACATGCAACATACACAGGGAACTGCTGGCAAGGATTGCACAATTTTCACTGGGTGGTTGGGAGACTGACTGTCGGTGCTATGAAAAATGAAATCCAGCTTGTGGGGAGGCTACTTGATTGTTGGGATTTCATAATGCGCAATCCAGACTCGCTTGCTGGGTACTGAGGTTGCACAATGCACAATTTCAGCTAGTAAATGATGCATGCCGAGTGACTACATTGCACAATTTTCTGGGCCACCACACATTGCCTCTCAAAATTGCATAACGCAAGACTGGAGGGTATTGACTGGCTAGATTTACACATTTTCTGGGGGGAAGGCAAAGCCTTCCCTCTCAGTATTGCGCAATGTTATCCGGGCAAGGCGGAGTCCGGGCGAAGGTTGCCCGAAGTTTCTGGTGGGCAATTGAAAGCATATGAAGATGTGAATGCATGGCAGTACTAAGTGTAAGTAGGAGTGAGTGATCATGCATGAAAACAACAAATGCAAGATTCAAAAGAGGGAACAACATGCATGTGTGTGAAACGAGTCACCGAAGCGACGATCATTCGTGCAAAACAATGTCATGCATGCGACAATAGTGAGAAGCAAACAAAAATTGAAGCGATTCTTGTAGAGGCTAACATGTGTGTAAACGAAAGAAAACGTAAATAGAAACCAAGCAAACAACACTCACATAAGCCAAAACAAAAAAAGTGACAAAAATGCTGCGAAATGTAAGTAATGTGGACTTACCCCTAAATAGCTTAGATGGATGTGCCGAAGACTCCTGGATGTGTTGTGGGATTTGGGAGCTCTAAGATTGGTTTGAAGAATGAGCTCTAAATCTTCGAATAAATAATTTTGAGGCTCATGACACGCATGCTAGAAATCTAGGGAAAAGAGACACTTGGAGGAATGTTTTTGAAACGATCTTTGCATGTAACCTATAGCTGCTAAAAATAAATCCCTAAAATCTAGGGATGCTTTTTGCATGCTTTTTTTCTTTTTTTTTCGACAAAAAGAAACCCATGCATGCAAGTCAAGTTGTTGCACCCTGGGTGGAACCGGTCAACCTAAAGGCACATGCAACAACTTGCTTGGCTCAGGGATAATTTTGCACAATTTCTAGGAGGAGCTAGGGTGGATGTCGAGAAGGATTGCAATTTGTTGGAAGAGCGGGTCATTGTTACCTAGAATTGTGCAATTTATGGGTTGAGCTGCATTTTTGGGCCAGATTGCACAATTTTCTTGAGGAAGGTTGTTTGACTGTATTATGCAATTTCAGGGACCATGACGCTGCCTAGCAGATTTGTACAATTTCTGGACGGAAGGGTGGTTCCCCTGCAGAATTGCGCAATCTTATGAAGAAGCTGCTCAGCCAAGAACTGGCCCAACTCCAGAGTGGCGGCCTATGAGTAGAGTGAAGCAAATGATCATGCAAAAGTTGACGAGCTGTTGAAAAACCAATGAAGCCTATGTACTTGATAGTGCAAGACGTGCTGCTAAGGATGGTTGGTAGGGAGGCTCCAAAACAAAGCTAAGAAAAAATTTTGGAGGGTGGTTGTAGCCTCTACAATAGAACACTATTGTTAGAAAATTTTGGTACAATAAAAAATTTCAACATCTTCAACATATATGTAAACGAACATTTCAAGAAAATGTTCTTTCCATGATACTACTCATGTTCCCATACTTACGATTATCAACTTCATCATGTTGTTGATTTATTGAAGCCCATTTCTTTTGTTGATACATGACTCTTCAATGCGAATTTACTGCATCCTTATTCTACTGATACCATTGTTGGTGATAATCAGTTGCTCTTTCACATGAACTACAAGATGAAGCTCTTTTTGAGGTATTCTTACTTCTTCCTTCACTTAACATTTCTACAACAAATTTCATTTTTTTTGTAATTTTAGTTTTCAATCTTGCATGTTATGTTACATCTTCAACAAGTTCAAGTGTTTATGCTCACTGACTTTATAAATGAAGTAAATTTCAATACTAAATAAATCTAAATACTCACAATCAACATTCCCTATTACAAAGACATACATATATATAGACAATATTTCAAATAAGGCAATACAAAAGGAGCCATCATTTGTGTGTCTCATAGTAGCAATACCAAAAAACTTTATACAATCCATATATACACAACAATAATTAACATTGAAGTGCATTGTTTGATCTACAAAATACAAGATCTAAATAAGTATTTCAAACAAAAATATGAAAAATTGACATCACTATGTTTTCATTAAAGAGTCCAAATTCATATAACATTGATATTAAACAGTGACAATTTTCATTAAACAATCCAAATTCATATTACAATGATAGCTTTTATTCAATATTCCTAGTTCATACTCGCTTGATTATGTTTTCATTAAACAATCATAATTCCTTCTATTGTAAACAATTGTCATTTAAAAAAAAAATTAAAAAATTTATTAATATAAAAAGTTAAAATAAATATTTAAAATATTATAATCATATGTTGGACCTATGTATTTCATAACAACATAACTCTTGTTCCCAACCTTTCGACTTTGAAATACAACGAGCTCGAGATCAATACTCGAACATAAAACACAATATTTTTCACACCCGACCTCATGACTACATATGCCCATCTTACCTCGACTATGCATCACCTGGGGTGAGGGTCAGTGCTAACAGAAACTATAATTTAACAACAAGCTAACTTCTAACTACTCGATTGGCTTCAACTTCAACTACGAATAAAATATTTTACTTATTGTGTTTCATGGAAACCATAATTTTCTCTTAGCTTTCATTACCTTCTTTTAAAATAACTCCCTTATTGAAATCCCTTATGTTTCAAGAAAACATTCCCCAAACTTTGATCATCCATCCTCACCTCCATTTACGCATTGAGGTAAGTCAAATGGCTTGTCACTTTAATGAAAAATTAACACCTTTCATTCACATTAATTGTTCCTCACTCGATGGGTTTAAACAAAATTTAGCAAGTTTCTCGCTTTCCACTTTATATTTTAAATTTTTTTCTTAACACCCTGTTTACACTACTTGTCTAAAGTTTTGATTTTCAATCTTGCACATCTTGTTACATCTTCAACAAGTTAAAGTATTTATTCTCTATGGCTCTATACATCAAATAAGTTTAAATACTAAATAAGTTAAAATAATAACAATCAATGTTACACGCGCACACACACACACACAGATATCTATATATATATATATATATATATATATATATATATATATATATATATATATATATATATACATATATATATATATATATATATATATATATATAAACAATATTTCAAATACTGCAATAACAAAAGATCCATTATTTGCATAGTTTCATATAAGCAATAGAAAAACACTCTATACAATCCATAGATACATAAAAAAAATTCACATTGAAGTGCGTTGTTTGATCTACAAAATAACAGATCAACGCAAGTAATATCCAACAAAAATATGAAAAATTGACATGGCTATGTTTTCATTAAATAGTCTAAATTTGTATTACAATGATCATCAAAATATCTCTGCAAAGATTAAGCAACCGTGACATATGCAACAATTTCTACTAAAAAACTTCTTGAAGACTCAAAGGATAAATCAATATACCCATAGGCAGTAGTGGTAGATCAAAAATAGAATACGTATTTGGAAAAAGTGAGAAAATTTTCCATTTTTAGTAGCCTTATTGAAACCTTCAACTTTCTACACATGGAACCCGTATCTTTCTAAGAGGGAGACACCAGTGCCAATTTTCATTGTGCATAATCTAGTCATCAAATCATATAGCTTTAATTGCACTTCAATACAACCCAACATAAGAATGTTTCCTTCAACTAGATGAAAATGTACTTGGAATTTAATATTTATATCCATTGAGATTGTATGAAGAAATCTCCATTAGGACCCTATTCAGTCTCAAAATATTCAAAGCATTGTCCATTTGAAGCTTGGCCAAATTCAAAATTTTATATCCCTTCAAGTGACCAAACAAACGTAGAACCATTATTTAAAAGACAAATTAGGTAGTTCCCATACAATCGTGATGACATACAATGTATGTTAGTGATAGGAACAAATGAAAAAACCCCACTCATTTCTTATAAGATCCAACCAATAGATAGTGTAACCATACGAAGGGTAGTCATCATGATATTTGTCTAAATATAACCAAAAAAAGATTCCTTTGTGAAAGATAGCCTCCTTTGGGTATGTTACACAACCAAAAGGAGGTTCCATACTTCTTGAAATTGTGCTTACACTCATGAAATACAAAATTTGATTCCATGTTTTTGTGCACTTGTTTGAGCATAAACTAATCATATTTCTACAGACTAAATTTCTTCAACAAAGAGAAGAATCCCCACTCTCCAACAGTAAGAGGTTCAAGATTTCTAAAGGCATTTGTAAAATGGTTTACTATGGAATAATTCTTAGAGTGCAAGGAACTTCCAAGCACACTCAACTTAGTCATCGATCCAACTATACATTGAATTCTGCATCGAGAGTGATGAAAACAGAAAAGCAACAAATATATTTTTTCTTTGTCATTAAGGTAAGATTGAACAAAGTAGTTATCGTCGATAGCACTTAAAAAAAGACATAAATCCAAATTATTTGTCCGCACATTGATTGCAAGGAGTGAGAAAAATCAGGTATTCCAATAGAATACCCCATTCTTCACAAACCAACCGAGAATTTATTACCACTGGTAAAGGAGGCCAATGAAATATAACGTCAATAATATGAAATGGAAGAAACTTCCAAATACTTGGATCCATGAGAAAATCAACAACTTTCCTAAAACCAAAGCAAATATTGTATGTTATATTGCAAAGGATAAAATTCTTCAAAGGTATTTCTCTTATTAAACATACGAATTATCATATTAAACATGATAAAAATATCCTTCGTAAAGGCTTATTACCCAAAAAAAAAAAAAAAATTTAGCACAATTTAAAAAATAAATAGCATTCTTGAAAAATATATGAGTTTTCTTTTAAAACATTATTTCAGCTAACAATCCTTGGAAAATAACATTATAAAATAAATAAATTAAAAACATATATTATGACTATGCTCACTACCTTGTATTTGGGGTTTCGGGTCCGCACTCTAACTAACTTGTATGGAATACCATGTGGGCTTGACTACCTTCATCCCTAACTATGAATAAAATATTATGTTTATCAATTTCCATGCCAACAACCACTCTCTATTACTTTCCGTTTGTTAGAGCATCCTACTCCCAACATACGCCCTAAGTGGACTACCTTGGACCTCGACATTGAGGTCACCCCTACAACTAACTTGTATGAAATATCATTTTGGCTTCCTACTAACCGACTCACCTAGAGTAAAAATATTGTTTATATCAATTTTCATTCCACTCATCAATTTATTTTAGTTTCCTTTTGTTTTTTTATAAAAAAATTTGCAAATTGCAATCCGGTATGTTCCAATTAAACATTCGGTGACATCTAATCATCTGACCTCACCTCCATGCAAATATATTATTGAAGGTTTGTAGCCTTTTAACAAAATTTTCCAAGTTTCCTCCTTTGTGCTTTGTATTTTGTAATCTCTTCTTCACATTCTCTTTATAGTTCTTTAAAAATTCTTTCTAGTTACAAAGAAAGAAATTCAATTTCACTATGTCCCTATTAATTTCTAGTTAGCATGCAATCTCCTAAAGAGTACGTGGACTGAATTCCATATTCGTTTAACAAACCTTAATTCTTTTTATTTCATTTTACAATACATTTTATGTGAAACAAAGTTAAATCTTCAAACCAACACACAACAAATTCTATATGATAACATATAGCTTTTTGTTCTCTTACTTAGTAGAAATTCTACAAGATTGTGCTCTAGTCACTCCAATCATAAACGTAGAACGACAAACTATAGAATTCTGTCGTTTAATAATTTGAAAACCAATTTAATGCTATCTATATAATGCTCAAAAACAACCCCACATTCTCTATCCATCTTATTGTAAGCGAAAAAAATATTTTTCTAAATAAAATTATAATGAATGAAGCTTATCCCAAAGAAAGTGTTTTCCACTATAGTAGGTTAAAATAAAAACTACATTTGTTTATGACTTGAATGTTCGATACCTTGCTCACCTTAAAAACTACTTCATATTAGGAAGACACCTCAAATGACCCCTATAAATTTCTAGGGACAAGAAACAACTGACCACTCAAATCGTTGTATGTGTGTACGCAGTGGTCCCATCTTTTTGGATATATCTCGCCATGAAATCGGGTGCAAACACCACACCATTGCATAAGAATATGATAAGAATATGTCCCTCTGCTTGATTTAGCAATCCAAACAATTTGAGTCAAACAATACTTAACGAGTGGAGGAATAGAAAACAAAACTCAGGTAAGAAATCTCAAATATTGTTTTTCTCTTTAATCTTTAAAACACTGTTCTGGTCTTGGGCATTGAAACGTTTTGCAACGTGGCATTTTCTATTCAAATGCCATGATCATCATGATGCACACCCTTAATTTAAGACGCTTCAATATTTCACCCACAAATTAGCACAATCGATCATGACCCTCGATAAAAGTGACTTCAAGGTTAACACTTCGTTTATGGATAAATCACAAGATACCACCTCTTCAGCACAATTTACTCACCTAGTTGCGAATTCAGCTAAGCTTGCATAGTGAAGACAACATGACAAACATTATTCTCACGGAAACCAGGTTGCATTCTAACGATGCAATAGATTTTACTTTGAGATAAATGTCGAGTCACTTTATTGCTTTTGAATGATTGTGTATGATTTATTAGACTAATATCACTGTACGTTATTCAAAGCTAAGTTCATTATATTCGTTATTATAAAATAAGGTTTAATATCTCACTTAATATTAAATCAATATAGTGTGGTTTTGTTTACTATAAATAACGATAGAGTCTTTCTTATGAGATGTGTAAGTTTTATTGTATTCATAGGTTAGTTTATTGAAAGGTAATATAACTGTGAAAGGAAAACGTGTGAAAGGAAAGCGTATATAAGGTGAATTTTGTTTATAAGAAAATCAATTATGAGTGTATTTTAAAAACTAAGTAAAATTTATTTTTTGAAAAACGCATGGTATATAATGCATTTTCATAGTTATGATAATTAAAATATAGCAAGAATATTAATTTATTTTAATATTTAAGATTATATTTTTATTAATAAAAATTCTTCAACAATTTAATATAGAGAAATTTAAATATTCTATGTTAAACATTGAGTTAATACCAAAATATCATTTTTTTAAATTTAAAAATTTTATAAATTTTAGAAAAAATTTGTTAAAAAAGTTTTTGAAATTTCTCAACACATTTAATATCTTAATCTGACCTAACTCCTTTCAAAGGCTAATTTGAATTTGAAATTTCTTTTTAATGATTAAAAAAATTACATTCTAAATTTAGTATTTTTAGAATGTTAAAAGAAAATTATATTATTGTTAAAATAAATTAATATACATTTAATAATAATATAATTAATTTTAATAACCATATAAAAAATATTTAATTAAAAAAATCGATTAATATATATATATATATATATATATATATATATATATATAGAAATGAATATACGCTCAACCGATTAAAAGATTTGCTATGCATATGCTATGTTGTTCTCTCGAGAAATCACTAATCATCACATAAAAACAAATTGAAAACATATATTTTTGGAAAAAATAGCTTAGGAAAGATCCTTCCTCTTTCATAAATAAAATAGAACTTCGAAAATGAGTTTCAACCGTAATAAAATGGACTACGTGATTCTAACTAAGTTGTAGCTATACTATTAGATTTTAGGTTAACTGATACAAATTTTAAATACTCAATATTTCCATACAAACCATGTACTTAGAAAATAGAATCGTGGCTAATCAATGAACAAAGCCTCATTGCGTGAACGCTTAGGTTCACTCATCATGAATAAACATTGATTTATATTAACAAGAAGGTTTATAAAAAGAAGAGGTAAAATTTTAAATTGTAGTGTAATATTGGATTTTTTATAAGAGTGTAATGGTTGAATGAATTATTAAAATAATAAGCTGGGTTGTTATTCCATTTAAGGTCGTATTTATTATTAAATAAAGCTCATTATGTTATTGGAAACAATGTTAATGCAACGGTGAATTAATATTTAGGTTAACTTTAATTTTTTTTACAAATTTATATTCAACATTCAAACTTTTAAACCATCATGTGAGAAATCACCAACAAACCATAACGACAAGAAGTAACTCAACATATAAGCATGTAAAAGAAAGTAATATACACATAGGACAATGATGTTTAACATGAAAGCCTTTCAAGGAGAAAAACCACGAAAGCATTGTTTGTATTATGATATAAAATACAAGTTGATGCTATATTTACATCATAAATATTTGTGAGCCACCACCCATAGGAAGCACAAACTCTCTTACATTGTTTGATAGAATCCACTAGCAAGAAGCACCAACACCCCTTCTTATACATAGATGTGATCAACCTCACATGAAGCACCAACTTTATGTATTTATCCAAGCACCCACTTTTCCATGAAGCACCAATTTTATGCATTTATCCAAGCACCCACTTGCAGGAGGCACTGACCTCCAAGCTCTCCTCATATACCCATTAGCTGGAACAACCAACTCCCTAGTTTGGAGGCTCCAACCCACACTCAATAAGGAACTAGATTCTCTTTGTAAATGATGGTCACTCTACTTGTTATCAGTGTTGCATTTGCAACCTCTCAACCCTTTTTTTCTAACCAACATATCATCAATACTCTACTCTAATAAAAAACCTTCACTCATGCTCAACATATGTAACACTTTTTCGTTTTACTCTACACATCTTGTGGCAGCAAAGATTACCTCTCGACCATCATATAGTCAACATATTAGTAATTTTATCTTGGCCCTCTCTTTGGTGCAAGAACACACTAAGCTTCTCTCTACAACACACACACACACATGAGCTCTCAACACAACTCTCTCAATAATTATCCATCCCAAAATTGCTCAATTATGATATTTGGTTTTTTTCCTCTATTACACACGCAATGGTGCTCAACTATTTTTTCACCCACACTTCATACAAGTGTACTTAGCATGGCCCTCTGTCCTATTGTTGCATAAAATTACCTCGCCACTCAAACAATATTAACTCTGTGATTGTCCCACAGAGTGTTCTTCCATACTGAGAATTAATTCTCAGTAAAACTGCAGACTCGAAGAGCTCCACTATTGAATTCACCTTGTATTAGCAACATGGATCTTCTCTGCTAAGGGCATACTTTTACATGGAAATATGACTTCTGGGTTTGATCTTCTACACCTAGAATTTTTCATTAAATTCTTCATAGCATACAAGGGAGTTCAGGTATTTCTAGTTCATTTTCAAGTTAAACTACAACAATTTTCTCATGCGCCTCACAGTGCTTCACTATCTTGATCCAAACATCTCAGCCATTGCATTGGCACTAGTTCTCGATTCCAATTGTCAACTAATTTTTATTCTTATAGGTGCAAAGCCCTTAAAGAAATTCTGACTCATCCATTGTGTGTTATCTATAAATGTGGTCAAGGGTACTTATGGCACACTACCAAATATAGTGCAAGCGAATTGCCCAATGCCAACCCATTCATCCTTTCAAAACTAGAGCCCTTTCTAATAGGGTCAGAATTCGTTTTCATTGTAGATAACCTATAAGCCCAAGGTAATATTAAGACACAAAAAATGTCTCATAAGCACCATAAAAAGGCTCTTGAGTGCCTCTCTTTACTATCGCCCTAAGGGATTAAACGGGACACATTAATCCATTGTGCCCACAAAGACGAAGTCCTCGGCTAGCCTTAGACTCTCGTGTTCTCCTCCAAGATTACATGTCAAGGTCGGTATGGCTTTTGCGTGTATTAGCCAATCCAAACCCTATCAGGATGCCTTGTAACACCACCACAATACTTTCCTCCCCTACACAATTTTTCTTTGTATTTGACTAGAAGGAACACGGTCACTTCACAAGAAAAAGTGGTGCAAATCCATGACATGGACACACCTTTTTTCTATTGAAGGAACTGTCAACTGCCAGTAAAATCTTTGTCTCTTGGATCTGTTAACCCGAACAAAACTCCAAGCGTGACTTTGATTTTCCTCTTTGATGAGCTTTCTAAGCTTACGTGTTATGTGGGTCTATGTCACAACCTTGTCATTGGCCCTGTGATCTACGACAATTGTCGCCTTTGTGTGGTGATGTCAGAAAAACCCCATGCTCCCTCTGGGATGATGTCATGCTTATATCATCAATGCCACGGGGGACCACCTGAGTGTTGACATGTGTCACTGACATTTGTTCCAGTAGGCTGCCCAAAAACACCGAATATCCCTAACGCATGTTCTCTGTACTAATGTCAGCTCTACCAAATTAGCCGACACTTAACTCATCCTCGGCCTTTTGACCTCATACTGCAACTTTCCTCTCTGGGGAATGGACCTCCCGGGGTGCTGTCATCGTGGGAGCTCAACTCTTGAGCACTCCTTAAACCTTTTAGGGAATTCTTCGCCCGGATCACGTTTTATGTGTGGGATCCGCCACGAGGAAATCAAAACACTCTTCACCACAATGAAAACAACCATATTCACTTGAATCATTCACTTAGGTGCTCTGCTAGCTGTTGTTACATGTTGAGAAACATCGCCAAACTAGATTTCTCCAAATTCATCCTACACCACCATTGGCTCAACAAATTTTTTTTGGGGAACTAACAGTTGAATGGAAATAACTCTTGATCAAGGAGGCCATTTGTATACTTCAATGTATTGTTGAAAATATCTTTCTGTTTACTATCAAACTATGTCACTTCTAGAAGCATCTTAGCTAATATTCTGAGGCAAAAAAAAACTCAAATCCTAGGACTCCACTTGAGCTCACCTTACAATGCACATCAATACTAGCCTAATTGACATCATTGCTAACCTAGTTGACATCAATGCTACCATGGTTGACATAAATTCCAAGACACTTGTTTCCACCAACCATCCTAACAATGCAAACTATGCAACAATCTCCCCCTTTCGCATTAATGGGAACACCTAATCATTTCTCCATAATGATGGCCAATCCTCTTGCTACCTCCACACTTCTCCTTGCATGAACCGCCAATGCCTTTCTCTCCTCTACATAGGTCATCAACAACTTACTCTCTCCTTTTGACATCAATGGAAAAGGGCTACAACATTCTTCTTCTCCCCTTTTGAATTCCTAATTGATGGTCTGAATGCTAATATGCTTTCTACTCTGCAAACTTCTCTGCAAGGTTTGATATCTTCATGATAGAAACTTTAAGTCTATTTTCCAAACTCAACTACAAACATCATAAATAAGTACATCTGCACGAATCAAACATTAGTAAAAACAAGTCATTGAGCCTTCTTCTAGTTTTTGATTCTCTAGGAACCAAACATATATGTTATGCTACCCTAAATATATACTACCTCTTCTTTGAATTCCTCAAGTTTTGGACACCTTATGAATTTTGGCTAAAATCTCTCTCCACTAATGAATCTTCTGTACCAGTTAGAAATAAACTGATATCAATGAAAAATGCAAATGGTATTGATGTCTTTTCCAATACCGACTGATAGAGATGCATCTGATCTTGATGTTCACTATTGTTTCTACTTCAATGACTGTGCTCACTTCATCTTAGCATTCAAGCTCTTTTGCCCCTAAGATCATACTTGAACAGATAAGGATGGCCAGTTAAATGATACCACCTGCACCAAAAGATCGATACAAGTTGGACAATATATCGGGAAAACTCTTATCATTTCTCTACATGAACTAAAAACCTCAAATTGACATAGTGATACCGATTCAAAATTAAGGATGATGCATAACATGTACTAGTTATGTTCAATAACATAAGATTAGTATGCTTAATAAAATTCACAACTTAAATGAAACAACGTTATTTCACCCAAGATGAAAGCCTTTCATGTCTTCAATAATATTTCTTCCCAACACTAAAATTTGTTTCTTATTACTACTACTAAAGCAACTCCCCGTCAGTCAATTCTCTCTAATCTGCTACATTTACCTTCTTGCTATTGCATAGGGTCTCATCCTATGGACCTAACTTTAACACTAAGCCTCTTCATCCTCCATAGTTCTACCGCATTTCATCCTCTTCTCACAATATAAAATATGGTTGTGTACTTCACTTGAAACCATGAAGGCTACCCCTTCCATTCCTCTTGCAATGCTTATTTGTAAAAATAAAAATAAAATTATTATTATTTTAATCAGAAAGGGGACTTAGTCTTACCTCCATTACTTACATGCACCACTTTGTATATTTCTTCCAGTTGTCTGCATCTGAATTATTTGCCCTCACTAATTCGCCCTCACTTGAGGTCATTCTCTACTTTCAACTAAGAGAAAATAAGGATCTACCACCAGTGAGCGGATGATCCTCCCTTTTCTTCCAAACCTTTAATGGTCGATTCTTTAGAAGAGAATTACTTTACAACGTCTCCTTTTCCCTTGATTAGGCTTTCTCTTGGTTGCACAAGGCTAGAGGGCACTTTTACTTGCTTTCTTATTTCTTCACCTAGACATTATTTTTGCTACATTACCTCATTGTTTCTGAGGAATGATTAATTAGGATGATGCTCGCTTTCCTTACGTGAGGAGTTTTTTCAGTGTAATTGGAAATTACAAAGGGCTTCGTCATTAAAATATGAGGATTACCCCTTTTGGTTATTCACTATTCTTTTTCAGAGAAAATTCAAATCCTCAACTATTTCTTCCTCTTTTTAGCATATCTATCTAACAAAGAACACTAAAGACATACTCGTAATCCTCTTCTCTATTATTCCTTTTCATATTCAAAGTTTTGATTCCTACATTTGAATTCATATGCTGAGAAGCATCCTTTATATTCTCATATTTGTAGATTTCTTCCTTGTGCCTAAAATACCCATATTCATACCCATATTCGTAGCATTCGATATCACTTAAGAATGAGGCAAAGAAATTTCGATATCTGACAAAATTCTTGTTCAATCCACTACAACTTCCCGCATGCTTATTCATGGGTATCTTGTGCCTTCTTGGGTCACTGCTACCCGTCACACTTTGTTTCCTTGCATACCACCTACAATTGATGGATTTATATAAAAAATTGTTGCAACAAAAATAATAGCCATGGAAGAATATTTTTTATACGAAGTTACCTTGTCCTTGAGAATGAAAATATATTTGTGGGATCTCCATGTATCTTGCGTTGTCATTTGAATTTCTACCTTGATAAATTCTTTGTTGCAACTTTCATTATTATTGCTCCCTCGGCTACTATTTTTCCTTTTCGTGTTGTTGTTGCTTTCCTAGCAAGTGTTGTTCTTTAAAATTTTGTTGTCGATTTTTTTTCCTTTGTTGTTGTTTTTATAGCCATTGGTCCTATCCAAAAACCTACTTTTCATTGTTGTTCTTGAATCGATTAACTATTATTGCTTAGATAAAGGACGATTTGACATTTTCTTTCTTGGAAAGTGATTCCTTATTTAGACCCAATCCAACCTTGATGAGAGGAGATATTTGTTTGCTAATAATTTCATTTAGAATCTTAGAGCCCCTATTAATCTTCTCATATTGAGACACTTGATTATCTTCTCTTTCTAGTTCATGTCTCAGTGAGATTAATTCATCTTGTAGTCTCTCATATTGAGCTTGCTTCTAATGACGTTGATTTGTCAACCATTAAATCAATCTACTAACTTTATTTTATTCAACATTAAGACCAATAATAATTTTTCACAACTTTTCATTCTCAAGCTCATAATTTTGTAATTACTCCTACTGCTTGAGATTTTCTTCTGATAATTCCTTGGTCTCTTCAAGAGAAAATATACACTTCTGCCAAAAATAGATTCCTTCATTCATATCCTTTTCTTCACTTCCAGAGGTGGTAGTTGAGCCACCATAGAGATCTAAATTACTTTCTATGTCCATGAAATCTTCCACAAGTTTGAGCAGTATCCTTCATCACTACCAAGGGTGCTTTCATTTTCTCCCAAGGATGAACACAACTAGGATCCTTTTATATTTTCGTCATGGTGTGTTATTTCATCTTTTCCAGAAAATGTCTGGAAATCCGGATCTCTCCCCATTCGATGATGCATTCCAAGCATTCCTTTCCAATGTTAGAAGAAAAAAAAAATCCAAAAGACAACAAGAATCCTGAATTACTGCGAAAAAAATCACTTTTAAGAACTTGCACAATTTCCACGCTAGAATATGTACAACCACAATTTTTACCAGTATGGCATGCACATATTTGGGCTTTGTCTTCCACTAGGAACTACACAAATTAATTAGCAGTAAAAAGAAAAAGTGATTTATAGAACCCTTGTTGGAGGAATATTTCCCAACCAAAAACCTTGAGCTTCTACGTACATGGGCCTCATCCTGCTATTCATGGAGAAAAATTCCTCACTTTGTGAAACCCTAATCCCTCCTTTTGAGGATATGATCCCTTGAGAAGAGGATCTCAAACCTCCTCCTCTTGGCCTATAATTCAACACAAACTAGAGGGCTAGGGAGGACATCTGAATGTAAATGTATGGTATTGGAACTGGCTGGAGGGCTTCTTGCCTAAGGGGAGGAGTGGAGACTATTGCGAGGAGGATTACATCGTCAAGGTAAGGTTGTGTTGCCTCTTCTTATTCAAATATTAATAAATAAACTGTTTCTCTCCTAATTCCACTTATTTTAATGCTCTTCTCAAAGCTTCTTAATATTTTTGATGATTCATAACTCAATATTGGTTTAATCCTATGATCTGTGTTATGTTTTAACCTTCATATGCTTTGTGTTTCATCTCTATCTAAGCTATGCTTTTATGCCTTGTTGTTTATGTTTATGCATATATATTCCTTTGAAGAAATGATTAAAGGCTTATGAAAGTATCAGAAGGACTTCAACAATCATTTCATAGAAAGGTAAGAGGCTCTTGCATGTCTTATACTTTATGCTTCAGTTAGCCAACACTTGTTTTGTTTATTACTAGATCTCTTTAATCTCTAGGGACATCACTCTTGTCCATAAGAGTGATTTTTCATCCATAACAAATTGGCAACCATACCTGGGAACGATCTTTTTTTCATCATCTCCTCTTGTGACATTTAAATTTTTTTTGTGGCCTTATCTGACTATGTTTTAGATATTGAAAGTGTGAATTTTACGGATTGTTCGATTTGTTTTTATTGTTTCTTAATATTTCTCAGCTTGTGCACTTTCCATTTAGTCACAATGTGTAAATATGTGCACTTAGCTTTCAGAAACAACACGTCTACACACTGAATTCAACTGGTTTCCTACGCAAATCTTTGATTTTTTTTTTTAAATTTATTTTTTCATTTCCTAACTCTAGAAAATTTTGAATACTATGCTTTGTTCGATTCATTTACATTATCTCAAAGTTTGTTTTAGTTTGATTGGGTGTTGTGAATTGTCTTCTTCAGAAAGTCTTATATTTACAAATTACGGTTAAAGGCTTCATCTGGTGATTTGTTTATTTATCAAAGGAAGGATTGTTAATTGCTGAGTTAGTGTCTACCGATATTTCTTCTTTCAAATAATTGGATTTGGTGTTCGTTTTACCTATTTGTCAAGATTTATTTCGTTAATGAAAATTAACGTTTTTCAAGATTAAGTACTTTTCACTCATAATAGTTCTTCGTTTGTTAAATTTGAAATGAAAAGTTATTCTTATTTTAGTAGTTAACTATATTGGAATTACACTTTGGACAATATCTTATTCATAGCATTCATTTGAAAGATTTGTATTAAAGTTTTGTTGGTTTTCTTTTTGCATTTTGAAAGAATTTTTGGGTGTTGTATGTTAAGAGAAATGTTTTATGATCTTTGATTTTTGGGTGAATTGAAATTCAAAAGTTAAATTTCTTTATTGGGGTAAATATGAAAGTGAAAATTTTGCATTTTTTGGAAAAAAATATGGTGAAATTAGGGGTTTGTCATTATGTTGGAACATATAAAAGAACATAAAAAAGACTCCCTTGTTACCATTGTTAGATATTCATTGAAAAAAAAGATTCATTTTTGGATATTTGTTGCATTAGGATTGGAAGTGAAAATTTATATCATTTACACCACATCTATTAAATCAACTTTAATCAAAGAGGAACTGTAAAATTAATCAAATTTTTAATGAACTAAACATAGTTGTTCTGGGTGAGAAGACTTGTTGCGACAACTATAAACATAGAAACTATCATTTCTCATATGTGGCACGTTCTCGAAGTAGTCAATATTCTATGTATGTAAGTATATGGCAACATTCTCCACATACTTTTGGGTATACCGAAAAATGTTACACATATGAAAAGTATATGGGGATTCTTCCGATTATACAACCCTACATTACACAATGCTAACAGAGCCTGCACCTCAACGTACCTCAAGTATATTTTGGAGGCCCTCATATTGGTTGCAAACCATCCATAAGTAACTGAGTCAGTCACTTTGTCATATGTGATACACCAAACACAACATTTGGGGAGATTTCCGACCCGTCTGTAATTCCTTCATTAACCAAGGAGGTATATTTTAGTTCACGGTGGCTTAGTAATCCTTTATATGTAGTTACCATTCTTTGTTTTTGTTATTTATTTGATTGAATAAAATTGGAATACACCTTTAATAAAATTTATCTTTGTTGATTTACCAATACATTCACGTAGAATGCAATGTTTACCCCTTGAATATACACCTGGTCAATTGGAGAACAATAAAGTGAAAAGGTCTCAATCGATGAGATTTGGAATATCAGATCAACCTTAGACATGGAATTGCAGGATCAAAAATAATAGAGACTCAAGTGATTCAACAAAACGAAACAAACTCAGGCATGGTTTAATCTGGACTTGAAGTTGCTAGGACTATTCATGGAGAATTTCATACTCGAGAAATTTCAGACACAGAATTAACTAAACCAAATGTTGAATAACCTTAATGTGACAATTCTAAACCTAAATCACCTTCACTTTCTATATCCCCTACTCCTCCACCGACTTCACCTCGAAGAAGAACTATAATTACAGCTGGTTTATCTCCTAGTCTTATAAGTATTGAAAATGCTACTGAAAAAGAGGAGGAAGAATCACCGCATACCCCTTTTACTAATGGTGATCTAGTAGGCTTTACAGGAGTTCATTTTGATCCTTTTTGACTGGATCCTTGGTATTTTACCCCTTTGACCTATTTAGGTCAAAGCATTCGTCATTGATAGACTCCTTTCTACTTTTCACCTAGATGAAACATGTGAGAAATTCCTACAATGGGCCAACCTACTGAAAAGTCAATGTAAGGAAGCTCTCCAGAGTCTTTATTATATGGTCAGATCTAGGTTCCCACTCAGTATGAATCACTGTATGGGGATTTTTCGGGAGCCTATCCTTCTCGTCAAGTTTCTACATGGTCAAATGGTTTATCTACCTCTACTACTTAGAGCATGAATTTTATTCCTGAAATACCTTTGGCATCAGACCAATACATTAATATGATATTTGGTAATATCAGATATCGTCAAGTAACCACAACTAGAATTTATTATCCATCTGGGGGGAAATATCTTATCTTATACATGGAGGAAAAACCATTGTAAGAACATATTGTAGGACTGTAGGACTAGCCTGCTAAAAATTATACAACTTTTTGTCATGTACCTCATGTCAGTCAAAATCAACTTGTGATTGGTGCTCCTTATCCAAGAATGAATACTCTTTTGAACCCCTCTTATGTTCAAAATCTTGTTCAAGCCACTCAACAAATTCTTGTTTATCAACTTATTTATCCTACTAAACAACCTATTAAACAAATACATGTTCAAGGTATTCCACAAATATCTATCCAACAGCTTGTCCAATTATTTCCACAAACACTTGTCCAAGAGCCTATTGAGGGATTTCCACAAACACCTGTACAACAACCTATCCAAGTAATTCCTCAAACACCTGTTCAGTAACCTGTCCAAGGAACTCGACAAGTGTCTATTCAACAACTTGTCTAGAGTAGCCCTCAAACATTTATTCAGCCTACTGTGAAAATAAATATTCAACAATCAATTCCAAGTACACCTCAAATGCATGTCTAATATATACCGCCAATGTCTTTTTTAAGTTAGCTTGAAATACTAATTCAAAAACCTACCCACATTATCCCTTAGGCATCTTCTTATCAAACTGGTCCTAACTTCTAGTTTACAACACAAATTCCTATCAGGCAATGTAGTACAGGAATGATTCAGACTCTGTATCAAGGTCATTCTTTTCAAGTTCAACCTTTTCAAAGTCAAATTTTTTGAGGTCAACCTTTACAAAGTCAACCTTTGCAGGGAAAATTCTACTTGGGTCAAATTGCATAGGCTCAAACATATCAGAATCAACCGTTTCAAAGTCAACCATACCCTAGTCATACTTTTCAAATCCCATCTCAACCGCAACCTAGTGTGTCTTACCCTGCGTACCTTGGAGGGATGCAAATACCAGCCACTCAAGCTATTCATTGTTATCTTGACTTACAAATGATACCTTTCATTATTATCCATTTTGGCTAGCCATTCCTACTAAACTTCCAAGTCATATACCAAAATTTGAAGGTAAATTAGGAGAGAAATCAGCAAATCATGTCATGACATATCATCTATGGTGTGATTCAAATTCATTGATTAGTAAATCTATCAGATTACACCTTTTCCAATGAACTTTAACATGTTAAGCAACAAAATGGTACATTGAGTTGCAGACACGCCTCTTTACACAATTTGAATTCCTTGGCAACAATGTTTTTAATGTATTTTTAGTTATCCATTTGATATGTCACTTATATTGAACTTATCAATTCATTAAAACAATATACATCTACCTACATTTTAGATCATATACATGAATGGAGTCATAGACATAGTTTAGTCAAATTTTATATTACATAACAAATATTAGTTGAATGGCTTACTAAATATTTACTTGTAGATATTATGAAATATTTTTCTAATGGAGGTGTTGTAACGAAAGAGTAGGTGATTACATGCCCAATACGTAGACCTTGTCTATTCAGAATCGAGCATTTTATCTAATAATATCACAAAATTACCCTAGCAAATTCAGATCATCTAGATTCAACTCCTAGAGGATCTCACACCACTAATGGTGTAATTGGTTATGTCACCCAAGAGTCCAAGAGTGAATCATCTAAGAAAAATTCTAAAAATACTCAAACTTTGGCTATAAAATATTCACTGAGTGAAAAAAAATTCTCAAGAAATTACTTCCAAAATTAATGTAGTAAAATCATCTACTGGAAAATCTCAACAACCTAAAGGTAAGAAAAAGGGGAAAGGGAAATCAAAACAAAATGCTCCTGAGAAAGAGAAACCAACAAAAAATGAACCTTCTAAATAAATTTTATTTATTTGTTTATTTATTTTTATTATTATTATTATTATCTTTCTTTGATCTGTAATGAAGATTATTATATGAAGGAATGCCCACCTGATGTAGAGGTTAGTAAATTTAAAAAAGGTTCTCCTACATTTGTTTTCTAGAAGCATCCTTTCCCTTCTGAAGAAGGTAAAATGGTTGCACATAATTCATCCTCTTCATCCACATTGACCGATATCATGATTATGTCTTGACAAGTTTGGGTAGCAACAAGATCTAAAGATTATGGACCTAAAATTCCTATAGAAAATGAAAATCATGATATTCAATCTGGTCAACCTTCCAAATCAGTTCCATCTCCTTTTGAACCTTTACAGATTGAGAAACCAAACCCTGACATGCCTATCTATGTGCCTCCCAAAGGTGTTATTTTAAAGTTATATTTTAACCCACATGCTAGAGCAGTTGAGAATTACAACATTGTTGAAGACGTAGCTCAGTCCCCTTCCAGAATGTTGGCCCTTAAAGTGCTGCAAACATGTCTAGCACAAAGGAAATTACTATTGTCATCTATTGGATAAATTTATCCTCAAGACTCAAATCTCATAGTCTTCGATCTTGAAAGTCATACACATAGACTCCCATATCAATTGACATTTCAGATATTGGTTTTTGTGAAAACCAAACTAGTTGTTTGTATAGGAATTAATGAAGGATCCTCTACATGTATTATGTCTACTTTTTTTTGGAAAGCTTGGAGTTCTCCAAATTTCAATCAATTTCCTACCACCATAAAATCCTTTGATGGAAGAGGTTTCCACCCTTATGGTATTTTGAATGATCTACCAATAGAGTTAGAAGGTAAAACAGTTGCAATTTAGGTAGAAGTTGTTGATGCTCAACTTGATTACTATCTTTTACTTGGTCGAAGATGGACCTATGAAATGTGTCGAGTGGTCTCATCACTCTTCCAAATGATATTATTTACTCATCAAGGAAGGATGCTGAAAGTATACCAGTTATCTTATTATAGCTATTACCCTAACTCTACTAGTAGTGTACCTTTTGTGGGAAAGACGACTACTCCTTATGAAGATATTGGTGATGGTCTGCTTAAGGATTCATCATTGATGGGAACTTTTGCACTCCCTTCATCGAACCTTTCTTCTAGTGTTGGTCAAGTAAATATGATCTCATCAATCACTTTAGAATCATATAATCCTTGGATTGTGCTTTCATAATATGAACTAACCACATATGGTGACCAAATGCATCTAAGCCCATTCGAATTAGCTTATCGAGGAGTCCAATCATTTTTAGGCCCACTACCCATTGAAAATGATCGAGTGAATCCTATCATTGATGAGTATTATCAATAATTTTGGTTGGAACCAGTATCATTTCTTGATCCTTTTGGTAACATGTTTCCAACAGATGAGAGTATGATGGAAATTATGACTTTCAATGAAATGCCTCAGGACGATTATCATCATTGTTCATATTTTCTTCCCAACTTTCAAAACATTGACAATAACTTCTCTACAATATCCATGACCATTCTAATTAATATCTGAGTTAAATTTGGAATTATAAATAACAATCACGTAGGTGTTTCAGGTTCACTTGAAGAAATTCAAGCTTACAAAACCTTATTCCAAAAATTTCATGACATTTCTAGCTGGTCTTAAGAGGTAATGCTAGGAATCGACCCAAATCTTGTTATTCATGAAATTAAGATCTACCTAGATGCTAAGTATATCAGACAAACATTATGTCTAGTGCATCCTTGAAATATCAAAGATGATGTTGAAAAACTTCTTCAAGCTGGTTTTACCTATCATGTTCCCTTGATTGATTGGGTTTCCACCATTGTTCTTGTTAATAAAAAGCAAGGAAAAATTTAGAGTATGCATTAATTATAGACACATTAATAAGGCTTGTAAAAAATATAACGATACTACTCACTATATCAATCAAATAGTTGATGATTATGTCGGTAATGAATTATTCCCTTTCGTTTGTCCATGGGGAAGTTTGGCTTATCAGAAACTTCCATTTGAACTAAAGAATGTTGGTGCCACCTTTCAATGGGCTATGTATTATATATTTCAGAATATTAAGAAGATTGTACAACCCTATTTAGATGATCTACTACTCCTTCAATAAAATTTGAAGACCATCCAATACATTTAATAGAAATATTTATCAAATGTCGACATTGCAATTTATGCTTAAATCGTCACAAATATGTTTTTTTGTACAATTTGGTCAATTACTAGGACTTTTCATTTCAAAGAAGAAATTTGCGTCAAAGGTAGAGGCTATTTTGAATTTTCCTCCTCCTTCCAATTTGTACCTACTCTAAATTTTGCAAGTAAAGGCAAACTTTTTTGGTCAATACATTTGGAATTATGCAGAGCTAACTAAAAGTTTTACTTGAATTTTTTAGAAATGACATCTCTTTTGTATGGGATGAAACTACTCAAAAAACTTTCGTTGCACTCAAACATGCATTGAGTCACACACCTTTTTTGCATTCACCTGATTATAATGGGGATTACTTTTTGTATTTAGCTGCATCTAATGTCACTATTGGCATGGTATTAGTTCAGGTGGATGAATTGAATGATGAATACGTGATTTATTATCTAATTAGGAATCTTATGAAATCTGAAATAAAATATGCACATGTGGAGAAATTGGCCTTGGAAGCTATACAAGTCATCGAAAGATTTCGTCACTTTATTATTTTACATAAAACAACAATGGTTTGAGATTCCAACCCTATGGTTTACATTCTTATGAGACAAATGGATAATTGTCCCACAAGAGTTTGATTTAGAATTTATGAAATCTAAGTCGAAGAAATCATTGGTGTTTGTTGAATTGATATGTGACTTTCCCTATTTTGAAATACAAACTGTGGCAAATGATTCTCTTCGAGATGAATCACTCTTTCTTATCAGTGCATTAGACCATTGGTATGGATATATTGTTTTTATCTTCAAACTCAAACTTTTTGACCTAAATTATATGGAACTGACCGTCATCGTATTCGGTATCAATCTCAACAATATACTATTATTGGCCATCCAATTTATCATCATGGTGATGATTCTATTTTTAGATGATTTTTGACACATGATGAAGCCACAAAATAATTAAATGACTCTCATTCCATAACACGTGGCAATCATATGTTAGGGTTTTCCACTGCCCAAAAAAATCTTATGCACTCGGAATTCCTAGCCTTCCATCTTCAAAAATTATATAATTGTAGTCGATAAATGTCATAATTATGAAATATATTATCACAAAATGCATGCACCTACTTCTCCTCTTCACCAAATCATTGTTGTCAGTCCTTTTGAGAAATGGTGGATCGACTTCATTACATGTAACCCTCACTTGGTCAAGGGGCATGGGTATATTATCCTAGTAGTGGATTATTTTACAAAATGGAGAGAAACGATGCCTATGAATAAGGATGATGGTGAAACTTCTTATTTTTTCATATTCAAGCATTGATTTCAAGGTTTGGCGTTCCACGATGCATAGTCACAGACCATGGTAGCCATTTTTGAAACTTTATGATGACTAAACTCACCCCAAAGCTAGATTTGCCTCATGATAATTCAACTCCATATTACCCGCAAGCAAATTGCCAAGTAGAAGTTGGGAACAAATTTTTAACTACTATGCTTCAATGAATTGTACGAATTCATAAACAAAATTGGCATTTGATGCCTTTTCTAACCTTGTGGGAATATTAAATCACAACAAAAAGTGCAACCACATTTACTCCCTTTTAGTTGGTTTATGGTCTAGAAGCAATCGTACCCATTGAATGTCAAATCCCATCTTTGAATATGGAAATCGAATTATTACATTCTACTTCCATAGAGGAAAAATGTTTTTTAGACTTAGCATATTTAGATGAGACTCGTTGTGATGCTGCATTAGCCAGTGAGACTTAGAAAAAGAGAGTTAAAACAAATTTTGATTGAAATGTAAATCCTCGCTCATATTCAGAAGGTGACTTAGTCTTGGTTTACAATCAAGAGCATGATAAGTTTGGCATTGGTAAGTTCTAACCTATGTGGCATGGTCCCTATATCACAAAACATGCATTGGAAAAATGGGCCTACGAGCTAGTTCACTATGACAGTATTCCTTTAGTAAACCCAAAAAATGGATTTTAAATGAAGAAGTACTTTCCTAATTCACTGCATGAATGCTTTGTACATTGTTGTATCATATTTTTTTGTTGCAATTTTTGCATGTTTTATGATTTTCTTCTACTTCTCCTGCTTATCTTGTGTTACACTTGATTTTCAGATGTCAACGCTCCCTCAAACTTACATTGGCTATGATGATGGTGCCAGTCGTGATACTCAGAATTTGTCTTTTGTAGCTTAGGTTATTTACTCACCCAGTGGTGAGTTAGTGAGTCTCCATGGAATATGCCTTGGTCGAACAATGAATAATATTGCAGAATATAGTGTAGTTATTGAGCTATTATCTGATGCCATTTCATTTGGCATTCACTTTTTAATCATTTGGTTGGATTCTCAACTCATAGTATTACATTTACACTCATTTTATTTAGTAAGAAGCTCTACAATGCTCAGGATGTTTTTGTGGGTCTGTCTCTTGGAGAAAGAATTCGATTACATTGAATACGAACATATTCTAAGACATTTAGACACACTAACTAATACATTGTCTAATTATGTGTTAAATCAACATTTTAAACATTTGTAGAAAGAAAAAAAATAGTCAGTCACATATTATACAAAAGAAGCTGAGAAAATGGAAGTAGTCTCCATTAATTATAATGTTTGTAAAAATTTAACGTTTACAAAAATTTCGTCCAAGACATATGAGGGCCTCTGGCCTTTATTATATGAACATGATGATATATAAAAAAAATAGACCTATGATTAGAGAATAAGCATGATGATCATGATAACGGACTATAGAACAGGCCACTTGTCATAACAGATGACTAATCGACGTTGGTACTCCTCCTATATGCCTTAAAGCATAGAAGTAAATCATCAATCCTGATACGTGAGATATCTAGAGTCAACCCCTCTAGGTTAATCTCAATCTCAGTCAAAGCCTATGTTTCCTCATTGTTCTATGCTACAAGAGTCGCTGTCTGCTCGTTATGCATGTGAAATTGTCACATCGCTGTCGATTTGACTCGCGAATCATCTTCATGATTATTTCATATGATTAGTTTTGGATGATTAAAAACAATTTTTGTTTTTTAAAAAAACCACAAAACAACTTAAGTGAGTATGTTTCCTTATGTAACTCCATTGCAGTCCTGTAGGGAGTTCGATATCTAGATCACTGGTGTAGTTCCTACGCGCATATAGGTAATACTCAATCATGATAAATTGGTGATCCAACTATCTAAAAAAAGAAGGTGTATATTTGACAATGAGACGATCACCAGCTCTGTGGCAAGCCATCAATGAAACCCATTGTGTCAAGTGAGGACCTTGTGGTCCTCCCATATCTGTAGATACTTGTGGACAAAGAAAAAGTATCCTCTCTAGAGTATATTAAAGAACTATAGCACCATATCTAAAATTCTTTAGCTTTCTAGTGTTTTCTCTAGTTAGTTGTCATTTGATGTTGGCAGCAATTCCTTCAGCGAGTTAAAAAACGTAGGTTGCAAGAAATCTGGTGAAATCTGCATTTGGGCTTTGGTAACCAAGTGGAGTGTATCACTTTCAGATAGTTGGGCAACAGAAAACACAAGGGTCCTCAATGGAAGACTTTAGCTATTTTTATTATCATTTTTTCAATTGCAATGTTTGGACCTTCGAGCACAATGTCGGCATAAAAAAACTTTGTTTGGTTCACCATGTGGTCTGCAACTAAATAATGAAATATGAGTTTAATGACATGTAAGCCTAGTTAAGAAATAAATATCATTGCAATCTATGGTGAACCTTTGATCCCTAACATCAAAACACCTTTCTTGGATATTGTAAGATCTCAGCAACCATTTTAATAAATCCACTTGAGCTTTCATTCGTGAAATCATAAAATATTTGAGAAAAAAAAAATTTCTCAAAGCCTGCAATGTAGCTAGATCATTCAAAGCCTCAACATCTTGAGTTTCATGTTGTCTCTCTCTCTCTTATGGGATAGATCTAAAAGAAAGTATCTTACGGTTACATCAGTAGGATGTAAGATATATGGATATTGTGTCGAGGTTGTAGCAGAGCACAGGTACAGGTACATGTGATGGTACAGGTGGAGGTATAGGTGATGGCATAGGTATATGTATAGGCACAAGTAGTTGTACGGGTATAGGTGCAGGTGCACAGGCAATGGATTATTGTCTTACAACAAATGGATTGGTTAGATTCAGAGATAGGGTATATGTGCCATAGAGCAGTGAGCTCAAGAAGATGATATTAAGAGAGTTTCATGCGAAACCTTATTCACATCACCTATGCTACCAGAAGACACTAATAGTAGTGAAGATATTTCACTATTGGTCAAATTTGAAGAGTGATGTAGCAGAGTTTGTGGCTAGACATTTTGATTTTCAGTGAGAGGAAGCAAAATGTAAGCATCCACGTGGAATGCTACAATCGATTGCAATTCTAGAGTGGAAATGGGAATTCATTACAGGTTTTCGAAGATAGTGAGACAAAATGATTCCATCATGGTTATAGTGGACAGACTGATAAAGGTTTCACATTTCATTCAGGTGACATTTGCATTTTTAGCTAGCGATGTAGAATAGGTGTTCACAATAGATGTGGTCAGATTGCACGATGTTCTGAAGAAGATCATATCAGACAAGGATGTAAAGTATACTTCCAAGTTTTGTAAGAAGTTCGTTATAGGTTTGGGCACATAGTTGGCCTTGAGTACATCTTAACATCCATAAATAGGTGAATAGTGTTGAACAATATTTTTTTATAACTCCCACACTTCCGTGTGACATACATCAAAGTTTCCAAAACATGACCATCATACAGTGTACTCATACAAATATGTAGCTCAGATCCTCCCTAAAACACTGATTGAAAATTTCCTTGAGCTTCTCCTCAAGGAAATTGTTCTAAAACCCTATTTTTGGCATCATCTTCCCCCTTACACTGACAACTACAATGGTCGGTAGTTTCACTATACTAGCCCCATGATGCTAGCACACTTTTGGATTGGCTACCAACGATGATCAATAAAAGGAATTTTTCCTAGAGAGTACAAGAAGCTTCGTGACCTAGAGGCTTCCACAATGATGAGCTAGAGGTCTTTCGAACATGGATGAGGTTGAGTTCTCTCAACTTTTCCTTTTGGTCTTATCCCTATGAGGTACTTCCTTGAGATGGGGGCCTTCTACTATCTTTCGAGAGATCTGAACTCTCTTTCCTTGACTATATATTGATCCTCTCCCATTCCCAAATGGTTGGTCTTTTGCTATTTGCACCCTCATGCTGAGATTGTGCCTACATGCTACTCATTTTCCTTGGAGAAGGAGTGTTATGGAGAGCTTGATATTTGACTTGGACATTCACTCAAGGAGATCTTATTAATGTCAAGGCTTGGTTGTATGCTTCCTTCTGTATTCTATTAATATACACGATTGCTGGTTCATTTTCTTTAAATTTGTATGTTAATGCCTCATTTATCTTAATGCTACTTAAGTGTTAAATAGGTTACTTTTGATTATGCTATTTGAACTTGCATTATTTTTTGTGTCTTAATATCTTGTGCAGGCATTTAAATGTTGTGAGAAGTATGACCAAACCTATGGTGCAAGAAATTTGAGGTCTTTAACAAAGGAGGATATTCTAGCATCAGAATGAGGTAGGCCATCTTCCTCTTCTTCTATTTCGATTGTAACTTAGGAAAGTATCTAGTATATTTTCACATAGGTTGCTAGTCCCACTGATTGGGCTAGAGGGATCGTCTTTGTCCACAGAGAGGATTTCCTAGACAATAGAAAAATAGAGAGGTTCATTAGGATATTGGAGGACATGTTGAGGATGTATGTGATGCATCAACAATGAGATTGGGAAAACTATCTTCCACTGCAAGAGTTCGCGTACAACAATGGGTATCAATAATATTTGAGGATGAGTAATTTTGAGGAACTTTATGGGTAGAGTCGTCTGATTCATTTAACAGGGTGTTGATTGGATCAAATATGTTGGTAGACACGGAATAAGAAATGGAAGTGATCAAGAAGAATCTAAAGGAAGAACAAGATAGGAAGAAAATCTATGTAGACAGGAACAAGTTTTTCAAGGAGTTCTAGGTTGGGGAACAAGTGTACTTGCACATCAAACAAAAGAGGAGCTCCTTGCAGATTGAAGCATGTGCCAAGCTGGCACCACGGTTTTCTATACCCTTCAGCATTATTGAGAGGATTGGGCCAGTAGCCTATCGACTTGCACTACCTCTGACAATGAAATTCCATGATGTTTTCCATGTTTCATTACTTAAGAAGTATGTTAAATATGTTGATCATGTGATTTACTAGTCTGTATAGTAGGTGGAACCAGATGGATAATTCGAGTCAGAGGCTGAGTGTATATTATAGAAAAAGGTGCCCATGCTCTGGAACCAAGAAATCAAGCAAGTCAAGGTCCAATGGAAGCACTTTAGGCATTTTGAAGCTACATGGGAGATGGTGGATTAGATGGAGGTTATGTATTCTTCCTTGTTTGCCAGTTCAGGCAAAGTTGTTTTGGCTTCGTGTTTTGGTGTGATTTTGGTATATGATTTGGTATATGTTTAGATATATGTTTGATGATGTTGGTTTATGTACATATGTATATGGATGTAAATATCGCCATGAGCTTCGATATAAATCTCTAATAAGCATTATTGGTGTCATGCCATTATGAGTATTATGCTTGTTATGTTTCATCTTGGTTTACTTCTGAGGAGATTGATCATTGTAGATACTGCATCGAGCTAAGTTATAAAGCTTCATCATCAGTATATTTTTCTTATTGTAGTTTTGTGGTTATAGGTGTTGTTGAACATCTAGGATGGTGTTCCCCCAAGTGGGAGGGTTCTGTATCAACCCTAGTGAGCATTCCATGTAATAAAATCAATAAAGGAAACATAATAACCACGAATGATGGGACACTTATTCTAGGCTGAATGTTGGGAAAAATCCTAGTGATGGGTATCACTTGTGATTGATTATGGCTAAGGAAATTGGTAAACAAAATGGCTAAGGCTTTGGAAAGGGAAAATGGAATTTTTCCACCTTTATTTATGACAATAATGGAAATTAGGAGAAAAGGGAGGTGAAAGGTCACAAATTGATTGTGAGGAGTAAATTAAAGGAAAGTAATGGAAAATGAAGAAAATAGAGGCCTCATTCATAAAAAGGCTTATGAGTATCAATTGGTAACCTTTTCTAAGTTAATTTTTGGAGCTTTCTCATTATTCTCTCTCTCTCTCTCTCATACTCTTGAAGACTCGGAGTTTTCTTGGAGCACTATTGGAGAGTCTGAAATACTTGGATTCTTGGAGAAAGAAGGCAAAGGAAGAGTAGGAAATCACAAGAAAGCATCAGGGTCAACAACTACATCATCTTTTCTTGCAGGTACTGAGTTGCATGTATGTTTCCTTCACTAGTTTTGGCATGCATGGAATATGCATGTGGATTTATGGTTGCTATCTATCATTGGCATCGAGGACTGCCAAGATTGACAGTGGATTTCCTAGCCTTGCCACTTCATGGATAGCCATGGTGATTATGGGTTTACTTCCATTTTTTGTTTTTCATTGGCTTTCATGTTTCCTTATCTTGTGTTGAGTTATTAGTTCCTAGAAGGCCTAGTTGGACAAATGCTCTGGAAACCCTTTAACAACTTGGGCTAAGTTACTAGTCCTAGACGCCATGTCTATACAAATGTTGTGGAAGATCTTGGTGGGTTATGTTACTAGTCCTAGAAACCCTGGTAGGATAAACCCTCTAGAATCCTTGTATAAGTTGTGGGTTGAGTGACTAGTCTTGGAATCCTTGGTTGGAACAAACACTCTAGAAGCCGTGGAAGGCTTGGATGGAGACCACTCTGAGGATGGTTTCGGTGATTTCCAACTGCGATGTCGAATCATTATTTTATTTGTTGAGGTGTATGGCCTCTGGAAACCGTGGATGAGTTTTGATTGATGTGTTCTACTATATCCCACATTCATGCTTGGAATATGGCACAGGGGGTGAATTGATGAAGAGATATTTGGCTCAGTCATTCTACGGTCGGGTGGAATGTTGAAGTCCTATCCTGGGTTTAGATTTTGAATCGTTAATTAAAGGTTATTTCTCCTGGTATTTATATGAGTATTATGATGGACTATATGTGGTATATATTATGTGATTTCATTGATATTTTTGTCCCTATTATGTTGGTTATGTATATGTTTTATGACAACAACTATGTATGGCTCTCATCATGTTTTTACTTGTAAATGAATGAACAATCTATATATGACCTAATGGATGGAATGACAAGTAAAGTTATAAGGAAAAAATGCTTCATGGTGAATCTCAGATAAGTATGATACCCATATGCTAAGATCTGTTATTTTCACCTGTAGGTTGCATATTTACTAAGTGTTTGACATAATTTCTGTCATGGTTAGGCTTGGTTAAGTCAAGCCCTTGATCAAGATTTTTGTTAGAGGCTTTTCCTTGGTGTCACTTATGGTCTTGGAAAGTCTCATGAAGTTCTAGCCATTGGTTTGGAGACTAGCCCTAAAAAAGTGGCTTAAATCTCGTAGTCTCTGGTACATAATTGGTTGAAAAATACTGCAGTCTCTCCCTTGTAGGAATTATGGGAGTGACTATAGGGTTCCAGTCAGATGCATGCATTTTCAAGGGAAAGAATTTGGGTTTAGTTCATTTAAATGGTAGGTTAACTCAGGGTTTGGGCACCTTGAGTGGTGGATTACATCCTGGGGGTCGTGAAGCACTTGAGAGAGGCATGTGAGGTCTTGTTTTTTTGACTCCATTTCTGTAAGGTTACCTAGGAGGTTGAGTCTGATCATAGTGGCCTCTCTTAGCATGTTTGCCCTGGTTGGTTGGTTGCTTCGGTAGATGTGGAAGGAGGGTATTACATGAAATATGAGCTCTTTGACAAGGGATCCATGTTTTTGGATGAATTCCTTAGATTACTTTAGTATTGAATTTTTCACTTACACAAGCTACATTGGCTACATCATCAAGTATTTAAGTATTCATACATGGGACCATAGTTTATGGTCAAGATTGTTGGACTACATGGGCATGGAATCTACCACTTGAGCATGGAACCATAGTTCCATGGATTTATTTTACATTACAATCAGAATTCATCCATGGATACTTCATTTTTCATTCTACCACTTTTTGTCCCTTCTATGAAGTTTATGGCTAGGAAAAAATCAAGACATAAGGATGAGAAGGATTTTTGAAAAATGTTTTATATGGGTTAAACTTATTTCTTTAGTATATAAGAACTATCCCTAAAAACATTTAACCAAAAGGGCTAGCATTCAAGCATGACAAATACAAATAACTGAAGATGATAATAGAATACTACAATAATATCAGATAAAACTTTCACACTTATCATGAATATATTAGCTATCCGATATAGAAAGAAAGCATATATAATGCCATTCTAGTAGCTCAACAAAGAATAAATATTAATTATCTGAAACTAGGGAAACAATCGATAAGTACATAAGGAAAATACAAACAAATTGCCTTTATTTTAATCTTAGTTTTAAGCATAAAATTGCCAGGAGAATTAAGGGAAGTTAATCCTCAGCTTAACCTATATAGTGTTCCATATTATTTTAATATGCTTAGATCAGTAGATTATGAAAATAACATGAAATATCACGCACATAGAACACATACTACCATATTCTGAAACAAGAATCATATGATTAAATTACCTGAATGTAAAGTGCATCCATATAGATTAAAAGTGTTTTTCTTCTCAAAATCAAACCCTTCATTCAAGTTGGTTCTTATATTTTATAAAATTAAAAATGACATATTGTTATAAAAACAATTTTATAAGTTATTTAAGATAAAAATAGATAGTTTCTCCTTCATTCAATATTGAGCTTCCACTTGCACTTCTTTCTTGGGTGTTGCTGTAGCAAATGAAAATTTTGTGGAAGTAGATTACCTATTCACCTCAAATTATGTCAGGCTCAATAAATATATCAAGCCATTTTCCTATAAGCTACATCCAAATTAATAAGTTTTTGATATGTTGGCCTGACAGGAAAAAATTATCTAACTTGATAGCCAATATAAAGGTCATATGTAAGTTTATCCATAATTTCATTTCCTTTTAAGGCTCCTTTCATATCATAGAACTTACTATTATTTGAACCATAATTATATGATATTTGTTTATATAGATCTATAGGTATCAAACTTCTACTTGAATCCCAACATGAGGGGGTGCCCATTCCTTTTAAAGATTAAATCATGTTTTAAATCAATATACTTCTTTTTCAACAAACTTGCATTTCTCCTATACCTATTGCATAAAAATTCTCTTAATAATAGCTCTATTCATTTCCAATATCAAGGCAGTTGTATCATTGACACCTAATATTATGAGTTGTTCTTTACCTTTGGAATCAAGAAACTTGATTATTTTGTTCACAATTGATGGTTTGTTTCCCAAGTCGCGTTGAATATGGCCTGCAACCCTTTTAGCAATCTTTCATAATTTTTCTTCCTCTCCAATTACCACAATAGAGTCCCACAATTTTGAAATATAAGTAAAACTTTGTTCCATAATATCCCTCTAGTCTTAATCAATGGTTGAGTTATTATGATCTATTTCTTATACCATTCAATATGAGATTGCAAAGCATTATTTTCCTCTAGTTCAATGGTAAGAATGTTATCTTTGTTTGCTAATTTTTCTTGTGCTTGACTTAATGAACATACTTCAACGGAGAAAGTGGTCCATCAGGATGTCCTTATGTTGTTATTCTTTAGTTCCATATATGGTCATAACTCATGGTTGAAAAATCACGAACTTAGGAGAAGCTCGTATATTGAGGAGTTCCTCGATGGTATTCTTACACATTTTCAAGTATGCCTGCAGTGATATCCCTACGAGAGATTTTTCTCCATGATCAACCTTAGCTGGTAACCAACAACCCCTTGATGCCTCCTACTAGCTCGTTGTGCCATATCTTTGCGACCTGAGCCTGCCATGTGTTCCCTCACCCACCTGTATTGATCATATGTTTGAAGGTGGGCCTCAAAAATCTAAAGGTATGTGTTTTCATTTGATACTTGAGTATTGCGTTTACTTATCATGGATACTTTAGGATATGGAATGGTCGGGGGAGTTGCCAGAAAGGGTGGGCTTATTTTGTGCTCCTGTAACCTTGATATCATTTGTTTGTAACCCTTGGATCTTAGTCCCCTGGGATATCCTTTATTGACCATTCGGTTCTAGGGTGGCACTACATGGGAAACCCTAACTTTAGGTGTGTGGTCCCATTCCTTTACCAGCACATAGTACGCCCTTTCCACTCACTATAACCCCATTCATCCTTTACCACACATGGGTCCACATTCCAATTCTGGGTCCACATAGGGCTAACCTCCCCATTCCCTTGCCCCCACCTTGGGTCAGGCCTAGAAAGATGTCGCAGAGGTTGAAGCAAATGAAAAATAAGAAAAATCATAATAGGCCACTTTTAACACGAAATTGTACCAAAAAATGCAAACGATGGTAAGGATAAAGAAAACTAGCATGTGGCCAAAAGCACATGAATGATATATACTCCATCAATGGCTATCACCCTGGTTCCATAGGCCCTGGATGAGCATCCTTTATCATTTAGGAACCCATGATTTTCCCAACCCCTAGAGGGAAATGAACCCCGTTACCTCGAAAGGGGTAGTAATTGATATATTACACATATCATGCTCTTGTTCTTTGAGCCCCAACTAATTAATTAAAAAAAATCCATAAAAGGAAAAAGGCATATAAAGAAGGGTGGAGAAATCAAGGTCATGGCACCTCATGTACCACGACTACTACCTCCTATATGTTGTATACCCAGGTGTGGGATTTCCCTTACCTAGCCAACCCTATGCTGCATTATGTGGCCCAAGGACACCATTATGATTCCCTATTCCATCTTACCTATTTGTCACTTTCCACCACCATTAGAAGGGTGTACCTTGGACATATTATCCCCTCTAATGGATGAAGCCACATAATAAGGTAGTTGGCTAAGCCCCTTTGGAGTTTGGAGACACTAGCACATGCCAAAACCCACTATCAAACGGCATGCCATTATGAAGTGCCCACTTTTTTATCCTTTGTTTGTAAGCTCCTTGACCTGATTATTCTAATAATCTATTATACTGGAAGTGTAGGGCATACATTTGAACTTCTGCAGGATTGTAGGTGGTTTCCATTTCGGTCTGGCTTCCCTATATGGGATCCTGAAATCCATAGGTCCACATTGCAACATCTAGGGTGTGAATAGAGAGCAATTGGTTTGCACACTAGTAGAAAGCACTCCACATATCTTCATGGATGTTCACAGACTACTAGCGATCCACTTTTGGGACAATGATGACATAATTGGTACACAATGCCTAGTAGGCCCTCACAGGAGCCCCACATTCTTGGCAGGTCTCCCAACACTTCTAGGATGTCATGGAAACATTCATTTGACCACCTAGAGCATTGCATAGGATCTATATACATCTCTAACTCATATGGAGACCCACGGGGTCGTTGATGTGCCCTCAGACCCACTAAGAGCACCACAGGTATACTACTTGGAGAACAAGTGGCCACCCCCTTGTCAATCATATTCCAAGGAATTTATTCCCAAATATGGCACTTCAGGATGCTTTTGAGCCATTGAGGGGCCCCATGACATTCACACATCGTTATTTGGCCCCTTGTGAGGCTTGTTTTTACATTATGAGCTAGTATGGTGGGATTGTCGCCATTAGTGGTTATTATTTTCACATAATTTTATCATTAGGGTCCCATAGTCTAATTTCCATTCATTAGGAGGCTATATATTTTAGATACACTCATCTGTATCATCACTTGACTTAGGAGTTCTCTATTCATAGAAAATTTTCGCACTTTTTCCTTGGTGCTTATTTTTGGAGATGGATGAATTTTGATGTATGGATTTGGGCTATTTCTCTTATCTTGGAGGTTTATTCAAAAAAAATGTTGGTTGGATATAATATATAATATTGTAAGTAAATTTTGATGCTATTGTTCTTGTTGTGTCATATTGCTAAAATTATGACTAGCTGTTGCATTATTAAAATGTGGAATTCAACATGTTTTAGCTAATTTAATGTATTGTCCAATGTTATATGAATGAAATTTCCTAGAGATTTATGTATCTCAAGAAGCTTGCATCATTTTATTTGATGTACAAATGCTTCAAGGTCACTTTTCTGTTCTTACTCTCATCACTGGATGAAGTTGACTTTCTGGGCCTCCTTCATCAACAAGCCAAGTTTTTACTCATCATTATCCTTTACTCCATATCCCCAAGTAAACTAGGAACTGATCCATAAAAAAATTATGATTGTTTGAACCCTCTTTTAATCATTTCCATACTTTTCCACAATTCTAGCTCCATTAGGTGTCCTAGGGCATCAATTTCCCATGCATTGATCCAAGAAAAAAAATTCAATCTCCCATAGGCTATTGTGTTGGTGGGATGCCTCCCTCTCCTCCAAATTTGAGCCAATTCTAATGGTGGAATCCCTGCAAATCTCAAGACCAGTATCTAGGATAAAATTGATCCTAGGCATCCCCAAGGCTAAAACTCAATAGGATCAATGCATCCTTTTGAAGAAAGTATTCTGGTTTGGCCCTTTCCGCTGAGCTTACCCAGGAAAAGAAAAACAGTCATTGCTACATTCCATCCCTGAACCTCAGCTCGTTCCACTTGGCCCCATGTGGTCGCACATGTCAATAAAGACTATTTCAGGGACCATTTTGGAATCCAAGTTTCCCAAGGATTATAGGGATTGAAACACTTGTTCATAATCCTATCCTTTCTCCCTCAACCCTCCAAACCTCGACCCTTATCTGTGGTGGACCAAGTCCCTTGCTTAAATAGAAAGAAGGCTTTGTTCTCCACTCCATCGCTGGGAAAGGGTTGTCAAGGTCAATTCTAACCTATTAATTGACATATACTTTACATGTGAATCCCCACAGTACCCATACTCCTTCCATCAGTGAAAGTCCATAAAGAGCATGGGAGACTTAGCTATGACGAAAGGGGCTAAGCCTCCATAATTCCCTTAACCTATTAGTTTCCCTTTTAGGAACCCCTTTAGGTCCCTTGCTGGTTTGGGTGGTAACATTTCTAGTGTCGTTGTCAGGGACATGAAACATGTGTTTTTTTCTTCATATGACATATCCACATATCATTATTGCTAACTCCATTGGAAGAACAAAGCCCTAGTTATCCATTGAACTTTAAGGTTGATGATTGTAGGGTGAAGAAAGAATTTTTTATAGGCATCCTTAATTTCACCCTGGTGACACCTACACATGTTTCATGTATACCTTGAATAGGTTGTCATTCTTTCCAAAATCTCTTGCTTCCGAAATTGCTAGCATCCTTGGACATGCTAATCATGTCGCTGAAAGGATGCTACGTGGTATACCTATGTTTGATAGTGACCCAAGCTCTGCAATTGAAGACGTGGAAAACTTTAATGAACATAATTCAAAGAGTAAAGTGGTCCACCGTGATGTCCTTAAATTGTTATTCCTTAGCTCCCTCTATGGTCATAACTAATGGTTGAAAAATAACTAACGTAGGAGCACCTTATCTATCAAGGAGTTCGTTGATGGTTTTCATACACATTTTCAAGTATTCCCTACAGTCATCTTTCAAGAGGAAGCCTTCATCAAGGATCATCAAGACCCTAATAATCTAAGCAATGAATGGGAAGATGAGTCCTCCTAGGGCCCCCAAGATGAAAAGGATGATTTGGAGAACACATATGACAGGACATATGAATAAATGGAGTGTGAGGTTGAGACTAACATTACCTTTTTGAAGGATATTAATGAATATCCTTCTGAGAACCTTGAGGAATGTGATCCCATTAGTCCCTTGGGAGATGACATTGAAAATTACTGCCACATTGAAAAAGGGAAATCATAAATTGTTGGTGTTAAATTTGATTGCACCCCCATTTATGACAGCAAAAAGGAATATGAGGTTGAGAGTGGCTCCCCATTTCTCTCAAACATTATTTATGATGGAATATTGATTGATACCTTGAGAAGAAGGATCATTATTTTCCCTTACATGAAAAGGATGATTTTGATGAAAAAATTGTTGAATATAATACTTCACCCTGACTTTTTGCTTATCCTCTTGTTCATCACTTCAAATCTTCCACAAGTGATTCCCTCGCATGGTTTCAAATGATATTGAGTGATCATGAGCCCATTTCCATTTTTGGATATGATGTTAAGGAAGAAACCCTCATTAGATATAATTTATCTCCTTTGACACACCCTCAGGATTATGATCACCACACAACTTCCCCTATCCAATGTCACCATCATCGTGAGCAGCCTATTTGTTGCACTCCTCCCTTACCTCGCCCTTTGTTACCCCCTCATCATGATATATAGATATAGATATATTTTATTTCTTGTTGGTATATGGGTTAACATTTGGCATGGGTGATCATAAGCAGCTGCGAAAATCATGTTTCCCGATGGTTTTTATCTTTGACATGTGGAGATAACAAGCCTATGGTGACCAAGATATTGTTGGAGTTCTCATGACCTCCCATTTGAACAACCTCATCCACTTCTTTGAGAGATCACATCTTGGTTGGAGCTAGATGTTACCCACCACTTTATGGGTGATATCCCCAGTAGACATTTTTCTCCATGATGAGCCTCAACTAGCAACCAGCAACCCCTTAATGCCTCCTACTAGCTCCTTATGCCATTTATTTGTCACCTCATCAATCGATGTGGTGCCTCACTCAACTATATTGATCGTATGTTTGAAGGTGGGCCTTGTGTATCTAAAGGTATGTCTTGTCATTTCGTAATTGAGTATTGGGTTTACTTATCAGGCATACTTTAAGGTATGGATTGGTGGTGGGATTTGGTGGAAGGCTGGGAATAGTTAGTGCTCCTATCCCCTTGATCTCTTTTGGTTGTTACCCTTAGATCTTAGTCCCATGGGATCTCCTTTACTGACCATTCAGTTCTAGGGTGGTACTACTTGGTAAACCCCAACTTTGGGTGTGTGGTCCCAGTCCTTTACCAACACATATTATTCCCTTTCCAATCACTATACCCCCATTCATCTTTTCTCCCACATAGGTACAGATTCCCATTTAGGTTCCACATAAGGCTTGCCTCACCATCCCCTTGTCCCCACCTTCTGTTAGGCCTAGAATGACACCCCAATGCTTGAAGCAACTAAAAAAGAAGAAAAAGCATAATAGGCCACTTTTAATAGGAAATTCTAAGACAAAATGAAAAATATGGTCGAGACAAAAATAATTAGGACGTGGGAAAAATCTGACACATGAGCTCTACCCCATCCATGTCCGTCACCTAGGTTCCATAAGCCCTAGATGAGCCTCCTTTGTCATTCAGGAGCCCATGATTGTCCCAACCCCTAGAGGGAAATTAACCTACTTACCTCAAAAGGGGTAGTCACTACTATATTATACACACCATGTTCTTGTCCTTTGATCCCTGAGCAGTTGATTAAATAAAATTCGCAAAAAGAAAAAGGCATATAAAGAAGGGTAGAAAAATGAAGGTCGAGGCACCTCATGTACCACGACTCCTTACTCCTATACATTATATATCCACGTGTGGAATTTCCTTTATCTAGATACCCCTATGCCCCATTATGTGGTCTAGGTCTGCCTCTCTCATTCCCTATTCCATCTAACCTATTTGTCTCATTCCACCCCCACTAGAAGGGTGTACCTTGGACATATTATCCCCTCTAAGGGCTGAAACCACCTAATAAGGTAGTTGGCTAACCCCCTTTGGAGTTTGAAGACACTAGAAAATGCCAAAGACCACTATTGAAAGGCATGCCATTATGAATTGCGCACAATTTTGTCCATGGTTTGTAAGTTGCTTTAACCGATTATCATAATGATATTGTACTGGAAGCATATGGGATGCATTAGATATTTTGCAGGATTACAAGTGGTTTCCATTTGGGCTTTTCTTCCCTATATGGGATCCTCACCCTGAGAGGTCCATCTTGGTGCATATAGGGTGTGCATAGAGAGCCATGGGCCTCCACAATAATAGAAAGCACTCTATATATTTTCATGTATGTTCAGAGACTACTGGTTATCCACTTTTGGGACGATGATGACACAAATCGTACACTATACATAGCAAGCCCCTACAGGAGCCGCACACTCTTGGCAGGTCTCCAAAACTTGTACAATGTCATGCAAACCTTCATTCCACCACCTCGACCATTGTAGAGGATCTACATACATATTTGATTCATATGGAGACCCATGGGGTAATTTATCTGTCCTCAGACCCACTAAGAGCACCAAAGGTCTACTACCTGGAAAACAAGGGGCCGCCCCCTTGTCCATCATTTTGAGGTATTTATTCCTCAATGTGGCACTACAATATCTTATTGAGCCTCTGGAGGGCCCCGCGACATTCATACATCGTTATTTGGCCCCTTCTAAGGCTTGTTTTTACATTATGAACTAGTATGGCGGGCTTCTCATCATTAGTGGTTATTATTTGTACATTATTTTATCATTAGGGACCCATAGGCTAGGTTGAACTCCTTAGGACACTATATATTAATATTAGATACATTCATCTATATCATCACTTGACTTGGGATCCCTCAAACCATAGAGAATATTCACACTTTTTAGTTGGTGGATATTTTTGGAGATTGATGAATTTTGATGTATGGATTTGTAGTATTTCCCTTGTCTTGCTGCTTTATTAAGAAAAATAAATACTATTTGGATATGCGCTATAATGTTGTAACTAAGTTTAGATGCTATTATTCTTGTTGAGGAATACTGCTAAAATTAGGACTAGTTGTTGCATTATCGAAATGTGGATTTGAGCATGTTTTAGCTAATTTAATGTATTGGCCAATGTTATATGAATGAAATATCTTAGAGATATATTTATCTCAAGAATATTGCATCATTTTCTTTCAAGTATAAATGGCTGACAATCACTTTTATTTTCTTTATCTCAAAATTGGATGAAGTTGACTTTGGGGGCTTCCTTACTCAAGAAGCCAAGTTCTTACTCATCATTATCCTTTACTCCATATCCCCAACTAAATTAGGCACTGATCCCTCAAAAATGATAACCGTTTCAATCATATTTTAGTCATTTTCCCACTTTTCCCTAATTTTAGACCCATTAGGTGTCCTAGGGCATCCATTTCCCAAGTGTTGACACAAGGAAAAAATTTGATCTCCTATAGGCTATTGTGTTGGTGGGATGCATCCCTCTACTCCAAATTTGAGGCAATTCTACTAGTCGAATCTCTTGGAATATCAAGCCCTAGCTCTAGGATGAAATTATACCTAGGCATCCCCAAGGATATACCTCAATCAAATCAATTCAACCTTTTGAGGAACATATTTTTGTTTGGACCTTTCTTCTCACCTTTCTGAGCATAGCAACATCATTGGTTTCTACATTCCATCCCCAAACCTGGTCTTGGTCCACTTGGCCTCATGTGGTCCCACATCTCAATAAAAAATATTTGAAGGACCATTTTGGAATCCAAGTTTTCCAAGGATTATGGGGATTGAGAAACTTGTTCATAAGCCTACCCTTTCTCCCTCAACCTTCCAATCCTTGTCCCTTCTACCTGGTTGACCAAGTCCCTTGCTTGAAGAGAAAAGAAGCTCCATTCTTCACTTGATCCCTGGGAAAGGGTTTTCAGGGTCACTTCTAACCTATCCATTGACATATAATTTACAAGTGGATCCCTCCACTACCGGGACTCCTCCCATTGGTGAAATTCCATAAGCAGTAGGGAGACTTATCTATGACGACACCGGGCTAAGCTTCCACAATTTCCCTTGACCTAGTAGTTTCCCTTTTAGGAACCACTTTAGGTCCCCTACTTGTTTGGGTGGTAACATTTATGGCACTATTGTCGGGGACATGAAACATGTGATTTGTTCCTCATACAACATATCCAGATACCATTATTGGCAACTCCATTGGAAGAACGAAGCCCTAGTTCTTCATTTAACTTTAAGGTTGATGATTATAGGGTGAAGCAATTATTTTTCTAGGCATCTTTAATTTCACCCTCATGACTCCAACACATGTTTCATGTATACGTCAAATAGGATGTCATTCTTTCATAAATTTCCCTCTTTGGACATTGCTAGCATCCCTGAACATCCTAATCATGTCATGGGAGGCATGCTATGTAGATGCCTCTGTTTGATCGTCACCCAAGTTGCGCAATTGACCATGTGTAAAAATTTAATGAACATACTTCAAAGGAGGAAGTGGTCCACCATGATGTGCTTAAGTTTTTATTCTTTAGTTACGTCTATGGTCATAACTGACAGTTGCAAAATAAAAAACTGAGGAACATCTCATTTATTGAGGAGTTCATTGATGATTTTATTACACATTCTCAGGTATGCCCTCCATTGAGAATTCAAGAGGATGTCTTGATCAAGAATCATGAAGACCCTAAGAATCTAACTAATGAATCAGAATATGAGTCCTCCTAGGGTCCACAAGATGAAAAGGATGATTTGGAGAACACATATGATGGGAAGGATGAATACACGGAAATTGAAGTTGAGACTAACCTTACCTTTTTCAAGGTAATTACTCTTGATGAATATCCTTTTGAGAACCTTCAGGAATGTGATCCGATCAGCCCCTTAAGAGATGACATTGAATATTACTTCCACATTGAAAAATGGAAATGCAAAATTGTTCATCCTCAATTTTATTGTGCCCCCCATTTATGACACCAACAAGGAAGATGAGGTTGAGAGTGGTCTCCGCTTATCCTCAATAATTATTTATTATGACATATCCATTAATACCCTTGAGAAGAAGGATCATTATTTTCCCTTACATGAAAAGGATGATTTTGAGTGGGAAAAATTCTTTGAATATAAGACTTCACCCTCCCCTTTTCCTTATCCTCTTGTTCACCACTTCAAATCTTCCACCAGTGATTCCCTCACCCCTTTTCAAGTGGTCTGGGGTGACCATGAGCTCTTTCCCCCTTGTGAATATGATGTCAAGGAAGAAATCCTCAATGAATATACTTTATCTCGCTTGACACACCCTCAAGATTATGATCACCCCACAACCTCCCCTCTCCAATGTGACAATGACTGTTAGCGACCTATTTGTTGCACTTCTCCCTTCCCTCACCCCTTTCTCCCCCCTCATCATGACCTTGTGGCATATACAAAGCATAATATTGTAAGCAATGATCGTGATATAGAGTTCTTGAGATTGACCTTTTATTGCACCATTTTTTACTTATAGGGAAACTGCCCCACTTTTGGATTGACCTATTCTCCTTCTCATATGGATTCCTTTTACCTTGAATGGAGATCATGTTTTCCCTCCTCCCACCCACTTCACTCCCCATATGATTATGTCGACATTCGCTTTGGGTTTTTCTTCATGAGTTATCATACTAGGAGGCATATGTATATTGGGACGATGATATGTTGGTTGGAATGGATTTATGATTACACTTAGCATTAATATTATCATATGCATGTTAGGGTAGGATGAATTGCATGATGATTTTTGCATTAGAGCTAATTGCATATGATGTTTCTCATGATTGATTAGATTGCATATATATATATATATATATATATATATATATATATATATATATATATATATATCTTGTTGGTTTATGCAATAATATTAAGCACGAGTGATAATAACACACCATGAAAAGCATGCTTCCCTATGGCTTTGATCTTTGACATGTGCAAATAACATGTCTACGGTGACCAAGATATTGATGGAGTTCTCATGACCTCCGATCCGAGAAGCCTCATCCACCTCTTCAAGTGATGACATTGCTGTTAGAGCTAGATGTTACACACCACTTTGTGGTTGATATACCCAAGAGAAATTCTTCTCCATGATGAGCCTCAGTAGGAAACCAACAACCATTAGATGCCTCCTACTAGATCGTTGTCTAATTTCTCTACCACTTGAGCTAACAATGTTGTACCTCACCCACTTGTAGTGATCGTATGTTTGAAGGTGGTCCTCCTAAATATAAAGGTATGTCTTGTCATTTGGTAATTGAGAATTGGGTTTAGCTACCATGGATACTTCTGGGTATAAATTTGGTGGGGGAATTTGGCAGAAAGAGTGGGCTTAGTTTGTTCTCATGTCCCTTAAACTCTTTTGGTTGTTAGCCTTGGAGCTTAGTCTTGGGTAATCTCATTTATTTACCATTCAGGTCTAGTGTGGTACTAGTTGGGAAACCCTGACTTTGGGTGCGTGGTCCCACTCCTTTACTAGCACATATTACTCCCTTTCCACTGACTATACCAACATTCATCTTTTCTCCCACATGAGTCCGCATTCCCATTCTGGGTCCATATAGGGCTAGCCTCCCCGTCCCCTTGCCCCCACCTTGGGTGAGGCCTAGAAAGATTCCCTGTTGGTTGAAGTAGCTAAAAATGAATGAAAATCATAATAGGCCACATTTAACAAAGGTTGTACAACAAAACTCAAAACATGGTCCAGACAAAAATAATTAGCATGAGGAAAAAATCCAATGCATGATCTCTACCCCATCCATGGCCATCATCTTGGTTCCATAGGTGCTAGATGAGCCTCCTTTATCATTGAGGAACCCATAATTGTGCCAACCCCTAGAGGGAAATGAATCATCATACCATAAAAGGGGTAATCATTGCTATATTATACACATCATGCTCTTGTCCTTTGAGCCTCGACCAGTTATTAAATAAAATTCATAAACGTAAATGGACATATAACGAAGGGTGGAAAGATTAAAGTCGAGGCACCGCATGTACCATGACTTCTCCCTCCTATACAATATATACCCATGTCTTGATGTCCCCTTATCTAGATACCCCTATTGCCCATTATGTGGCCTGGGGCTACCCTCTCATTCCCTAATCCATCTAACCTATTTTTCACTTTCCATTACCATTGGAATGGTGTACCTTGGACATATTATCCCCTTTAAGGTCTGAAACCACCTAATAAGGTACTTGGCTAACCCACTTTGGAGTTTGGAGACACTATCACATGTCGAAGGCTACTACAGAAGGGCATGCCATTATGAAGTGCCCACTTTGTTATCCATGGTTTGCAATCTGCCTGACGTGATTATTCTAATGACTGATTGTACTAGAACCCTAGGGGATGCATTGGATCTTATGCAAGATTACATGTGGTTTTTATTTGGGTTTGGCTTCCATGTATGGCATCCTAACCCCTAGAGGTCCACATTGGCACATGTACGATGTGCTTCGAGAGCCATGGGCCTCCACAACAGTAGAAAGCACTGCACAAATGTTCATGGATGATCAAAGACTACTAGGGATCCACTTTTGCGATGACGGTGACATGATTGGTACACTATGCCTAACAGGCACCCATAGGATCCCCACACTCTTAGCAGGTCTCTGAGCACTTGTAAGATGTCATGCAATAATTTTCTCCACCACTCAGATGATTGCAGAGGACCTATAGACATATTTGATTCATGTGGAGACCCATGGCGTCATTGATATGGCCTCAGAGCCATTGAGAGCACCACGAGTCTACTACATGGATAAAAAGGTGCCACTCCCTTGCACATCACATTCCGAGGAATTTTTTCCTCAATATTGAACTTCAAGATGTTATTGAGCCTTTGGATGGGCTTATGACATTCACACAACATTATCTGGACCCTTGTGAGGCATGTTTTTACATTATGAACAAGTATCGTGGGGTTGTCACCATTACGGGTTATTATTTGCACATTATTTTATCATTAGTGGCCCATAGCCTAATTCAAACTACCTAGGAGGTTATATATTGATATTATATACATTCATTTGTATCATCACTTGACTACGGATCTCTCTAATCATAGAGAATTTTTGGACTTGTTCCTTGGTGAATATTTTTGGAGATGGATGAATTTTGATGTATGGATTTCCACTATTTATCTTCTCTAGGAGCTTTATTGAGAAAAAAAAAATGATGGATGGATATACTGTATAAGGTTGTAAGTAAATTAATTTTGATTTTATTATTATTGTTGCTACATACTCCTAAAATTAGGGCTAATTGTTGCATTGTCGAAATTTGGAATTGTGCGCGTTTTAGCTAATTTAATTCTTTGACCAATGTTATATGAATGAAATATCCTAGAGATTTATTTATCTCGAGAAGAATACATCATTTTATTTGAATTATAAATGCTTGAAGGTCACTTTTCTTTTCTTCCCCTCAACATTAGATGAAGTTGACTTTCTGGGCCTCCTTGATCAAGAAACCAAATTCTTACTCATCATTATTCATTACTCCATATCCCCAAGTTAACTAGGAACTGATCCCTAAAAAAATGGTTATCATTTCAACCCTCTTTTAATCATTTCCACCTTTTTCCCCAATTCTAGGCCCATCAGGTCACCTAGGGCATCAATTTCCCGGGAATTGACCCAAGGAAAAAATTCGACCTCCTATAGGCTATTACGTTTGTGGGTCCCCTCTCTATCCTCCAAATTTTAGAAAATTGTAATGGTGGCTGTTAGGGTATCTCAAACCATAGCTCTAAGATCGAAGTGTGCCTAGGCATCCCCAAGGCTAGACCTCAATAGGATAAATTCAGCCTTTTGAAGAAGTATTCTGTTTGGACTTTTCCTCTCTGCGTGTCAATGATAGGAACACCATTGGTTGCTACACTCAATCCCTGAACCTGGGTTGGGTACCCTTGGCCTTATGTGGTCCCACTTCCCAATAAAGAATATCTTTTAAGGACCATTTGGGAATCCAAATTTCTCAAGGATTATAGGGATTGAGAAACTTGTTCATAAGCCTATCCTTTCTCCCTCAACCCTCCAATCCCCGCCCCTTATCCCTCATGGGCCAAGTCTCTTGCTTAGAGAGCAAGAAAGCTCCATTCTTCACTCCATCCTTTTGAAAGGGTGCTTAGGGTCACTTCTCACCTATCCATTGACATATACTTTACATGTGAATTTATACACTACCAGGACTCCTCCCACTGGTGAAAGTCCTTGAAGAGTAGGGGGACTTAGGTTTGGTGACAGTGGAATAAGCTTCCACAATTTCCCTTCACCTAGTAGTTTCCCTTTTAGGAACCCCTTTAGGTCCCTTGCCAGTTTTAGTGGTAACATAACTCATGGAGAGAATTCTTGGTTAGGGAAATAATGCCTAGGAATATGAGCTTTCTTGTAACAAGTTTTTTTAGGAAGTAAGGTTATCATGCAACGAATCTTGAAGTCATAGAATATCTGTTATAGACATTTTTGTGCCTTACAGCATTGAGCATGAAATGTCCATAATCTAAGGGATCCAAAGACCTTAAGCATGTTGTTCCTACCCCTAGAGGAACAAGGCTAACAAAACATAGCAATTCACAGAAGTTCTCCACCAAAAACTGCTCAAAAACAAGTCAATTCAGGATCAATTCAGTGGCTCCACTAGCTGTCTGCGCTGAATGTCAAAGCCAACACTGGCTACCTGCACTGCAACACAGGTAGAAGCACTACCAGGGTGCGTTGAGCGAGAATTGCCAAATGGCAAGTTCATTCCAAGAGGTGTCAAGACCCAGGAAGCTTCCAGAATCTTCCTCAATGACACTTGCCTCAGTGAATTCGACTGGTGATGAGTAAGAGGTTCCTAATCTCCAAGTGGAAGCAAGAACCTCCAAGTGGAATCAAGAACTGACAGAGGGAGAGGACACTAGTCAGATCTCAAGCTGACTCATCCTCTCCCCAAACATCTATATATTGATCTCTCCTCCATGAGATCTGGGGGCTGGAATTTTGTTATTGCAAAGAATTGCTGTTGGTTTGAGATTTGAATCATTGGGAGCTTAATGCTTTGAAGGGGGTGAAGATAGGAATTCCATTTGTTGGGAAGGAGATGTTGGATTGGAGCCCTCTGGGTTGTATCTCTTCCTGAAGCTTGTTATTCATCAATAAAGCTATCTTGGTTTCTCCTATATACTGATGTATCTTTGATGTATGATTGCATTAGTATGTTTAGTTTATTTCTAATCCTGAACTAGTTATGAATATGAATCCATGTCTTGTGTAGTGTTCTCTTCTTGTGATCTTGCAGAAACCTCTTGAAGCTGGGCGAGCGAGAAGGCAAGTAGCTGGGAACACTCAAAGAGAAGAGAGACCGGATAGAGGGACAAACGGAAGACACCGGTTAGTCCATCTATCTCTCTTCATTCTTAATTCATAAAGGAAGAATACTAGAATAGCTGTCTCTGTTTGTTGCTAAGGCATTGTCACACCTTAGGTGGATAGGATCGTCCTGCATAGGCATTTTTCCCCACAACAAATTGGCGACTCCGCTGGGGAAATCTGTTTAGTCATTTTATTTGTGTTTCCATCATTGTTTGTTTCATAGACTCAACAACAACAATCGAACTTCATCTGCTATTCTCGGATGCAAAGTAGACAGTTGCTGCTTTGATCCAACCACTGGACTTGTCTATGATCTGAACAATGGACTCACAAATGATTTGATGATCCTTTGTGATAGATCTTAGTACTCCCTCAAAGCATCCCTTTGATTACACCTTGCTTGTTGCTTTTATTTGGCCTGAAACAGTAGATTAAATAGCAATCTGTGACCCAGAACCCAGTGAGAAATGAGAGTTTCTCCTTCAGCGCATACCCTGTGAAGGGATTCTGCATTTCAACGCAGGTCCCGTGAAGGCTACCTGCGCTAAATGTCAAAACCCCTGTGTTGAGGTTGCACTGAACCAGTTTGGCCTTGTGCAGCTGGGGTTCTCTGCTCTGTTTTGCCTTGTTTTGATCTCTGATTTTTGCAGCCTGTAACCAGCATAGGTACCAATCTGATAACTCCTTTTCTCTGCTTAAATTCCGCCTCCTTTTGTACGAAAAGACTGTGAGTGTTTTTATGTGTTTGTGGCGTCATTTACAGTTTTCCTTTGCAAGAGTGAAATAGTCATCCTGTAGCCCTTGATTCAGATCTGTTCATTGTGGTCTTAGGAGAGAGTTCATTGGCTGTTTACAGTTGATTATACATTTTCTTTTGCTTATTGGTTTGAGTTTGTCTCTTTTAAAGTGTCGAAACAAGTTTTCATTTCAAAAATCGTTAAGTGTTGTAATCTCTTCTACCCTCTCTAATTTCGAAAAAGCAAACTTGTTTGTATTTGTCATTTAAAAGCAAATTCAAAGTTGTACAAAAAGCTTTCTTTGTAGGCATCAATACTAAGAAAGCGGAAAACAAACACCTGCATTGTGCATTTGCATCTTGATAGTTTGCATGTTTGATTTAGGAAAAGTGCATTAGAGTGTGCTGATTGCTCTTTGAGAAAAGATGGTGTCTTTCTTTTCCCTTAGTAGCTAGGATTTTCAAAGTTGAAAAGATAAAAAGCTTGCTTATCATCTTTAGACTGCATTTAGGAATTGTATCATACATCTCGTGGTGAACCTCAAAAGGCAAACTTCTAAAAAGATCAACCTAAAATAAATTGAATGAACTTAACAACGCTTTGCAACATAATGCACAACATAGAGGTCTAGGCTAGAGACGTGTTTCGGCGTCGTAAAGCCTGGTGACTGTCGATCTCGTTGATGGTGGGTGATTCCTCCTGAGGGATGATAGCGCCAGTACGGATTGTGCTCCCACGTATCGTCGCGTATATATTGGGAGACCCATATAGGCATAAAACTTTTATCCTTAGGAAGCCGTGTCGGCCGCCCTACTGATCGCAATGCACTGAACACAGCATTCAGGAAGATCGACTGCCCGTACCCTAAAAAGTATTCTGCGGTTTTGCGAAAAGTTTGGAACACCCTCTGCCTAGAACTCCAGAGCAGTTCCTTTTGGCCTTTTTCAGACTCTATAACGGAAAAAGTCCATCCGAGCATTTCTCACTTCGGGCTCGTTAAAAAATCGAAGGAGACTAGAGTCATCTTTAGCTTTTTCTCGACTCTTTAAAACTGAAAAAGCAAGTTGTGTCTAAGCGTCGTTAAAAGTTTATTTTAAACGGAACAATCACCCTTATTCCTGCGTTGATCTTTAGGTTGAAAAAATGGAGCACACCAACCAAGGAATTCCCCTTGGTGGAAATCCTAGTCCCTTCTCCTCTTGGGGAGATGTTGGTGCGCCCCATATGGCCACATTGTCGCTTCCAGGACTGACAATTGGCCTGCCGGTCTGGCTCTTTTCAACCAATGTTGTTCAGAACACCACTATTCCTGAACAATCGAGTCAACAGTTAGATCAGACCACAGTTGCCCACCAGCCTTCCACTTCGTCTAACTCTTCCTCTCCTCCTTCCTCTTCGCTTGACAGAACTGGTAAAACAAAAAACCCAGTTCCTAAGGAGAAGAAGGAAAAGAAGAAGAAAGAGAAGAAGAAGAAGGAGCCAAAAGCGACTGGGGGCAAACAAGTGTCGTCTGACAAAAATCCACACACAGCACTGACTAGGCCTAAATCACCATGTGTCATATGCAAGGGAGACCACTTCCACAGAGATTGTCCCTGCATCCCTCGGATACTAAGGGACTGGTCTCCCCGTTTGCACAATTCGGTAGCGTCAACCTCTGATAGCGATGTTGACTGCTCACCGTCAACTAGTGAAAGTGAAGCCACAGGACAGAGAGGGAAAGCTAGATTTCCCTGCAAACTGTGTGAAGGCGACCATGCCATCCACCGTTGTCCCTTCTTAGACGAGGCTAAAAGAGTTTTGGAAGATCACCCGGTTTTACCAGTGCAACTTCCTCCTGGATATCAAAAACTCCTGCCAAGTCCTTCACCAGTTGAGAACCCAGCTGGCCCGCCCAGGTGGTCAGCCGAAGCACCTATCATTGAAGATGAACCATCTGATTCCATACCTGACGAAAGTCAAAAGGTTGAAGCGGCAGTTGACCTGGTTTTGCCTTCAGAGGCTCTATCTTCGAATGATACCATCACAGAGGAGAATAAAGACGACACCGTCCAAATTCTCTTCATCAACACAGACTCCGACGAACAAGGGGGCAATTTGCCCATTCCTTTATCGCAGGAAGGAACTTCATAAGAGTCATACCCGGCCGTCTATTCGGTCCCACCACCAAGCAACCTAGTCGTCTCGTTCGACTGGAACCAACTAGGCAGACCCCGTTTGCCAGCAAGCATACCATTCAGGATTATCGTTCAAATATACAGAATGGTAATGGCTAGCACTATCATTGATGAGGGGGCATCTGTGAGTGTCCTTTCCTCTATTTCTTGGAAAGCGCTTGGTTCGCCAACGCTTTTGCCTGAAATGAGAAATCTATCAGGCTTTGATAAAAGAACCAGTCGACCTTTAGGGATACTCCCCAATGTGCCCATTACATTGAAAGGGAAGACCGTTCAAATGAACGTGATGGTCGTTCAAGGACCCTTGGATTATAACCTACTCCTTGGACGAGACTATATATATTGCATGGGAGCCGTCGTCTCCTCACTCTTTAGAGTAATGTGTTTTCCGCACGAAGGAAGAGTGGTCAAGATCGTGGACCAGCTTTCATTTCCCGGATCACGCGTCACAAATAGTCATATACCATCCCTAAATGGTCTCTTCACGTAATAAGTGTCTCAACCCACGGTCCATCCTCCTGATGAGCGCGAGTAATCTGGGAGGATATGACTGGAACCCAGGGGGCATGCGTCCTGGTCTGCTTCGGCAGGAAAACTTTGGGTATAGGGTAGGTTTCCGCGGGAGAATATGACTAGTCCGTACCCCGTCCGTCTAGGAAGAGGGGTTGTTCTAGAATAAGATTCTTTTGTCAAAGTTATGTGAGTTGGCAGGCATCGTTGCTCAACTTTGTTTATCTCGGTAGACATTGCCGAAGAAGTGTTTTGTTTGAAAGATTAACGAGACAATCTTTGGGTAACCTGAAAGAGGTAGGCCTCTCTCGGTAAAACAATTGTTTTGGCAGAGGAGAACTAGAGGTAACCTTGAAACTCTGTTTTATACCTGGGGGCATGCAAACCTTTTGGAGTGCAAGCAAGGGGCGGCTATTTATTTTTTAAATTTTTAGGTCCTTCCCTTTAAACCTGTAGGTCTAACCCTTTAAACTCGTAGGATTAGTCGTTTCCGAACTTGCATAACGAAAGGATCCGGAGCAAAGCTTAGTGAGATGAAGCTCCATAAAAAATAGAATCTTGATGAGACACTCTTATCATATGACTGGGTATTCGAGCAGTTTTAGCACACAGTTCATGCTCGTTAAAAAATAAACGCAAGATCCTAGCAGTTTTAGCGCATAGTTCATGCTCGTTAAAAAATAAACATAAGATCGAGCAAATGTTTCCACCCACGTTTAAGCTCATTAAAAAATAAACTATCCAGGTAAATAACCACAGTGAATGTAATATTATCAGCCATTAAAGCCTTGGTCGTGTTTGCACCGTCACCTCCACTTTTCCATTGGCCGATCGTTCACATCCATATGTTTGTTTACCCATTTTGAGGAACAGCTGTGAAGAGTGATTTCACTAGCCATCCTTGTGACACTGCCGTGATTGGAAAATTCCAACCTGTACCTGGAATCAACTACTAACCTGTTTTATCACTCGTTCCTCAAAAGACGAGTCTTCTTTAAGCTCTTTTCATCTGACTCGTAAAATATGAAAAGATTGCGGAGTCCTTGGCCTCCCATCTCGTTAAAGGGACAGGAAGTGCTATCCCTCCTCTAGATTTTAATCTTTTTGGACCTGAGGGATTATTGCACAAAAAGATCGAGCGCTTGTTTTATTCGGCTCGTTAAAACTATCGAAAACTCATCCCTTCTGTATTGTTTTATACTTTTTCAGACTTAAGGGATTAGATGACGAAAAAGGACTTTTGGAGTTAACTTTATGTATCTTTTCAGACTCTCTAAAAATGAAAAGAACCGAGTTATCTTTGTCACTAGACTCGTTAAATGCATTAAATAGTGACAAACTTGTCTTTAGACGAGAACGAGTTTCACTATCGCTAGGCTCGTTAAAATATAGCGATGGGCTTGCCCGAAGGGCAGGTTATAGAACAAGCATATGTTATCCTCCTCAAGCTTGACAAAAATAAAGAGGTACTGGTCAGCAATGACTGGGGAAAAATTGGGAGAAACTCAAGAAAACTTTGATGGTAGCAAGTCGCTCTTGAACATGACACATTTCCTCCGTACCACAATCGGGTTGGGTTGTTTCATTCACCGGTCACATCCATGGTCTCGCCATACCATCCATATTTGGGGTAATGCTACCGATCCATCGCATCAGTGTCGCCATATGTTCAAGAGAAGTCGTTCAGAAAAGTCAACCGTGTCCCATCCACTGCCGTACATTATCCTTCATCCTTTCATGACCGCCACCCTGAATGATATGTCACAGATCGTTTTCACCTCCATCAAAATCATTAGCTCCGTTCCGTGTCATTGATGTGGGATTCATTAAGGCCCTCCTTTGACGGATCGCTTCTTGTCGACATCAGCTCATTATCCAAGAAGTTGATCTAGGAACAACCCCTTCAGTACTTTGAAGCTTGCATGCCTCAATGGCAAGTTTCTCACTTCCGGCGATAGGTATACATCAATGACCTTCGACCGAAAGATTTTGCGTGGTGTTCGACGCCAAGTCCTTTATTCACACCACGTGAATTGTACTGCAGTACCTTGAGGGTCATTATCATTATCGGTGATTCCTCTCGCGCTTGTTAACGGTTTACCTCATTGACCGGTAATCAAGCGATGTCTTTCCATGTTCGACTTCAGAACAATTCTCACATGGATCGACTTGTACTTAGAGTGAAGATCGAACAAGTCTGAAGACCCCGGATGTAGTTTCATCCATCTGGGCTGCGATATATATTCAAGAAAAATAAAGACATTGACATGTACATCATTGCAGCAGATAATCATCCTACCCAAAGGATGATAATTTCATCAAAATTGTCAGTCTACCACCAGACGATTGTCTGTTCTATGTACAGAAAAATGAATTTATAAAGCTGAGCATGGGAATGCCCGCCTCAGATAGATCATGAAAGGAGTATGAAAAATAATTTAATGTATTGTATCTTATTACAGGTCTCCTCCCAGCATTGGATGAACTTCGGATCCCCCTGATAAAGCATTTCACCCGATAAACGACCTCATACTTTAGGGGGCAACTGTTATAGACATTTTTGTGCCTTACAGCATTGAGCCTGAAATGTCCATAATCTAAGGGATCCAAAGTCCCTAAACATGTTGTTCCTACCCCTAGAGGAACAAGGCTAACAAACCACAGCAATTCACAGAAGTTCTCCACCAAAAACTGCTCAAAAACAAGTTAATTCAGGACCAATTCAGTGGCTCCACTAGCTGTCTGCGCTGAATGTCAAAGCCAACACTGGCAACCTGCACTGCAACGCAGGTAGAAGCACTACCAGGGTGCGTTGAGCGAGAATTGCCAAATGGCAAGTTCATTCCAAGAGGTGTCAAGACCCAGGAAGCTTCCAGAATCTTCCTCAATGACACTTGCCTCAGTGAATTTGACTGGTGATGAGTAAGAGGTTCCTAATCTCCAAGTGGAAGCAAGAACCTCCAAGTGGAATCAAGAACTGACAGAGGGAGAGGACACTAGTCAGATCTCAAGCTGACTCATCCTCTCTCCAAACATCTATATATGGATCTCTCCTCCATGAGATCTGGGGGCTGGAATTTTGTTATTGCAAAGAATTGCTGTTGGTTTGAGATTTGAATCATTGGGAGCTTAATGCTTTGAAGGGGGTGAAGATAGGAATTCCATTTGCTGGGAAGGAGATGCTGGATTGGAGCCCTCTGGGTTGTATCTCTTCCTGAAGCTTGTTATTCATCAATAAAGCTATCTTGGTTTCTCCTATATACTGATGTATCTTTGATGTATGATTGCATTAGTATGTTTAGTTTATTTCTAATCCTGAACTAGTTATGAATATGAATCCATGTCTTGTGTAGTGTTCTCTTCTTGTGATCTTGTAGAAACCTCTTGAAGCTGGGCGAGCGAGAAGGCAAGTAGCTGGGAACACTCAAAGAGAAGAGAGACCGGATCGAGGGACAAACGGAAGACACCGGTTAGTCCATCTATCTCTCTTCATTCTTAATTCATAAAGGAATAATACTAGAATAGCTGTCTCTGTTTGTTGCTAAGGCACTGTCACACCTTAGGTGGATAGGATCGTCCTGCATAGGCATTTTTCCCGACAACAATATCCACGTACTCAAAGTGAGAGAATTACTTTATATAACAAACAGGTGATGTATTCAATATCCATAGACTCAAAAGGTAAAGAATGATAAATGAAATTAGAGAAAGAACCATCTTCGTGAGCATTTCTGAATTCAAGAGTTTAGAGCTCGTTATAGAACCACTTTAAATTATTGTGCATAAAAGTATGTAATAATATTTATTATCAAGGCCATGAATGTAATGATTTTACTTATATAATACATCAATTGTTATTTGAAATTTTTTTACCTTGCACAAGCCTATCTAACTTATACAAACAAAACTATGTCTAGAGACAATTTATGTGTTTTCCTAGGAACAAAACTCATTCAAGTTCCAAAATACTACAAAAAATCATGAAGGTGATGCAAATATAACACAAATAACAAAAGAATGAAATAGGCTATAAATTCATTCAAGAAACGTAATATTTATTGGTTAATAAAAATGTCTTACAGACTTCACAAACTTCTTAATAAATAAAATATGTTGAAAACGAAAACTTCCAAACACTTTTTCTTGGTTCTTCATTTTTTTATAGATTTTTTGGAAAAAATACTTTAGTAATGATTTTATAACTGATTTATAACTAGCTAATACGTATAAGGCATTTATATAACTAATATGATATCAAATATGAGAAAAATAAACAGCTAGTATTCAAATTATTTCAAATTTTTGACATTAGTGATGTCATCTAGGTATGCTTGGCCATAAAGGTAACCACAAAATGTGCGGTTTTTACAACTCAAACATAAGTGATTCAAGTTCTTTAACCATTGTTCGTAAGAAGTAACCTATTTTATGGAGATACTTTGGGTGGAACAAATTTTATACTAGTTAAGCATTTAATCCTATCTCTCTCAACCATATGAGCCTTTTAGTATGACGAAGCTCTTCAGATTACAAACCTAGTACTACCATTCCAATTAGCTTCAAAAATCTAATAATTTTTCCTACATCATGAATGTTATATACTTACTCATTGGTATTGCAAACATTTAATTTGGTTCTAATTAGTTTAAATCCATTGTAATGATCAAAGCAATGTTCGCCATCAAGTTCGTAGCTTGTTAGCCATGTTTATAAAACACAAAATTCTTCTCCTATAAACGCTAGGTTGAAAATTCTTCTCCTGTAAAGGCTAGAAAAAACCATTCAAATATTCCATAAGTTTGAAGTTCAGATGGTCAATGTCTACTCTCAGGTGCTCCAAATTAATGGCCTCTTTATGCCCTAAATTTCGATCATCCTTGAACTTATATGTCGAGCACTCCACTAGTGCTATGTTCTTAATTCCATAAGAATTATAAAGTATGTGAGTTAAATAGTGTCATCTAGCCCCAAACTCTACAACTTTAAGAGAGGATTTCATCGGTTATCTCTCTTCCCCATGGCCACTACCAATAATATTTTCAGAATGCTTGTTTACCTTTGAAATATAATAATGGATCAAAATTATTACTAGAGTTTCAAGATTTCCAAGTATGGGTGCATGTTGCATGGCACACCTCTCTCCAAAGGGAAGCCTCATATTTAGCTTTTGAATTGAACCATTTCTAGGAAGCACTAGGAAACAAATATGAGTCTTGTATGTTGTCTTCGACAAATATCATTGTGAGCTGACTGAATTTTTTTAAATAATGCATGTAAAACTTGTCCTGACATGCAAGTATGGCCTTTCCCTTCATCCATTAATACACATTGTTATGTAGAAAATAATAAATATGATAATTTATCAATAGGGTGGGCTCATTGTCATCAATATTATCCATTTCCTATCTTTAGAGTCGAACAAATCTTAAAATTTGGTGAATCTAGAAGAGTTTTCATTATCCCCTAAGTTCCATAATGATATCCTCCAAAGTAGCCATGACCAACATCAACACATAGATACAAAATTAACCATGGATATTTCTTTGATGTTTTCAATATATTGTGAAATTTCTAGCTCCCTATTTTAGAATTCTTATCCCATTCCACCAAATAAAAAGACACATTTTCTTGTATTCATGATTTGAAATCACCATCCATGTCAGATGATCCATAGAATATTCCTTTTATTTTTCTTGTTGATTGAATATTCGATGGATTATTGTACACAATAGGCTGATTCATCTAGCCTTTACTGAAACAAAGGACTTTTCTATGTTTCTATTTTTCAGAAAGGACCTATAATTTACCATGTGAACAACAAATAAGTTTATGTCAAAATTTCCATTATTCAACATGATAATCCAAAACATCCATGGTTTTAATGGAGCTAGAACTTCACACAAGGAATCAAGGTCTAACTCATTTTCCAGTTAACAAAGGTCAAGATTATTGTAGGATTTGAAGGATGTATTAAGGAATTGCTAGCATGCATGTAATACATTTTCATGCCTTTTAATACTATAATTTACCCTACACCTTCTTGATCCATGAAGTTGGGAACATGGAAATCTCAAATAGATACATAACATGATGATTCCATCAAATGATTAAAACCATGGGTAGCCATTTGATACTTGGACGTTGACATATGGTACTTGAATCCAACGCTTACCCTCCAACTCTCCCCACTATAATTTTGGTTTAATAGTTTACTGTGTTGACTAGGTTTGATATTCTCCCTTGGGTTAAACTTAATAAGAAACCATCTTCCATGTTGGTGCATTTTGGGAAACCATAATTCACAAAGAACCTCTACCAAGGTAAGTGCTTCCCCTACATAGAAATAACAACCCTTTTGTTTGAAAATGAGGCACTCTTTTAGTCTTTGTTTAACTTTGAGGTCATTTGATCATGTTTTTCCAGGAAACTCATAAATTTTACCTATAATTACTTATGAGAGAGCTTTGTTTACACACACATGGAATCAATAATTGCAGCTATTTCCATATTATCAAATGAAAAAGATCCATTTCAAATTAGGATGTATTAACATCTCTTATCCCTTATTTTGGCTAAATAAGGGATGAGCCCAAGTAACAATATTTTCATGCCCAGGTGGTTGAGTCATGTCAACTAGCCTCCTCCCAAAAGGTAACTCAAGTAACACCACACCATAATTCTATACATTGTTCTTGAATGGAATATGTTCAATTATTGCATACTCTAGAGCAACATATCCAAAAGTGTCTATAGCTTGCTTCAAGATGTACCTCTTTCCATCATCAGAAGCTACTTTTTCAAGTCTAACATATGGCACTTTGGGAGTAAAATCGTGTTCTAGAAACATATTAATAGACTAAAAATCACAATTTATATCTCAAGGGTTTGGAAAAGATTTTGCATAGCTAACAAGATAAGAAAACCCAAACAAATGTTCGAGAAGAGAGATAAGCTAGCATATTCTAAACCAATATAGATGAAGTAAAAAAAATCTGACTAAGTCATGTTTGAGCTATAATATTGGCTGCATTAGGGGATGGTCCTTTCTTGCAAATTAACAAAGAACAACAAACTTGTGCCTTTAATCCTTTGGGCATGCAGTCATGTCATTGAAAAAAATCAACATCAATCACTTCGTCCTAACCTTTAACCTGTAAATTGAAATATCCTCTTGAAATCAAACCACACGCTGCAAAATTGGCCTACACTAGTGCTTCTTCATTAGGTTATACAGTCTTATTCCTTAACATACTACACACCATAAGATTGATAGATGAGCTTATTTTTGTAATATCCTACTCGATTTCACTCAAAAATTTTCCTCAAATGTAAGAAAATTTCCAATATAACCATTCAAGTAACTCATTTACTAACTAAATCCTACTTCCATTTTGATACCTAAAAAGAATAGGAAAAAGTGAAAAGTAAAAAGTAAAAATAAAAAATATGCCAGATCCCATACTTACAAGTACGAAATCTTGTCCTTGTAAAGGCCAAGATAGAAAACATATTTTTCTATTTTGACTCCATGAAAGTGGAAATCAAACCCTAGAAAACATAAGAGAACTATTTGTATTCATCAATGAATTCCTCTTCTTCTAATTCAATAATTTAAAATATAGGCTAACCTATTTTTGTAAACTATTGATCAAGACACAATGCTAAACATCACATTTTTAACTATTTTTGAAACACATAATCATCTTTAGTTTCTATAACTAATATATTTGATCTTCATCTCATTCAACTCCTTCCAAAGAATCTATTTCAAAGTTTTCATAAATAAGACGAGTGAATTCATGAAGTTGATGCTCAAAATCTCTAAAAATAAGGAGAACTAATTTTTCTTGACCTTGAACATCACTATCCTCATTGTCATAAACAGAGGGAACATTAATACAAGTTATTAATTGAGAAATATGCTCATAATCCTTAGTAATGATGGATTCTATATATATATTTGTAACAAGAATTCATTGAAAATAAAGTTTGGCACCTTCCTCAATAATATGTGCTACCATATCCTCATAATCATCATAAAAAAGTTGTAAGTGAAATATTTTTGCAAGTGATAATTCAAGGACTAGTTTATCTGCTTCTTCCCTAATTTGTTGTAAAAATATAGCATTATCAACAAGAGGAATTTTTTTTTTCCTTAACTTCCTTGATTTGATTCATCATGTATATTGCAATCATTCTTAGCACAACTAGAATTTTCTTCGAAATTTTGAGGGGTAATTTCTTCCACAACATATCCTTCATGTAACAACCCTCGCTTAATGTTTCATTCAATAAAGGATAATAAAGGCAAAGTAAGACGAAGGTCAGCGGAAATGTATTCGAAGCTAAATGTTGGAAAATTTTTACAATGGGCATCACTTGTAGTTTAGTGATGGCTATGGAAATTGGCAAAGGCAAAGAGGTAATAATTGGCATTTAATTATAAGAAATAAATAAAATAGGAGAAAAGGAAGGTGGAGAGACAAAAATTTCCATGTAAGGGAAAATAGAGGAAAAATGAAGGAAAATGAAGAAAAAGGAGATATCAATAATAAAAAGGCATCAAATAATCAATTCCCAAGATTAACCCATCTTTGGACTTGGTGTAGAAAAGGAAAAATAACAAGAACTTTGAGAAGCAAGTGAAGGAAGGAAAAGTACAAGAAAATAAAAGTGAAAGAAAGCAAGGAGAAGTTTGGATCAACGATTTTAGTTGAAGATCTTGTAGGCAACATATTGCATGTGTCATTTCCTTTGCAAGGTGTGAATGCATGGTACATGAATTTGTTTATTTGGTTCAATGGCTATCATTGGCATGGCTTTCACCTAGTTTGACAGTGGTTTCATACTTTCCTTTCCATTTCCTAGATAAACATGGTGTGTTGGGATTCATTCTTTCTTGAGCTTTCGAGTGCCATAAGGTTTTGGAACTGAGTGATGTGGTCCCATGAAAATCCCAATGGTTGGGGGTGGAGATGGTTTTCTCCAGGAAGCTGTAGTTATGTGGGTGGAGATGGGAAAATTCCTCAAGTTATGGTGAAGAAATACTAAGGCACCCAAACTTGGTTTGGTTTTGTGAAATCAAGACCTCTTTAGGTGATGTCATGGTAGCTTGACGGTTGGGGTGGTCTAACCTCTGGAGTCCATGGTTGATTATGTATTGGTTTATCCCACGAGATCCCATAATCATGCTTGGAATATGGCACGAGGGTGATTGGTTGAAAAAAATAATTGGTTCAGTCCAATATATGGTCAAGTGAAATGCGAAAGTCCCAGAGTTGGTTGAATTTTGCGTAAGTGGATATGAGTTATTCTTATAATGCAATTAATGATCACATGTACTTTTTATTACAATGATTTTATGGCATATTCATGATGGTTTATATTCAAGTTATATGTTGGTAAGAAACATGGTTCTATGATGTTTTACAATTTATCACTCTGGGCGATGATTTGATAAGTATTTGAATGGCTGATGAATGTATGGGATAACAAGCGTTTTTTCATCTACTTGAGAGGGAATTATGCCTTCTTTGTGATTCTCAGATGATGTTCAGAAGTTTATGATCACATATGCATTCATGATCTGTAGCTTACAAGTTTACCATATATTTGATGAAAGGTATATTGTGTACTAGGCATGTATAGGTCAAGACATTGTTCATGTTTTGAATGTTTTTCATTATTATTATCTTAATCATGATTCTAGAAAGTTACAAGATGTTTTGGGCATTGGTCTAGAGGCTAGCCTGAAAAGGTGGTACATATCCCAAAATACATGCACATAACTAGACTATTTCAGTCATAACCAGATGGTGACGTGATTATGAGTGTAGGTTGAGCCTCATAAATGCATGTGCTCTACGTTCTGGGTGATGTTTGGGTGTTAGGATTGTGGAGAAGTAGTTATAGATTAGGATCTAATTATCATGGGGTGTGGACTGACTTCTAGGTGATCTAGTTCTCCTAAGAGGTATCAATAAGTTTTCAGATTCTAGGTCCCACTTCCATAAATTGAAATTGGAGATTGGTCATGCCATAGTAGCTTTCAAATTCATGTTTACCCTAGAGAGCTTGTTAAAGTAGGTAAATGTGGGAGGAGGTGTTTACAGGGTGGTGTCATAACGAGTTTGCAACACTGGCTCAGGGTAATAAAAGATCGACATACATGTTTTTATGTCGACATACATGCATTATGGTTAATCCTTGTTATGTGCATTTTGGTTCTATACATGCTTATCATTTTATTATTTTTATGGTTATCTGCATGACAGATGCTAGTCCATCAGTGTTTTTATATGCATGTGCATCTATTAATAGTTCATTGTAGTTAACTTGTTGTTATATACATTGCATGATGATTTTTTTCATTGCAGTTAAGCTCTTGACATTATTATGTATCATGCAAATATGGATTGAGTTGTGCAGATGTGATAGCCTCCCATGACATAGACTGATGTATGATTTTGATTATGTCTTCTATTTGGTTTATCTTAGATGATATGTTGTAGGATGCTAGAAGATCATAGATGGATATTAAAAGGGTGCATTACAGTTCAGATCACTCCCCTTACATGCCTTATAAAAATTCTATCGAATGGGAATGGTTAGTTGGGAAGCAAGGACAAGAATATTATCCTATCTTGGATGATACAATTAGGAATATTAGGGCAAAGATCATAAGTTGTAAGGTAGAAAATGGCAAGTTGACTGAGACACAGGAAAGACTTAGAAGAGTTGAAGAAAATCAAGGAGAAGTTGATGCATTCATCCTTCAAAGCCTTTGAGATTTGTAGAATTATGGATATATGGGGATCATTCATGGATAGGAGGAGAAGACTAATGGGGTATATGGTAGCATGTCTCTTTGAGGACATAGGTTTGATAGGGATGATATAATTATACATGGAAGATATTTGGATACACTTGACAAGAGGTGTAACGATTATGGATTTCATTGTAGGTTTGGTTACGAGAGACATCATCGCCATTACCACGAGCATCCTTATTGGAGGCATGATGAGCGATATTTTCTAACAGAGTACACGAAAAAAAAGATAACTACCTTCAATATCAAAGGAAAAATAAACATCTGGTGGGAAGGTGTTAAGCGTTTCATAGGCATCAAAGGTTGGGTATTTATCTTGGATGTGTTTAATTTTAGAAGAGGCATAACCATTACGGTATTGAACCTATAAGGGAAATAATCACATGAAGGATCTCCTTTTGTATTAGAGTGCATAGTGGATGTGTGGTATGCCTCAGGTCTACAACGCACAGGAGGCATGAATAGTCGGTGATGTAGGTAAGTGTACACCCTGGATCTATGCAAATTGGATAACATGTAGGAAGGAAGATCATTAGGAAGTCATTATCGAGATGAATGGTTGAACCAGAGGGAGAATTCCATGTAGAGCGTTAATGCATCCTGCAACAGAAGGCGCTTATGCTCCAGGACCAAGCAATAGAGGAAGTAAAATTCATCGAAGCACCTTGGGGTTGGTGAAGCTACAAGGTATGTGGTTGATAAGGTGCAACCATAATAAAAAGTTTTTAGATATTGTTGGATTTGTAAAGGGAATTGGAGTCCCTTGAGAGATTTTATGTGCATGAGTCCAGTTATAGGGTAGTATGCTTGATAGAGCAAGTTAAAGTAATTGGTATATCATTATATTAATGGATGCACTAAAATTTATGTATCTATGGTAGTATGATCAATCTAATCACATGGAAAAAGAGACTTCCATGCTACATTGAAGTAGGATCAGTTTCATATTTCCCTTGGAAGCACTAGGAATCATGACGATTCAGTCATGGTGTTTGTTCAAGTTTTTGTGCTTTTGTTGTTTTGTGATTTATTTCCTCTTGATTTATGGTTTTGATTGTTTTTGGTGCATGGGCCTGCCAATTTTTTTGTCTTATCGTATTGTTAATGGTTTTTCATGGTTTTCTTCTTGTTTTCTTATTTTTATTTCCTTTAACGTCTTGAGGGTCTTGGGAATTGGTTGGAGAAAGACGAAAGTTAATCGATCTCAGGGAGAGTTGAATGAAACCAAACAGGTAACGTAAGACCTAGATGAAGCTTGATGCATGCATAAGGGTAGTTGAAGGCAAGAGTACGATAACCAGTTGGGTCCACTGGGATAAATGGACCTATGGTTTAATAATGGCTATGTAAATTTGAAAATGGATTGGTAATAAGAAGGCTTCAGAGATTCAGTTCCTATATTTTTCCTACCTTTGGAGTACATGTAAATGAAAGAGAACAAGAACTTGGACAAGAAACAAAAGGAAGGAAAAGGACAAGCAAAGGAAAGTGAAGGAAAGCAAGGAGAAGGTTGGATGGAAAATTTTAGCAGGAATATCTTGCAGGTAACAGGTTGCATGTGTGATTTCATAGTTGAGGTCTAAATGCATGTTACATGAATTTTTTTATTTCATTCATTTTCTATCATTAGCATGGGGTTTTTGTAGTTTGACAATGGTTTCAACCCTTCCTTGCCATTTCTTAGATAGCCATCATGTAATGGGATTCATTCTTGGTTAGGGTTTGGATTGTTGGAAGGTTTTAAAACCAGGTAAGGTGGTCACAAGAAAATCCCAAGGGTTGTGGTGGACATGGTTTTCTCCAGTATTCACTCGATAGGTGGTTGGAGACATGAAAATAACTCAAGGTATGGTGAAGACATTTTGAGGCATCCAAGCCTAGTTTGGTTTTATGATCTTCTGATTGGTTTAATGGAGATCATGATAGCTTGAGGGTGGAGGTGGTTTAACCTATGAATTCCCTCATTTATTATGCCATAGTTTATCCCATGATATTGCACATACATGTTTGGAATATGGCACGAGGTTCATTGGCTGAAAGAAATATTTCATCGGGCCTAATATATCATTAGGTGATATGTGGAAGTCCTTGACATGGTCGAATTTTGCATAAGTTCATATGCATTATTCTTCCAATGTAATTAATGAGAACATGTACATTTTATTATGATTATTTTATGGCAAACATATCATGGTTGATATTTTGGTTATATGATGGTTATAAGCATGGTTCTATGACGTGCTCTAGCTATGGCTCTAGTCCATGATTTGATAATTAGTTGAATGGTTGATTGTTGAAGTTATGTGTGAGGGAATTATACCTTCTTTGTGATTCTTAGATGAATTTTATAGGTTTATGATTAGATATCCACTCATGACCTAGAGCTTGCAAGTTTTCCATATGTTTCATGAAATTTATATAGTGTATTAGGCATGTATAGGCTAGGAAATTGTTCAAATTTGAATGTTTGGCATTGTTATCACCTTAATTGTGATTCTACAAAGTTAAAAACATTTCAGGAAGGGGTCTGGAGGCTAGTCTGAATATGTGGCACATATACTGGAATCACATTCATATAACTGGAAGATTTGGGTAATAACCACATGGGGAGAGGCTTATGAGTGTGGTTGGAGCCTCATAAGCACATGCATGCTATGTTGTGGGTGTGGTTGGGGTGTTAGGCTTATGGAGAAGTAGTTCCATCTAAGGATCTAATCATTACAGTTCGTGGACTGACTTTCGGGTTATCTAGTGCTTTTGAGAGGTATCAATAAATTTTTGGATTATGAACCCCACTCCTATAACTATAACATAGAGGTCAATTTATGTCATAGTAGCACTCAGTTCATGTTTAGCCTGGAGAGCTTCTAAAATTGGGTAAATGTCGGAGGTGTCATTTACACTTCATCACAAGCATTATTATCTTCATTATGAAAATCATATTGATTTGTTTCTATACTATTTATAAAATTTACTATGCTCAAAATAATATTCAAATTGAAGCTTGATAGAAAAAATTATCTTGTAGTGTTTATGAAAACATGCATGAAATTCTATCAATATAAGATTCTATGGAATATAAAAGAATATTTGAGAGATTGGGAGTGAACTGGAATGGAATCAAGGTTATTTCCACTTTATTACTGGGTCTATAGGAGAAATACTACTAGGAAAAGGAAATCAAGGAATGGGGTGGGATTGAAGAGAATGTAGGATTTCACCTAGAATGGGCCACCCCTTGTGAGACAAATTCGGATGTCACAGAAGGCACCAAGATAATGGATGAGTTCTAACTAGATAATTAGGTTTCTTAAAAGATGTCAAACATTTTATTTAGAGGGTTATGATGGGCCTCCCAAATAGATATAATTTAAGCTCCCTTTTTCCATCCTTTTCCATATTTAAAACTCTTCGTCTACATTGGATATTGTCTTTTTCAAGCTATAATGTGTTTGTAGGAATGTTAGGATATATCTTCTACATCTTATGACATAATTCATGAAATGTGTGTGATATTGAGGATATATTGTGGATATCAAGTTGGAGACCAACAGGAGAGAACCATGGAGGCATGGTCCTTGCTACAAGATAATCACAACTGGGTTGTCTTATGAGAAATTAGTACTTCCTTGTTGTTGTGAAGGCCCTAGGGGACTAGATCAAAATTTTTAATAAATTTGGATTGAAGCGGTGCCCCCTTCAAGTAGGATTCTACTTAGAAATATTTTTTTATAAATAAGAGAGCCTAGAATCTTAGTAGAGATTCAAATTCTAGAGGAAAGATAGTGATTATCAGAGAAAGAAATTTCTACCTATCAATTAAGTTGTTATATTATTGAACTCAGACTTCTGTGATCCATATCAATGTTTTGAAGAATCTTCGTCGAAAATCACATAGAAAAACTTATGTTGATGCGTTTCGAACCATATAGTGTGGTTCATCCAGTGTGGTTCATCGAACATTAAATAGAGAGGGCAGAGAATCCATGACTCAACGGCTAAAAAATAACAACTAGAAATGACATGATAACGACTAGTTTGACCAAGATAAAGGGAAATTAATAATAATAATAATAATATTATTATTATTATTAATATTTTCTTTTAAAAATAAAATTAATATTAATAAAATCAAAGATTAATAATTTCAAATATGTTGAAAAAATTAAAATGAATTAAATTAAAAATTATATAAAATGAATTACTTTTAAAATTATTATTATTATTATATTATTATTATTATTATTAATTTTTTTTTTTGACAATCATTTATTACTCCATGTTTGACGTTTATAACTAACTATTATATATATATATATATATATATATATATATATATATATATATATATATATATATATATATATATATATATATATATATATATATATATATATATATATATATATATATATATATATAGTTAGTTATAAACGTCAAACATGGAGTAATAAATGATTGTCAAAAAAAAAAATAATAATAATAATAATAATAAAATAAAATTATTACAATAATAACAATTAATTTAAGGAACCAAAAGTATATTAGTTTTAAATTAAAAATTAGATTAATTTTAAAAATTAATTTTTATAAATTAAAATTAAATTAATACGCAAAGAGACTACACAAAAATTAATAAGTAAAATACATAATTATAAATAAAACTAAATATATTAAGAACCATTAATAGTTTAAACAAATTAACTAATATGAAATAATTTTAGCGAATAAATTATAATTAAATCAAAATTGAAACATGTGAGTACTTTTTTAGGTTAATAAAGATAATTTGTTTTTCTTATTATGGTTTTACTTGAAGGGACCTGAGTTCCCTTGGTTTATGTTCCAACCCAAGTTCTCAAGTCACTTTATTTATACATTTTGTTTGAATGCGATGAAAAGAGATCTGGGTATAAGCCCAAAATCCCCTTTCTTAAATAAATCTCAGCCTGGACTTATGGGTTATGACCCACAAGCCTTATTGGAAGCATTTCTAGGCTTTAAGCCTTTTAAAACCATGGACTTACAATAAACTAGAGCCATTCCTTTATCGGTGCTTTTACACCCATCGGAAGCCACTACCCATCCACTTTATTATTTAATAGAGCTTTAAAGCCCCGCAAGCATTGCAATACATATGTTAAGTCTTTAAAACCCTCACGGTCATATATAATACGAATACATGGGAAACCATGTAATTCCCGCTCTAACGAACATTCGCGGATTTCAAATATTATGTCCTCACCTTTATAATTATCAGTGGTTCTGGCTTTCGGCTATTGTAATAAACTCTGAACCCCAATCCCCGACGCGGTGCGGACCCGACATAATTTATGCTCCCTTTTATATGGATTTCGGATCCGTCATATCGACGGATTCATATCGGCGAGTTTGTAATGTAAAGGGTCTGCGGATTCGACGAACCCTTTAAACTGTTCTCCATATTATTTCGGATGCCACTGTTGGAACGTACTGTCTTGAAGCATTGCAAACCCGACGCCCTTCAAGCTGCCATTCATAATATTTCGGATCCTGTTATAGGATCGTACAGTCCTAACCTCTTGTGGACCCGATACATATTAAACTCCACCCTATTGTATTTTGGCTCCGGATTTGGGAGCTTACACTTCGGCAGACTCAAGACCTCTCCTCCGATGCGATAATAGGGTCGGACCCGATATTGCATAGATTAATAAAATTTCGGTTCCCCCGCTGAAGTGATAAGGGATCTGGACTGTGGGTATTTCAAATCCAACGGTGCCGGTATGTTCTCACCATTCCGATTGGGATTGGAACTTTAAAGCCGATTCTTCTTCCCACACCTATGTTCACGCTCTGTTAACACATATTACAATTATAATATATATTTCTGTATCACCAATGGAAACCTCCACTTTCAACTCAGCTGCTCTGAGTTCTTCACGACTCAACTGTATACTCATCATCTGCTCGAGCTTCTTCAGCTCTTCTATTAACTGCATGTTTATCTGTTGATCTCTTTTCTGTTATAGCCTCTGCCACTTAACTCCCTTCCTTATCACCAAACCATGTCTCTGGTCTTTCACATTTTCCCGTAACAACTCCATCAATAGCTCAAGATGAATTGCTATCTGAGCTTTCTCTTTCTCATACACTTCCTGAGTCAATTGCTGTCTTATGCCATTCGCCTTGGCATATTTCTTCTCTTTTCTACTGTGGCCTCTTTCTGAACGTCTGTTTTCTCCTTTATGACTTTCAGTAGTCATCTCCTTTGCCATGAGTTTCTCACCCATGAGTTGCATCAAGCCTCTACAACAGCAAACTCTCTTGCTGCCACTTACCTCACCAATCCTTCCCTCCGGATCTCGTCTTTTGGTAATCACTGGTCCTCTGCTGGAACCTTTCGAGCATTTCTCCACTGCTCCTTCAGTCTTCTCTTATCTGCAACTTCCAAGAACACACTTGTCCTTTTCATTCAACCTCTGTTGAATCTTTAGGTTCTGCCACATTCACCTAGAATCCCTTGCTGGACTCCTTCATCACTGCACTCTAGTTGTGATCTACTTCTTCCTACTGAGATTTCTTCACTATGCCTGTAAATCAAATTATCCAAGCATAACCTTTAAACCAGAGATAAATAATACCTGTCAGCTCACCTTTCAAGATCCTGTTGATCTTGTTTCACTTCTCAACTGCACTGCATCTCTGTGCTGCAATATTCATTAGTTCCAAAATCTAACATTCATTCATCACATGCAATTAACTTAAATTAAAAAAACTTGAATCTTTAAACAGAGCTATTCCAACTCTGATACCAACTTCTGCTGCTCAAGAATCCTTCTCTCCGCAGGAAACTTTCCCTACTCTGATACCACTTGATGAAAAGAGATCTGGGTATAAGACCAAAATCCCCTTTCTTAAATAAATCTCAGCCTGGACTTATGGGTTATGACCCACAAGCCTTATCGGAAGTGTTTTTAGGCTTTAAGCCTTTTAAAACCATGGACTTACAATAAACTAGAGCCATTCTTTTATCAGCGCTTTTACACCCATCGGAAGCCACTACCCATCCTCTTTATTATTTAATAGAGCTTTAAAGCCCCGCAAGCATTGCAATACATATGTTAAGTCTTTAAAACCCCCGTGGTCATATATAATACGAATACATGGGAAATCATGTAATTCTCGCTCTAACGAACATTCGCGGATTTCAAATATTATGTCCCCGCCTTTATAATTATCAGCGGTTCCGACTTTCAGCGATTATAATAAACTCTGAACCCCAATCCCCGACGCGGTGCGGACCCGACATAATTTATGCTCCCTTTTATAATGGTTCTCGGATCCGTCATATCGACGGATTGATATCGGCGAGTTTGTAATGTAAAGGGTCTGCAGACCCGACGAACCCTTTAAAATGTTCTCCATATTATTTTGGATCCCATTGTTGGAACATACTGTCCTGAATCCTTGTAGACCCGACGCCCTTCAAGTTGCCATTCATAATATTTCAGATCCGGTTATAGGATCGTATAGTCCTAACCTCTTGTGGACCCGATACATATTAAACTCCACCCTATTCTATTTCGGCTCTGGATTTCGGAGCTTACACTTCGACAGACTCAAGACCTCTCCTTCGATGCAATAATAGGGTCAGACCTGATATCGCATAGATTAATAAAATTTCAGTTCTGTCGCTGAAGTGATAAGGGATCTGGATCGTGGGTATTTCAAATGCAACAGTGCCTGTATGTTCTCGCCATTCCGATGGGTGATTAAAAGTGCCGATGAAAAGGTGGCTCCGATTCTAAAGTGTGGTCCATGGTTAAAGGCTTAAAGCCTTAGGCGCTTCTGATAGGCTTTGTGGGCCATAACCCACAAGCCTCAGGATCGATTTATTTGGGAATTGGGATTTTGGTTAACCCCAAAATTCTCACCCCATGAGAATGCATCTAGTATAGTTGTGATTTTTTACGGATCTTGTTCATGAGAAAATAATTGTCCTTGTTGGGTTTCTAAGCGATATCCTTACTGAAGCTTGGTTGTGTTCCTTGTGATGATAAGAAAAAATAATAGTTTTATTTGTGAAATAGTAGTTTCGATCATAAATTCAACTCATTCTTTCCATTTTTATTTTGTTTTCTATAATTAGTAGTTTAGTAGTTTCTTAACCATGTTCTTTTTATTAGTTGAAAGTGTACTTTTCTTAGATATGGAATATATTGTCTAACATATTTAATTATAATTAGTTTTATGCATTGGAAACTTTCAACTAATTACCTTTTCCTTCACTACTCTTCATCTTTGTGAATTGTCCACATGATGAAAATTTCCTAGTGGAGCTACAGTAAAAGTATTGCCTTGTTTCCTCCCAACATAAGTTGTCTCATTGAATATTCCTAACCATGATAAGTACCCTCACACCCTTCCACAACTTTCAACCACATTTTTGACCCATAAAACAACTCTTAGAGTCCATAAAAATGCTCTCAAATGCTTCTTGTTGCAAAACAGGGTATCCTATAGCAAAACACAGTTTACCTCATATCACCTCCAAAATTGCATCAAATGTTTGTTGTTCATTCCTCATCACTCAACAATGTTATTTAGACCTTCGAGATGTATTTTAGAATACAAAAATACGCTTAGGTACTTTTGTCATGGTTGTAGTTTTTTTTCCTACAACTAGGTTAGACTGCTTCTCATATTTGTTAGATGGAATATGATTGATTTACCTTCAACATTCTTTAGCATTGTTTTCTTCTTCTTCAAAATAGAATATAATTTAATACAGCCATTTCCATTGCTGCAATAACATAGACTCTCTTTTTCAAATAGGATTGGGATTTCATTTTGTCATTAACTTCTCAAAAATTAGATTAGAGTTTTCTTTATGTCATTTACTTTCTAAAAATCATATTAGGGTTTCCTTTCTTCCATTTGATTTCATGTAATAAAATAGGGTCTAAGTCAATTATTTCATTTTCTGCAAGTTAGAATAGGTCTTCCTGTCATTTACTACATTTTCCAATTACTTCTTGTAGCATAGTGGTTTATGTGCATCTTAACTCCTCTTCATTGTGTCAAATCAGCCTAAGTAGATTATTTCCTACTTTCCATATAGTAAGAATACCTCTCAATTTCATACAAACTTCATATTGATAATTAAAGTTAATCACCTCACGAGTTGCAACACTCATTGTAATACGGGGGCTGATCAATGTATAAAATGAAAAAAATAGAGAACACTAGATTACAAATAGACATCAATCACAATTAAAGAAATATATGATCTAGGAAGTCTTTTTGGAGGAAACCCAACTAGAAGGTGAGATTACTCCACTCTATTTTTCCTAGAATGGAAATAATGCAAGTACAAACAAGAAGGTCCTCTCTAAGGAGTTACCTCATACCTATCACCCATTGGATCTTGTGGTCTGAAATCCCCCTCTATTACAGTTTGTGAGTATGTCTCCCAAGTTAATTTTAGATATTATGGAAAAAGATAAAATTGAATATGAATGGAATCCATATTCCTCCTACTATTTCGATTATAACACATCCTAACATTAAATGAGTTCTTAAGTTTGACTCCTCCAACTCTCAGTTGGAGTTATGAATTCAACCCTTCTAGAGTATTAGTCATAGTATTCACATGGATATCCCATTTTCCATGAGTAATGGGGGTGGACATGGAATCATCTCAACATGTGATGATCAATCATAGTACATCATCGTCTGTGAGGCATAAATTTTGCATTTGAAGTAAAATGATGTATTTATTGTATTGTTGGAAATGTCTCTAGGTGTAGAATAACATCACAAGTTTTGACACTTAATTGGGAAATTTTCTCCCCTTAAGAAGATTATATAAGGCTCAAACTAGTCGTAGAAGTTTCTATACCCCAATCCTCGAAACTGGGCCCCATAAATGAAAATGTCATTATAAGTGTATTTTTGCCAATTTTACACTAAAAAGTAATTGATAAATATGAAAAAATATATAGCGATCAACATTAAACACATTCATTAATGGCCATGAAATGCTCCTATAATTTTAATAGAACATAGTTAAAACAAAAATACTAAACGAATTACATGAAATAACAATAAAATAAATTAGAAAGTCTTAATTCCATTCTATCTTATTTGCAACTATTAGATGTTTTTGTTTTTGTTTTTTTTTTTAATTTATGGGAACCCATGATACCTATACAAGTAAATAATCAAAGAAAATAATCATATTTAATAGTACTATATACTTAAGTATACAATAAAATTTACATAATCAACAAATCATTAACTAAATACTTAATAAACTATTTTAGTAATTAATACATTAAATAATTGCATTGATATAAATGTGCATGATATGTAGGTGTATCTAGCATATGTAGATCTTTTGTAGATATGGGTGATAAACAATCATTGCATTTAGTGCATGGTCCCTATATGCTCACACCAAAACATGTAGGGAAAGAAATTAAGTAAATGGATTCTTCATTAAACTTAAATAAATAAATTTGAGTAATTGCTTAGCCTCTAATCATCATACCTCAAATATCAAAAGGAAATTAAAATGAGTGTTCTATATATGGTGACATACAACTAAAGAAACAAGAGTCACACATATAATCATGAAGTAGTATTCTCAATTAACATCAAATGAGGCTTCATACCTAACCTACTTTTTTCAAGTCTCTCTCTCTCTCTCGAAGTTTTATTTTATTTTATTTTATTGGTGTAAGTAAAATCAAGCACCCTTCAATATATCTCAAATTAAATATTGAAATGAAATACGGAGTACGTGAATTACAAATTCAACAAACTAAAACAAGTAAGTCATACTATAACTTCTTTATGTATGGACAAGAGACACACAACAAAATATTATAAATATGCACTTAACTGAATCGTCTGCCTTGGATTTTCTTGATCTTTAGAAAAGAAATTCTCCCTTCATTTTAGTGATAATATAAACTTCCACCTGACCAATGTTATATATTTTCATATGTCACTATGATGATTGGCTTGTAGGACTCTAGGTCGAACACAAGTCACTTATGTGACCATTCAATAGTAAATGTCAACAATTTGACCTATCATATTAGAGTGTAGATTACCATTGTTAATGGAATGATTAAAAAATGGATGTACATGCTATAAACCATAAAAATTCTATTTGGATATCATGTCTATTATAAACCAACTATAATATAATTTTATCATTTAGATTCATAAGAGGATTTCTTCAGTGTTAAAGGGTTTCATCACACATATGACACTGGGGTTTTACATATGATCTAAGGTGTATATGTCATAACGCCACTTTATGGCAAAATAATTAATTAATGGAATTGCCTGGAGAATTTGAGACTGTTAGGTCCCTATACTACTAGTGTAACCCCTTTTTATTATTATTCCAACCCCTTATGATATTGTTGTGCCCACGTAGTACCCATATTTTTATTATTGTGCCCCATAGAAGCCCACAATTGTTATTGTTGTGCCCTTTCATTGTTATTTTTATGTCGGATCTTATTATATTATGATCCCTTACACTCCTATATATAGAAAGGAGGTCTTGTCATTTGTGTCATCCAAGAATTGTTCATTTGTGTAATGTAAAGGAGGTTTCCCCCTTGAAGAGGCTTATTTCTAAGATGTTGATCTATCTTCTCTATCTTTTTGTGAGCTGGCTTCATAAGATTTGGTATCAGAGCTTTGGATTCTAGGGTTTTGTTGCTCCAAATAGGTCATCATGGAATTTCTTCTATAACTTTGTTTATGTTACATTTTAGAAGCTAAAACAAAAACATATTTGAGATGAAATAGCTTTGAACCTCGGGTCTGAATTTGAGATCTTGTCTTGCTATATTTTCAACGATATGATCTGAGGAAGTTAGGGTTTTTGCGAGCTCCAGAATTTCATCTGAAACAGGTCATCATGGAATTTTCGCTATAATGTTTTTGCTACAAAGTTTCATAAGCTAAAACAAAATCCCATTTGAGAAGAAATTGATCTGAACATTAGGTCCGAATTTCAGATCTTGTCGCGCTATATTTTTAGATATATGAGATGAGGAAGTTAGGTTTTTGCAGACTCCCGAATTACATCCTAAACAGGTGACCTTGGGAAAATCATCATAACTTTCTCTCTGAGCATCATATTGAAATTTCGTAAGATGTTACAGAAAGAGGATGGACATTATTTTGTTTTTGTATAATTTTGAGAACCTAAGGTTGAAATAGGGACACGTGGCATGTCGTACAAGTTCACTCTACTTAACTAGTCTATAATTAGGTCATCGTGGGAGAATGGGAATAAATATTTCTTCAGGAATCCAAATGTGATCAGACTTGTAGAGTTAGAAAGAGGACTCCAAGGGATATTACAGGTTGAACGTTTAGAACATAAAGATTCAAAATTATAGCGTTACAGTTGTTTCAAGATCGAGATCCTCAAATGAAGAAAGAGCGAGATGAGGAAGTTTGATGGCAAGGATCTGGTAAATTGGATACTACAAATGGAGAAATATTTTGATATACATCGTGTACCACTATTACAAAAGGTACTTATTGGATCGAATTGTTAAGAACCAAATCAATATTTATGGTATAAAGGGATGTATTCTCATAAACCACTTGTCACGTGGTCAATTTTCACGGAGGAAATGATAGCACATTATGAATATACAAAGAGGAACACCTTCTTTAGCCAATTGATAGATCTCAAACAAAAGGGTTCAATGGTAGAGCACATTGAGAACTTTAAAAAATTGAATCTAAGTGTAAATGATATTCTAGAGAAGCAAAAGATAAATAGTTTTATCTATGCCATGGAAGCTGATATTGATGGTATGAAAGCATATTGGAAGAAAGGCATAGAAGATTTGAAGAAAGACATGGAAGGTTTGAAGGAAGGTGGGACAAAGCTGCTACAAGAAAGGCCTCCTAATGACGAAAAGGATCAAGAAACATCAAAAGAAGAGGATATACATCGAGAACCAACCTTGGAGAAAGAATAAATGAATCCTAATATATTTTGTATTGCAATGGAAGGAATTACCACTCCTAAAACTCTCAATATAGAAGGACATGTCAAGAGTAAGAAGGTTCAAGAAGTGAAATATAAGGAAGAAAAGTATCAAGAAACATAAAAAAAAGGGATACTCACCAGGAACCAAGCCTAGGGAAAGAAGAAATGAATATGACCATATATTGTAATGCATTGGTTGGAATTACCACTCCTCAAACTATAATGATAGAAGGACATATCAAGAAGAAAAAGGTAATAGTGTTGATTGATTCGGGTTGTAGCCATAATTTTATTCATTGTAAGATAGCCAAGGAGTTGAATTTCTTCCTATATCCAACACCAAAGTGTCAAGTGATAGTTGTAAGTGGAGGAACCATAAATTTCTCTGGAAAATGCCATAATATCAAGCTATCCATGGGAGAGTATGTATTGGATAGCCTAATGCTTTCCATTCCAATGGGTGGTGCTGATGTTGTACTAGGAGCCGAATGGCTACAATCCTTGGGTGCAATAGCTTTTAATTTTAAAGAACATTTCATGAAATTTTCTAAAGAAACAAGGACAAGGCGTAATTACAAAATTATGTTCGCTAATGGTTCCCACATCGAAATTATCTATTTCTATAGATCTCCAAAAATTCTTGGACAATCATTCAGAGTTATTTGAGACTCCCAAAGGTTTCCCATGTATCCATGATCATGACCATGCTATTTATTTGATTCTAGGAAGTGTTCCTCCAAACATCAAGCCTTATAGATATCCATATGCCCAAACGAGTGAAATTGAGCATATGGTTGCAGAAATGGTAGAGGTTGGTATAATTATCCAACAAAATTTGATAAACAAAGCAAGGGATGAATGGAAGAATGCCGAAGTAGGGTTGGAACTCATTCAAAAGTTGTTGAAGATCCCAGTTCCAACAATATTTCCAGAACTTGAGAAGGAAGGAAAAATCATATTGGAACCCGAAGCATTCACACAATCGAGAAGTTGACAGCTACGAAATTGATCAATTTCAGAGTATCTCATCAAGTGGAAGAACTTACCCACTGAAGATTCCACATCGAAGGATGATAACTTTATACATAAGCATCCATAACTAGTCAAGCATTGAGGACAACACCTTTTGAAGGAGAGGGGCATGTTAGGTCCCTATACTACTAGTGTAACCACTTATTATTATAAGTGCAACTCCTTATTATATTGTTATGCCCAAGTAGTACCCATATTATTATTACTGTGCCCCATAGAAGCCCACTATTGTTATTTTTGTTCCCTTACATTATTATTGTTATGTCGGCTCTGATTATATTATGATGCCTTAGACTCCAATATATAGAAATGAGGTATTGTCATTTGTATCATCCAAGAATTGTTCATTTGCGTAATGTAAAGGAGGTTTCCCCCTCGAACGTGCTTATTTCTGAGGTGTTGATCTATCTTTTCTATCTTATTGTGATATGGTTTCATAACAGAGACAATGGACCCACTTTATCCAACGTTGAGGAGACTAGCTAGCATACTGGCTACATCACTACCCTATTTCTCAATCGACCCTTACACTTGTCCCTGTCTCAATTCGACGACTGACAGACTAGTTAAGGTAACTGCCTCCTCTCGTTCGGCTCTGTGATGGTCATTCATTCAAAATTTTAGGTAACTAAGGAGCTCTGCTCTTGCACCTCCTAATGTTTTCCTATAACGTTTGATAGAGTCAAAACTCGCTCAACATTTCCTATGTCAAGTCGGTTTTAAAACTACCAAACTGTTAATGGTATGAAGTCTTAGAATTCTATTGCAAGTTTCATTAGGTTCCTCTCAATTCTTCCTCGTGTGCCATATCTAAATTAGGATTGAAAATTTTTGACATCACTAAAAAGATTACTTAATGTCTTTCTGTTCCTCCCCCCCACCCCCCCTTCCCTGGTATTTGTGGTGCTTAACATTATCAAATCACTATTGAGGGTTTTCTTTTGGGTGATTGCTTCCCATCAAGGTTCAGTTTGGAGATGAAAAATATTATGACAGAATTATTTTTTCCTAGTCCCTCAGGCATCTCGTACTCATAGCAGCAGAGAAAAATGGGACCAGAACCCCATCCATCAATAACACACGGCTCTTCGAAGATCTATTATTCTTCTTTTCCAATTGTTTTCTTGTAAGCCTTTCAATATTGCATCTAACTTATTATTATTATCATTATTTTTTTCCTACTATCTTCTCACCACTAGCATACTTCCTTTGCATAGTGCATGATATAAGAAGACTCGTCGTGGTAAGGGTTCTAACATTGTTAAACCTCCTTCCAATTTTCTGGAAAAGTTTTCACAGGGTAGATAGGTTTTGCCTCTCAAACATCTCTTTTATGGTTTAATATGTGTTATTTTTTGCTTCAATTTCTTATTGTTTGATCTGGTTCAATTATTAGAGTTTGATAGCCTTAAGTTGAGGGTCTCTCTCCAAGATTCGAATTGCTTAATAATAATTAATCAAGAGGGATTTTTTATTTATTTATTTATTTAAAAAGAAATCGTTCAAAACAAATTTTTTTTTAGCTTAATAGTTAAGAGCCTTGGTGGGAGGAAACCCACATTCATAGAACATTGAATATTTTGTTTTCCCTGCATATACTATTTTTTTCCATTTCCACAGAAAGAACCTAACAAGACTGTAATATTTTGGTGGTAGTTTATTATTTTTTTTGTTTCATGGCATGAAGCTATGTTTGATTTTCATTCTGGTTTATATGAATATCTTCAACATATGAGCCTAGGGATTTTTGGTAATATGATAATTTTTTCATGGCATTTTTCTATTTTCGAACATAAATTTATTTAGCAAGAAATAACTATTTTTTCTCTATTTTTCTTTCTCCAGTTCCCATAAAATTAGAAAGAACCACCCATATGCTACCATTGTACAAGGTTGAAGCTAAGTGTGTATATTTCTTATAAAGATAATTCTCTTTGCATTTTTTAATGAAGGTTTCTCTCTTTCAAGCTTCTACTTGTTCCTAATAATCGGGACAGAGTTAAGCAGATGAGCTTACCTACCTGTCAACCAACACTAGCTATTTTTAAAAAGAAAAATGATTATTCAGCCTATGCCACAAAACACTACTTTCAATATTTGTATTCTTTTTAATTTCTCCACAATTAAATACTAGTTTAAATAAAATACAAAGTAGTATTATCTTCCTACACAACATAATAATTATTTTGTTCATAAATATGAATGAAAGAAGGATCTATTTCTGCAACCAACAAAGTTCTCCTTTTTCCTATTTTCCTGTAAAAAAAACCCTAGATAAATTGTCATATTTATCACAAAAAAAATAAAAATTGCATTCACCTTTTACCATTTTGTGCGCAATGGAACACTTCTTCCAGCATGGAATTCGTGCACCTGCAACCTACATTGTGGATAAGACATGTATATCTTACATGATTTTTGTTCTACAGGAAAACTATAATCTACATCACCCATTAATATTCTAAATACAAAGTTTAAGCCGTAGAAACTTATCTTAGAAAATGTTGAAAGAAATATCAATAGCTTCCCACACCTCCCAACCATTAGCTAGTTGGAACGTAGCTACCCTTAGCCATTTTATCTTTGGTTATTTTTTATAATTTCTCTCATGGGAAAGAGGTTTTTCAATTCTCCTCAATGGATATTATGCCTTGCTTAGGACTTTACAAAACTTATCTCTCATGGTCTAAGGTCGTTACTGCACTTTTCTCCCATAGTAACCCATTTTTTCCAAGACCTTTGGTTAACAATATTTTTCTCCCACTGTGTCCTGGAATTTTTATCGAACCATTTTTTTCAATTACATTTCCCTTTTTCTTGGGATAACTGATCTTGCCCATAACTATTGTTTTCGTTTTCTCCCCAAGATTCGAAATCAACACCAAGTGGCCTTCGTTATTTCCTGACAGTTATATGACTTATAACAAACAAATAATATTCATTCATCATCTTATATTTTATTTTAGATCTAACAAAACATACAATACACATAATTTTTATAAATATTCTCCAATATTTTTCACATATAATTTCTCTTTAACAGAATTTACATCTATCAATGTTCTTGATAGTCTCTAACTTTTTAAGTACCTTTTTTTAAATGACCAAAATAAAGAAAAAATAAATAAATAAATAACATCATCCATAACATTACATTTCTCCTCCCCTAAGAGGGGAACCTTCCTCCGTGTGATTATGTTCAGGTCTTCTTTGGAATTGTAAAGTAAATGATTCTTTCATTTTTTCTTCTAATTCCTCAATGGCTTCTTGAGGCCCAAAATGGTCCCATTGGACCTTTAATTTAGGAATAATATTTTTCTAAAGAGTTATATCTCTTCTATCAATCGTTCACACAAGTTCAACCAAGAATTCTCCTTTGGGTCCGATCTTTATCACATCCCAATGTACCATGTGATTTGGATTAGGCATATATTATTTTAATAACAAAACATCAAATACATTGTGCTCTAATGAGCAAGTAAAGCTAACTAATATGAAAATGGGCCAAGTCTGGCCAAGGGCTCAATCGGTCCACAATATCATGGAGCCAATTAAGGGCAAGTCTCCATTTTAGGGAACATATTTTTTGATGTGCTTTAAAGTACACTTGTCCTCCTACTTCAAATTCTCTCAGAGTTGTTTTCTTTTTAGCATATATTTTTTTGTGTATCTCGTGCGTCCTTTAAATTATGTCTAATATCTTTAACCCTATATTCCATTCCTTAGAGGATATCAGGTCTTGACACTAATTGACCTTCCACCTGATTTCAGCTCAAAGGAAATTGACACTTGATCCCATACAATGCCTTAAAAGGGCTTATTTTCAATGAGGTCTCATAGCTCTTATTAGAACAAAATTCTACTAAATGGATGTAGTATTCCCATCTAGTGGGTTGACCAATGTAGTACATGTGTAACATATCTTCGATAATATGATTCACTCTTTCAGTCTCCCCATTTGTTTGAGGGTGGTAGTCTATGCTAAAATTTGATTGGGTTCCCAATCTTGAGAATAATGACTTCCAAAAATTCGAGCTAAATTTTGGATCTATGTCGGAGATGACTACCCTAGGTATTCCATGTACTATAAATATATCCCATTTCTAGTTTAGTATGGGAAATAGGATTTAGTAGTCTTGTAGATTGTTGGCGTTGCACTTTTATTAGTTGGAATTATTGGTATCTAGTCAAATACTCCACCGCTTCATTTCGAGAAAAACGAATTATTTTTTTAATGTTGTAACCATTTTTTGAAAGCCAGTGTCCCGTATAAGGATTGCAATGTTATTCATTCATAATATATTTCTTAATCTGTTTTTGGTCACTTGGAGGTTCTTGCTTCCACTTGGAGATTTAGAACCTCTTACTCATCACCAGTCGAATTCCCTGATCCAAGTGTCATTTTGGAAGCTTCCTGGGCATTGACACCTTGAGGAATGACTGTGCCACATGTCCAAACTCACCCAGCGCAGGTAGCCTTCTTTGCAGTTGACATTCAATGCAGGTAGACAGTGGAGCAGTTGACATTCAGCGCAGATGCTCAGTGGAGCAGTTGACATGATCCAGAATTGCCTTGTTTTTGAGTGTTTTCAGGTGGAGAACTTTTATTCAGTGCTGTGGTTTGCTGACCTTGTTCCTCTAGGGGTAGGAACAACATGTTTAGGGACTTTGGATCCCTTAGATTATGGACATTTCATGCTTCATGCTGTAAGGCACAAAAATGTCTATAACAGTTGCCCCCTAAAGTATGAGGTCGTTTATCGGGTGAAATGCTTTATCAGGAGGATTCGAAGTTCATTCAATCGCTGGGAGGTGACCTGTAATAAGATACAATACAATACATTATTTTTCATACTGCTTTCATGATCTAGCTAAGGCGGGCATTCCCATGCTCAGCTTTATAAATACATTTTTCTGTACATAGAACAGACAATCGTCTGATGGTAGACTGATAATTCTCTGCTGAAATTATCATCCTTTGAGTAGGATGATCATCTGTTGCACATGTCAATGTTTTTATTTCCTGAATATATATCGCAGCCCGGATGGATGAAACTAGATCCGGGGTCTTCAAACTCGTCCGATCTTCACTCTAAGTACAAGTCGATCCATGTGAGAATTTCTTGGAGTCGAACATGGAAATACATCGCTTGATTACCAGTCAATGATGTAAACTGTTAACAAGCGCGAGAGGAATCACCGATAATGATGATGAACCTCAAGGTACGGTAGTACAATCCACGTGGTGCGAATAAAGGACTTGGCGTCGAACACCACGCAGAATCTTTCGGTCGAAGGTCATTGATGTATACCTGTCGCCGGAAGTGAGAAACTTGCCATTGAGGCATGCAAGCTTCAAAGTACTGAGGGGGGTGTTCCTAGATCAACTTCTTGGATAATGAGCTGAAGTCGACAAGAAGCGATCCATCAAAGGAGGGCCTTAATGAATCCCACATCAATGACACGGAACGGAGCTAATGATTGTGATAGAGGTGAAAACGATCTGTGAAATATGATTCAGGGTGGCGGTCATGAAAGGATGAAAGATGATGTATGGTAGTGGATGGGACACGGTTGACTCTTTCTGAACAGCATCTCTTGAACATATAACGACACTGATGCGATGGATCGGTAGCATTACCCCAAATGTGGTTGGTTTGGCGAGACCATGGTGATGAGACCGGTGAATGGAACAACCCAACTCGATGTGGTACGGAGGAAAAGTGTCATGCTCAAGAGCGACTTGCTACCATTAAAGCTTTGAGGTTCTCCCAATTTTTCCCCAGTCATTTCTGACCAGTACCTCTTTATTTTTGTCAAGCTTGAGGAGGATAACATATGCTTGTTCTATAACCTGCCCTTCGGGCAAGCCCATCGCTATGTTTTAACGAGCCTAGCGATAGGGAAACTCGTTCTCGTCTAAAGACAAGTTTGTCGCTATTTAATCATTTTAACGAGTCTAACGACAAGGAAAACTCGGTCCTTTTCATTTTTAGAGAGTCTGAAAAGGTACATAAAGGCAACTCCAAAATTCCTTTTTCGTCATCTAATCCCTTAAGTCCAAAAAAGTATAAAACAATACAAAAGGGATGAGTTTTCGATATCTTTAACGAGCCGAACAAAACAAGCGCTCGATCTTTTTGTGCAATAATCCCTCAGGTCCGAAAAGATTAAAATCTAGAGGAGGGATAGCTCTTCCGGTCCTTTAATGAGCTGGAAGGCCAAAACTCGGCAATCTTTTCATATTTTACGAGTCAGTTGAAAAGAGCTTAAAGAAGACTCGTCTTTTGAGGAACGAGTGATAAACAGGGATAGCAACTGATTCCAGGTACAGGTTGGAATTTTCCAATCACGGCAGTGTCACAAGGATGGCTAGGTGAAATCACTCTTCGCAGCTGTTCCTCAAAATGGGTAAACAATCATATGGAGGTGAACGATCGGCCAAATGAAAGTGGAGGTGGCAGGTGCAAACACGACCAAGGCTTTTTATGGCTGATAAACTTATGATCACAGTGGTTATTTACCGGGATAGGTTCATTTTTTATTTAAAAATGAGCTTAAACTCTGGAGGAAACACTGCTCACTGCTTATATTTATTTTTTAATGAGCATGAAGACCGCGTTAAAACTGCTCGGATCTTGCGTTTATTTTTTAACGAGCATGAACTTTATGCTAAAACTGCTCTATATACGAGTCATAAGATAAGAAATGTCCCTTGTGAGATCTCTATTTTTTAAGGAGTTTCATCTTCACTAAGCTTTACTCCATATCCTTTCTTTATGCAAGTTCGGAAACGGCTAACCCAAAAAATAGATAAATAACCGCTCTTAGCTTGCACTCCAAAAGGTTTGCATGCCCCCAGGTATAAAATACAATTTCAAGGCTGCCCCTCCTCCTTCTCACCTCTGCTTTTCTTTGGGTGTTCACAGCTACTTGTCGTCTTGCCAGTCTAATGTTAACGATACTTGTCTTCTCGTTATTTTTAACGGGTCTTATGCGATACTTGTCTTCTCGTCAGCCCAACTTTCAACAGATTTTTCGCAAGATCGCAAGAGAACAGCTACTTGCGACAAGAGAAGAACACTACTCAAAGACAAAACATTTGTGTTATTGAGGGAGGCTTACCTTTTTCTGGTTACCCAAAGATTGTCTCCTTAATCTTTCAAACAAAACACTTCCTCGGCAATGTCTACCGAAATAGACAAGGGTGAATGACTGGTGCCAAACACGTAACTTTGACAAAAGAATCCTATTCCAGAACAACCCCTCTCCCATCCACGGACGGGGTACGGACTAGTCATATTCTCTCGCGGAAATTCTACCTTATACCCAAAGTTTTCTCTGCCCAACGTAGACCAGGATGCATGCCCCCTGGGTTCCAGTCCCATCTTTCCGAATCACTCGCACTCATCGGGAAGAAGGACTGGGGTGGAGACATTTCTTGATTGAATAGACCATTCAGGGTTGGTAAGTGACTATTTGCGATGCGTGATCCCGGAAATGAAAGTTGGTCTACGAGCTTGACCATTCTTCCTTCGTGTGGAAAACACATTACTCTAAAGAGTGAGGAGACTATTGCTCCCATGCAATATATATAGTCTCGTCCAAGGAGTAGGTTATAATCCAAGGGTCCTTGAACGACCATCACGTTCATTTGAACGGCCTTCCCTTTCAATGTAATGGGCACATTGGGGAGGATCCCTAATGGTCGACTGGTTCCTTTATCGAAACCCGAGAGATTTCTTATCTCAGGCAAAAGCGCCGGGGAACCCAGTGCTTTCCAAGCAACAGAGGAAAGGATACTCACAGATGCCCCTTCATCAATGATAGTGCCAGCCATTACCATTCTGTATATTTGGACTATGATTCTGAATGGTATACTGGCTGGCAACCGGGGTCTGCCTAGTTGGTTCCAATCAAAGGACACAACCAGGTTGCTTGGTGGTGGGACCGAATACACGGCCGTATATGACCCTGACGATGTTCCTTCCTGCGATAAAGGAATGGGCGCATTGCCCTGACGCTCGTCAGAGTCTATGTTGATGAAAAGAATCTGGATGGTGTCATCCTTATTCTCTTCAGTGAGGGTGTCATTTGAAGATGAATCTTCAGTGACGGTGTCATTTGAAGATGAAACTTCTGAAGGGAGAACCGGGTCAACTGCCGTTTCGACCTTTGGACTTTCGTCCGGTCTGGATTCAGTAGATTCATTTTCAATGACTGACGCTTCAGCTGACCACTTGAGTGGGCCAGCTGTATTCTCAACCAACGAAGGACTTGGCACGAGTTTTTTGTATCCAGGAGGAAGTCTCAACGGTGAAACCGGACGATCTTCCAAAACTCTCTTCGCTTCGTCTAAGAAGGGACAACGGTGGATGGCGTGATCGCCTTCACACAGTCTGCAGGGGGATCTTGCTCCCCCTCCTTGTCTTGAACCTTCACTTTCGCTGGTTGATGGTAAGCATTCAACATGGCTATCAGAGGTTGATGCTCCCGAATTGTGCAAACGAGGGGACCAGTCCCTTAGCATCCGGGGAATACAGGGACAATCTCTATGGAAGTGGTCTCCTCTACATATGACACATGGCAATTTAGGCCCAGTCTGTGCTGTGTGTGGATTTTTGTCAGATGTCTTTTGCTTGCCCCCAGTCGCCTTAGGCTCCTTCTTCTTCTTCTCTCTCTTCTTCTTCTCCTTCTTCTCCATGGGAGCTTGGCTTTTGCCGGCTCTACCTTGCGAAGATGAAGGATTGGAGGAAGAGTTATAGGAAGTAGAAGGCTGGTGGGCAGCTCTAGACTGATCTAACTGTTGACTCGACTGTTCAGGAACCATGGTGTTCTGAACTACATTGGTTGAGAAAAGCCAGATTGGCAGGCCAATTGTCAGTCCTGGAAGCGACAATGTGGCCATGTGGGGCACACCAACTTCTCCCCAAGAGGAGAAAGGACTACGATTTCCATCATGGGGAATTCCTTGGTTGGTGTGTTCCATGTTCTCAACCTACAGATCAACGCAGGAATAGGAGGTGATTATGTTCCGTTTAAAATAAATTTTATAATGACGCTTTAGACACAACTTGCTTTTTCACTTTTTAAGAGTCGAGAAAAAGCTAAAGATGACTCTAGTCTCCTTCGATGTTTTAACGAGCCCGAAGTGACAAATGCTCGGGTGGACTTTTTCAGTTATAGAGTTTGAAAAAGGCCAAAAGAAACTACTCTGGAGTTCTAGGCAGAGGGTGTGCCAAACTTTTCGCAAAACCACAGAATACGTTTTACGGTACGGGTGGTCGATCTTCGTGAATGCTGTGTTCACTGCATTGCGATTAGTAGGGCGGCCGACACGGTTTCCTATGGATAAAGGCTTTGTTCCTATAGGGGTCTCCCAATATATACGTGACGGTACGTGGGAGCACAAGTCCGTATTGATACTTATCGCTTCACCGTGGAGGAATCACCCAACCACTCAACGCTAAGATATCACGTTTAACGATGCCAGAACACATCTCTAGCTTAGACCTCTATGTGTTTGCGTTATGTTTCAATGCGTTGTTATGTAAATTCAATTTATTTTAGGTTGATCTTGTTTAGCAGTTTTCCTTTATGGATCACCACGAGATGTATGGTACAACTCCTAAATGCAGTCTAAAGATGAGAAGCAAGCTTTTTCAATCTTTTCAACTTATGAAAATCTTAACTACTGAGGGAAAAGAAAGACATCATCTTTTCACACAGATCATAGAGCACACACTAATGCACTTTTTCCTAAATCAACATGTAAGCTGTCAAAATGCACATGCACAATGCAGGTATTTCTTTTCTCTTTCTTAATGTTGGTGTAATACAAAAAGAAAGCTGTTGTATAACTTTGAATTCAATTTCAAGTGAAAGCAAACAAGCTTTTGTCCAAAATCAAAAGAGACCTTAAGATTTACTTGTTTCAACACTAGAAATACATAAATTCAAACCATATGACGAAAGCAAAAGCTCAATCAGCTATGAACAGCAAACAAACTAACTCTTAAGATCAAAACGACACTTATCACAGGTCTAGATCTAAGAGGCCACAGCAAGACTAGTTCACTTTCGTTATGGGAAACTGCAAATGATGTAAGAAATACACAAAGAACAAATACAGTTTCTTTATACAACCGAGGCGGAATAGTGGCAAGGAAAGGTGGTTTCAGATAGGTACATTGACTGATAACAGGCTGCAAAAACAGGGATGAAAACAGGGCAACAGAAAGCAAAGAACCCCAGTTGCACTAGGCCACACTGGTTCAGCGCAGGTAGAACACTGTCAGTTTGACATTCAGTGCAGGTAGCCCCTTCGGGACCTGCGATGAAATGCAGACTGCCTTCACAGTGCCTGCAATGAAGAGAGAAACTCTCGTTTCCCTCAGGTTCTGGGTTACAGATTGCTCAAAAATCAACAGTTTTTGGCCAAATCAAAGCTATCAATCAAGTACACACTAAAGGATGATTCAAAGGAGGATGAAAAGCTATCACTAAGAGCTGTTTAGAGTCCTTGTGGATCAGCTCTTCAAATCATAAACATGCCCAGAAACTGAGCTAGAGTAGCTGCCCTCTACTTTGCATTTGAAAGATCCAAATGCAGTTCGATTCGATACTCCATGTGTTTAGGAAATGAATAGCAAAAACACAAACAACCAACAAGATACGATCCCGAGTGGAGTCGCCAATTTGTTGTTGGGAAAAGTATCCAATACGGAATAACCCTATCCCACTCTAAGGGTGATAGTTCCTTAGCAACAATCAAAGCAAAGCTATCTGAGATTACTTCTTTATGAGATGTAAAAGAGGGGAGAAAGAGATCCACTAACCGATGTCTTTCGCTAATGATTGATCCAATCTTCTCTCCTTGCTGCTTGCCCCCAGCTCCTTGCTCTTTCACTGGCCCAGCTACACCAAGATCCTGCAAAAGACAAGAGAGGGAAACTACAAGAAGCATACATTCATAATTGATTCAAGGATTAGAATAAATCAAATACACAAGTATAACAACACACCATTGAGACATATGCATATAGAAGAACCTCAAATGCTTTATTAATGGAAGAAGTAAGGTTCAGGAAGTGATACAACCATAAAAGGCCCAATCTAGCATCACCTTCCCAGCAGAAAGAAATCTCCTCTTCACCTCCTTCAAAGGGAATCACCCAATAGCTCTAAACTCAAACCAACAACAATTCTTTACATTCACAAGATTCCAGCCTCCCTAGACCTCATGAGAGAGATCTATATATAGGAGTTTTGGAGAAAGGATGAGTCAGCTTGAGGCTGGCATGAAGCTGACTAGTGTCCTCTCTCACTTCAGTTATTCTTCAGTTCTTGAGTCCACTTGGAGGTTCTTGCTTCCACTTGGAGATTTAGAACCTCTTACTCATCACCAGTCGAATTCCCTGATCCAAGTGTCATTTTGGAAGCTTCCTGGGCATTGACACCTTGAGGAATGACTGTGCCACATGTCCAAACTCACCCAGTGCAGGTAGCCTTCTTTGCAGTTGACATTCAATGCAGGTAGACAGTGGAGCAGTTGACATTCAGTGCAGATGCTCAGTGGAGCAGTTGACATGATCCAGAATTGCCTTGTTTTTGAGTGTTTTCAGGTGGAGAACTTTTATTCAGTGTTGTGGTTTGCTGACCTTGTTCCTCTAGGGGTAGGAACAACATGTTTAGGGACTTTGGATCCCTTAGATTATGGACATTTCATGCTTCATGCTGTAAGGCACAAAAATGTCTATAACAACCCCGCTTTCACTACTTTCTTTAGTGTCAACACCGCTATTTTCTAAAACAACACCAACCTAGAAATACCATTTATGACCTATATCTTGTCATCATTCGTCATATACATCACTATATTCTCCATGCAATTTATAATATACTCATGTCCCTTTAACCAATCCATACAAATCAGTTAATCATAAGGTCTCAGGGGTAATACATTCAAATTGACAAAGTTTGGCTCCCCATCTAATTCAATAGGGAAGTTTTTGGATTTGATGATTAACCTTTCTTTTTGTTCCTATAGATAGCTATAACAGCCAAGGGTTTTTATGTTTTTAAGTTTCCAGAATAAAATTTTTCACTAAATTAGGACTAACATATCTTAGGCTAATGCCTGGTTCAGTTAAGATATAAATCTAATGATCTGGAATTTTAACTTCAACTTCCACCATTGCGGATTGATGTTCCACTTAAGGGTCCTCTAGTGTTGTCTTGATGAGGGGAATATTTTGAGCCATATCATTCACTGTGGAATATTTTGGTTTTTCTCAAGATTTTTGATAGACCAAGGGTTGTAAGGACAATTCCGCAAGATATTCGACTCCCAACAACCCCAACACTTAAAAGGTTCCTTGTCTTTACCATTGGATTATTTCCTAGGTTCCAACTATTTGGATCCAATTCGGGTCTAAGTTTGTGTGTTTGAAAATTGTCCATTTTTTTATTGAAACTCCACTTATTCCATCCTTTCCTATTATTTTTCTCCTATCCATTCCTTAATCCTTTACTTTTCTATAAGGTACGCTCCTTCTTGTCATTCCACAACTTGGGGTTTTCATTTTTCTTCTTCACATGTCGATAGCAGATCCTAGCCTTCTCGATTAGTTCATGCATTTTCTTTGGGTTATCATATTATATTCTCTCATTAAGAAAGGTTGGAATACAAGTTATACATTCTTGTACCTTTCATTTTTCTTCCCTAATGTACAATACATATCATAACAGGTGAGTAAATATTGTTATTAGCTCATTCATAAACATCTTCCCTCATTCGAAATCATGGAACTCCTTTTCTCAATTATCAAAGTAGTGTTCAGTTAAATATTTTTCTATGAATAATCACTTAAACGCTTCCTAGATAACTTCCCTCCTTTCCATATTATGCACTATCTATGTTTCTTTTCACCATAACGATGATTTTCCCTCTAACTGATATGTAGCTAGTTTAGATTTTAATTTTAGAGTATAGTCAAAAACATCAAAATAACAGTTAATATTTGAGAACCACACCTCTAGTGATTCTTCTATCTCGCCATCATAAGTCGGGGGTCGAGTTTTCAGGAACTCTCCATGGAATTCCACTTTTTCTTTCTTCTCTATCTTATTGTCTTCCTAGGAGGGGCTATGCTCATCGCTCTTTAGCTTCCTTTTCTACTCACAACTTATTTTCCATGTTCTCTTGTCCAACAATCTCTTCCTTTCTCCCTATTTCATCTATTGCTTCTAGTGTATTGACATTAAGCTTATTTGACATGTTTCATATCACCTTAGCTTTCTTGGAATTCACCTTCTGTAGTATCAGTTGTTTGGTACACATATTGCTTATCTCATTACAAAGCTCAATCATCATATTCATTAATTCACCATGGGATATTGAGCCTATTGGCCAAGGTGAGCATATAGGTTTACATCCCCAATGAGGTTGCCTTCTTGAAGTCCTGCGATTATTATCTCGTCTTTTACGCAACACAACGTAACTGTGTGACTTCATTATTTCTATGTTTAACATTAACAACATTTTCTAGTTTCCCCGGAACTCATGGTTGGCTAAGGTCTCCAGTTTGTGAAATTGGCTTTGATGCCACTTGTCATATCTCTCCCTCTCTCATACATATATATATATATATATATATATATATATATATATATATGTATATATATATATATATATATATATATATGTATATATATATATCTATATATATATATATATATATATATATATGTATATATATATATATATATATATATATATATATATATATATATATATATATATATATACATATATATATATACATATATATATATACATATATATATATATATATACATATAATATATATATATATATATATATATATATATATATATATTGTATATACATATATATATATATATATATATATATATATATATATATAGATATATATATATATATATATATTATGGGTGTAACTAAAATCAAGCACTATCTTCAATATATCTTGAACTAAATATTGAAATTAGATGCAGAGTACACGAATTTCAAATTCAGTGTACTGAAATAGGGAAGTCATACTATAAGTACTTTATGTGTGGAAAATAGGTAAACAACAAAATATTATAAAGATGCACTTAACCGAATTGTATGCCTTTGATTTTATTTTTCTTTAAAAAATTGTATTCTCCCTTCGTTTTAGTGAGAATATAAAATTCTACGTTGCTAATGTTATAGATTTCCATATTCCACTATCATGATTCACTTGTAGGAAACTAGGTCCAACACAGGAATCTTTTTTTACCATTCAACAACAGATGTCCACAATTCAACCTGTCATACTAGAGTGTTAAAATTGGTAATGGAATGATGATAAAGATGATATATACATTATAAGGCTCAATTTGGATATCATATCTCCTATACTCAAACTATAATATAGTACTTTTGTAGAGGCTACAACCACCCTCCAAAATTTTTCCTTTGCCTCATTTTGGAGCCTCCCTTCCAACCTTCACAACAACTTGCCTTGCTTCATCAAGTTCACAAGATTTAGTGTCTTCCTTCCATAAAGGCAACCTGTCGGTCACAACTTGATCCATTCCCCTTAGAGGATGTTCACCCGGACTTGTTCCAACTACAGGCTAAGGAGATTCCCCTTGAAAATTATGCATTTCTAGAGGGCAACTAGCCTTTCCCCAAGAAATTGCGCAATCCTGCCTTCCAACACTCCCAGCAAGCCTGCTCAGCTAAGAATTTGTACAAATATGGGCAGCAATCAGTTGGTCTGCCTAGAAATTGTGCAAATCTCCTGGGAAACCAGCCCAGCTCCCAACCAGAAATGTGCATTTTTCTCCAGCAGTCGAGTAGTCTCTTGCATGTGTAACTGAGTTGACTGGTTCCCTTGAGGACTAAAAAAAATTCACTCGCATGCATGGGATGCTTCTCGCAAGGTAGCATGCAAAGGAATCCCTTGTTTCAGGGATATATGTTTAGCAGTTGGAGGTTACATGCAAGGAGAAATTCTGAAACCTCCCACCAAGAATCACTTCCCCTAGATTCGTGGCATGCATGTCACAACCTCGATGTTATCAAAACCCATCAACGAGACACTGCAGAGCTCATTCCTCACATCAACCATATAGCTCTAACATCCCACATCACATCTAGGAGAATTCAGCACATTCAGCTTAGCTATTTTGGGTAAGCCCACTTCCCATGCCTTGTGCTGCATTTCTATCACTTTTTCTGTTTTCACTTGTAGGAGTAATGTTTTCTTGATTTCTTTGAACAGTTGCTATCATTTATGTATATACTATCTTGTCCTAGATCTATTTCAATTTCTGTCGCTATCTCACTACTCTTGCATGCATGAAAATGTTTCGCACGGAAGTTTGCCCAACTAGTGAACTACCTCAATGACATGCATGTTGATCTGTTTGCTGAATATTTCATTCATCATTTTCATGCACTATTAATCACTTCTACTATCACTTAGTGTCACCATGAATTTATTGTCTTAGATGATTTCAGTTGCCCGTCGTCGAGTCGAGCCAACCTTAGTCAGGACTCTGCCTTCACCATGGTTGCATTGTGTAATCTAGGAAGGGAAGGCTCACCTTCCTATCTAGATTTGGGCGTTCCTTCCCAGCATTGCCCTCTAGGACAGTTTTCCACATTTCTGAAGGACAGTGGCTGCTTGGCCCAAGAAATTGGGAAAATATGTCCCTAAGTTAGAAGTCCTTCCCAGTTGCAATTGCACGTTGTGCAATTCCAATAGTCAGTAGCTAGACTGGACTACGCATTGCATAGTTCTAGAAGTTTGCTAGTCTCCCAGCAGCCCATACTATGCCTTGTGCGGTCTTGGTAGTTGGTCTCTTGACCTCTCGGCCGAAATTGCACAACCTTCATGATCATGCACCCACGTATGTTGCAAGTCACTTCTCATGTTCATTTTGGTTTTCGACTCACACATTTCTTACCATGAGTGTTTCCATGTCTCCAAGTATCCCTCGTGTTCATCTTCCTCTCAGTAGTATAGGTGCAATGGTTTCTAGGAGAGTAGAGATGAAGATACCTACCCACGAAGACATAAAGTCGTTCGTAAACAAGGACATTAAGATATTACAGTAGCAACATCATAACGAGCAACATCATGAACAACAATTGAATACAACATAGCAAATGCAATGAATGTAAGAGAAGGGTTGTTGAAAACACGGAGGTAGAACAAGGTTGTAAGCTCAAGCAGGTCCATTGATGATGAAAGAAACTTTGGAGACTCCAGCTATGAAGTGAAGGCGCGACATGAAGATCATGTGAAGGCAAAAGATGGAACAAAGAAGGAGTTGCATGTGGTGAAGCAACAACTCAGGAAGAACATGAAGTTGCACAGATAGATGAATGAGTTGCAAGAGGAATAGGAACAACAGTGGGCATAACATGCACTTGCGGATGAAATTGTGCCCGTACAAGTTAAGAATCCATACCAGTAGTAGACACAGAGCATACATTGTGAGCAATGTTATTGATCGCATGCAGGTTGTTGAGTGCACACATGCAATCCAACCCATTCAACAAACTCATGAAGGTGAAGACAAGAAGCAATTGCAACTGGGACTGAACATTTACCTCGGCAAGTTGATGAGCATGACCACCAGCTCACACTTGAAGATTAGCATAGACACTATGTATCAGTGTGTTTCCGGTTCAGCCACACCCAAGAAGACCATTCACATGTTAGCAGATGAGTTGGATGAAGGGTCTGAACCAATGCACCAGTTTCAACGGAGGCAAGAGTTCACTTCAGCAAGATGTCACGATGAGGTGCATGCACACCATCACGGATGAACAAGCTTGGGATCAACTCATGACCTTCACCATCGCAAGCATGTGAAAGAGTTTGTTTGATCACAGTGGACGGAGTGTCAGTGATGTCTTGTAAGCCTTGCTCAAGCCATCTTGTCCCACATGAGTACATGTGCATTGTAATGTTCAGACATGTGAAATGTAAGTCAAGTGTCAATGGTTGGATGTAACAGTGATAGATTCGGTGAAGACTTATGAGTGTAGTTGAACTGTCACAAAGGGGAATATCAAGGGTCACCCCAACATTTGATATAAATAGTCCCTCATAACTCATTGTAGAGGCTTTTGGTTAGACAAGCTTCTACTAAGACTATCTTGAAGAAGTCTTGGACAGTATTGTAACGCGCCTTGGATTCTCCACTGCACGAAGCTAGTACATGTCTTTGCAGGAGTAGTGGCATGTGGCTGTAATGTTTCACCGATGGAGCTAGAAAGTTTACATGGATCTGTTGTATGATTGGAACTTACACTTTATATAATAAGATCCAGCACATTTTCATGCATATGTTGTTATTGTAGTTGGACTGCTCTAGTTGCCTTAATGATATACGTGTATAAATTGCGTATTTTGGTATGAATTGATTCAAATGTAATTATATGAATCTTGTTGTAAATGTGTTGTATGGTGTTCATGTTGTCACCATCCATGTCAATTGATATACTGGACACTAAACAGACCTTTCACATGAACCTTGCTGTAACAATCATTGCACTCATTCAGACTGATCCATGAGTGATGTACGTGTTATCTTACCTTGTATGTTGTGACTACAACATCTGAGTGGACTGCCTTGCCAGAATCTGTGTATGTCCTTTTGCGTTGTGTGTTCCTAGCTGACTTGGGAATGATCCCTTTCAACCTAGAACTCACCTTCACCCTTTTCTCCCCCTTTTGTGCTAGAACCTTTCATGCATCTTCCTTGACTCACTGGAGTAGTCACACCATTGCTACTGACAGATTTATCCTACTTGCCTGTTAGGTCCCCATAATACTAGTGATTCCCCCATTACTATTATGGTTGTATCCCTTATTGTTATTGTTGTGCCCTTATTGTCCACATATTGTTATTATTGTGCCCCATAGAATCCCTCTATTGTTATTTTTGTGGCCTTATATTGTTATCGTTAGGTCGGCTTGGTTATATGGTGACCCCTTAGACTCCTATATATAGATATGAGGTTTTGTCATTTGAATCATCCAAGAATTGTTCATTTTTGTAATTTAAAGGAGCTTTCCCCCTCGACCGGGCTTATTTCTAAGGCGCTCATCTATCTTTTCTATCTTTTTGTGAGCTGGTTTCATAACATTTGGTATCATATCTTTGGATTCTAGGGTCTCGCTGCTCCAAATAGGTCATTGTGAAACTTTCACTATAACATTTTTTATCTGATGTTTCAGAAGCTTAAAAAAAAAAAAACCATTTCAGAGGAAAGCATGCTGAACCTCCTATCTGAATTTCAGATTTTGTCTCATTTCATTTTTGGAGATATGATCTAATGAAGTTAGGGTTTGTGCAAGCTCGAAAATTTCAACTAAAATAGGTCATCATATAATTTTCACTATAACTATTTTTCTACAAAGTTTCAGAAGCTAGAACAAAAAACCCATTTGAGAATAAATCGTTTTGAATCTTAGTTTTGAATTTTAGATCCTGTCTCGCTATATGTTTAGAGATACAATCTGCGGAAGTTAGGGTTTTTGTAGATCCTTGAATTACATTCCAAACAGGTCACCTTGGGAAAATCGTCATAACTTTCGCTTTGAGCATCAGATTGAATTTTCATCAAAAGTTGCAAAAAGAAACTTAAGGTTGAAACTGTGACCCACAACATGTCATACAATTTCGCTCTACTGAACCAGTCTATACTCAGGTCATTGTTGGAGATGTAGCATAACTCTTCATTGGAGAATCCAATCTTCATCAGACTTGTGGGGTTAGAAAGATTACTCAGGATGTTACCACAAGGAGTAATTTCACACCTAGGAGATCCACAATTATAGATATATATGAGATTCAATATGGAGCTCCTACGAAGTGAAAAAAGGTGTGCAGTTTATTTTTTATTTTTGCATAAGCTTGGTTTGAAAAATTAGTTTGAAGAAATTCAAAGGGCATAGTGAATCATTATTATCGATAATTGATGCCCCGAGGAAAGAAAATGGAAACACCTAGTAAGCAACCTAAAATCTGTAGCATGACTCATGAAGAAGGGGAAGAAATGCAACATGATATATAAAAATTACGAGACTAAGTGCAAAAAATTTCACTCGTACAAAAAGCAATAGAAAATAAGATGGATGGCTTAAAGAAAGACATAGAAGCTAAGATGGATGGTTTGAAGAAAGGCGTAGAAGATAAGATGGATGGTTTAAAGAAACGTGTAGAAGCTAAGATGAATGACATGGAAGCTAAGATGGATGGTATGGAAGCTAAGATGGATGGCGTCACAGATAAGGTCGATGATTTAAAGAAAGGAATGGAATATTCGCAGACAAATTTGAAGACAGATTTGACAAAGTTTCTACAAGAAATGCTTACTAATGGTGAAAGGGTTGTAAAGGAAACTCATCATGAGAACAAAATAAATGTTAATCATGATTTCATAGAGTCTAACATTGGATCGAAGAAACATCATGTTCTACTGATCGATATGAGGAAGTTTGATGGAAAGGATCCTAGAACATGGATACTATGGATGGAGCAATTTTTTGATCTCCACAATGTGAAAAACACACAAAAGGTATGCATTGCAACTTTATATTTGGAACCAAATCAGTTTGTATGGTATCGATGGCTTTGCTCTCATAAAAAAATTGTTACATGGGCTATTTTTATGTACGAAATGATAGCACATTATCAGGATACAGAAAGCAACACATTTTTTAGCCAATTGATAAATCTCAAACAAAAGGGTTCAATGATGGAGCACATTGAGGACTTCCTAAAATTGAATATAAGGGTAAAAGATATTCTAGAGAAGCATATGTTTGATGTGTTCATAGGGACTTTAAAAGATAACATCCAACGTGAGGTTTGCCTTTGGGAACTAGATTAATTGGAGAAGGCATTTAGGTTGGCAAGAAAAACGGAAAGCAAAACTATGTCAACAAGGAAGCCTACCACTCACAATCATAAAGATGGAAGCGTTACTTCCCTAGCCATCCACAACCTACAAGGTTGACACCACAACAATTGGAAGAAAAAAGAGCAAAAGGGCTTTGTTACAATTGTGATAGGAAATACACTAAAGGTCATAATTGTAGAGAGAAGAAATTAATTTACATAGATTGTGAACAGGAGGAGGAAAAGGGACAAGAAACATCAAAAGAACAAGATATACACAAAGAAAAAACCCTAGAAAAAGAAGAAATGAATCCGAACATATCTTGTAACTCATTGGCTCGAATTACCACTCCTCAAACTATCAAGATAGAAGGTCATATCAAGAAGAAAATGGTAATAGTGTCGATTGATTCGGGAAGTACCCATAGTTTATTCATTGTAAGATAGCCAAGGAATTGAATTGCTTCCTATATCTAGCACCAGAGTGTCAACTGATGTTTGCAAGTGGAGGAACCATAAATTTCTCAGGAAGGTGCCATAATATCAAGCTATCCATGAGAGAATATTTATTGAATAGCCCAATGCTTTCCATTCCAATGGGTGGTGCTAATGTTATACTAGGAGTCCAATGGCTACAGTCCTTGGGTACAATAGCTTTTAATTTTCAAGAAATTTTCATGAAATTCTCTTCAAAAGGAAAGGAAGTTGAATTCAGGGGTATTATAGGGAAAATGGGAAATATAATCAGCTCTAACGGAATGACAAATCTTCTAAAGAAAGAACAACCAGGCATAATTGCACAATTATTTTCACTAGAGGTTCCCACATCGAAATCATCCATTTCTCCAGATCTCCAAAAAGCATTGGAAAATCATTCCAAGGTATTTGAGACTTCCAAAGGCCTCCCACCTATTCGTGATCATGATCATGATATTAATTTGATTCCAGGAAGTGTTCCTCCAAACATCAGGCCTTACAGATATCCCTATGTCCAAAAGAGTGAAATTGAATATATGGTTGCAGAAATGCTAGAGGCTAATATAATTCAACCTATTCAAAGTTCTTTCTCTACTTCAGTAGTATTGGTTCACAAGAAGGATGGATCATGGTGCATGTGTCTAGATTATAGGGAGCTCAACAATCTCACTATTAAAGATAAAATTTCCATTCCTGTCATTGATGAATTATTGGATGAACTGCATGGATCAATTTACTTCACCAAGTTGGATCTTCGTTCAGGATATCATCAAATCAGAATGAACACTGAAGACATTCGAAAAACAACATTTATAACTGATGAGGGTCATTATGAAATTTTGGTCATGCCTTTTGGCCTTACTAATGAACCTTCTAGATTTCAAGGTTTGATGAATTCCATTTTCAAACCCTTCCTTAGAAAATTTGTGTTAGTATTTTTTGATGATATACTAGTCTACAACAAGTCTTGGAAGGATCATGTCCAACATGTTGACATGGTGCTCAAACTATTGGAGGAGAAACAATTATATGCAAAAATCTCCAAATGTATCTTTGGAGTACAAGAGGTGGAATATCTAGGTCATGTTGTATCTCATGAAGGTGTTAAGGTAGACCCTAGAAAAATTAAAACCATTAAGCAATGGAAAATCCCCACATCCATAAAGCCTCTACGAGGATTTCTCAGCTGACAAGGTATTATCGCAAGTTTGTTAAGGATTGTGGGAGAATAGAAGCACCTCTAACAACATTATTGAAAAAATATGCATTTTCATGGACTCCAGAAGCAATAAAGGCCTTTGAACATCTTAAAGAGGCAATGTGCCAAGCACTAGTCTTTGCTACACTGGACTTCACATAAACCTTTATAGTGGAATGTAATGCCTCAGGAAATGGAATTGGTGTTGTTTTAATGCAAGAAAAAAGACCCATCACTTTCGAAAGCCGTCCAATCAAAGAAAAGTATTTACAAAAAGCTATTTATGAGAATGAAAGGTTGGAAATACTACATGCACTTAAGAAATGGCGACCATACCTAGTGGGAAGACACTTCAAGGTAAAAACAGATCATGATAGCCTTAAATAATTTTTAGGACAAATATCATCTTTAGAAGAGCAGCACAAATGGGTCACAAAGATGTTGGGTTATGAGTTTGAAATCATCTACAAAAAAGGGAAGAAAAATGTTGTGGCAGATGCATTGTCAATAAAGGATGATGATGTGGAAGCATTTCTTTGCACCGTTTCTATTATCCAATCAAACAAAGCAAGGGATGAATGGAAGAATGACAAGGAAATATGGGTACTCATTCAAAATATACAACAAGATCCCAATACATCTGATACACTTAGCTGGAAAAGTTACTCGTTATGGTACAAGGATCGGTTATACCTATGTAAGAATTCCCAACTCAAACAAAATATTCTTAGGGAATTGCACACCTCTCCCTTAGGAGTGCACTCAACATTTCTAAAAACCTACCAGAGGGTTAGGAAGGATTTTCTTTTGGGATGGCCTTTAATTGGCTATTCAAAAGTTTGTGGCAGAATGTTTGCCTTGCTAACAAAATAAAGTGGAAATAGTTAAGACACCAGGACTATTACAACCTTTATCCATTCCATGCCAACGTTCAGAGGAGGTTTCAACGGATTTTATCATAGGTTTACCCAAGTCTAAAGGAAAGAGTGTTATCATGGTGGTAATTGACAGACTTACCAAGTATGCACACTTTTGTGCACTATCTCATCCATTTAAAGTGAGTACAGTTTCTACTGCACTTATGGAAACAATTCAAAAGCTACATGGAAACCCAAAGATTATTGTAAGTGACAAAGATCCCATTTTCACTTGAAATTTTTGGACAAAATTGTCTTGGTACTGAGTTGGGTCATAGCTCATATTATCATCCTCAATCTGATGGGAAAACTGAGATAGTAAAAAAATGTTTGGAGGATATCTTCCTTGCTTTTTATCTGATAAACAGGCACAATGGGTCAAATTGTTGCCTCTAGCTGAATGGTGGTATAACACTTCGTTCCATACTACAACAAAAATGACCCCATTTATGGCACATTATGGATATCATCCACCATCCATCACATCATATTGAAGAGAAAATTCTAAGGTTCAAGCAATGGAAGATCACATCGAGCATCAACAACAAGTTCTCCAACTCTTAAAGAATAACCTCATGTTGGCCAGAATAGAATGAAACAACAGGCAGATCAACATCTCAGGGAAAGAAGTTTTGATGTACGTGATTGGGTATTCCTACGACTACAACCATATAAACAAATGTCCCTCAAGCTAGCTAAGAAGGATAACAAATTATCACCAAAGTATTATGGTCCATACAAGGTGTTGCAAAAGATAGGTACTATGGCATACAAATTGGAGCTTCCTGCAACTTCCAGAGTGCACCTAGTTTTCCATGTTTCATGCTTAAAGAAGGTTATAGGTGACAAGATTCCAGTTCAAACAATATTTCCAGAACTTGATGAGGAAGGAAAAATGATATTGGAACCTGACGCATTCAAAGAAACAAGAACTCGACATCTACGAAATCAATCAATTTTATCTCATAAAGTGGAAGAACTTACCCATTGAATATTCCACATGGGAGGATGAGAATTTTATACAAAAGAATCTAGAACTACTCAAGCATTGAGGACAATACTTTTTTGAAGGAGAGGGGCATGTAGGTCCCTATAATACTAGTGATTCCCCCATTACTATTGTCTTTGTATCCATTATTGTTATTGTTGTTCCCCTATTGTCCCCATATTGTTATTATTGTGCCCCATAGAATCCCTCTATTGTTATTTTTTTGCCTTTATATTATTATTGTTAGGTCAGGTTGGTTAGATTGTGACCCCTTAGACTCCTATATATAGATAAGAGGTTTTTTCATTTGAATCATCCAAGAATTGTTCATTTGTGAAATGTAAGGGAGGTTTACCCCTCAAAAAGGCTTATTTCTAATGCATTCATCTATATTTTCTATCTTTTTGTGTGCTGGTTTCATAAAATTACCTTTATACAACATCATGGTCAAGGAATTACCTTACGATCCACTGCTGGGACTCCTACAACAAATGGTCTGAGGTTTAATTGGGACTTCTTATGGGGGGATCCCTTTGACATGTTGGCGGGTCTAGCACCGTCAACATTTCTGGTGCTAGAAGGAGGACCTGATGACAAGCTGTTTCCTCTCATACTGTTTTGAAACTTTGTATATCTTTCATGGAGTCTTGCACTCTTCTTCTCTTGAGGTGTTTTTGGAATCATGAAGATGTCTACATCTCGAGGAAGCTTTTTGATCTCTTGTCCACTCACACATATGATGGTGAAGGTGAAGTGGCTGGGCATGAGCACTTACATAACTTTCTTTCCATGATTCATGAGGAAGATGAGTTTTTTGATGAAAATGTCAGTTTGCTGCTTACATACACACTTCGAGAATCTCCATTCTGTTGGGTGCTCAACCTACTGGCTCACACCATGCACTCATTTGAGCACTTCTACGATATTTTTGAAGACACTTTCTATGATTTTGTTCCAGACCATCTTAATCAGAAACTGTTATGAAAATGGAGGGCTCCGCATGAATCAATTATTAATTTTTGGCAGTGCTTCCATTACTTGTAGTTTCAAGCTTCGAGGAGCCAGATGAAATTTTCTTATCTTTGGGACCGGTTCAAGTATTGCCTTAAGAAATCTGCCCATCCCAAGAGAGAGTTTGAGATCAAGCCTCACTCAACATTGTTTGTTTATGGAGCTACACAATCTCGTGTGGAAGCGGGAACTGTCTCAACTGACTATCCGCCTTCCTCTTATTCAACAACTGCACCACTGCCGAGTGATGTTGACGATCATGCTCACACACGTGTTCATCCTTCACACCCTCCCAACTTCACTTCACGCAATTTTCGCGTAGATTTGGTTCCCAGTCCTTCAAGTCCTCATATGCATTATTTTCTATGACCTCCGTCTTCATACCCAGGTGTTCCTCTGGATGATGCTGTCTTGTCTTCATCCATTTTGGTCTCTTCACTTGTTGTGAATGAGGAATAACCCATTGATGGAGGTAGTGTTTCACAACCAACATGCACTCTCATTCATTAAGAGTATGAGTGGGAGCTTGAGCATCAACACTCAGTGAAGGATGACTCCCTTCCATCTGAGCCCCCTTCGTTCTTTCCTAACATCGTTCATGAACGTGCCATCCATGATTTCGCATTTGTGTCTTCATTCACGGATGCACCCATTGTTTCTCTTTCGCATGACACACTGTATGTTTTCCCATCATCGAACAACAGAGAGAACCAATCATTCACTGGAAATCCACATGATCTTTCATCTACTTTTTCCGGAATTGTAGAGGTTGAACATCCTTCCTCCTCATCCACCCCTCTATGTGATTCATCAAACCATGAGGATGCTGACCAACGTACTGAATTTTCTGATCTTGGTTGTCGTCATCTCTTCACCTCATCGTTCTATCACAATGTTTATTCACTCGTTGTTAATCCATCTAAGCCACTAGTCTACGAAGATCCATCTGTCAACGAATTTGAAACTGCACAAACCATCGAGGCACTTCAGCCTGAGCTGATGGTTATGTCAGGCCCTCGCTGTCTTGAAATTGGTTTCGCTTCCAATCAGAAAATTGTTCAAACACTCAAGGTTCCTCATCACTCATCTGTATCCAATCAATGTCAATCTAACACTCAAATTTTACTTCCTCCACTCGAACTACACGATCCCATTGCTCATGCATTGGAGGAGTCCTACATTGCAAGCACTCGTGCGCGACACAAGTTATCCTTGTTTCTTTCATTTGCTTGTATGTCACAGTCAGGTGTGTGATTATGCTTCAAAGTTGCACGTTGTGTCACACAACACCATGATAAGTCTGTGGATTTCCTATCATCCACATGCACTCACTTATGTCCCATGCACACTTTGAATCAGGAAGTGTGGTTGTCTTCATTTTTATATCTTTCTTGTTTTTTGGTTCGCACAACTAGGTTGCTCGTGGATCAAGCCTTCACCAACATGGGTCTACCAATGCATTGGTGGCCGCACTCGAGGTATCACCTCACATGATCAGTCCCATGTACCGTTAGCGTAGGAGTAGGAGTAGTGTTTTATTTCCATTGTTTGCTTGCATGCTTGTTTTCTTACGTGCTTTGTTTTATTGTTTGTTTTCTTGATTTTTTGTTTACTTACTTTGCTTTCATTTTTTCTTTTGCTCTTGCTTTGCTCTCTTGATTGTTAGTTCATTTTCTTATTTCATTCATAGGTCAGTTTTGCATGAAAACATATATGACGCTTGAAGCGAGCCGGGTAAAGTACAAGAGGGCTTGTACAACTATCAATACTTGGTTATCTGTCATCTTGCCCCTACATGATGAACTTGTTACTTTTAGTCCATCATACGTCGAAGGAAAATACATATTGTTCGATGTGAACCTTGGTGTAAACACAACTCTTGCGTGCTAACTAGTGTCACCTTCTCTAGTTGATTGTTTTTGGGTTAACACTTGTCAACTCAGTGAAGTAGAGGAACGTAAGTGGGAAAACCTTAACAGGCACGTCAGAGATAAAATAAACTACTTCACTACTAGAAAAAATTCTTCTTCTCTCAATAATTTAGGATCCCTCTTTCGCCTCTGAAATGAATAAGTGCTATGCACAGTGAAAAATTAAAAAATGAAAAGTTGAAAATTCAAAATAAAAAATGAATAAGGCGAAAGAAGAGAATGTCTTCCTCCACAAGGAGGTGATGCAAGTAACTCCACCGGGGTAATGACCAAGCTCGTTGGCAGCGGAGCAATGGTTGTGTTCCTTTGTGACTCCATGAGGGTATTGTCTAGGCCTGCTGGAAGTGGAACAACACTAGAGATGAAAATAAGACTCTAACGACTATATTGCTTGTGCACTTAAATACCCCTCAACCCCAATCGAAAACAACTATGTGTCCTTGGCTTGGAATGTGTTTCAATCGACAAAGGGTTTGGCAGATGCGACACCTTACAATCAAGTTATTGTGAAACAAGGATGAGTTGAAAAATGAACAATATTTCTGGAGGTGTTAGACTTGCTTTTCACAAACAAGGTCCATTCAGAGAGCTGGAGTTCTACTAGTGTGTCGCCAAGTGTTGTAGCTGCTACAACCACCCTCCAAAAAATTTCATTAGCCTCATTTTAGAGCTTCCCTTTTAACCTTCACAGCAGCTTGCCTTGCTTCACCAAATTCACAACCTTTATTGTCTTTCTTGCACAAAGGTAGCTTGTCAGTCACAACTTAATCCATTCCCCTCAAAGAATGTTCACTGAGACTTGTTCCAGCTGCAAGCTAAGTAGCTTCCCCTTGAAAATTTCTCATTTCTGGAGGGCAACCAACCTCCCCTCTAGAAATTGTGCAATCCTTTCTGGCAGCTTCTTGGGCTTCTGGATTGCACAATCCTACTTTCCAACACTCCCAACAGGATTTGTACAAATTTCCCAAACAAGGCTGCTGAAACAAGAATTTGTGCAAATCTGGGGGGGAGTCAGCTGCTTTGCCTAGAAATTGTGCAAATCTCTTGGGCATCTAGCCCAACTCCCAGCCAAAAATGCACATTTTTCTCCAGTTGTCGAGCAGTCTCTTGCATGTGTAACTGAGATGACCAATTCCCTTCAGGACTAAACAAAACAGACTCACATGCATGGGATGCTTCTCCCAATGCAATATGCAAAGGCATCCCTTGTTTCAGGGATGTATTTTCAGTAGCTTGAGGTTACATGCAAAGAGCAATTCTAAGACCTCCCACTAAGTGTAGCTTCCCCTAGATTCGTGGTATATGCGTCGCAACCTCTATGTTATAAAAACTGATCAACCAAACACTGTAGAGCTCCTTCCTCACATCAACCTTCTAGCTCTGACATCCCACATCACATCTAGGAGCAATTAACACATTCAACTCAACTGCTTTTGGGTAAACCCACTTCCCATGCCTTGTGCTGCATTTCTATTGCTTTTTGTGTTTTCACTTGTAGAAGTATTGTTTGCTTTATTTCTTTGAACACTTTCTATCATTTACATATATACTAGCTTTTCCTAGCTCTGTTTCAGTTTTCGTTGCTATCTCACTACTATCGCATGCATGAAACTATTTTGCATGGATGTTCACCCAACCAGTGAACTGCCTCACCCACATGCATGTTGATATGTTTGCTGAATATTTCATTTATGGTTTGTATGCACTGTCAATCACTTCTTCTATCACTTAGTGTCGCCATGCATTTACTGTCTTGGTTGCTTTCAGTTGCCCATCGGCGAGTCGGGCCAAACTTGGCCCAGACTCTGCCTTCACCAATGCTACATTCTGTAATCTAGGAAAGAAAGGCTCACCTTCCTTTCTAGATTTGCACATTCCCACCCAGCCCTACCCTCCAGGACTTTTTTGAGCATCTCTGGATGATAGTGGCTGCTTGGCCCAAGAAATTGTGCAAATTTGTTCATGGGCTAGCAGTCCTTCCCAGATGGAATTGTGCATTGCGTAATCCTAGCAGTGAGCAATCAGAATGGACAGTGTGTTACACAGTTCCAGTAGTCAGCCAGTCTCCCAGTAGCCCAAACTGTGCCTTGTGCAGTCTTGGTAGTTAGTCTCCCGACCGCGTGACCAAAATTACACAACCATCATGATCATGCACCTAGGAATGTTGCAAGTTAGCTCTCATGTTCATTTTGGTTTTCGACAGAGAGATTTCTTGCCATGAGTGTTTCCATGTCAAGAGGTATCCCAGGTGTTCATTTGCCTCTCAACAGTATAAGTACAATGGTTTCCAGGAGATCAGAGACAAAGACATCATTCAAAGAACACTTGGGCTTGTAGTCAATCAAGTGTCCATGGACTTACCTACCCACGAAGACATCAAGTTGTTCGTAGACAAGGATATCAAGATATGACAATAGCAGCATCACATCGAGCAACATCATGAATTGCAGTTGAAAACAACATACCAAATGCAACAATTGCAAGAGGATGGTTGTTGACAACACAGATGTGGAACAAGGTTGCGAGCTCAAGAAGGTACATTGATGATGAAAGAAACTTTGGGGACTCCATCTATGAAGTGACAACTTGAAATGAAGATCACACAAAGGTAGAAGATGGAACAAGGAAGGAGTTGCATGTGTTGAAGTAGCAACTCAGGAAGAACACGAAGCTGCACAGGTAGACGAATGAGTTGCAAGATGAATATGAACAATAGTGGGTGCAACATGCACTCATGGATGAAAATCCGCGTGTACAAGTTATGAATCCATCTCAGCAGCTCACATAGAGCATACATGGTGAGAAGTGTTGTTGATCGCATGCAAGGGATTCAGAAGCATGCATGTCATTGAATTGAGGCTTCTGTAATCCATATCATGTTTATGAGAGATTTTTCGGCGTAAATCACATGATATTTCATTTGTCGATGCATTTCGAACCAACCAGTGTGGTTCATTGTGAGGACAATTTGAAGAATCAGATATAGCTTTACATGTTAAATAGTCAGAGCAGAACATCCAATGACTATAATTCTTGACCAGGTAACGGCTATATTGACTAACAGCTAAATTTGACCAAGAAATGTTTGGTTGGACTAGACTAGGGGCATAACCTTTATTTAATTAAATAAATTAATTCAATTTGATTATTAAATTGATAGTTAGTTATATTCTTATTAACAAATATGAATATAGAAGTTTTAACTATTCTATAAACTTTTAATTATAAATATATATTAAAATAAATTAATTTTAAATTGCTAGTTAGTAATAAAAGTTACTAACTAAATATAAATATATAAATATTAGAGCGATTTAAGGGTTAGAAAGAATATTTTAAATAATTTAAATTTAATTAATTTTTTATTTAAGTATTAGATTAACATATTATCATAGATTGATTTCAAGATTTTTTTATTTGATTAGATAATTGAATTAAATTAAACAAGTTAATTTAATTTGATTATTAAAATGATAGTTAGATATATTCTTATTAAACTAAAAGTTAAAGGGCCATATGAATATAGAAGTTTTCAACTATTTTATAAATTTTTAATTAAAAATATATATTAAAATAAATTGATTTTAAATTAATAGTTAGTTATAAAAGTTATTAACTAAATATAAATATTAAAGTGATTTGTGGGTTAGAAAGAATATTTTAAATAATTTAAATTTAATTAATTGTTTATTTAAGTGTTGAGCGCACACATGCAATCCAACTCATTGGACAGACTCACCAAGGTGAAGGCAAGAAGCAAGTCCAACTCGGGCTGACCATGTACTTCAACAAGTCGATGTGCATGACCACCAGCACATACTTGAAGATCAACATAGACACTATGCATCAGTGTGTTGTTGGTTCAACCATACCCAAGAAGACCATGCACTTGTTAGCACACGAGTTGGATGAAGGGGCTGAACCAATGCACTGGATGTGACAGAGGCAAGAATTCACTTCAGTGAGATGTCACCATGAGGTGCATGCACATCATCGCGGCCAACCAAGCTTGGCAACCACTCACCACCTTCACCTTCACAAGCATGTTAAATAGTTGGTCTCATCACAGTGGACTGAGTTTCAGTGATGTCTTGTAAGGCTTTCTCAAACCATGTTGCCTCACATGAGTACATGCTCATTGTAATGTTGAGTCATGTCAAGTGTAAGTCAAGTGTCAATGGTTGGACGTAATAGCCATAGAGTAGGTGAAGAGTCATGATGGTTGTTGAATTTTCACAAAGGGGAATGTCAAGGCTCACCCCACCATTTGCTATAAATAGTCCCTCATAACTCATTGTAGAGGCTTTTGGTCAGCCAAGCTTCTACTAAGACTCTCTTGAGGAAGGCTTGGAGATTACTGTAACATGCCTTGGCTTCTCCACTGCCCGGAGCTAGTACATCTCTTTGAAAGAGTAGGCAGATGTGGCTGTAACATTTCACCAATGGGGCTAGAAAGTTTACGTGGATGTATTGTATAATTGGAACTTACTATTTATATAATAAGAGCCAACACATTTTCATGCATATGTTGTTATTGTAGTTGGACTGGTTAGGTTGTGTTAATGATATATGTGGCTTAACTTAAGTATTTGTGTATGAACTGATTCACATGCAATTATATGAATGTTGTTGTAAATGTGTTGTATATGCTATTAATGATGTCACTCTCCGTGTCGACTGCCATGCGAGACACTAGACAAACGTTTCACATGAAAATTGATGTAACAACCATTGCAATGATTCAGACTCATCCGTGAGTGCTATACATGTTATCTTACCTTGTATGTTGTGACTAATGCATCCGAGTGGACTTCTCCACCGGAAGCTATGTATGTCCTTTTGTGTTGTGTGTTCATAGCTCAGTTGGGACTGATCACTTTCAACGTGGAACTCATCTTCACATTTTTCTCCCCCTTTTATGTTAGAACCTCTCATACATCTTTCTTGATTCACTTTAGCAGTCACACCCTTGCTAATGACAGAGTTACCATACTTGCCTCTTTGTGACATCGTGGTCAAGGAATTACCTTACGACCGAGTGCTCGGACACCTACACCAAACGGTTTGAGGTCTAATTAGGACTTCTTACTGGGGAGATCCCCTTGACATGTTGGTGGGTCCACCAACATGAACAAATACTATCGTTTATATTCATAAAACAATTTCTGTAGTGTTAAAGGGTTTGATCCCACATATGGTACTATGGTTTTACCTATGATCTAAGGTGTATATGCCATAACTCCACTTCATGACTACTGAAATAATCAATGGAATACCCTCGAGAATTCCAAACAATGGACGCACTAACTCCAACGCTGAGGAGACTAGCTGGCACAACGAATTCATCACTACCCACCTTCTTGAACTAGCCTTACACATCCAAGGTAAGCCTACGACAAGAGACACTAGTGTCGTTCCGAGGTAACCGCCACATCTCATTCCGTTTGCCACAATTATTGATTCAAAATTTCATGGTGGCGATGAGCTCTGATCTAGCACGTCGTAGGTTTTTCTTGCAAGGTTTGATACAGTCACAAGTCGCTCAACCTTTCCTTCGTCAAGTCGTTTCTAAAAATACCGGCAAGTTATTAACAGTAAGAAAACTCGGCATTCTCTGGTAAGTTTTATTTGGTTACTATAAGGTCTTAATCACATATCATATCTAACTTAGGATTGATACATTTTGACATCACTAACATGATTACTTAATGTCTTTTCGTTGCTCACACCGTTCATTAATTTTGTGGCACTCGACATTGTCAAATTACTAATAAGGGTTTTCTCTTGTGTGATTTCTTCTCCTCAAGGTTTAGTTTCTATATGAAAAATATTCTGTACATTTATTTTTCTTTAGTTCTCTAGGACTCTCGTAATCACAGCAGCAAAGAAGAATGGGACCAGAAATCCACCCAGTGGTAAGACTCGCGTCTTCGAAGGTCGGTCATTCTTCTATTCCAATTGTTTTCTTGTAACCCTTTTAGGTTTGTGTCTAAGTTATTATTAGATTATGTTTTTCCGACTCTCTTCTCATGGATAATATTCTTCCCTTCTGTTGTGCATGATATATGAGGACTCGGTGTAGTCAGGCTTCTAACCGTAACCTCCTTCCCACTTTTTAGAAAACTTTTCACAAGGCAGACAAGTTTTTTCTCTAAGACATCCTTCTTAAGGTTTAATATGTATTATTTTTCACTTACAGGTCTCATTGCTCAATTTGGTTCAGTCATTTGAATTTGATAGCCTTAAGTTGAGGGTATTTTTTCACTGTTCCAGTTCTTTAACAAACATTAGTCAAAAGGTTGTTTGTTTGTTGGTTTATTTGTTTGTTTGTTTTTTTTTTTCTTTTGGAACAATTTTGTTTTAAGTATCGGGGGGTTACGCAGTGCATTATATTAGATATAATTTTTGGGATTCAACTACGTTAACTAAGTCATTCACGTATGACCATTTCCATGAGAGGTAGTCGTAAGTGACTAATTTCTCATGATTTGAATAGTTCACTTAGCACTCATTGCATCGGGTGATGCTCAGAGGGGTGAAGAAGTGGGATTGAAACTAGTGAAATAAATCACATAGCGTCAATCATCACTTTCGGGGCTTATCTAGGACTTCCCGTGAGGTCACCCATCCCAGCCTCTGGCTCAAGCGCGCTTAAGTGTGGAGTTTTCCCACAATCAAGCCCACTTAGCTTGCTACCCCATTTGAAAAAACTTAGCAAGTATTGTGCCTCATCAACCATTCAAGTAGAGATCCCTTCACTCTTTTTGAATTTAAGTATCGGGGGGTTTACGCAGTGCATTATATTATATATAATTTTTGGAATTCAACTGTGTTAAGTTAGTCATTCACGTATGACCATTTCCATGAGAGGTAGTCGTAAGTGACTAATTTCTCATGATTTGAATAGTTCACTTAGCACTCATTGCATCGGGTGATGCTCACAGGGGTGAAGAAGTGGGATTGAAACTAGTGAAATAAATCACATAGCGTCAATCATCACTTCCGGGGCTTGCACCCGGTAACGAGCACTTCCCGGGAGGTCACCCATCCTTAGATCGCCTCTGGCTCAAGCGCGCTTAACTGTGGAGTTTTCCCCACAATCAAGCCCACTTAGCTTGCTACCCCATTTGCAAAACCTTAGCAAGTATTGTGCCTCATGAACCATTCAAGTAGAGATCCCTTCACTCTTTTTGAATTTAAGTATCGGGGGGTTTACACAGTGCCTTATATTAGATATAATTTTTGGGATTCAACTGCGTCAAGTAAGTCATTCACATATGACCATTTCCATGAGAGGTAGTCGTAAGTGACTAATTTCTCATGATTTGAATAGTTCACTTAGCACTCATTGCATCGGGTGATGCTCAGAGGGGTGAAGAAGTGGGATTGAAACTAGTGAAATAAATCACATAGCGTCAATCATCACTTCCGAGGCTTGCACCCGGTAACGAGGACTTCTCGGGAGGTCACCCATCCGAGATCGCCTCTGGCTCAAGCGCGCTTAACTGTGGAGTTTTCCCCACAATCAAGCCCACTTAGCTTGCTACCCCATTTGCAAAACCTTAGCAAGTATTGTGCCTCATCAACCATTCAAGTAGAGATCCCTTCACTCTTTTTGAATTTAAGTATCGGGGGGTTTACGCAGTGCATTATATTAGATATAATTTTTGGGATTCAACTGCGTTAATTAAGTCATTCACGTATGACCATTTGCATGAGAGGTAGTCGCAAGTGACTAATTTCTCATGATTTGAATAGTTCACTTAGCACTCATTGCATCGCGTGATGCTGAGAGGGGTGAAGAAGTGGGATTGAAACTAGTGAAATAAATCACATAGCATCAATCATCACTTCCGGGGCTTGCACCCGTTAACCAAGACTTCCTGGGAGGTCACCCATCCGAGATGGCTCAAGCGCGCTTAACCGTGGAGTTTTCCCCACAATCAAGCCCACTTAGCTTGCTACCCCATTTGCAAAACGTTATCAAGTATTGTGCCTCATGAACCATTCAAGTAGAGATCCCTTCACTCTTTTTGTTTTAGTTTAATTCGTGAGAGGAGGAAACCAACATTCATTAAACATTGAACATTTTTGTTTCTTTGTATATACTATTTTCCACCATTTCTATTCAAATAACTCCATAACTTCGCAAGACTGCAATATATTAGTGATGATTTATTGTATTTTTTTCATGGCATGAAGCATTGTATTATGAGCATTCGAATTTATATTAATATATTTGGCATTTGGAGCTAGGGTGTTCTGGTAATATGATAACCATTTCGTGGCATTTTTCTATTTTCAAATATAAATTTGTTTGGCATCAAATAACACTTCTTTCTCTATTTTCTTTCACAGTTCCCAAAACAAAATTAGAAATCCTCATCTTATACCATTGTACGAGCCTGATGTTAAATATATCGTTTCCTTATAAACACAATGCTCTATGATTTTTTTAACTAAGGTTTCACTCTAGTTTTTCACTTGCTCCTAATAATTACAATTGAGCTAGGCGGATGGGTTTAGCTACCTGTCCATGAGCCCTAACCCTTAAAAAAATTAAAAAAACTATTCACCCTCTGCCAACGAAAACGAATTTCAGTTTTTGTATTATTTTCAAATTTTCCACAATTAAATACAAGTTTAAATACCATACGGAATAATATTATCTTCTTACACTCAATAATTATTTTTTTCATAAATTGGAATGAAAGCATGATCTATTTCTGCAATGCCAAAAGTTATCTTCTGTCATGTTTTCCTATCAACATAACCAGATAAAATCTCATATTTATCACGAAGAATATAATTTCTTCCCCTTCACCTTTTACCATGTTCTACGTAGTGTACACTTCTTCCAATTTATAATTCCTGCACCTTCAACCTGCATTTTCCATAGCGCTTGTATACATTGCATGATTTTTGTTCTTCATGAAAACTATAATCTACATCACCAGTCAATATGATAGATATAGAGTTTAATTTATAGAAACTTATCTTATAGCATGTTGAAAAATATGCCAATGCCTTCCTACGCCTCTCGACCATTAGTTAGTCAGAAACTAGCTTACCCCCAAGCCATTGTCTCTTCGACAATTTTTTCGTTGTTTCTCTCATGGGAAAGACATTCTCATATTATCCTTAGGAGATATTATGCCTTTCATGGGCTTTACCAGACTTATCTCCCATGGTCTTAGGTCACTATTTCACTTTTTTCCCTTAATAACCTATTTTTTTCCAATCCCTTTGGTTAACAGTAGTTTTCTCCTACCGTTAACCCTCGTCCAGCCATTTTTTTCCAGTTACATTTCCCTTTTTCCTTGGATAACCGTTCTTTCCCATAGCCTTTTTTTTTTCTTCCTCCGTGACACACCCACTCTTCACTGAGTGGCGTTGGTTATTTCCCAACAATTATATGACTTATAACAGCAAAAATAACATACATTCATTATCATCATCATTTTTTTTGATGTAATGAAACATACCATACACATAATTTTAATAAATATTCTCCAACTATTTTCACAAACAATTTCTATTTAACAAAATTGATGGCTATCCAAGTCCACCGTAGTATTTAACTTTTTAACTACTTAAAAAGAAGCATAAACAAAGAATAAATAAAAGAGAAGTAGAGTCCTCCGTGAAATTACAAATTCCATCTTCCATATCCTATTATGTCCTCTATTGCACCATACTAGAGCAATAAGCACACTAACCTATCTCCATATAGTACCTATAGCTGGAAGTATCAACTACCTTAAACAATTTTCTATAGTAGGTCAATAGTAGTTTCCATCACTCAACTAGCGGAGAATGGTTTAATATATCCCATGTTTTAGAGGGTAAAAAATGGGCAATACCTCTATCCACCCTAACAAATCTAGAGTCAACTAGATACTCGATGTTTTCAACCTCCAAGCATGTTAATAAAACTATGGTCAACACCCTATATTAAGCCATATTGTGTAACTACTATTCTTACGCCCACATCATTGAAAACAAAATTGAAATGATTTGCGTACTTTGTAAAAACTACAATTACGATAGACTAATGTAATATTTGAAATCATAAATGAAAAGTAAAACTTATAGTATACATTATTTTCTTAATATTTGTGACATCTACGTTTTCCTCAAACTACCATCATTTATCTATTATATAGCTCCTTAGCATATAATTTGTCTTATTGATACCTCATATACTTCCAGAGGTATCACTAATTTCATAAAAAATTGTATGTTTATGTACGCCGTGCCTCATATATACTATAAATTTATAACAAAATTTTGAACTAGTATCCCCTTGATAAAATTCAAGATTTTAATTTTAATGTTTAAATAATTCGCATAATTGATAGAAGATTCCCTAAATTGATAGGGTGCATAGATTAATTCAATACATTAATGGACAACTTTACCTTATCTTCTTAATGTCTATATAAACTATTTAGTGAGAAGTTTAACACCATATAAAATGAAAATTTAATATATGAAAAATATGTAATATGTGAATAATAACATAACAATTTTTATTGCAACACAGAATGAATACATAAAATCATCCCATATGTATATGAGATATAACTCAAAAGCCATAAAGGTAGAAAACCACTACTTTTCTATTATTGTGATGTAAAGGAAAGCTCCTACTTTCTTACTACATCCAAATTTTTATGCAAGGAACAACATGTTGGTTTACTTGGTCATTAATTTTGCATACATCCATCTATACTCTATCTCTTGTCCCCTTCTAATCTACTTCACATTTGCTTCATATGTTCCAAGTAACTCACAAACAATTCACTCTCACATGTTCTCTAACTCTCTAAGATCTTGACGCAGGCAGGGCTTGCAATACCCAGGGTCTTTCACATTTTGTGCATATAAGAATGCATCTCAGCTTTTTTCCCAAATCAAAACTTCAATAGTTGGCAAATTCACACAATACCATTCCTCTGTAACAACTTATCTTGCGAGCGCTATTCAAACTAATTCCATTCGATTTAAACATACCTGTGTTATCAAGCATTGTCCATCCTCCAGCTCAAACTCTCCTTTTAACACTGTCATTAACCTCAAAGCTCATCCATACAATCACTTCATTCAGGATTCGGTCCATAACTTTACTGTGCCCTTCAATCTTTAACAATTGGTTAGCCAGCCAATTCACACAAATCATTGGATTAACTCTAGGAGCGCTTTACACAAATCCATGATGTGCCCCTTACCAAGCTCAAATCTAAACAATAGAATCCAAATTTCATACCTGTTTATCCACCAATAACACAGGTTCTTTGTAATACCAATTCACCCTCTGTAGTTGCTGTGGAACTATAATCTCAAATGCCAGCATTTGATCTCAAACCTTCTGGCGCTAAGGCAGTACATTCAGACATAAGAAATCGATGTTTAAAATCGATTTCACTCAAGAGTTAATCATAACTCTCTCTGCTCCGAATTAACTTCCTAGACTCCAATTTCTTTGTTGTATTCCAAGACCAACAGCCCTTTCCTGCAATTACAATCAACTAATACACAGAGTTTAGTTCTGCGTTTCATAAGCTCTGCGTTTTAAACTACTCTTCAGTCGATCTGCTGCAATATATACACACACAACTCTGCGTTGGATTTAAACAAATTCATCCGACCGCTTTTCACCAATCAGGAACATAGATTTGCAGATCCTGAACCTGCAATTTGAATTCAAACATGATTTTACACACAACAGCTCAATCAAAATTCCATTAAACGATTTCACCTCCCTCAAGTCGAATTTCCAAGTCCAATTGAGCTCCGTTTGAACATCTACGTCTTGTACACAACCGGATCACTCAATATCACTGGCGTAGTCAACAACTATGTATTTTAATACAGAACCGATGCAATTTTAAGTTCTCCTGAAAACAGCTTCAATAACGTGGTCATATATCAGGTCAACCTTTATTCTTGGACAGAAGACCAACACATTAATAATAGTGATTCACAATTTGTTCATACCCAATTCAGCGCAATTAACAGTGATTATTTAATCTGCGCCAAATCAATGCTCCAACCCTTCAATGGTTTATAGTTCATTTAACACATTATGCAACAGTGAAATCCATCCATTATTGATGTCACTGAATTACACAAGTTTTTCTCAATAACCAACGACCCTCACAGAACAGAGTTTTTACATACAGAGTTCCACACCAAGCTACAGAATCAATGCCTTACAATACATCCTTTATGCAGAGATTTAATGCCATTTTACACTCAATGATTATACATGGCGGTTACCACTCAAAATAAATGTAAATTCAAGCCCATTGATCATTTCTTCATTAATTCAACAATGCCATGAACTTCAGAAATCAAATAAACAGTTTCTCCATCAATCAACCAATGTATGTATAATCTGAAACAAAACAATGACTTACAAACTTTTGTTGGCCGATATTCTAATTCGGTGGCCCTTTGCAAATTGCCCGAAGGCTCCCAAGCAGAAACCCCTGCTTTCTATTTCCAATCTCTCCCCCTCTACAACTCACAATCTCGCTAATCTATACAAATTGATTTGAACCAATTTTGGTTCATATCCCTTTAACCACTCAACAAAATCCCCAAATATCTCAACACCCCTATAATCTAGATTTTATCCCTAAAATCTTGAAACTAAATCTATCTTAGGCTCATAATTAATTCTTAAATATCCCAAGTCTAATTTCTCTCATGTTTTCCAATTATTTGGAAACATTACAAATCCTCTCAAAATCTCATAAATATTTACATAAAATTAATAATTTCTCAAAAACATGAAACCCCTAGATTTAAATAAAATACAAAGTATTTTCCCGAGTCTATGCTCCTGCATCAGACTCCCAAGGTAGAAAATGATCATGATCTCCAAATCATGTGTTTTAAATCTTTGTCTGCCTGGATCCCACATTTTGTTTTGCAAGTTATCATCAATTTTTGCTATCGTATGCTGCTTTTCTACAGGTCTCCATATCTTTTGTTGTCTTGCTCCACTAGCTGCACTTTCACAATCTGTCTCTATCTTCATTTTGTTGCTGTTGCTTCTTCTCTTTCTTGCTGATGTCTTCCTCTGAGACACTTTCAACATGATGCATCTCATTAATTCAATTTCTTTGTCCAATAAATCTTCAAACTGCTGATTTTTTGTTGCCTGCTGAGCTAAGACGGCTTGCTCAGTTCTTATTCCTATGCTTGTTTCCGTTCTTACCTTCTCATTTCTTACTGCCACCCAATCATCCATGCCCTCTTGTCTTCTACAACAGAAAACTTCTTCCTTGCCTTTTCCTATCAGCAACTTACTGGACTAGTACATTGTGTACTCCTTTCTGCTATCTTCATCTCTATGCATCTGCAACTCCCAATTTTGAAATTGAGATTCTTTCTGCACTGATCATTCAGCATCCTTTCCAGCAACATAATGTCCTCATCCCATGGATTAGAAATTTCCACAGAATTCTCGTCTTTCTCCTTCATTTGACTGCTCAACTGAGTCAAATGTCCTTCAACACCTGCGATAATACCTGCATTGACAAAACACTTGTTAAAACAAAAATCATAAGGCATCAGTGCCTTACTTCCCTTTTCCAGCACCTCAGTATGTTGTTCTGAATTCTCCCTCTCAATCAGCACATCAGTATGTTGATTCTCTCTTCCCAAAGAATTCTCTAAAGAACTCTCAAGACTATCAACTAGTCTTCCTCTCATACCATCTGTTTCCATGATGTCTTTCTCCTCTTGTTCACTATACTGAACTCTTTCTTCTGCAATCTCCCTATCATACTCTGGATTCTCCAACAAGTATTCCAACAATGCAATTTCTCTGTGGCATTGTTGAAGCATACCATCATCACTTATAGTCCCTGCATTCACACACAAACTTTCAGTTTGAAAATCATAAAGTTCAACAGTCTCAACTGTTGCTTCACTTATCCGTGCTACAGACTGATCCACTTCTTCTGCATCCATAAGAACTTCCTCTTGTGCTGTAATAGTTTCACAAGATTGCACATCCTCCTCAGTAAAACCTGTAATCACATCACAATTGTCAGCTACAAAAATACACGGTTTTACATTATCCAGCTGATCTGGATTTACCCAATAACTCAAGAAATCATCAATGATCTTCTCCTCTATTTCACCAATGGAAACCTCCACTTTCAACTCAGCTGCTCTGAGTTCTTCATGACTCAACTGTATACTCATCATCTGCTCGAGCTTCTTCAGCTCTTCTGTTAACTGCATGTTTATCTGTTGATCTCTTTTCTGTTGTAGCCTCTGCCACTTCACTCTCTTCCTCATCAGCAAACCATGTCTCTGGTCTTCCACATTTTCCCGTAACAACTCCATCAATAGCTCAAGATGAACTGCTATCTCAGCTTTCTCTTTCTCATACTCTTCCTGAGTCAATTGCTATCTTATGCCATTCGCCTTGGCATATTTCTTCTCTTTTCTATTGTGGCCTCTTTCTGAACCTCTGCTTTCTCCTTTATGACTTTCAGTAGTCATCTCCTTCGCCATGAGTTTCTCACCCATGAGTTGCATCAAGCCTCTACAACAACAAACTCTCTTGCTGCCACTTACCTCACCAATCCTTTCCTCTGGATCTGGTCTTTTGGTAATCACCGGTCCTCTGCTGGAACCTTTTGAGCATTCTCCACTGCTCCTTCAGGCTTCTCTCATCTACAACTTTCAAGAACACACTTGTCCTTTTCATTCAACCTCTGTTGAATCTTTAGGTTATGCCACATTCACCTAGAATCCCTTGCTGGACTCCTTAATCACTGCACTTCAGCTGCGATCTACTTCTTCCCGCTAAGATTTCTTCACTATGCCTGTAAATCAAATTATCGAAGCATAACCTTTAAACCAGAGATAAATAATACATGTCAGCTCACCTTTCAAGATCCTGTTGATCTTGTTTCACTTCCTCAACTGCACTACATCTCTGTGCTGCAATATTCATTAGCTTCAAAATCTGATCTTAACACATGCAATTAATTTAACTTAAAAACTTGAATATTCAAACAGAGCTATTCCAGCTCTGATACCAAAAATGACACAGGCAGGGCCTGCAATACCCAGGATCTTTCACATTTCATGCATATAAGAATGCATCTCAGCTTTTTTCCCAAATCAAAACTTCAATAGTTGGCAAATTCACACAATACCATTCCTCAATAACAACTTATCTTGCTAGCGCTATTCAAACTAATTCCATTCGATTTAAACATACCTGTGTTATCAAGCGCTGTCCATCCTCCAGCTCAAACTCTGCTTTTAACACTGTCATTAACCTCAACGCTGATCCATACAATCACTTCATTCAGGATTCGATCCATAACTTTACTGCGCCCTTCAATCTTTAACAATTGGTTAGCCAACCAATTCACACAAATCACTGGAATAACTCCAGGAGCGCTTTACACAAATTCATGATGCGCCCCTTACCAAGCTCAAATCTAAACAATAGAATCCAAATTTCATACCTGTTTATCCACCAATAACATAGGTTCTTTGTAATACCAATTCACCATCTGTAGTTTCTGTGGAACTATAATCTCAAATGCAGCATTTGATCTCAAACCTTCTGGCGCTAAGACAGTACATTTAGACATAAGAAATCGATGTTTAAAATCGATTTCACTCAAGAGTTAATCATAACTCTCTCTGCTCCGAATTAACTTCCTAGACTCCAATTTCTTTGTTGTATTCCAAGACCAACAACCCTTTCCTGCAATTACAATCAACTAATACACAGAGTTTAGTTCTGCGTTTCATAAGCTCCGCATTTTAAACTACTCTTCAGTCGACCTGCTGCAATATATACACACACAACTCTGCATTGGATTTAAACAAATTCATCCGACCGCTTTTCACTAATCAGGAATGTAGATTTGCAGATCTCGAACCTACAATTTGAATTCAAACATGATTTTACACACAACAGCTCAATCAAAATTCCATTAAACGATTCTGCCTCCCTGAAGTCGAATTTCCAAGTCCAATTGAGCTCCGTTTGAACATCTACGTCTTGTACACAACCCGATCACTCAATATCACTGGCGCGGTCAACAACTATCTATTTTAATACAGAACCGATGCAATTTTAAGTTCTCCTGAAAACAGCTTCAATAACGTGGTTATATATTAGGTCAACCTTTATTCTCGGACAGAAGACCAACACATTAATAATAGTGATTCACAATTTGTTCATACCCAATTCAGTGCAATTAACAACAATTATTTAATCTGCGCCAAAGAAATGCTCCAACCCTTCGATGGTTTACAGTTCATTTAACACATTATGCAACAGCGAAATCCATCTATTATTGATGTCACTGAATTACACAAGTTTTTCTCAATAACCAACGACCCTAACAGAACAGAGTTTTTACATACAGAGTTCCACACCAAGCTACATAATCAATGCCTTACAATACATCCTTTACGCAGAGATTTAATGCCATTTTACACTCAATGATTATACATGGCGGTTACCACTCAAAATCAATGTAAATTCAAGCCCATTGATCATTTCTTCATTAATTCAACAATGCCATGAACTTCAGAAATCAAATAAACAATTTCTCCATCAATCAACCAATGTATGTATAATCTGAAACAAAACAATGACTTACAAACTTTTGTTGGCCGATATTCTAATTCAGTGGCCCTTTGCAAATTTCCCGAAGGCTCCCAAGCAGAAACCCCTGCTTTCAATTTCCAATCTCGCCCCCTCTACAACTCACAATCTCGCTAATCTATACAAATTGAGTTGAACCAATTTTGGTTCATATCCCTTTAACCACTCAACGAAATCCCCAAATATCTCAACATCCCTATAATCTAGATTTTATCCCTAAAATCTTGAAACTAAATCTATCTTAGGCTCATAATTAATTCTTAAATATCTCAAGTCTAATTTCTCTCATGTTTTCCAATTATTTGGAAACATTACAAATCCTCTCAAAATCTCATAAATATTTACATAAAATTAATAATTTCTCAAAAACATGAAACCCCTAGATTTAAATAAAATACAAAGTATTTTCCTAAGTCTATTCTCCTGCATCACATCTAATGCATTTTTTCCCTTCCAAAATCACATTTTTTCTAAAGATATTTTGTTGGTTATTTCTATTCCACATAAGAATATGAAGTGAATAGGATTGACTCTTCACCTTCTACTCAGTCATTTCCAGACACTTTATATTTTGAATATTACAACAGAAATAAGTGCTTAAATAATATTCTCAACCACCTATGATGATTAAATACACCCACACCGACATAATTACAACATATACAAGAAAGTAACAAATTATAACATCATAACAAATATAAGACAATCACTCTCCAATCCAAGAAATATGCCTACAACATATGAAAGTAATGCATCACTCTCCAAGCCATATATGTGTTCTGCAACATCCTGTAACACTACTTATTCATGCCATTTCCTGACCAACCTTCAGTATTTCCTTGTCTATTATGGAGTTTTTCCTTTGTTTTCATGGAGTCCAGACTTTACCTTCCATCACAAGAGTTCTCATTCCTTTTCCTTTGCCTTGCATCATTATAATATCCTAAAACAAACTAGTCTTCAAATGAACCTTACATAAAACATATGCAAGAATTCGTCATCATCACATTATATATGTAAGCATAACTAAATACAACATAACCTCTTACTCTAAAACTTCATTGCAATACATACCATCTTGCTCATGTTGTTCCCTTGCTGCTCCTTTTCCATCACATATTTTTTTGCTCCCTTTACATCACATCTTAGGTTCTCTTTTTTTACTTCTTTTCCTTTCTTCCACTCCTTTTCCATCAATGACAAAAATTCCATCAATATCTCCCTTTCGAATTGATGTGAACACACTTCATACCTTAGCTTACCTCCCACATTGACATCAATGGAAAGAGTAGAATAAGAGATTTATCGAAACCACTATTTATGGTAGATAAGACTATATGCTCAATAAATGTTACAGTCAACCTTCTTACTACTAACCACATAAAAGAGGCCTCAATAATTATGGAAATTTGCTCCTCCTCATATGACTTCATTTCAATTACAAGGATATGCTTATAGCGAAGAATTTCTCTAGTGGGTTTTCTTCAAGATGTACCTACAATGTTTCATTAACATCAAAAATTCCTTTGATAGGTAAAGAATTAATAAAATATGCTTTATGTTTGCATTATGACTAATATGTTGTCCTTGATGGAAACCGACTTGATAAAGATGTCAAGATGATGAGTATACAGGAAAATACATATGTAACATATAGATTGGACAAAGTAATATCAATTCAGAGACAAACGAAGGATAAAGGTGATGTTTTAAGAAGTATATGTGGTTCGAGTGAACAAAGGTCATGTACATACCCAGGTTTGGTGAATCAAAGTCAAGTACAATTTCCGCACCATAATATTCTCCATACTAGGGGTCTTTATCATGGTATTCTCCCATAGTAATGAGCACGACAATGGATATTTGATCCTATCAAATAATACCATCATCATAACTACAAAATTGTCCTCAGGTATTGGCTAAGGTCTAAGCTATATAAGGAGATGGAGATAAAAGTGATAAGTGTGAATGTATTAGGCTATTGATCACTGATTTAATCTGAAATGAGTTGCAACAAGGAGTGTGATAATAGATCAAAATATATTTGAAATGACTATATATGGAATAATCTACTTTTGGTTTGATATATCTATGATGATGATTTTATGATGTTTATCTGTTATGGTGTATGTCGAGATTTGGGTTTAACTAGTGTTCTCGTGTGTAGCGAATGTTTGAACTCAGTAATTAGAAATTGGCATGGAGGTGTGCTTCAGAAAAAACTCTTACATATGTGGCCTGATTATAGATAATCATGTATAATTTATGTAGAATAAATAGATCTATACATGGGTGTCAATTATAAAAGGCACATACATATGCGAAAGTTCTTTATAAGAGTGACGTATATCTACTAGGGTTTTGTGGTGTGATCTAATGATAATGGTTATATATTCGGTTATGTTTGTTATTTTTTTTAGATGAAGTGTATTATAATTATCTGCCTTTGAGAGTAGTGTTTGGCATGAATTCAATACAAAGTAAAGTATTGACTTGTGATGATGCTGCTAGGCAATATTTTGTATTTGGTTCATTGATTTATGTTGGCTTCAATATATGTTTTGGTGATTGATTCATTGTTACAAGGATAAAGGTTGAGGTATCAATATTTTGAGATCATTACACGAGTATGCTTCAGGGGAAATGTGTATATACGTAGGTATGAGTGAGAACAATAACGTATATATTTTGACATGTGTTCAGACAATGTTTGAAGTGACAAAATCATGTTTGAGTGATGAACATTATGCAGTCTAGTAATTTGATTAAAGGGTATATAGTGATATAAGTTGGTTTGGTTGTTTGAATAAGTTAATTCTATGTATCACTTCATGATACACTTGGTTCGCTAATTAACTGATCTGGTACAGTGTTGGTTTCAATATTTTTGTCTAATATTTGGAATGGATCAAGTTTGAAGCATTATGAAAAGTGATCAACAAAGAAAAGAGGAAAAGCAGGTTTGTATCTCGATTCTAGTAGAAGCTGGAAAATGAGAGAAGGTTGTAGCCTTTTGTAGGTGGGTTCATGTGTACTAGTATGAGTCTACAATAGTACAAGTTTGTAATAAATTTTGATTTATAATAAAAGAAGAAGACAAAGACGAAAACAACAATGGTTTTTTCTCACATTGGGTCTCCCACATAAAAATTCTAGTGTTCATGTGTTGCTTGTGTGAGATGGCTTATTCTGTTCCTATTAGACATAGTTACTATTTAATTAATATTTAGTGAAGTACTGATATATTGGTTCAAGTTAAAAAAATGATGAATTAGCTTAAAATGTTAGTCAACTAGATATACGCTATTTGTATTCATCACAGTTGCGTACATATGGAGGTTTACTTCATAGAAATCACATACATAAATATGAATAAGAAAATAAAAGTTCAAGTAGTTTAAAATATTGATTCAACCACCCCGTCAGTATTTTTCCTAAAAATTAGAATCAAAACATGTCCTTCAGAAGAAGCTTGATTGCTTGAAGGAAGAGTCATGAAGATGAGAAACCAAGAGAGAGAAACTTCTATCAAAACACCATTATTTAATGGATCGAATATGGTTTTCTATAAACTCATAACAAGATCTTACCTAGAGTCATTTAGAGGAGATGTTTTGGGAATCATGGAAGGAGGCTACCAATATCCATCCCCCATCCCCAGAGACGATGCAAGAAACAAAAAGTATGATACCAATGCAAAGGTTGTCAATTCTCTATTAGGATGCTTGGTGGAATTATAATTTGTCAAATCCATGTGCTTGAATACTACAAAGGCTACATGGGACAATATCATTCAAATTTATGAAGGTGAAACCAAGGTAAAAGGTGAAAAACTTCAAACCCTTAGAATTCAGTATGAAACTCTCAGAACGTATAATGATGAAATTATTTCAAGTTTCTTTCTTAGGGTAGATGATATTGTTAATTCAATTATAAATATAAGTGGAAAAATAAAATAATCATCACTAGTTGAGAAAAAAATTATGGTCTCTAACCCCAAAATTCTATTTGAAAGTCTCTGCCATCGAAGAAATGCAGGATTTGAAGAACCTTACTATTGAACATCTTCATGGGATTTTAAAATCCTATGAAATTAGAAATGGAGGTTCTTCAGATATCAAAGAAGTTGCATTCAAAGATAATTCTAAGGGAAATGAGGAACTCAATGAATCAAGCTATGTATGAGATGAAGAATAGGAAAATTTTGTAAAGAAATTTCAAGTAGGAACTCATAGATGTAGAGGTAAGCTTCCTTTGAAATGTTTTGATTATGGAGGAGTTGGTCATTATGCTACTAAATTCCCTTATAAAGAAAACCATGAAACAGGGAAAAATTCAGCAAAAGTAAATTTTAGAGGAAGATTCAAAAACAAGAGAATCTTCTACACACATGAAGATAGTGATGATGTTTCAAATAGAAAAGAAGGTGAGTCCAGTCAAGAATATGAATTAATTATGGAATTTTAAGATAAATGTATTGATGATTCTCATGATGTCTTTATGGATTCCCTAGAAGAAAAGGATAATCTCATAGAAGAAATAACTCATTTTAAAATTTGTTTAGACTAATCTAAATTAGTAGAAAATGCTTTGATGAAACAAATCATAGAGAACGAGAGTCATAATGAAAAGTTAGAAATAGAAGTTGTAAGTCTAAGGAAGGAACTTGAGAAAACGAAAATTCTAAACCTTATATTTACTAAAGGGCATGAGACGTTAGAATAAATCATCAAAGTACAATTCTCTCCTCTTTTTAAAACAGGTCTCGGATGCAATGAAGAACCATGAAAGGCTGTAAAATATTTTGAAATAGGTACACGAAGGTATCTCAATGTAGTAAATGGAAGAACTCAATAAAATTCTATCTCTCAACAAAGAAATAAGGGATCAAATGTTTCTCAGGTAAATCAACCTTATCACAATGAAAGGGAAAGATACATAAGAAGGTACTACACTGCCAGGAAATTTTACTTTAATGTTCAATGCTTCACTTGTCATAATTTCTTTCATAAGTTTGCTCAATGTGTTTCTTATAAAACTATCATGACTAGACAATCAATAAAACAAAATAATGACATTGGGTTAAAGAAATACTCTTACAATACCTTTTCATGTCTTGAAGATGAATCTGCATGTTCCTTTTGCAGTAAATTTATGCATAGAGAAACTCAATGCAAAGGAAAAATATGATATACTCTTCAGAGTGAAGAAAAAACAATAACATCTAAGGTATGGAAAAATAAAACCACAGAATATCAAAATTGTTGTTTAGCTCTATATGCAGGAGATCAAGAAAATTTATGGTACATTGACAGTGGAGGTTCAAAAAATATGATAGACGATAAAGATAAGTTTATTTCATTTAATGAAATAAAGAAAGAGAATAATGTAACATTTGGAAATAATTCACGTGCTACTATCAAAGGAAAAGGAATAGTTTTTCTAAAAGAAAAGGATAAAGCTCAAAATGTTTTGCTGCTTGATGGATTTAAACATAACATATTGAATGTTAGTTAGATGTTTCATCAAAGACATGAGGTGGCTTTTAGATCAAATAATTATGTGGTACGGAATCTCGATAAAAGTAATATCATAATAAAGGGAATCAGAAATCTAGAAAATGTCAATGTTGTGGAAGGCAGTTTAGAACATTGTTACTTGAGAAAATTAGATGAAAGTTGTCTCTAGCACAAAAGATTAGGAAACCTAAGCTTTAGTCAAATACACAAGTCAAGAACAATGGGTACAGTTCACGACTTGCCTAACATCTCTCTACCAGAAAGTACCATATGCAAATCATGTCACTTCAGCAAGAAAACTATGGTGTAGTTTAATGACAAAGAAGGTACTTCAAGTAAGCCACTTGAACTTACTCATATTGATTTGTGTGGCCCTATGGTAAAGAAGTCTCCTCTGGGGGAGAATTACTTCATATTATTCATTGATGATTTTACTCATATATGTTCGATTGGCTTATTGAAACATAAAGATGAAGTGTTTGATAAATTTGAAGTATTCAAAGTTGTAGTAAAAAACGAGTTAGATTTGAAAATCAAGTGTTGTAGGTCTGATAGAGGAGGAGAATTTATATCAAATGAGTTATTTGAATTTTGTGAAAAACATGGCATCAAGAGGAAGTTTTATATAGCTAAAACTCCCCAACGAAATAGAGTGGCAGAAAGAATGAACACAGAAATCCAACAAATAGAATGTGGCATGCTTGATGAGCACATAACATCACATACCTTCTGGGTGAAGCAACAAATACAATAGTAAATATCGTCAGCAAAGCTCATTTTCAGACAAAAAAGTGACAAAACTCCACATGAACTATGGTTTTGTAAACCTCCGACTCTCAAGCATTTTAGAGTCTTTGGAATCAAATATTACATAAATAATAATGATGAGAAACTTGGAAAGTTTGAAGCTAGAGCTGATGAAGGAATTCTCATTAGATGCTCCTCAGGAAGCAAGCGATATAAATGCTACAATAAAATAATTCAAAAGATTGTTGAATGAATTGATGTCATGATTGATGAAGCATCCACACATCCCAAAATGGAAGCTCCACCAGATGTGGAAGATACTCCTGCAACAAGCCAAAATGACGTAGGAGAGGGAATCAATGAAGTATTAGAAGAAAAAATTGATAATGCTGAAACATCAGGAAAGACTCAATCAAGGTATGTTCAGAAAAATCATCGAGAATCTGAAATTTTAGGTGATAAGGAAGCTGGAGTACAAACTGGAAGGAATCTTATTGGAAATTCTAGTTATTTAGACTTACTATGCACAATTGAATGAAAAAATGTAAAACAAGCAAGAAAATATGAATGTTGGGTGAAGGCTATGGATGAAGAACTTGACCAAATATAAGAGAATCATACATGGGGATTAGTACCAAGACCTCATGTAAAAATTTTATTGGGACAAAATGGGTATTCAAAACCAAAATAAGTGAAAATGGAGAGGTAATTAGAAACAAAGCAAGACTTGTATGCAAAGGCTATGCACAACAAGAAGGAATGAACTTTGAAGAAACATTTGAATGTGTAGCCAGACTTGAAGCCATAAGAATGTTCCTTGCATTTTCAAGATTTAATAACTTTAAAATCTATAAAATGGATGTTAAATCTAAATTTATGAATGGGGACCTAGAAGAAGAAGTTTATCTTGAACAACGTGAAGGGTTCATTGTAGGAAATGATAAAAATCATGTTTGTAAACTAAAGAAGACATTATATAGGATAAAAGAAGTTGCTCGTGCATGGTATTATCACCTTGAAAGGTATCCTCAACAACACAGTTTCACTAAGGGATCTGCAGATAATAATGTATATATGGAGATGGATTATGGTAAACATTTGATAGTTGTTGTTTACATATATGACATCATATTTGGAAGAAATTAAGATACTATGAGTCAAATTTTTGCCCGAGTCATCCAACAAGAATGTGAAATGTCATTGCTTGGTGAATTAACATACTTTCTTGGTCTTCATTTTTAGCAAGCAAAGAATGGTATCTTTCTCTCACAGACTAAGTACCTCAACTAGATTTTAAAGAAATGTGGAATGGAAGACTGCAAACCTGTATTCACACCAATGGTAAGAGGTTGTAACCTCAATTCACATGATCATTCTCCCTTAGTAAAGAAACTAGAATACAAGTTTATGATCCGGAGCTTGCTCTACCTTACAATCACAAGATCAGACATCATTCATGTAGTTGGGATTGTTGGATGATTTCAAGAAAATCCTAAAAAAACCCATCTCCATGCAGTCAAGAGAATAATCAAGTACTTACAAGGAACTCAATATTATGGTCTATGGTATCCCAAAGATGTAGATTTTTCTCCTCATGCTTAGACATATGTAGATTGGGTAGGTAATGTTGATGTTGGGAAAAGTACTAGTGGAGGAACATTCTGCTTGGAACCTAACTTGGTATCATGGCTCAGAAAAAAACAAAGCTCGATTTCTTTATCTACTATTGAGGTAGACTATGTTATTGCTACATCTTGTTGTACTCAACTTTTATGGATGATGCAAACATTACAAGATATTCAAATCACTTTTCCTCAACCTATACCTATTTTGTGTGACATAATAGTGCCATAATTATTTCTAAAAATCATGTAGTGCACTAAAAAACCAAGCATATTCCAATCAAATATCACTTCCTAAGAGAATAGGTAATTGAACAAAAGGTCAAATTTGAATATGTTCCCTCAAAGGAACAAGTTGCATACATATTTACTAAACCACTTCCATCTGATTCCTTTGAATAACTTATATAGAAACTAGGAGTGGTATTTACTTCATCACTCTGTTAATTATTCTAATATATTTTTCATGTTCACGGGGAGATGAGTCTAAAATTACTACAATCTACTTTCTGTACATGGATCCCATAAAGAAAAGTTGTTTATATAGATGAGTTTGGTTCCGCATATTAGCATATGTTTCTCTACGAAGAATAAACGATGGGACATAATCAAAGAGAGGTTTTGGTATGCTTCAGTCAATGGTTCTTTGGCCCTCTACTTCTGATATCGACTAGTTACAGTCTACTTTTGCTTAAACTAAACTTCGAAGTGACATTGGCTTCTGATGGTTGTTAAATGACATTTCTTCTTTAATGGATTTACTGATTGATGAAGTTGCTTTGATGAAATTACTAGTGAATATGATCAGTCCTGACAATGAACAGATGGCACAAGTTCAAGGAGAGTGTTTGCTATATTTCTAATAGTGCACATTGTTAGAATTTGATTTCTTCAACATTCCTTATTGCATAATTATGTTCACATTGGTGCTGGCACATGATCATGTGTGTCTGGTGAATGATGGCCACTGATGACTGTCATGGTCTTGCTACGTCACTATTGAGGACTATGGTTTTGATTTTAACTGTCATATTTGTCCCTTGATGTAAAGGTCATATAAATACCCATGATCTAAAATTGTTATATTCAATCATGATTGAACTATTCAAGTCAATTTCATTATTTGCAATCCCATTATTTTTTGCATTTGATGTAACGTTGATTCATATATGTAACCCCACTATGTTGGGTAGTTGATGTAAGTATCAATCCTTGGTGTTAGGAAAGGTCATATTTGGTTGAGTCATAGTATCATGTACTTCTTTGTATATCTTCTATAAGTTTCAACATATTCTTAGTGGGAGCATGGTTACTGCTCATATTCAACAACATCATATCTATGGTCCTCATCTCTACTACATAAGTCTTCATTCAACATTGGTCAACCCTTTTCCCTTGATGTCAAAGAGGGAGAAAATCTTCGTGTTTTGGAATGCTTGGTGACTTGGGAAAGAATCTTGGTATATCTACAGATGTGGTTACCAGTGTCTACAGGTCATGTTGACCAAACACCAAAGAAGTTTCCATCACGTCCAAAGGGGGAGATTGTTGGACTTATGACTATTGTGTTGTCCTTGATGGAAACCTACTTGATAAAGATGTCAAATGACGAGTATACATGTCAGTACAAATGTAATGGGGATATTGACAAAGGAATATTAGTTTCGACACAGAGGAAGGGGAAAGGTGATGTTTTAAGAATTATATGTGAGTCCAATGAAGTAAGGTCACATACATACATGGGTATGGTGAAGCAAAGTGACGTAAAATTTCTGCACCATAGTATTCCCAATACAATGGGTCTTTATGATGGTATTGGACCATAGTAATAAATGCAACAATGTATAGCTGATCCTGTCAAAGAATACCATCGATATAACTACGAAATTGGCCTAAGGTATCGGCTAAAGCCTAAGCTATATAATGTGATGGAGATCAAAGTGCTAAGTGTGAATGTATTGGGTTATTGATGACTGGCTTGAGCTTAAACAATTGTGAACCAAGCAGTATGATAATAAATCATATTACAACTGAAATAACTATATATTGAATAATGTCCTTATGGTTTGATATATCTGTGATGTTGATTTTATGATGTGTATTTGTTATCGTGTGTGCCAAGATTTGGGTTTGATATGTGTTCTGGTGTGCAACAAAGGATTAAACTCAATAAATATAGATCTTTATGTAGGTGTTCTTCTGAAAAAACACATACATACATGTGTCTGATTTTTGATAATTGCATATACATTCTGCAGAATGGACAAATTTGTGTGGGGGTGTCAAGTATAAAAGGTGCGTACATACACGAAAGTTCTTTATAAGAGTCCCGTATATTTGTTATGGTTTTGCAGTATTAGCTAATGATAATGGTTGCTATATTATTTTATGTTTGTTTTTTTATGTCCATGAAGTCCCTTATAATTATCTTTGTTTGAAAGTACTACTTGGCCTCAATTGATTGTGACAGAAAGTATTGACTTGTGATGATGTTGCTAGGTGATAATTTATTGGCTTCAGTATCTTTTTGGGTGATTGATTGAGTGGTACAAGGATAGATATTCATATATAACTATTTTTAGATTTGTACGTGAGTATGCTTAAGGGGAAACTTGTTTATACACATGTATGAGTAAGAACATTAGCATATATATTCCGACATTGGTTTTGACAATGTTTCTAGTGAGGAAATCTGCTTTTAGTGATGAACAGTATGTGGCGTGGTATTTTGATGAAAGGGTATAGAGTGATAGAAGTTGGTTTGGTTATTTGAAAAATTTATTTCTATATTTGAATTGATAATACAGTTGGTTCAGTAATTAATTGATTTGGTACAGTGTTGGTTTTGAGTATTGTTGTTTGATATTTTGAATGGATCTAGTTTCAAACATTTTGAAAAGTGATACATAAAAAACAGATGATAATGGGGGTTGTAGCTCCCTTTCAATAGAAGATAGAAAATTAGAGAAGGTTGTAGCCTCTTGTAGGTGTGTGTATGCGTACTGGTATGAGTTTGCATCAGTACAAGTTTGTAAGAAATTTCTCTTTATAATAAAACGAGAACACAAAGATGACAACAACGATGTTCTTTTCAGACATTCGACTTCCACCTAAAACTCCTGGTGTTCATGTATTTGTTGTGTGTGATGGGTTATTCTATTCTCAGTGCACATAGATACTTTTTAATTAATGTTTAATGAAGTACTGATATACTAGTTCAAGTTAAACAGGTGATGAATTAACTAAAAAAGTCAGTCATCTCGATATATGCTACTTGTCTTCATCACAATCATGTGCATACATAGGTTTACATCATAACAATCGCATACATAAATATGAATACTCATGGATAATTTAATTAGTTTAAAATACTCTTTCACCCCGCTGCCCCCCCCCCCCCCCCCCCCCCCCCCCTCCGCCCCCACCCCTCTCAGCAGTTTTCCTAACACTTTCTCTTTCTAAAATTCAGCAACATAGTATAATATCTTTCATCCAGCAATATCTAGGAGAGCATTGAATAGAAGGACAAATCAATAATATGAAAGGGAATTTTACACATGCATGGATATTTATGGTAAATCAACAATATGAAAGGGAATTGTGATGAATGTACAACAATCGATTCAAGAAAATAATAGAATTGAGTGTATCACCAATGATTCCTTTAGCCTCAAGTTAGCTATAGATGCCCATTAATAGAGCATATAAATCAATGTTTAATGTAAGTGAATAGAAGGTGAGGAAAATAATTTGGATGTCTTTAATATATCAACCAACATATAATAAATATTGAAATTCTATACTTGTCACTTTCTCTTTGAGAAAATATTGCATAAATAGGGCATAAAACCCTAATTCACAAAAAGGCATTAACAATTAAAGCACAACAAAATTTTGAACATTCATTGTCCTTTATTTTCTACATTAAATTCCATATAAATCGCTCATACTATGTTGGTATTATAATAACCAAACAATGTTTTAAATGGCACCACAATTTATTTAATGAACATGAAACATGTAGGCATGAATTATAAATCCTAGTGTGACCAACACAAGTGAAAAAACCTTTGATCTTGGAATTGCCATTGTTCGAATAAATCCCATTGCATGAATAATTTCCAGCACCTAATAGAAAATATATGATTGGGTATGAAGGCCTTTGAGGTATATAATCTATCCAATAAAATTATATTGGAGACCTAAGTGCATCCATCAATGGCTTTTAGCTGGCACTATCCATTGATCCAAAAATATAAAGGTTTCTCTAACCAAAGTATGAAATCCAATGCTAATATAATCCCATAAGGTGACCAATAAATATTTTTAATGTTGCCAAAATAATAGATATGACATTAAGAATACATTATCGATAAACATATCAATATACCTAATACATATGTCCACCACAATATGATATCATAACTCCATTTCCTATATAAAAATGCATTAAGATAATCAACATATAATACCACCATCAAATGAATCTTGGAAAAGAATGCATGCTACTATTATAATTTTCTTGCGCACATAATTGCACCCACACCGTATTTATAACAATGTTACACCATACCAATTGTATATCATATATAGACACAATGTAAACAAAACTCTATGTAAATGTATTGACATTGGTTTTCATCCTACAGTTCGGAGCACTACACACACTGTATTGAATTCTGTGTATTAACACTGCTATGCAATATAGATATGTTGTTCTTCAATATAGATACCAACACTACTCTCCAACAAATAATAAAGGACTTCTATGAATGTTCTCCAAACAATAAACACTACCCTCATATGTTATAGACAATGTCTAAATGCCCTCCTCTTAAACTATATCCAATGCACTACTGACACTGCAATAAAGAACATTGGAATATATATCATGTTAGGGTACAAAAACCTAATTTATAAAATATATGAATACATTTAAATGATGAATGTTTTAGTGAATTAGATATGAATGCACTGAACATTGTTGAATTAGAATATATATATGAACCCATTGGATATAAAATATACAAGGAATTAAAAAGGAATTAAAGCATATGAGGCAAATTCGCATCTGCGCATTGCAAATTGTTGACTAGATATTGTTCTATAACAAATGTAAGGTCCCACCTTACCAACCATCAATATTATAGAGAAGTAAAGGTCACATTGAACACTATTACTATTTTTTTTTCTTTACTAATAATATGACTAACTTAGTTATCATGTTATGACCTTCCCTCATCTATTTCAATATAAGAATATAACATAAGATGATGGGTATAGTGTTCCCTTAAAACCAATTCCAAAACACATTTCTCCTCAAGTTTAAAAGAAGCAAGTTCTCTTTTCATACTTATACGTGAGCTCTAAGAAAGACTAAAAATAAATTTCACAATAAAGCCATGTGTGAGAGTTAAAGTAGATCAACCTATTTTACCTCTTAGATTGTGATAAATAGGTTACACTTATTGACTCTTGACATCATAAACACAAAAGTATGCCAAAAGAACCTATAATATTACCCTTCTATCACAAAAATCACATATATGGGTATGATTATTAACCTATTTATAACAAGATAATTTAAGGAGGAATGTGTCTCTTTTAACTAGTAAATATAATAAATATGATATGTTTATGTTACGAAACCATCTCACAAGAAGAGAGAACAAAGAGATGAACGACTTAGAAATTAGCCTCTTCGAGGGGGAAACCTCCTTTACATTACACAAATGAACAATTCTTGGATGATACAAATGAAAAAACATCTTTTCTATATATAGGAGTCTAAGTGGTTACAATATAATCTAAGATGACATAACAATAATAATATAAGGGCACAAAAATAACAATAGAGGGGTTCTATGGGGCACAATATGGGCACAAAAGTAACAATAAGGGATATAATGAGAATAGTAATGTGGGAATCACTAGTATTATAGGGACCTAACATACCCCTCTCCTTCAAAAAAGTGTTTTCCTCAACACTTGAGTAATTATGGATTCTTCTCTATAAAATTCTCTTCCTCCCATGTGGAATCTTTAGTGGGTAAGTTCTTCCACTTGATGAGATACTCTGAAATTGATCGATTTCATAGCTGTCAGGTTCTTCTTTCTATGACTTCTTCAGGTTCCAATAAGATTCTTCCTTCCTCATCAAGTTCTGGTAATATTGTTCGAACTGGGAGCTTGTCACGTATAACCTTATTTAAGCATGAAACATGGAAAAATAGGTGCACTCCGGAAGCAGCAAGATGCTCCAATTTGCATGCCATAGTACCTATCTCTTGCAACACCTTGCATGGACCATAATACTTTGGTGATAATTTATTATCCTTCTTAGCTTGATTGAGGGACATTTGTTTATATGGTTGTAGCTATAGGAATACCCAATCACCTACATCAAAACTTCTTTCACTGCGATGTTGATCTACCTATTGTTTCATTCCATTATGCACCAAAGTGAGGTTATCCTTTAAGAGTTGGAGAACTTGTTGTTGATGCTCAATGTGATCTTCCATAGCCTGAACCTTAGAATTTTCTCTTAAATATGATGTGAAGGATGGTGCATGATATCCATCAAGTGACATATATGGGGTCATTTTTGCTACAGTATGGAAGGAAGTGTTATACCACCATTTAGCAAAAGGCAACCATTTAACCCATTGTGTCTATTTATTAGATACAATGAAATGAACATATCCTTCCAAACATTTGTTTACTATCTCAGTTTTCACATCAGATTGAGGATGATAAGATGACTTATGAGCTAAAAGACTACCAAGACCAGAAAATAATTATGTCCAAAAATTTCCAGTGAAAATGGGATCTTTGTCATTTACAATAATCTTTGGGTTTCGATTTAGCTTTTCATTTGTTTCCATAAATGCAGTAGAAATTGTACTTGCTTGAAATGGATGAGATAATGCACAAAAGTGTGCATACTTGGTAATTCTGTCAACTACCACCATGATAACACTCTTTCCTTCAGAATTGGGTAAACGTGTGATAAAATCCATTGAAACCTCCTCCCAACATTTTCTTGGAATGGATAAAGGTTGTAATACACCTAAGATCTTAATTATTTCAACTTTGTTTTTCTGGAAAACCAAACATTCCGCCACAAAATTTTGAATATAAGATTTAAGGTAATCACAAAAAAATTCCTTCTTAACCCTATGGTAAGTTTTTAAAAATCCCAAGTGCCCTCCTAAAGGAGAGGTGTGCAATTCCATAAGAATATTTTGTTTGAGTTCGTAATTCTTACATAGTTATAACTGATCTTTGCACCATAACAAATCATTTTTCCAGCTAAATGTATCAAATGTACTAGGATCTTGTTGTAACTTTTGAATGAGTTTCTACACTTATTTGACAATATTCCATTCATCCCTTTCTTCATTTATCCAATCTGGTTGGAGAATAGAAATGGCGCAAAGAAATGCTTGCACGTCGTCATCCTTTCTTGAGGGTGTATTTGCCACAACATTATGCTTCCCTTTCTTATAGATGATTTAGAAGTCATAACCAAACATCTTTGTGACCCATTTTTGATTCTCTTCTGAAGATAATCCTTGTTGTAAAATGTATTTAAGACTATCATGATCTTTTTTACCTTGAAGTGTCTTTCCACTAGGTAGGGTCGCCATTTCTTAAGTGCAAGTAGTATTGCCATCATTTCCTTCTTATAAATAGCTTTGTGTAAATACCTTCCTTTGATTGAACGACTTTCAAAAGCAATGGGTCTTTCTTCTTGCATTAAAACAACACCGATTCCATTTACCGAGGCATCACATTCAATAATAAAGTTTTTGTGAAGTCTAGTGTAGCTAAGACTGGTGTTTGGAACATTGCCTCTTTAAGATGTTCAAAGGCCTTCGTTGCTTCTAGAGTCCATGAAAATGAATATTTCTTCAATAATGTTGTTAGAGGTGTTGCTCTTCTCCCATAATTCTTAATAAAATTGTGATAATACCCTGTCAACCCGAGAAATCCTCGCAGACGCTTTATGTATGTGGGGATTTTTCATTCGTTAACAGTTTTAATTTTTCTAGTGTCTCCCTTAACACCTTCATGAGATACAATATGACCCAGATATTTCACCTCTTGTACTCCAAAGAAAAATTTGGACCTTTTTGCATATAATTGTTTCTCCTCCAATAGTTTGAGCACCTTGTGAACATGTTGAATATGATCCTTCCAAGACTTGCTGTAGATTAGTATATCATCAAAAAATACAAACACAAATTTTCTAAGGAAGGGATTGAAAATGGAATTCATCAACCCTTGAAATGTAGAAGGTGCATTGGTAAGGCCAAAAGGCATGACCAAAAATTCATAATGACCCTCATGAGTTCTAAATGTTGTTTTCAGAATGTCTTTAGTATTCATTTTAATTTGATGATATCCTGAATGAAGATCCGACTTGGTGAAGTAAATTCATCAATGACAGGAATGAGAAATTTATCTTTAATAGTGAGGTTGTTGAGTTCCCTATAATATGGACACATGCACCATGATCCATCCTTCTTGTGAACTAATACTACTGAAGCAGAGAAGGAACTTTGACTAGGTTGAATTATACCAGCCTTTAACATTTCTGCAACCATACATTCAATTTCACTGTTTTGGGCATAGGGATATTCTTAAGGCGTGATGTTTGGAGGAACACTTCCTAGAATCAAATGAATAGCTTGATCATGATCACAAATAAGTGGAAGGCCTTTAGGAGCCTCAAATACTTTGGAATGATTGTCCAAGAATTTTTGGAGATTTGGAGAAACAGATGATTTTGATGTGGGAACCTTTAGTGAACATAATTATGCAATTATGTCTCGTTGTTCTTTCTTTAGAAGCTTTGTAATTCTGTTACAACTTATTATCTTTCTTGGTTTCCTTGTGATACCCCTTAGTTCAACTTCTTTTCCTTCTGAAGAAAATTTCATGAAACATTCTTGAAAATTAAAAGCTATTGTACCAAAGGATTACAACCATTGGACTCCTAGTGTAGTACATCACCGCCCATTGGAATGGAAGGCCGGGCTATTAAATACATATTATCCCATGGATAGCTTGATATTATGGCACTTTCGGGAGCAATTTATGGTTCCTCCACTTGCAGCCATCACTTGACATTCTGGTGTTGAATATAAGAAGTAATTCAATTCCTTGGTTATGTTACAATGAATAAAATTATGGGCACTTCCCGAATTAATCAAAACTATTACCTTTTTCTTCTTGATATGTCCTTCTATCTTGATAGTTTGAGGAGCAGTAATTCCGGCCAATACATTACAAGATATGGTCAGATTCATTTATTCTTTCTCTAGGGTTTTTTCCTGGTGTATATCCTCTTCTTTTGATGTTTCTTGTTCATTTTCTTCCTCCTCTTCACAATCTATGTAAAATAATTTCTTCTTAGAACACTTATGACCTTTAGTGTATTTTCTATCAAAATTGTAACAAAGGCCTTTTTCTCCCTTTTCTTCCAACTATTGTGGTGTCAACCTTGTAGGTTATTTAAGGCTAGGGGAAACAACAGTTCCATATTTATCATTATGAGAGGTAGGCTTCCTTGTTTACATAATTTTGCTTTCCATTTTTCTTGCCAACCTGAATTAGTTCTCCAATGAATTATGTTCCCAAAGGCGAACATCATGTTGGATGTTGTCCTTTAAACTCCCTACGAAAACATCAATCCTATGCTCCTCTAGAATATCTTTTACCCTTATATTCAATTTTTCGAAGTCCTCAATGTGCTCCATAATTGAACACTTTTGTTTGAGATTTATCAATTGGCCTAAAAAAGTGTTGCCTTTTGTATCCTCATAATGTGTTATCATTTCATCCGTAAAAATTGCCCAAGTGATAATTTTTTTACGAGAGAAAAGCCATTGATACCATACAAACTGATTTGGTTCCAAATATAAAGTTGCAATGCGTACCTTTTGAGTGTTTTGCAAATTATGGAGATCGAAATATTACTCCATCTGTAGTATCCATGTTACAGGATCCTTGCCATCAAACTTCCTCATATCGATCTTTGGAACATGGTGGGTCTTCGATCCAATGTTAGAGTCTATGAAATCATGATTAACATTTATTTTGTTCTCATCATGAGTTTCCTTTACAACACTTTCGCCATTAGTAAGTATTTCTTGTAGAAACTTTGTCAAATCTTCCATCTTAGCTTCCATGCCTTTCTTTAAACCACCCATCTTAGCTTCCACGCCATCCATCTTAGCTTCCATGTCATTCATCTTAGCTTCTAGGCCTTTGTTTAAACCATCCATTTAGCTTCCATGCCCTTTTTTAAACCATCCATCTTAGCTTCCATGCCATCCATATTAGCTTCTACGTCTTTCTCCTTACCATCCATCCTAGCTTCTATTACTTTTTGTGAGGGTGAATTTTGTTCCCCTTGGTCTCGTAATTTTGATATATCATGTTGCATTTCTTCCTCTTCTTCATGATTCATGCTAGAGCTTTCAAGTTGCTTACTAAGTTTTTCAATTCTCTTTCTTTGGTGCATCAATTAATGATAACTATGCTTAATTATGCCCTTTGAATTCATTCAAGTTAATTTTTCAAACCAAACTTATGCAAAATTTAAAAAAAAACTACACACGTGTTCTCACTTTGTAGGAGCTCGATATTGTATCTGATGTATCTCTGAAATTTAGGATCTCCACAATCTAAAATTACACAATGTGTTAACCGTCTGAGTTCTCTTTTGAATGCCACAAGTCTGAGAAAAATTGGATTCTCCAAGGAAGCGTTATGCCCAATTTCCTGAAATAACATGATTATACACTTTCTTAGTAGAGAAAACTTGTATGTAGTGTGACGTGTCACTTTTTCAACCTTTGGACCTGAAATTGATCCATAAAAAACTACAGTCTGTCTCCTTTCTATCAATTCTTACGAATTTTCAATTTAATACTCGGAGAGAAAGTTATGATTATTTTCCCAAGGTCATGCGTTTCAGATGTAATTCTAGAACATGCAAAAACCCTAACTTTCTTGGATCCTATCTCCAACACTATAGCGAGACAAGATCTGAAATTTGGACCTCGAGGATCAAAAACAATTCATTTGAAATGGAAATTTTTTAGCGTCTGAAACGTTGCAGAAGTTTTTTTAGCGAAAATTCCATGATGGCTTGTTTTTTAGCAGTGAAACCCTAGAATCCAAAGCTATGATACCAAATGTTATGAAACTAACTCAGAAAAGGATAGAACAAAGAGGTCAATGACTTAGAAATCAACCTCTTCGAGGGGAAAGCCTCCTTTACATTACAAAAATGAGAAATTCTTGGATGATAGAAATGACAAAACCCCCTTTCTATATATAGGAGTCTAAGGGGTCATAATATAATCTAAGCCGACATAACAATAATAATATAATGGCACAAAATCAACAATAGTGGACTTCTATGGGGCACAATAATAACAATATGGGGACAATAGGGGCACAACAATAACAATAAGGGATACAATGATAATAGTAATGGGGGAATCACTAGTATTATACAGACCTAACAGTTTATTGATTCATCAATAAAAAATTCTCAATGGCATTACTTCAATCATGGGACTCGTATAATAAATGTTGCAAAAAGAGAAACCATTGTTACAAATTTAGAAGAATATTATTCTTCAAAAAGTGCCAAATAAAACAATGGAATTGCAAAAACTGGCCACAATAGTTGTTTGGTATAGTCATTATATCTCAATAATTCACACATAATACATGTATCTGAGACAAAATGTATTACGCTCACTTCCAAAAAGTCCTAGAGAATTAATCACTATAAATATGTTTCCAACAACAAATTCCTCTTTTTTTTATGAAAGCTTTAGATAATAACAGTAAAAATTATACCTTCCCTATTCACAATGAAGTAAATTATTAAATTCATTCAAATTAAAAAACATGCCTACATAGGAAGCTACATCCATTAAATAATCTATTCATAATTTTCTAGTACATAAATGCTACAATAACTAAGACATTTACTCTAACAATTTATATGCACAAAAGCTACAACTACTGACACCTTTTGACAAAAACTTTGCAATCATGCAATCTGCAATATACCACTATTGAGGGCTTTTGAAAAACACTTTCCAATCATGAAATGCACATCCATTGAGGCCTTTTGGCAAACACTTTGCAAGAATAAAATATAAGATTCTTACGCAACCTATTTAGCTCATAAAATTAGTAAATTAAGACTTCAAATGTTGTCATATTAGAACATGGACTAATTCATCTTAATCGTTCACCAAAAACTTGAAAATAGGCACACACATCTGACAAAAATAATATGCAAAATCTCCCATATTTATGATCTACTTTCTGAAAAATGTTTTTTTCAAATAAAATGGGGGATTATATGACCAATTGGCACTATTACCCCCCAAATTTTGGCCAGATCACATCCAATGGACTCATGGATGTAATTCCTTAAAACAAAAAAAAATTGGATCCGTGATGTATCATTTACCACATTTGTCAAACAAATGGAATGAAAACATTCATCTACAACTCTACATAAGGAAAGGCAACTCAAAATTATGCTACTAAAAGTTTTTCATTCAATTTATGGATTTCTAAATCAACCATATGATTTCTGGAAACATTTTGCTATCCGCAAGATACTTCCTTTGACATAATTTAACAAGCTTTATTGTGGCCATTGCTACAATTTGACAAACACATGGAAATCCTTAATGATACAACCAGTAAGGATTTTCGTCAAAATTATAATAGTACTCTACCAAAAACTCGAATCACAAAACATTGAATTATTAAGAAGAATTAGGCATAAGCCATAACTGAAAATTACCTCAAACATACCTCAAGCCTACTATCTTCCAAAGCATCTTTTAGCTCCCATTATTTATGTATTTTCTTTTAATGGTTTGTTATGTAATTCCTCCATATATATTTTGGATACATTTCCATTGTCTTATTTCTCTTGTAAGATGAAAGTTATCACTTATTGATGCATAACTATATATATTGATAACATTACTCAATCTGGGATTTTGTCAAACACTTTGCAAAAATACCCTAAAACCCTTTTTAAAAGTCATGTAATTACCTCTTTTAATTAAAACAACACAAAATCATTGGTCATGAAACTCTTACCCAACACCCTCTTCAATTATTCATTATAACTATTGTTAGCAATATTTGGCTTTTCTTCCTGAGTTTTCTACAATATCGAGGTTAGTACAGTAAATTAAACGAACAATATTTTAAAATTGAAGTATAAGCATCCATACATATATAATACTCTTACTATTCATTCTCAAGTTATCCAATACACTTCTAGATAATATAAGCTTAAACCAAAGTTACAAACTTAGATAAAATAAAATTTCTAAAATTCTTAACGCTAATATTATACTAAAATTTCAAGGAAATTAAATATATACCTAATGCGATATTCAACTCCAACTGCTATACTCATGCTCAATCCCTGATTCCTTAACCAACTTGTTTGAACCATCTAGTTTTTCTCCCAACCATATCTAGGAAGAACTTTCGCCCTCAGAACCCATAAGCTCTATAAGCTCACAAGTAGTACCAAACTATAGTAGCAGATAGATAAAAGAGGTAGACTAAGGAAGATAAGTTTCACTTCATCTCAATACCACTCATGTTAAACTCCATTGAGTAGAGCTACTTAGTAGTTTATATTAACATTTGGCTGCCGTCAAGGTCTCTCCCTCTCACAATATTTTTCAAATCTCTCCAACTCTTGGTATCACAATGCACCTCTTTCGCACCCAAGGGAGAATACTCAAGACACATATATAGGAGGAGAAACAAATTCTTGTCATTAAGAAGGCGTAATATGCATGCCTTGAGAAAAAGTAGCATCTTCAATTTATAGTAGTGTAACTCATGCCATTAATGAGAGATATGCATGTCATCGATAACGATACTGTAACATATGCATTAAAGAGAGAATAAAAGGAATCTTTGATGACATGATTTTAATGAGTGTACGAGAAATATGTGATGTCCTCGATGATTGTGTAAGAGATAATGTAATAGATCGTTAAGAGAGAGAGTTATGTAGGTCCATGAGATTCATCAAGGAGAGAGGTGTGAAGTGATTGTGGTGGTAATGGTGACTTGTGATTCCTTTTAATAATAATTTCATAGTCTCATAAAACATAATATTACTATTAAAAATATGAATAATATTGATAATTAATTCAATTTTGAACTATTAAGATTTGTTAGTGACAATTTAAGTGATTTTCATTCGGCTATACTTGATTACTTATTGATACAAGGTGATTTACTATTTTTGGAAAGTCATACTTGAGATGCTATACATGACATTCTATTTTTAGAAAGCCACTTCAGAATTGTCATAAATGAGATGTTATCAAGGAACGTCATCCCTAAGTTGTCCATGAGTGGCATTTTTATTCCGAAGAATAGGGATTCCACATCCCTATTGCATGCATCTTCATTCCTTAATAGACTGTGGACTTTCCACTCTTATCTATGCAAAGGATTGCATATTCCATATCTTGAACTTTTAAGTATTAAATACTTTGTGCCCTAATCCTTTTATTATATATCCAAGTGTCCACATCTTTTTCCTTCATAGATTTATGACTCTCCACTAGAATTTCCATGGCTTCTCATCTAATCTACTGCCAAACTTTGTGCTTTATCTTAAGGTACTAATGTTAGCGCATACCTATCTGATGGTTCATTAGTAGGGTCTTGTTTCTAGGGCAATAGTTGTGAATGACTTCTCTAGTCATTTTTGTTTTGAATAAATTTTTTCCACAATCATTTATAATTTGAACATCCTTGTTTACAAATATCCATGACCAATGCCACATCCTTCTCAGTACACGATTAAGCATATATAATCATGCAATTCATGGATCAGAACTTCTACATGACTTCCATATTCTTTTATGACTTGAGCATCCCTCTTTGCAAATAACTAGGCTACATGCAATGTCCCGCTTAGTACAATATTAGACATATATAATCATACAAATCATGTATCATCCATAAATCATAACTAACCATGTGTTCTACATAATCGTCATCATCAATGGATCAGTGTGTCTCAATATTGGATCACTATCCATCTCATACAACTATATCCAAACTAGGATACCAAAAGAGAAAACATCGATAATATGCACTTAACCAAAATTAATCTTTATCATAAGAACATAGCAACCTTGTGATGTAAAAAAGGTATATAGCATACAAGCATATATGTAATTTTGACATGGATAATCTTGATATCATTGTATCGAAATCATCCTCTCCAAGTGTCATCAAATCTATCTCACCAAGAAGGGACACTACATACTACCCCTTTTACGGTAATCATGGCCCAACGTTTTCCTATTGTCACTGGGTACTTAGTTCTTTTTTATTCTCCTGTCAATAAGGTTTTAACCTTATGTATATGTATTTGATATCTATTTCTTCATTTCAATTCATAGTTTAATGTTTGATGCATTGGAAGCAACTCCTTGGAACCCAAAACATACGATTCTTAATCAAGTAAAGAATATATCCATGACGTATTAGACATGTTTTTATCTATAATGCCATTTGTTTCTAAATCAAAACCAACGGTACAATTTATAGTATCATGTCATAATACTATTTTATGTAATTGTTATGATATCTACTTATTTTATCTATAATAATTTGATATTATACATGTTTTCCATTCTCATAATCTACATGACTCCTACATGTGCCATCTTCTTAGTTCTATAGTGTGTTGAAATTTCCAATTTATAAATAGCTCACACATTGGTTGGATAAACAACAATGATGGTCCATCCCATCTCACAATCAAATTTGCGTACAAGAAGCTTCAAATCGTCCACATACAATTACCAGTGAAACTACGCCACAGAATGTGATGTCATATATAAAACCCACACTTACATCCCACTTGATTTATTTATTCTCAATCCAAGTTTTCCCTTTTCGTTCCATAATACATCCCTACAATCAAAATCTTTAGGATCTACCTACATTTTCTTAGTAAATGTTTACTTTTTCAGGAATAAATCACGATTTGAGATTCAAGACACCAATTTTTTTTCTAAACTAACAAGATAAGGATCTCTACAGTCCTCATTGATCCACTTTTGTATTGTAGACCATCCTTGAGTTCTCATAATCTTCATTTATTCTTCACGTCTATTACTTGAGAATCAATTACGAATGACTCTGTTACAACATCTTCATTTAAAAAAACAATGATAGTATCTTTTAGAAAGCGATTTGTAATCAAGAACAAATTTCATAATTATGAAAATAAAATATATATATTCTTGAATCTATCTTGATAACTATAAGACAACATGTTTTCCAATTCTAAAATTTGTCATGAGATTAATCAATTCATTTGATGTCAAGTCTATTCCTTACTATTAACATATACACAAAAAAAGCTATGAAAAACACACATTTTTTAAACTATGAAGAATCTTGTGGAATTTAAATAAAATTTATAATATTGCAAGGGAATCTCTAGCATAAAGTTAAGCCTTTTTTTAAAGGAGAATTACCACCCTCTCGAAAGATTACAACATTTGTTAGGACTAATACTACTAATAAAACTATACACCCAAGCACAAATTACGAAATCTCACAATATCTTCCATTCCACATACAATAAAATAATCTTATGTTTTTAAATCAAGTAACAATTCGAATGCATCAAAATGTGATCTCACTCTCCTTCAATTTCTCCTTCCACAAATATCACAAGCACATATTCTTGTAAAATAAGAACTAAAATAAGATTTTCATTAATCACAAAACTTTTTCCTTTAAGTTCAAATAAAACAAATTTTTGACCACATAACATGTTTACCTTCTAAACATGTTATTCTCTTAACAATTTACAATTTAAGCAAATTTGAAGAAAGAAGTTAATCAAATTCACAAACAATATGAATTTTGACTCGAATGCCTAACTGACAGTAGTTTCGAGCAATTGATGAGTTCAATCCTAATAGTTTATCTAATTAATTTACTTCAATGGAATCCATACAATATGCGATTGATAGAATCATTAAGGATACTATTATGGCTTTCCTATACCTACTTTGTCCTAAGCCAATAAAAAAGATATTTTGTCAACTTATCACAATAATATGTTTCTACATTTCAAGAATTTGAAAATTAATTTAATTCTACTTAAACGCAACACATAGAAAATAATTACAATACTAGAGGATAGATACCTAGTTTACACTTGACTCCATATATCAAAATTAGTTATTCCAAACATTTTAGACCACCTAATGTTGTTCACTATACAAATCTTAGTATATTCATTTGTAATAAAAATAAATAATGGACTTAAATCTCAAGAAAATCCACGTTACAAATCTCTATACATTTAAGTTTAATTATACATAATCAATGCTCCTTAATCATGTCTTTGATATTGAATCAAAATAATTTGTTCATTCTAACCAAAATAATTGCTTAGCTCATAGATATATGTTAATATGGATTTCACACCCATACCTTACCTTATTACTTATCTCAGAGATATCTGTTGGTATGGATTTAACACCCATACATTAGTTGATAGATATATGCTAGTATGTATTCTACACCCATACATAAGGCAAGTAAAACACAACCTTCAAGTGTTCCTTATAATGGCTTCAACAACCATTCATGCACAAGTCATTCAAGTGTGTTGTGTATTAGGAAGCTCATACTGCAACCTAGTACTTGAGTAATTTCAAGTTATTTGATGCATAATTTCAACCCAAACTACACAAAATCATGTCAAAAAGATCGTAGGAATTCCATTCTTACTCATTAAGGATGTATTCCCAAATCATATTTTAACACATTAAATTAATGCATATATACTAGTTATGAATCTGCATTCACAGTTAAAAGTGACAACCTTCAAGGTGACTTTCGTTAAGTTTCCATTAGTGTATGTAATAAAGGATTCACAATTAACATGATGAACACAATCATCACATTAGTTAAATCTCATCCTTACATGTTTTACACATTCCCAAAGCATACACACCAAGGTCATCATCCTATAGTCGAGATTAGGCCAATATTTTTCTTGGTAGATACAATTTTAGCTAGTAAAGATGGTGAGTAAGCCCATATCACATTGATAATGATTCATTGAACATATATCCAACCATGCATGAAATCCATATATATATCTCACCCGTTGACAAGCAATCCATTCAAATTCTTAGGTTTAACCTCAAATTCTCAAGCACATCATTTCCAAGCCTGTTGTTAAGTCCTTTAACATATTTCCAATAATTGTTCTTAACAAAAATATTAAGGAATATAAGAAATAATTATTTTTATTTCATGAGTTTCTAAATGACATAATAATAATATCCCCTATGCAACCAATATTCTCTCAAGTCAACATTCACAACAATTCAACATGCATGCAAAATCAACATTCATACATAATCAACCTATAAGAAAGCATGTTGTCCCATTAGGCCCTACTTTTGTAGCTCGATCTGATAGCATATGTAAGGTCCAAACTTACCAACCATAAATAGTGTAGAGAAGTAAAGGTAATATTGAAAACTATTACTCAATTCTTTTTATTTTTTATTTTACTCATAATATGACTGACTAAGTTGTCATGTGGTAATGTTTCCTCATCTACTTCAATATAATAATACAACATAAGAATTTGGGTATTACTTTCCCTTACAACCAATTTTCAAACATATTTCTCCTCAAGTTTAAAACAAGAATTTGGTCTTTTCATACTTATATGTGAGCAATAAGTAAGGCTAGAGATACATGCCACAATAACACCATGTGTGAGGACTAAGCTAGATCAACCTATTTAATCTCCTATATTATGCTAAATAAGTTCCACTTATTGACTCCTCACATCATAACAACAAGATTATGCCACAAGAACCTAAAATATTATGATTCTATCACAAAAATCACATATAAGGGTGTGAGTATTAACCTACTTGTAACAAGATAATTGGAGGAATATGCCTTTATTCATTAGTAAATCTAATAAATATGTTATGTTTAAAAATTCCCAATGGAATTTCTTCAATCATGAGACTCATATAATGAATGTTGAAGCAAGAGAAGTGAGTGTTACAAGTTGAGAAGCATACTATTTCTTCAAAAAGTGCCGAATAAAATAATGGAATTTCGAAAATTGGGTAGAGTAGTTGTTTGCTATAGTCATTAACACAAAAGAATTCACATATGAATACAGGCAATTGTGATGAAACGTATTATGCTCACTTCAACAAAATCCTACATAATTAGTCACTGTAAAATTGTTTCCAACAAACACGCCCCCCCACCGCGCCCCACCCCCCCTCCCCCCCACCCCACCCTCTTTTATTTTTTATGAAAGATTTAGATAATAAAAGTAACAAATGTACTATTCTCTATTAAAAATTAACAAAATTATTAAATTTATTCTCACATTTAAAAACATCCGTACATAGGAAGTTACATCCATTAAATAATCTATTCATGAATTTCTAGTACATAAAAGCTACAGTAAGTAGGACATTTAATATAAGAATTTATATTCCCAATAGCTATAGCCATTGAGGTATTTTGGCAAACACTTTGCAATAATGCAAAAAAGAGGCTACTGACATTGATGCCTTTCGAAAAGCACATTGCAAGCATACAATCTAAGATTCTTACTCAGCGTATTTAACTCATCAAATTAATGAATTAATACCTAAAATGTTTCAATATTAAAACAAGGTATAATTCATCTTAATACTTCATCAAAAACTTGACAACATGCACACACAATTGCCAACTTCATTCTACAAAATTGCCCAGATTTATGATCTGGGTTTTGAAAAGTGGTTTTTTGGAATCAAATTGGAGATTATAGGTCCTTAGGGCATGAATACCCTGTGATTTTTAGCTTAATTGCATCCAATATTCCCAAGGATGTAATTCTTTAAAATAACAAAAATATGGATCCATGATGTATCGTTTAACACATTTGTCAAGCTTATGGAATGAAAACTTTCATCTACAACTCTACATGAGGAAAGACAACAAAACGTTATTCTACTAAGGTTCTTTAATTGAATTTACACATTTATAAATCCACCATATCAGTAATGGAACATTTAACAACCCACAAGCTACTTCTTTTGGCATAATTTGACAATCTCATTGTAGCCACTGCTACAATTTAACAAACACATGGAAACCCTAAACACTACAACCAATAAGGATTTTTTTCAAAATTCTAATAGTAGTATAACAAAAACTTGAATCACAATACATTGAATTATTAATAAGAATGAGACATAAACCATAACTGAAAATTACCTCAAACATACCTCAAGCCTTTGATCTTCCAAACCATATTTTAGTTTCCATTATTTTTGCTTTTTGTTTTAAGCGGTCATTTTGTAATTGCCACACGTATATCTTGGGTACATGTCAATTTTATTATTTCTCTTTCATGGTACAAGTTATCACTTAATGATGCATAACTATATAAATTGATAACATTACCCATTTGGGGATTTTGTCAAACACTTTGCAAACATACCCTAAAACCCTTCGTAAAATGCATCTAATAACCTATTTCAATTAAAAAAACACAAAACCATAAGTCATGAAACTCTTACCGAACCTCCTTTGTAACTCTTCATTATAATTATTGTTAAAATATACAACTCTTGTTCCTGAGTTTCCGACAAGACCGAGGTTATTACAATAAAATGTACCTATAATATTTCTGAATTGAAGTATAAGCATTCATGCATATAGAGTACTCTTAGAATTCATTATCAACATAGCCAATAAGCTTCCAAATAGCATAAGCTTAAACCAAAGTTACAAGCTCAAAAAAATTAAAATTTCTATAGTTGTTTATGCTAAGATTATACTAAAATTTCTAGGAAATTAAATATATACCCGATGCTATATTCAATTCCAATTGTTGAAATCATGTTCCATCCATGATTCCTTAAGAAACCTATTTGAACCATTTGGTTTTCCTCCCAACCATATCCAAGAAGAACTTCTGCCCTAGAACCCCCGAGCTGTAAAAGCTCACAAGTAGCAAAATATAGTACTAGAGGGATATACAAGGCAATGTGAGGAAGATAAGTTTCACTTCCTCTCAATACTACTAAAGTTCAACTCCATTGCCTAGAGCTACTTAGTAATATAGATTAGCATTTGGCTACTCTCCAAGTCTCTCCCTTATTGGATCTCCTTTTTTTTTTTCTTTCCACATACATTTTCCATCTATCCATCATCATTTTCTATCATATCATGGTCATTTTACCACATTTTTCCTCTTATTTCACTTTAAGGTAAAAATAGTTGTATTTTAAATTTTAGAATTTTTAGTAAAATTTTGGCATTAAAAATTATTTTGACTAGAATCTTCAAGAATATTGGGAACCAAGGATTGAAAGACTCCTATTGGCACAGTCGAAATGAGTCGGACCAGGGTTGGTCAACGCTGGTCAAACTTGACTAGTCATCGAGAAATCCCTAACTAAACTGCGATTTAGTGGGATTTTACCATATTTTGTGCAACCAAAAGGATGAGTTCAACCTCAGTAGATGGATTATGAGTCTTATATGATGTTATAGCTATTTTAGCTAATATTATTGTACTTTTGACTTATTTAAGCACAACATTCAACACTTATGAACAAGTATTATGACTATTGAGACTTTTTTATTTCTGAATATAATTTGAGGAACTCGTTTTCTATTTTATTTTTGTTCTTGCTATGGAATGTGATTCCTGATATGCAATAGATGAGATTTCCAAGTGTACCAAGCAAGGTTGGAGGGCCCTCATTCTAAGCTAAGTACATTAAAGTGTAATTTTATGGATAATTGTGAATATTTTATATTGTTGTTTTCTTTATAGTTTCTTGTGAATATTTTCTTATACATTCATTATATGCCATGTTCATTTATGTTTTTGAATGATTTGATTTCAGTAATTGGTTTAAGAAGGGAAGGTCAACCAAGGCATCTAAGTTAGATCCTCCTCCTTCAAGATTAAGAACTGAAATGGAAATTATGCATTTAATATTCATTGTTTTCTTGAATTAGTTATCATTTATGATTTTGGAATGATTTCATTTCAGTAATTGATTTAAGAAGGGAAGTCAATAAAGGCATCTAAGTTATATCATATTCCTTATAGATAAAGAACAGAATTGGAAATTCTATTTATGCATTTGATCCTTACTTCTTTGGTTTTGATATGCTTTATGGTGAATTGATATTGTTGGAATACGGATGATGGGGAAGGATGAACAGGACCTCTAAGTTAGAGCCTCTTATTTTTTTCCTATGGTCCACAACGACTCATTGCAGTCCTGCTTCTGGATTAAATTTTAATGATTTCTTTTTGAATTAATTTATATTTATAATTTGCATTTGTATTGTTTGCATTTAAACAATTCCTTCCTACTATAGTTTAATCTAAGCTTCCATAAACTTTGATTTGCATCTATGTCTACCTACCTAGATTGATAAGTAAAATACATGTTTTAATTTACACAGTAAATTGAACCAACATTTTTGGCGTCATTGTCAGAGAAGCATACATAGATATAACTCATTAGGAATATTGTTTAGAAAATATAAAAACATCAAAAAGATACAAAAAAAAATATGATTTTTCATTATGGTTATTTTTTCCTAGACAAAGAGATGAAAATGGTAGATATACAAAACAAGACCTCGCAGCACTAAACCATTGTTAGGAGTAGGACTACCTACATTGGAACTATTAGCCTTGCTGGTAAAAGGCCCACAAATGGATCCATATAGGCTCTTAAGAGTCTCCAAATTTGCTTAAAATCATGCTAATGGATCCATTAATGCTCTTGAAATCTTCAATTTTTGCTTAAATATCATCCAATGATCAAAATCTGCCAAGAGGAGAGCGCTTGGAAGGGTGGGAATACACTATCGGGAGGAAAAAATTCTTTAAAAACCATGAAAAACCCACAAACGTAGCCTTAAATAGTGAATGAACAACTGCAGTTAGATCTAGCCGATCAACGATCCAGATATAGGTGGCTAATCGCAATCGGCCAAGCATGGGGGACAGTTTAAAGTTGGGCGCATGACACCAACGATCAGCAATCATCGATGATCAGATCGGCAGGCCGCATCGGCGGAGAGCATATGTTTTGTTATATAGAGGCCCGATGACTAAGTAATTAGAAATTGCGATTTATCGCATTGGCGCTATACCAAGGGGCGACACTTATGAATATACACATGGGTGACCCGATAGCCGAACCCGATGACAGTAGATATGAGAATTCATGAAGTTTGAAGTCCACATCTAGGCCATTTTTAATGTATTTTCTATGTGTTTTGTTATGTAACGAAATACAAAGGGAAAGAGGGGCAGTGCGAAATCGATGGATCCCGGACCCGATGGGTTCTGTGAAGCAAAATATATCTGTTTCCATGTTCGCAAAAGCCCATTTTTTAACATTTTTGTGTGTTTTTGTTGTCTAAATGAAATACAATGGAACTTTTGGCTAGTGACGATTACGATGAAGCCCGAACCCAAAAGGGTCCGGGAAGTACAATATATGATATCTCAAGTCTGCCAAAGTCATTTTTTCAGGCATTTTTCAGTGTTTTCACATATTTCATTATGTAGGGGAAATACATAGGCCAGGCCAAATGCAATTTGCAATGGCAACAAGGGCCGAACTAATGGATAATTAAACCATATTTTAGGACTTTTGAAGTCCAAAATACACAGAGAAGGCAGGATTTTTCAGTGATAGTTGTGTTTTTTGTTTAAAACAGAAATATACATTGTTTTCAATAGAGGTCCACCATAGGGCGGTGTTGTTCTGATATAATAGAAGCATGCATTGTTAAATCATTGAAAGGGCCACAGCACGCATAGCTCCTCCACAAATCGACATAGAGGCCAAGAAGAAGCACAACGCATCAATAGCCCAGTGCAGCTCATCAAACAAACATCGTGGAGCATCTCTGGCACAGGATAACTCCTAGATAGTGCAACAAGCTACCAAAAATATCTGAAAGTGCTTACTCTGCTACCAGGAGCAAAAAACTCTAATTGCATGCTTACCCAGAGGGCATCAAATCAGTTAGCAATTTATATCAGGAAAATTAAGACTCCGAGCCTCGTAGAGCTGAGGAGCATTGTAAACAGGCTATAAATAGCTGAAAGTAAGATGTAATAGAGGTTCAACTTATGGAGATTATTCCTCCTCTATTCCTTCAAGCTTCTCATCTTCATTCTAGCAATATAAGCTTCTTTTGCCATTATATGTTCAATATCCATTCTTTTTGTTGTTCTATGCTTGCACTTGAACAATTTGTTCATGTTTCCTTTGTGTGTAAGGCCAGATAACTGTGATCTTATCTATGCTTTGATAAATTAGATTTGCAAGCTTCTTTGCTGCCTGTAGCTAGCCATCCATATGTGGTCATATATGCATTTGCCAGTACAGTCAATATTCTCTTTTGCTTCCTGTAGCTAGCCATTGATTTATGTTTATGTATGAAATTTGCTAGTATAGTCAGTATTCTCCATCTATCAATTGAATTTATAACTTATTGAGAATTAGTGGTCTAAAGCATTGTATTGGTGAGAGCGTTCATGCATGCCTTGAGTGAAAACAGAGCTGAAATGGTTATCTAACTTGATCCAAACAATCATTTATTCCAATAGTTCAGAGAATAATATTGAAGATTATATGTTACTAGGAATGTCCAAGCTACAACCTAAGAGAGTTTCTTAGAGTGACAACATAATTTTCGTCGTTGCCTGGGAGAGGAAACTAAAGCTCAGCTTCCCTAGGAAATGACATAGATCCAACTTTGATGATAGACAAAGTCTGGGCACATTTTTTGTTGTAATCATCTATTTCTTGACTCTACTAGAGGCCGAACATCTTGGTGACTCCACATCATAGTTCTGGCTTAGCTTGTGAGGCATACTCATAGAAATCCTCAGAAGCTACAAGTTGACCCAGTACTTGACCATGAAAAGATCATCAAGGAAAAAAAGTTATTGCAGAAAGGAGCATCAGGTTCAGGTAAACCTAACCAATCTCCTATATCTCTTCAAGAAAGGCCTGTAATAGAACAAATATGTGTTGAGAGTATAGCTTCTAATACTAGAAATGAAGAAAAGCTCTTAGAGATTTGAAAAGCTCCTTACTCTTTAGGTTTTCCTTTTGTTGTATGCCAAAAGGAAACTTCACCACATATCCATCATACTCCTTTAGTCCTGTTAGTTACTCCTCAGCCCTCTACCATTCAGGCAATGAGTACTCTTTTAGCCACGACAGCTATGGTAGGTCCACAAGCACCTACCAAAATGGAAATAATCATAGCTGATAGGTATGGACCTCTAATACTGCCCACTCCTTTGAATGCTATACCTACTGGAAAATACTTGAAGTATATGCCTAATTTCACTGGAACTAAAGGTGTTTCAGCTGAAGAGCATCCTAAGTCATTCTATAGTTATGCTGATAACTTGGATATTAGTGAGGATGATGTCTGGATGAGAGTCTTTATCCAAAGCCTAGATGGAGAGGCTAGAAAATGGTTCAGGGAAATGACCCCAGCATCTATCGCAGATATTGAGGCCTTAGATGATGCATTCCTAAAGCATTAGGTGGATAAGAAGGATCTCCTTTACTACGACACTGAGTTTGGGAACTTAGAGAGGGAAAATGGTGAGCTACTGTCTGATTTTAATAAGAGATTTAACTACATGTACAACAAGGTACCTTCTAAATTAAAACCCACCACTACCTCTGCTAGACTCATCTATGCCAATGCCTTTGATTCTAACATCTATTTACTATTGAGGGAGAGGTGATGTTCTTCTTTGGCTGATATGAAAGATGGAGCCCTGGAAGTAGAACCAAACATCATGGCTAGATAAAAGCTCAAAGGTAATGCTAATAGAAGAAGACATAGGGGTGAGCCTTCATCATCTTCAGATCCCAGGTTGATAAAATGGCCAAGATGATAGAGTCATTAGCCTCTGAAGTTTCGAAATTGAAGGTTGAGTAGCATTCTGAGAAAGGAAGGGTTCCTAATATCTTTGATCCTCCAAATCCAAATCCATATACAAGGTAATGAGCAGTTGTAAATTTTGCAAAGAAGCAATGAGGCCAATGAAGACCAAAGGTTGAAGGTCTCTTTTCAGAATACAGTCATTGAAGAAGAGTAGTTGGAAGAAGATGATGAGATCCATTGTATGGAAGACAAAGGGAGTGCCACTTTTTTAACCAATGCTACCTATCAGAAGTCATTATCCAATGACTATATCAGCTAAGAATGGGATGGTGAGGTTGTTCTACATACTGAAGATCAACACCAATATAATCTGAGTTCTATGATGAATAATGTCAAGGAAACTCCTACTCATGAAGTTGTTGTCCCTACAGAACAACAAGCTAATAAGTAGGAGCAACGAGCAGTTGATCCTATCATCCTCAAAGCTCCAGAGGTAAGAGGCCTTGACAAGTCCCCTTCTTCTTTCAGTTTTCAATCAGAAATTCAGAAGCCAAGAATACCTATGACTCTGATTGAACTAGTGAAGAATGAGTCCTTCAAGAAATCTATCCTTGAGGCTCTTGAGCCTAAAAGCATCCAAGCCTCCACTGACTATGTAAATCTGCAAGATGACCAACCATCTGTTATTCTCAGCCCAATGATTATAAATTGTGAAGACAGCTCCCCATCATTCTATGTTTCTCTATCTATTCATGATGAAATCCTTCAAAATTGTCCTCTAGACACTGGATCCAACCATAATTCAATGCCCAAGGGTGTCATGGATAAGCTTAGTCTTGACATTACCAAGCCTTATCTGTTGGCCTCTACACAACTTAAAAAACTAGTTTTCCAGATCACAGAGCAAGAAGACCCATATATTTGGGACATGACCCTTGATGGGGCTTACTCTAAGGAAGCTGCAGGAACAGGTGAAGTCCTGGTGTCCCCCACAATGGAATACATTGATTCATCTTTTATATTAACTTTTCAGATCAAAGATGACACTGCGGAGTATAAATCAGACTTTATTATTCAGCAGGTGTGCCAAACCTTACAAGCAAAACATCCAAGGTGGAAAGCACATAGAGATGAGGTGAAATATAGACCATCTCTGCCTGATAATACCAAATGCTGGAAATTTTTTGAAGTAGGTGATCAAATCAATAGGCTTTTGCAAGTCTTTGATGATTTTACTGATATGCACATTAACCAAGACAAAGAAACCTTTGATAAAAGGTAAAAGGGGTCAATTTCCAGTTTGGTGACTGTTTTATCAAAAGGAATGCATTAAAGGAAGGAGGACATGTTTTTGATGACCCATTCAATGGGCTGTTCTTTGAACTTTATTTCAGTTAAGGCTTTCAAACCTTGGTATTGTAAATATGTTGTTTTCAAGATTTTATTTCATGCTAAATAGACTCCATGCCCAACGCAAGACTAAGAAGAAGATTTAATTTTGTTTTTTACAGCAAAGGCATTGATCTATACTTCTTGAAACCTCATAAGGAGGCTTTCATCGCCAGAAGGAGCCAGTGTTAGCCTTGCTCGCAAAAGGCCCACGAATGGATCCATATAGGCTCTTAAGAGTCTCCAAATTTGCTTAAAATCATGCCAATGGATCCATTAATGCTCTTGAAATCTTCAATTTTCTCTTAAATATCATTCAATGATCAAAATCTGTGCAAGAGGAGAGCCCTTGGAAGGGTGAAATTACACTATCGGGAGGCAAAAATGCTTAAAAAACCATGAAAAACCCATAAACGCAGGGTTAAACAGTGAATGAACAGCCACTATTAGATCTGGCCGATCAGCGGCCTAGATCTAGGTCGCTAATCGCAATTGATCGAGCAGAGGGGATAGTTTAAAGTCGGGCGCATGACATCGCCGATCAGCGATCGCCGATGATCAGATCGGTGGGCTGCATTGGCAGAGGGAAAATGTTATGTTATATAAAGGCCCAGAGATTCAGCGATTAGCGATTGCGATTTATCGCATCGGTGATATCTCATCAGCGCGATACCAAGGGGGAGGACCTATGAACATACATATGGGTGACCCGATAGTCGGACCTGACGATAGTATATATGAGAATTCATAAAGTTTGAAGTCCGTGCCCAGGCCATTTTTAATGTATTTTCCATGTATTTCATTATGTGACGAAATACAAAGGGAAACAGGGGCAACGCGATAGCGATGGAACCTGGACCCAAAATGGTCTTGGAAGTGGAATATATGATATCTGAAGTTCACCAAAGTCATTTTTTCATGCATTTTTTAGTGTTTTCGCATATTTCATTATATAAGGGAAATACACAGGCTAGGCCAAATGCGATTTGCGATGGCGACGAGGGCGGACCTGATGGATAATTAAACCATATTTTAGGACTTTTGAAGTCCAAAATACACAGAGAAGGAAGGATTTTTCAGTGATAGCTGTGTTTTCTGTTTAAAATATAAATATACATTGTTTTCAATAGACTTCCACCATAGGGCAGCGCTATTCTGCTATAACAGAAGCATGCATTGTTAAATCATTGAAAGGGCCACAACATGCGCAACTCCTCCGCAAACCGACATAGAGACCAAGAAGAAGCATAGCGCATCAATAGCCTAGTGTATCTCTTCAAACAAACATCATGGAGCATCTCTGGCACATGAGAACTCCCAGAGAGTGAAACAAGCCACCAAACATATTTGAAAGCACTTACTATATTGTCAGGAGCAGAAAACTCTGATCCCTTGCTTGCCAAGAGGGAATCAAATCAGTTAATAATGCATATCAAGCAGATTAAGACTCTAAGCCTCTTAGAGCTCAGGAGTATTTTAAACAGGCTATAAATAGCTGAAAGTGAGATGTAATAGATGTTCAACTTCTGCAGATTATTCCTCCTCTGTTCCTTCAAGCTTCTCATCTTCATTCTAGCAATACAAGCTTCTTTTGCCATTATATCTTCAATGTCCATTCCCTTTGTTGTTCTATGCTTGCACTTGAATAGTTTGTTCATGTTTTCTTTGTGTCTAAGGCCAGATAACTGTCATCTTATCTCTACTTTGATAAATTAGACTTGCAAGCTTCTTTGCTGCCTATAGCTAGCCATCCATATGTGGTCATAGATGCATCTGCCAGTACAGTCAGCATTCTCTTTTGTTGCCTGTAGCTAGCCATTTATTTATGTTTATGTATGCAATCTACTAGTATAGTCAGTATTCTCCATCTATCCATTGAATTTATAACTTATTGAGCCTTAGTGGTCTAAAGCCTTGTATTGGTGAGAGCGTTCATGCATGCCTTGAGTGAAAATAGAGTTGAAATGGTTGTCTAACTCGATCCAAACCATCATTTATTCCAATAGTTCATAGAACATTATTGAAGATTATATGTTACCAAGCATCTTCGAGCTACAACCTAGGAGAGTTTCTTGGAGTGATAACAGGAACTACCTACACCAATTGCTAGAAAACCATCTTTGGAAGAGATAGAGGAAAAGAAACATTCATGGAAAAGGTTAACTCTTGTTGAAAGACAAACTTTGTTGGATTATGAAGTAAAGAGAAAAAAACACAACAAGAAACATATTCTATAGGCAAATAAAGAGAAACAAGAAAAACAACTGTTCAACCTATTCTTGAGAAACTAGAAAAAACAATTGAAAAACCTATCCTTGAACAAATAAAATAAATTGAAGACACATAATCTCAAACCGTTAATGAAACATTTAAAAAAAGTGAAAAATATATGGCAGAAGAAGGACGAGGATCCAGTATTCCTAGACTAACTCAAGAACAACAACAACGATATAAAAGAGAATGAAGACAATGGGCAAGGAAAAGATGCGAACATAGAAAGGGAGAAGAATATGATAAAAGATAAAATGAAAATAAAAGTAGAGAGGATGGAGGAGTAGACAATGACCAAGAAGCTACTTTTTGATTTCCAATCTTAGACACTAGAGAAATCTTGGGAGAAGATGTAAAAATGAAAAATATCCCACCTTCTGTTTTCCCAAATTCCTATGGTATGTCTTTAGAAGATCCTGACTCATTTTTGTTTAAACTTGATATTCTATGTCGTACCTATGGTTATACTAATGATACACATAAGCTTCACCTTTTTCTTGCTACTCTGAAAGCATATACATTAAATTGGTTCATGGGATTAGGTGAACATACTATTAGTATTTGGGAAGGCATGAGGAAGATTTTTCTTAAGAAGTATCGAGCATATTGCAGGCAAAAAGATTTAAAGGAGGATGTTTTTAGGATGTCTCAACAAGAAGATGAGAGTTTTGAGGAATACTTAGAATGATTTCTCTATAACTTACAAAAATCTAAACAACATTCTTTAAATCCTGATACCATTCGAATAATTTTTCTCAAAGGTATACGAGATGAGTAGCATGATATCCTTAATTTTATGGGAAAAATAGACATTTCATATTTGCTAGTTGATGAAATTGCATAAGTATGTCAAAAGTATTCAAGAGGAAGAGCTAAAAGTGGAAAAAGAGATGCAAATTCAAAAGTTACTAAATCAACTACACGAAGCATAACAAGAGTTGAAATAGAGAATTTGTTTCAGAATTTTAAAATTGATACCTTGAGCACATTAGGAACACAAGTTGATGTACTTAAGACCCAAAAAAAAGGATGAACAAGATCAGGTACTATCATTTTTTTTGTCCTAAATGTAGTAAGAAGCATCCATAAGGGAATTTCCTTTAGATGGTATTCAGATTTGTGGATTTTGTATTAAAAATCATTCAAATGATAATTGTCCAAAGGTAAGGGAATTACAGGAAAATTCAATAGAAGAAGGTCAAGGGATTGACTCTCTCTACTATTACAAAAATACTCTCCTATGATTATGGAAGAAGGAGTGGGGGAGGAGGGAAATCATGAAAACTGTAATGTAGAACATCAAATTTAGAAGAATATAATAATACCAACTCAAACACCTCATTTTCTGAAAATGCTAGTAGAGAAAAGATATTTAGCCTCTCTTCCTGAATTTGATATTTTATATGAATTGAAAAATCCTTATGTTAAAAGTCCTTTATTGCAAGCTATTTGTCCTATTTACACCAAGGCAATTAAGGAATTATGCACAAAGAAAATTGGAAAAATAAAGAAAGATCCACCTACGATTCATGTCATTACGAAATTAGCTAGTCTTATATCAACAAATACTACAATTGAAAAATTTGTTGATCCTCAAATACCTATGGTAAGAATTTCAATCAACAATTTTCTAGTTTCTAGAACTATAATTGGCATAGAAGCTGTTATCAAGGTCATGATAACAGAAAGGATAAAATGTTTGAACTTGCCAAATGTCCGACCTACCACTACCATTTTGGAACTAGTTGATAGACACAAAGTAGGGTTAGAAGGTTTTCTCAAAGATATCATTGTTTCTTTAGATTATTGGGAATATTTTTTAGACTTCCTAGTCCTACAATCAAAGTCAAACTCAGGATGCCATTCGTTAATTCTTGGTAGACTATGGTTAGGAACAGCTGATGCCTTTATTTGATGTCGATTAGGAAGTATGATCATATCACATGGAAATGAAAGAAATCAGATAACACTCTATCGTCCTGCTCAATCTCCTTCTTTACTATGATGGCCTGATGAACAAAAGGAATAAATTTAGTCTATTCTAAGAATTAATAAATATTTTGATTTTAGAGAAGAAGATAATAAGGAGTTAAGAGTTCTGCTCATTCCAGAACCTGATATTTTAGAGCAGCTAATAATCATCCAATATTAGCATGAAACTCAACTTTTTGTTCAATGTTTTTAGGATAATTTACCTATTAATTTGGAAACACCATTTGAAGTTATATTTCCTACTAAGTCAATTACAAATTCTCAAAGAAGTGTAATTCAAATCAGTCCCAGAAATAATCTTAACATTGGTAACAATTTACAATCATCACAGGAAGAACAAGTAATTTCATTATTAAAGAAATACTTAAAATATTTTGCTTGGGATTATAAAGATATGCAGGGAATTCATCCAAAAACATGTATCCACCATATGTACACAAACGAAAATACCAAATTTGTAAGACAACCACAAGGTAGAATAAATCCAATGATGAAGGAGAAAGTAAAAGAAGAATTGCATAAACTATTATAGGTAGGATTTATCTACCCCATCTCTAATAGTCAATGTGTTTCCCCTTTAGTTTTGGTTCCCAAGGAAAATGGAAAATGGAGAATGTGTGTAGAATATGGGGAATTGAATAAAGAAACACTTAAGGATCATTTCCCACTACCATTCATTGATGAAGTCCTAGATTCATTAGCAGGGATAAAGTTATTCTATTTTCTTGATGGATTTAGCGGTTATAATCAAATCAAGCTAGCATTCGAGGATCGGGATGAAGATACAATTATTTGTCCATGGGGTACATATGCTTACAATCTGTTACCTTTTGGATTATGTAATGCATGTGCTACTTTTCAAAGAGCAGTCCTCACCATACTTGTTTACATGGACAATTTTACTATTTACAGAAATACATTTAATGATTGTCTAAATAATTTCGAAAGAGTTTTATAGAAATGCGTTGAGAAAAACCTGTCTCTTAGAAATGAGAAATATTTTATGATGCTAACTGAAGGGATAGTGTTGGGACAACATAGTTCATCTTTTGGAATATAAGTGGATCTAGCAAAGATACAAATCATTGTAAAATGTTAGTAAAATAATTTTCCCATTATTTAAACTACTTACAAAATATAGTGTTTAAATGTAATACTGAATTTCAACATGCATTCGATAAATGCAAACACAAATTGTCCATAGCACAAATTCTCAGAAGTCCAAATTGGTCATTACCATTTCATATATCCACTGATGCATCAGATACAACACTAGGAGAATCTTTTGGACAAAAAGAAAATCAATTTAACTATGCTATCTATTTCATCAGTAAAATTCTAACTCCACCTAATTTAAATCATATAGTAATTGAAAAAGAAATGCTAGCTATTTTGCATGCAGTAGATAAATTCAGACATTACATAATAGGATGTCAACTGTTCATTCGTACTGATCATTCATCCATAAAATTTCTAATGAATAAACCAATAACTAATGGCAAAATCACTAGATTGTTGTTATTAATGCAAGAGTTTAACATTATTGTTTTAGATCAACTAGTAAAAGACAATCAAGTGGTAGAATTCATGTCAAGACTTCATTTAACTAGTGACATTGTTCTAGTTTCTAATAATTTTCCAGTCGAACACTTATTTTCTATAACAATCAAAACTCCATGGTTCTCTCATATATCCAATTATTTGTGATCCGGAAAATAACCTTCCCATTTTACATAGAAACAGAAAAAGAAAATAATTAGAGATAATGCTAAATATAATGGGGTCAATGGTGAACTTTCCTATATTGGACCTAATCTTTTAATTATAAAAATCATAAGAGAAGTTGAAATTCTAGATATTTTAAAGGCATGTCATGATGAACCTTGTGGTGGTCATTTTGTAGGCAAAAGAACAACATACAAGGTGTTCAATCTAGGCTATTTTTGGCCATTAATATTAAAAGACTCAAAGATTTCTGTTAAAATGTGTGACAACCATAATAGCATATGTAGGCTTGTAGTATCTCATGAAATTCCATTGAAACCACAAATACTTATAGAGCGATTTGAGAAATGGGCCCTTGACTTTGTGGGTCCTATGAATCGACCATCTAATGGCAAGAAGTACATCCTAGTATGTATTGATTATGTAACAAAAATGGTAGAGGCAAAATCAATAGAAGATGTAGTGGTATCTTTTCTTTTTGAATAGATATTTGTAAGATTTGTGGTTCCAACGTAGATAGTCACAGACTAAGTTGCACAATTTACTTCTAAGCTTGTCTAAGACTTTATAGAGGAATATAAAATCAAGCATAGGAAATCCACACCATATCACCCTCAGGTGAATGGACAAGTGGAATCAACAAACAAAGTCCTTGAGAACATCATGACAAAAACAATGAATATGCATAGCAAGGATTGGTCAGAGAAAATGAATGAATCATTATGGGATAATAGAATAACATGGAAGAATACTACTAGATTCAACCTCTATCAACTTGTTTATGGCAAAGAAGTTATACAAACAATTGAGTTCCAGATGCATACATACAGACTTGCAACCAAACTAGGACTGGACCTGTGAGAAGCACAACAACAAAGAATTATGTAGCTAAATGAACTAGATGAGATCATAAAGGAAGTTGTAGAACACACATCACAAGTTCAGCAACAAAGAACGAAATGGAATGAAAAATTTATTAAGAAGAGGATTTTTCATCTAGGGGACTCACCGCCTATATTTGATTAAAAGTACAAAGATTTCAAAGTAAAAATTACCACTCATTATCTAGGCCTATATGAAATAGAAGAAATATCTCACAATGGATCAGTGAGAATTAAAACAATAGACGAAGTCGTAACATCATTCTTAGTCAACGGGCATAGACAAAAAGTGTATAATAAACCAGTGAATATGGAAGATTTTCTAAAGAAAATTTCAACAGAAGAAAACATGGATGTTTTGGAAAAGCATAGTCATATGCCTTCCTTGCTTGTTAATAATAATAATAATAAAAGATAAAAAGATGAAAAATAATAAAAAGATTTGGCTGTGGAAATACAAACTTCTGGAACACTACAAATCTGAATTCATATTGGAAAACTAAGTCACTTGGCTAATACGAATTCCTCTCTTTTTGATCTAGTTTATGTTTCAGGTTGACATTCTATCCTCCAATTTCCAAATGTGTGGATAAGTATCCAAATAAGTGTCCATTTGTTTTAAAAAATTTAGCAACTGAACATGGTATAATAACTCAAAAAACCACTCAATCTGATACGGAAGGAATTCAAAATATGAAGGACTTGTGGGAATTGAAAATTTTACTTCAGAGGGACCTGAAAATTCAAACATAAAATTTGTCAGAAGGGACTTGAATAGGAGCAACATCACACGAACAACGTACAAAGGGACCTTAGGATCAACACATTAATTTTCTTGAGAATGGACTTATATAAAAAGTTCAGCATCAGAAGGGACTTGTATTCATTCAAAGTTCATTATTAAAAAAACGACCTATACTAATCAAGACTCACTATTTAGAACTATTCAATATCATCATCAACTGAAAAAGCTACTCAATTAAGGAAAGTACTCTAAGTTACAAATTATTTTTAATACTATTTTATTTTGAAAAAAATTCTTAATTTAGAAGACTAATTAAACCTTAAATATATAAGAGAGAAAACCCTTCATGCCATGTACATTTTCCCATAAAACCCTTCATTCCATGTATATACTCTCTATCATAAAAAACCTATTTTCCTCCTTCATAAAAAACATAAACCCTATGACCATATTCAAGTCTTGTCTCATTACCTACATGACAAATAAACACGGGTTAGTATCATGAAAGAAAAATAAAAGTGAATGATGCATGGTTCAATAATGTATTTCTATGATATACAATGATATGCTTTTACTCTATTTTTGGATTTGAAATGACCTTAAATGGTCATTTCAAAAGAGTCACCTTAAAATAGTAACAAATGCATCATGTAAAGGAGAACATGCATCAAGCCTAAAAGGACAAAGAGGAGAAATAAAATGATGATAGAAAAATATGATGACAAAAAGGACGTTGGTTTCATAAATTAAATATGCAATAAAAGAAATAAATGCATGAGTGATCTACTAATTGTGAAGGAAGGCATATATATAAACCTATCATGCCACATATGAATGAATAGAGGGTGCATATAAAAAAAACTTTGAAATATGAAACATATGGAAACCTTTGAAATCGATTTCAAAATCGATTTGCTACATGCATATAATCAAAAGAGATGGCCATAGAAAATGATAAAAGGAAGACAATTGTTTAGCCACAGTGGAAGAAATTCAAACCATATCAGTGATCAAATGTTCAAAAACACTACACAAAGAGTGAGTGTTCATAGAAGAAAACATAGAGGAAAATGGTCAGTGGTTGAACATAACACTTTCATGTTGAAAGAAGGGAGGAATTTAACCTACACGGAGAGGCAATCGGTCGATGCCTTCATTTAGAGAATTTAATAGAGAATTTCGCTACAGTTTAGGTAGGGAATGAAGCCCTTTGAAATGAAAAATAGAGGAATAGGTGCATAGATTTTTATGCCAGAAATCTTGACAAGGAGCAGAAGAAAACGTTGTGTATCATTAATGATAACCTCGCGAACTAAAACATGGTAATCTCCACTCAAAATCCCAAGAATTTCACAGTTGAGTTTGAGTAGGAATGGGATTAAATTAAATCATTTTTCAGTGATCTGAAGTCTAAGATTTACAAATAACTGCGAGTGTAGGTGACCAAAATCTACTTCGCATTCACATTTACATTGACACACTCCAGTTCGCATTGGGAAATGTTGGTGTAGGGTATGGGTAACACCCGCACATACCCATAGAAGGCATTTACGAGTAATGCATCCACAACTATTCCAGGTATTTAACTCTACAATGGAGTTAAATATTTAGACCATAAATGGTCAAGTGGCCCTCTTACACAGTTCCTTTATAATGGAACTTCAATCACCCTGCTTAAAACCCTCTATCGGGACTCTATATGGTCTTATAACCTTCACATAAGACTTTAACAAGGCCTTCCATTAAATCTCTCTTATTGAGACTTAAAACCCCTTCTTAACCTTTATTTAAGCCTCTAGTTGCATATATATATATATATATATATAACTAGTCCTCTCGACCTTGGTTAAGATATATATTAACATAGAAATACTCTATTGGTGCTCTTCCTTAGAAAATCCCTGTATAAAGGGAAAATGCTCAAAACACAACTTTCTTCGCCACTCCATGGGTTATGCATAGACCCAGAGGTTATACCTCAATCGCAATTGGCTGTCAGCTTATTCAACGGTCACACATATATGCCCGTATCCCCCTCCTCTTTCGATATGTGACTATCAGAGCTTTAACATATAACTTTAATGCAACATAAGTTTACACAGGAACCCCACTCCAAATACATATATCGAACTTCAAAGCATACACAATTACCAATATAACATTGTCGAGTACACTCTTTAGTCACCACTCCTCTTATAGGCCCAAACTCTGATTTTTTATTGGCTTTATCGCTATCGGCATTCGGCATTCCATTGTCCACTGTCAATCGGATTCTATGATTTGTGATCAATGAGTTAATCATAGTCGTCGATCCTGGCTCTTGATCCAATGATTGATAATTAATCGCAGGATCGTGATCACATTGTTATAAGGCTGGTTCCGATAACTTAAAAGGACCCTCGTCGATGCAATTTAATCTCAGTCATTGATATATAAGATCTAACAGCTGCTAACCATCATTATTCACTTCTCCGGCTATTGCTTTACTTAGATTTTTATGTTGATTTCTTCAGGGTTTCTCCATGGTTTGGTTCTTTTCCTTCTGGTTTCCTCAAGGGGTTTATTCTTCCATCTCTGCTGCTCAAATTCTCTGAGCTTTACACCTTAGTGAATCCTCACTCTGCTACCTCTCTAGAGATTCACTTTGCTAACTCAATTGGATTCAAAGACCAATTAACGATTCCTCTGAATCGTTCTTCTTCCTCTCCGCGTCCTCTGAACTCTGCCTGTAACCACTATTACAAAACCTATGAGTTGACATAGCAATCAATCATAAACACTTGATTCATGCATGTGCACACTCAAAATTAAATTCCTCCTCTGTATAAAAACATAAAAATAATTGATTACAATCAAGACTCTTGGTCTCTCACACAGGCTTGACTCTCAACATTTGTGGCGTCATCTTATTGAACACGATGGTTCACTTATTTATAAGAATGCATTGGATTGGATCATTGAAGGATCCAATCACTCTTATAACAATAGCCCTAAAGCTCTCTCCATGCATACATATGTGGTAGATAAGTCTCCTTGAGACTTTATCCATTCCATCTTTTCCTATGTTTTAAAATAGAAAATTCTTCTTATCAGCTTCCTATTTAATGCCGAAAAGTTCTCTCTTGTTCCTAGAATCATGGAACTGTTTAAGAGTTGGATTTGTCTTCTACCACTCATGTTCTCATTTATTTATTTTGAGAGCATTTACATATTCTCCCATTATCTAATTAAAATAATTTAAAGCCTAAATATTACATTGACTTGAGACTTAGGAAAACTATTTCCTAAAATGCATGACCCGCTATATATACTATTTACAATGATTTTCCTTGGGCTGAATGCTCCCGCATTAGACTCCCAAAGTACAAAATATTAATGATCTCCTGATCATGTGTCTTTTGGTCTTACTCTTCCTGGATCCCATACTCTGTTTTGTAACTGTCGAGATGCTTTGTTCCTTTTTTGCAGATGCACTTCTGCTATCTTTTGCTGCATTTTCTTCCTGTGAATTAGCTTCAAACTCTGATTGATCATCTTTTTTGCTGCTACTATTTTTCTCCATTTGAACTGCTGCATCATCAACTGCCATATGTCTTCAATTTCTATGTCCAACATATCTTTGGGCTGGTCCATATTCTTCTCCTTACTTGTTTCTCTTCCTTTTGTGTTCCAAGTTGTTGTTGTTGTCTTCTACGCTGGCTTTGGTTGCTGCCATTGTATACATTGTTGTAGAATTTGCCTCCACACTTGCTTGGTTTTCTTTACTGACTGCCTCCCTATCATCCTTACAGTCTTTCATGATTGAATCATGACTGTTCAACACTTTTTCCAGCAAATTAACTTCTCTATTCCATGGATTGAATTCTTCCACAAAATCTCCTTCTTCCATCTTTATTTGGCTATTCACTTGTGCCAAATCTCCTCTAGCATTTGCAACAAAACCTGCACACTCAAAACACTTGTTAAAATAAAAAATGTAAGGCTGATGTGCCTTATCTTTCTTTGGTAACAATTCAATTTGCTTCTTAGTTTCCTCCTTCTCCTTTGTCAGCACATCAATATGCTGATTTGAATTCTTCGTAGAATTCATGAGACTATCAGTTAGTCTCTCCTTCACATCATCTTCTCTAATGATGTCTTCCTACTTGGGTTCACAATAGTGAATTTCTCCTCATTTAACGTCTTACTGCTTATCTTTACTTTGAGATTGTATGATTCCTACCACCTCTTTACCATCTTCAAACAACCTCTGCTCAATCTCTGTGATCACATACTCATACTCATTCATGCATTTTAATGAACCTGCAAACAAATTATTGCATATTCATGTCTCCATGGCTACTTGAGACACATCTTCTTCTTCAGAAGTTGTACCTGCAGCTTCTGTTCTTCCATCAGGTTCTCTCATCAGTTTCTCTAGTAGTTTAATATCCTCTTCACACTTAGCAAGCATTTCATCACAATGCCCTCTTCTTCCAGCTTCATCCTTCACATGTTGTGTTATGATATTAAAATATTGTCTTCCTTTGACCCTTGTACTCTCAAGGTCTTTCTGTTATAGCAAATCACTACTTCCCTCATTCAAGAGTTCTTCTTCATCAAACTCCGTTCTCCTAGAGTATTCCTCTAGAATTTCGACATCTTCAAAAGACTATCCATCCTCTGTAAAACACTCCTTTCTTAGTGTTCCTTTCCCCAAGGTTAAATCCTTTACATAGGGTTCCTCCTTCTTAACATCTTTGAGTAGATGTCCTTCTTCCCTACTGTCTATCTCAATAGTTTCCATGGCTATCTCGACTGTGCCTATCATCATAGTGAATTGGTGATCCTTTACTATGTTTTCTGCTAACATAGTCTCTTCCTCAAGTTTTCCTTTAGTCCCTTGATGTTTATCTCCTTTGAAGATATCCTCAAATGGATACTTTTCTCCTACAATATCTGCCATCATACACAAACTATCAGTTTTAAAAATATAAGACCCTATAGTGTCACTTGATGTTTCAGCCATCATATCTCCTTGCTGTTCTAAATCATTCATATCATTTAGAAATTCTTTGATAGTCTCTTCTTAAATCTCGTCAAGCACTTCACTTGGTTGCTTGACATCTTTCTCCAGATGTATATGAGATCTATATATGTCATCTTCTTGGCAAACATAATTTTGATTCTTCTGGTCTTTTTCCTTCTTCATGACAATATCAGTCAATTTTCCTTCACCTGCAAACATACACAAATTGTTAGATTTTAAATCATTAGACCTTTTGGTCTCACTTGAAGTTTCAGTCTTCAAGTCTTCATCTTCAGTTTCTCCCAGAAATTGTCCTTGTTCTGGTTCACAAATGGATTCTTCCATTTCTAACTCAACTTCCTTGACTTTTCCCATCATCCACTTTACCTGCTTTTGCTGTAGCCTTCTCTGCATCTCATGCCATTCCACTGGCTTCTTCCTTGAGACCCAACCTAGTCTCCGGCTTTCCTCAAGCATTCTTCTTAATGCATTGAGTTTTTCTTTTAATTCATCAACCTCTTTATCAATTTCTTCTTGATTCATCTCCTTGCAATTTTCTTTGGCATACGCTTTCTTATATCCTCTGTTGTGGCTTCTCTCTGAACCTCTGCTATGACTCTCAATAGTCATCTTCTTCTCCTCTATCTTCATGAGCTCCTCTGTAACAAGCATCTGCAACAGCTAGTCCTCCTAGCTGCAATCCTACCTCACTAAGCACTCCCCACTCAGTCTTATGGTAAGCACGGGTCCTCTATCTGGATCATTCTCTTGAGCAACACCTTTGCTCCTTCTAGGCTTCTTTAATCCCTCACTCTCTCTTGAGAACACTTTAGTTGTCCTCTCTGTCCAATCTCTTGTTCAATTCTTCAGGTTCACTACCACTTCTTCTTTTAGAGTATTCTCCTTACTCTATCTTCAAGAACTCATCTGGTTCTTCTCTCACAACTTCTCTTGCTGTCACCTGTGCATTAGTATATAAACACACATTCTTAATTTAAAACAAAACACATTACCTCACCTTCAAGATCTCAGCATGATCTTATTTCACCCATTCTTCTACACTTTGAATGGATTGTCCTCTGGTTTTGTCCCCAAGTCCTCTTTCCTTCATAACTTTCATTAAGCAATATTGCTTTTTCTTTCCTTTAAGGAATTCTCTATTCCTGCCTACTCCAAGCCTTTGTTGGAACTGCTACAGTCTTCCAGAACTTCAAAATTTCTCCTTACATATTACAAATCTTCTCTAATACCACTAATGGTGCAGGGTTTGGGTAACACTCGCACATACCCACAGTATGCATTTATTAGTAATGCATCCACAACTGTCCTAGGTATTTAACTCTACAATGGAGTTAAATCTTCAGACCATAAATGGTCAAGTGGCCCTCTTACACAGTTCCTTTGTAACGGAACTTCAATCACCCCACTTAAAACCCTTTATCGAGATTCTATCCGCTCTTATAACCTTCATGTAAGACTTTAACAAAGCATTCCATTAAATCTCTCTTATCGAGACTAAAACCACTTCTTAACCTTTATTTACACCTCTAGTCTCATATATATATATATATATATATATCTATATATATATATATACATATATATATACATATATATATACATATATATATACATATATATATAACCAATCATCTCAACCTTGGTTAATATATATATTAACACAGAAATACTCTATTGGCACTCTTTCGTAGAAAATCCCTGTATAAAGGGAAAATTCTCAAAACACAACTTTCTCCCCCACTACATGGGTTATGCACAAACCCCGAGGTTATACCTCAATCGTGATCAGCTGTCGGCTTATTCAATGGTCACACATATATGCTTGTATCCCCCTCCTCTTTCGATATGCGACTATCATAGCGTTAACATATAACTTCAACGCAACATAAGTTTACACAGGAACCCCGCTCCAAATACATATATTGGACTTCAAACGGTATAGAATTGCCACTATAACCCTATCGGGTCTGCTCTTTAGTCGCCACTCCTCTTTATCGCTATCAACATTTAGTGTTCCACTGTCCAATGTCAATTGGATTCTCTGATTTGCGATAAACGATTTAATTGAAGCCATCGATCCTGGCTCTTGATTCGACTGTTGACGATTAATCGCAGGATCACAATCACATTGTTATAAGGCCAGTTCCGATAACTTAAAAGGACCCTTGCAGTTGCGATTTAATCTCAGTCGTTGATCTATATGATATAATGGCTACTGAGCATCATTATTCACTTCTCCAACTATCTCTTTACATAGATTTTTATGTTGATTTCTTCAACGTTTCTCCATGGTTCGGTTATTTTCCTTCCAGTTTCTTCAAAGGGTTTATTCTTCCGTCTCTATTGCTCAAATTCTCTAAGCTTTGCTCCATAGTGAATCCTCACTCCGCTACCTCTCCGTAGCTTCACTTTGCTAACTCAATTGGATTCAAAGACCCATTAACGATTCCTTTGAATCGTTCTTCTTCCTCTGCGCATCCTCCGAACTCTGCCTGTAACCACTATTATAGAACCTACGAGTCGACACAGTAATCAATCATAAACACTTGATTCATGCATATGCACACTCAGAATCGAATTCCTCCTCTGTATAAAAACATAAAAATAATTGATTACAATTGAGACTCTCGGTCTCTCACATGGGCCTGACTCTCAACATTTGTGGCCTCATATTATTGAATGCACAGGTCCACTTATTTATAATAATGCATTGGATTGGATCATTGAAGGATCCGACCACTCTTCTAACAAAAGCCCTAAAGCTCTCTGGATGCATACATATGTGGCAGATAAGTCTCCTTAAGACTTTATCCATTCCATCTTTTCCTCCGTTTTAAAACAGAAAATTATTCTTATCAACTTCCCATTTAATGCCCAAAAGCTCTCTCTTGTTCCTATAATCATGGAATTATTTAAGAGTTGGAATTTACTTCTACCTCTCATGTTCTCATTTATTTATTTTGAGAGAATTTACATATTCTCCCATTATCTAATTAAATCACTTAAAAGCCTAAATATTACATTGACTTGAGACTTAGGAAAACTATTTCCTAAAATGCATGACCGCCTATGTCTACTATTTACAATGGTTTTCCTTGGGTTGAATGCTCCTGCGTCAGACTCCCAAAGTAGAAAATATTCATGATCTCCTGATCATGTGTCTTTTGGTCTTGGTCTTCCTGGATCCCATACCTTGTTCTGTAATTGTCCAGATATTTTGTTCCTTTACTGCTGCTACACTTCTGCTGCCTTTTGCTCCATTTTCTTCCTGTCAATCAGCTTCAAAATTTGATTGATCATCCTTTTTGATGCCACTATTTTTCTCCATTTGAACTACTGCATCATCACCTGCCATATTTCTTCAATTTCTATGTCCAGCATATCTTTGGGTTGGTCCATATTCTGCTCCTTACTTCTTTCTCTTCCTTTGTGTTCAAGGTTATTGCTATTGCCTTCTACACTGGCTTTGCTTGCTGTCATTGTATACATTGTTGTGGACTTTTCCTCCACTTTTGCTTGGTTTGCTTTACTGACTGCCTCCATATCATCCTTACACTCTTTCATGATTGAATCATGACTGTTCAACATTTTTTCCAGCAAATTAACTTCTCTATTCCATGGATTCAATTCTTCCATAGAATCTCCTTCTTCCATCATTATTTGGCTGTTCACTTGTGCCAAATCTCGTCTATCATTTGCAAAAAAACCTGCACACTCAAAACACTTGTTAAAATAAAAAATGTAAGGCTATTGTGCCTTATCTTTCTTTGGCAACAATTCAATTTTCTACTCAATTTCCTCCTTCTCCTATGTCAGCACATCAGTATGCTGATTCGAATTCTTAGCAAAATTCATGACACTGTCAGTTAGTCTCTCTTTCACATCATCTGTTCTATTGATCTCTTCCTTCTTGGGTTCACAACAGTGAACTTCTCCTCCTTTAAACTGTTGTTGGTTATCTTTACTTTGAAATTGTTTGATTCCTACTGCCTCTTTACCATGTTCAAACAACCTCTGCTAAATCTGTCTGATCACATACTCATACTCATTCATCCTTTTTAATGAACCTGCAAACAAATTATTTCATATTCCTCTCTCCATGGCTATTTGAGACACATCTTCTTCTTCAGAAATTGTAACTGCAACTTTCATTCTACCATTAGGTTCTCTCATCAGTTTCTCCAGCAGTTTAATCTCCTCTTCACACTTAGCAAGCACTTCATCATAATTCTCTCTTCTTCCAGCTTCAGCCTTCACATGCTCTGTTACGGTATTAAAATATTGTCTTCCTTTGACCCTTGTACTCTCAATGTATTTCTGTTCTAGAAAATCACTACTTGCCTCATTCAAGAGGTCTTCTTCATCATACTTTGTTCTCCTAGAGTATTCCTCTAGACTTTCGACATCTTCAAAAGACTATCCATCCTCTATAAAACACTACTTTGTTAGTGTTCGTTTACCCAAAGGTTAAATCCTTTACATAGAGTTCCCCCTTCTTAACATCTTTCAGAAGATGTCCTTCTTCCCTACTATCTGTCTCACCAGTTTCCATGGCTATCTCGACTGTGCCTATCATCATAGTGAATTGATGATCCTTTACTATGTTTTCAGCTAACATAATCTCTTCCTGAAGTTTTCCTTCAGTCCCTTGATGATTATCTCCTCTAAAGCTATCCTCAAATGGCTACTTTTCTCCTGCAATATCTACCATCATACACAAACTATCCGTTTTAAAAATATAGGACCCTATGGTCTCACTTGATGGTTCAACTATCATATCTCCTTGCTATTCTAAATCATTCATATGATTAAGAAATTATTTGATAGTCTCTTCTTCAATCTCCTCAAGCCCTTCACTTGGTTGCTTGACATCTTCCTCCAGCTGTATATGAGATCTATCTATCTCATCTTCTTCTAGAACAATTTTTTTATTCTGCTAGTCTTTTTCCTTCTTCATGACAATATCAGTCAATTATCCTTCACCTGCAAACATACACAAATTGTCAAATTTAAAATCATCAGACATTTTGGTCTCACTAGAAGTTTCAGTCTTCAAGTCTCCATCTTCACTTTCTCCCAGAAATTGTCCTTGTTCTAGTTCACAAATGGATTCTTCCATTTGTAACTCAACTTCCTTGAGTTTTCCCATCAGCCACTTTACTTGCTTTTGTTGTAGCCTTCTCTACATCTCATGCCATTCCACTGGCCTCTTCCTCAAGACCCAACCTAGTCTCTAGCTTTCCTCAAGCATTCTTCTTAATGCATTGAGTTGTTCTTTTAATTCAGCAACCTCTTTGTCAATTTCTTCTTGACTCATACCCTTGCCATTTGCTTTGGCATCCTCTTTCTTATATGCTCTGTTGTGGCTTCTCTCTGAACCTCTGCTATGACTATCAGTAGTCATCTTCTTCTCCTCTATCTTCATGAGCTCCTCTGCAATAATGTTATAGACATTTTTGTGCCTTACAGCATGAAGCATGAAATGTCCATAATCTAAGGGATCCAAAGTCCCTAAACATGTTGTTCCTACCCCTAGAGGAACAAGGTCAGCAAACCACAGCACTGAATAAAAGTTCTCCACCTGAAAACACTCAAAAACAAGGCAATTCTGGATCATGTCAACTGCTCCACTGAGCATCTGCGCTGAATGTCAACTGCTCCACTGTCTACCTGCGTTGAATGTCAACTGCAAAGAAGGCTACCTGCGCTGGGCGAGTTTCGACATGTGGCACAGTCATTCCTCAAGGTGTCAATGCCCAGGAAGCTTCCAAAATGACACTTGGATCAGGGAATTCGACTAGTGATGAGTAAGAGGTTCTAAATCTCCAAGTGGAAGCAAGAACCTCCAAGTGGACTCAAGAACTGAAGAATAACTGAAGTGAGAGAGGACACTAGTCAGCTTCATGCCAGCCTCAAGCTCACTCATCCTTTCTCCAAAACTCCTATATATAGATCTCTCTCATGAGGTCTAGGGGGTCTGGAATCTTGTGAATGTAAAGAATTGCTGTTGGTTTGAGTTTAGAACTATTGGGTGATTTGCTTTGAAGGAGGTGAAGAGGAGATTTCTTTCTGTTGGGAAGGTGATGCTGGATTGGGCCTCTTATGGTTGTATCACTTCCTGAACCTTACTTCTTCCATTAATAAAGCATTTGAGGTTCTTCCATATACATGTGTCTCAATGATGTATTGTTATACTTGTGTATTTGATTTATTCTAATCCTTGAATCAATTATGAATGTATGCTTCTTGTAGTTTCCCTCTCTTGTCTTTTGCAGGATCTTGGTGTAGCTGGGCCAGTGAAAGAGCAAGGAGCTGGGGGCAAGCAGCAAGGAGAGAAGATTGGATCAATCATTAGCGAAAGACATCGGTTAGTGGATCTCTTTCTCCCCTCTTTTACATCTCATAAAGAAGTAATCTCAGATAGCTTTGCTTTGATTGTTGCTAAGGAACTATCACCCTTAGAGTGGGATAGGGTCATTCCGTATTGGATACTTTTCCCAACAACAAATTGGCGACTCCACTGGGGATCGTATCTTGTTGGTTGTTTGTGTTTTTGCTATTCATTTCCTAAACACAGGGAGTACCGAATCGAACTGCATTTGGATCTTTCAAATGCAAAGTAGAGGGCAGCTACTCTAGCTCAGTTTTTGGGCATGTTTATGATTTGAAGAGCTGATCCACAAGGACTCTGAACAGCTCTTAGTGATAGCTTTTCATCCTCCTTTGAATCATCCTTTAGTGTGTACTAGATTGATAGCTTTGATTTGGCCAAAAATTGTTGATTTTTGAGTAATCTGTGACCCGGAAACCAAGAGAAACGAGAGTTTCTCTCTTCATTGTAGGCACTGTGAAGGCAGTCTGCATTTCATCGCAGGTCCCGAAGGGGCTACCTGCGCTGAATGTCAAACTGACAGTGTTCTACCTGTGTTGAACCAGTTTGGCCTTGTGCAACTGGGGTTCCTTGCTTTCTGTTTCCCTGTTTTCATCCTTGTTTTTGCAGCCTGTTATCAGTCAATGTACTTATCTAAAACCACCTTTCTTTGCCACTATTCTGCCTCAGTTGTATAAAGAAACTGTATTTGTTCTTTGTGTATTTCTTACATCATTTGCAGTTTCCCATAACGAAAGTGAACTAGTCTTGCTGTGGCCTCTTAGATCTGGACCTGTGATAAGTGTCGTTCTGATCTTAAGAGTTAGTTTGTTTGCTGTTCATAGCTGATTGAGCTTTTGATTTCGTCATATGGTTTGAATTTATGTATTTCTAGTGTTGAAACAAGTAAATCTTAAGGTGTTTTTTGATTTTGGACAAAAGCTTGTTTGCTTTCACTTGAAATTGAATTCAAAGTTATACAACAGCTTTCTTTTTGTAGTACACCAACATTAAGAAAGAGAAAAGAAATACCTGCATTGTGCATTTTGCATTTGATAAGTTTGCATGCTGGATTTAGGAAAAAGTGCATTAGTAGGTGCTCTTTGATCTGTGTGAAAAGATGATGTCTTTCTTTTCCCTCAGTAGTTAAGATTTTCATAAGTTGAAAGATTGTAAAGCTTGCTTATCATCTTAGACTGCATTTAGGAATTTGTATCATACATCTCGTGGTGAACCTTAAAAGGCAAAATTTAAAAAGATCAACCTAAAATAAACTGAATGAACCTAACAACGCTTTGAAACATAATGCAAACACATAGAGGTCTAAGCTAGAGACGTGTTCCGGCGTCGTTAAACATAGTGACTGTCGATCTCGAAGAAGGTGGGTGATTCCTCCTGAGAGTCGGTGGCGCTAATACGCATTGTACTCCCACGTACCGTCGCATATATATTGGGAGACCCCTATAGGCATATATCTTTTATCCTTAGGAAGCCGTGTCGGCTGCCCTACTGATCGCAATGCAGTGAACACAGCATTCACGAAGATCGACCACCCGTACCGTAAAACGTATTCTGTGGTTTTGCAAAAAGTTTGGCACACCCTCTGCCTAGATCTCCAGAGCAGTTTCTTTTGGCCTTTTTCAAACTCTATAACTGAAAAGGTCCATCCGAGCATTTGTCACTTCGGGCTCGTTAAAACATTGAAGGAGACTAGAGTCATCTTTAGCTTTTTCTCGACTCTTTAAAACTGAAAAAGCAAGTTGTGTCTAAAAGCGTCTAATAAAATTCATTCAGTTCGGAAACACAAATTTCCCCTTTTAATATTTTGGTTGATCGAGTAATCCGCAATCGTGGAAGAAAGTCAATTGAAACCCCGTCGTTCGCGGAGGCTTACGAGTCAACCGTCTTTGTCTCCGGAATTGAAAACAGTATGGACAAAGCGAACTCATTTAACCGGTTCAAAATCTCCTATCAAAGTTAGAACAAGTGTTCCAACTACATCTGAGGTTCCATGTAATCCAAACATTTCTGGAAACCTTGCCTCTATAGAAGAAGTTCAACAACCACAGAAGGACAGTAATACTGATCCTAGTCTGGGGGCAAATACTTGTATAACTGAACTAGTTCCATCTGTAACCGGTCCAGAGAGTTTTGTTCCTCAAACAACTGTCGCTATCGAAACAACCCCTTATTCGGCACCAGAAATATTTTACGGAACTGACGATCTTCCTCTTCCACCGGGTTTGATTGCGATAGAGGAAATTGCAGAGGATCTGCAAGAAAGTACTCCAACCCATTTTGGAGTCGGGATCACTCTATTTCCTTCATCAGAAGTTAATCCACCACAAGTGGAGGTTCCTGTAGAATCACTAGGCAGTCTATTGGATAGACTTAAAATGTCTGAACAACCGTCATCATCTAGGACTGTGTCAAACGACACAGCGACAGCAGAAGCCCCTGCCGTCACTCCAACAATGTTTGCCAGCATACCATCTGTCCCAACTAGCTCACAACCGCTAGAAGGAGTCCACCAAGGGACTATTTCAACAGTGTGGTCTGTTCCAGTTTGTTCATCCGGAGTAATACCCGGCAACTCTTATGTTGAGACTCGCCAAATTGATCCATATGGAGGTCAATTTGGGCAATCCAGTCGCCAAGGACAATCAATCCCCTTGAGTTTCGGATTGCTACCGTATGGGGGGCAGTATGCCCTTTCATTACCCCCTCTGGGAGGGTACCCATACGGGAGTTCACAATAGTTTTCAGGTTATACTGGAATTGCATCAAGTAGTTGGGTACCTATGCTACCTCAACAACCAAGGGTTGTATATTCTATGCAACAGTGTGTACCTATGACGAACATCCCAACCACACCGGCTATTGTAACAGTGTCACAAGTTCAAGCGATGCCTGTTGCATGTCAACCTCAGATTTCTCAGGTTGTAATGCAACAGCCACTTGACCATGGGTCACAACCACAATCACCAACTGGTGGGGCGACACAGGTCCAAACGGGTACAATTACCCCACACCTTGGTCCAACGGTTAGCATAGCACAACAAAACATGGCTTCACAACCGTGGCTAGTACAATACCAACAACCACAATTCTGAGCAGCAGATCTTTGCGAACAGTGGACAACCGTATATCCAAAACGGTCAAAACCAACCACTTTACAGTGGTCAAGTCCACCAACCGTATCAATCATACCAACATCAATTACATTATGCTGGTATGCAAAGGCCCACTGCTCAAGCGATTCCATCGTACCCTGGTTACGCTTCGCCTAACCTGAATCAACAGTTACCATTCGTGGCAACTTTAGAGTTACCCGATTTACACCGTTAACCAACGATCCGATTGCTTATGCCCCTTGGTGGCTAGCGATTCCTCACAAACTTCCATCTGACATTCCTAAATTCAATGGAAATCCAGGTGAAGACCCATCGAATCACGTGATGACTTTTCAGAGGACATTGACAGGTCGAGTGGCTAAATGGTATATTGAATTACCTAGAGCCTCTTTCGACAATTTTAGCTCCCTAGCCACGACTTTCTTAACCCATTTTCAATTACCGATAAGGTATAAAACGGTAATAGAGATATTAACCAACTTCAAGCAGACAACTGCCACTCATATATCTGATCATATACACGAGTGGCGTCGTCGTCGTAGGATGGTGAAAACATATGTTCCCGATCAGTTGTTAGCTGAATGGTTTATAAAGTCGTTACTTCCTGCTATAACGGAAGATGTGGCAAAGGGGGGGGTCGTAACAGAGGAGCAAGTTATCACTCGTGCACAGTATCTGGACTTAGTTTATACTCAGTCTGGCACGCTCTACGACAAAATACCTGACGCCCCTAGACCGGAATTTTCAATTCCTCCCCCTCCAAAATCCAATAGTGACTCTCACGCCGGTGATGGCGTGATTGGCACGGCAAACGCGAAATTGATAAAGGCTTCGTCTAAGAAAGCCCGTAAGAATTCGGATCAAAATGCAAAAGAAGAAATTCTTGCTTCGGAAGTAAATTCCATATCAGCAGATAAGGGCAAAGAAACCAATCAACCAGGAAGCAAGAAGAAGCAAAACAAAGGGAAGAAGAAGAAACAGGGTGAATCATCTCCTGGAAAAAATTCTTCAAACCCTCCTGGGCAAGGAAAACAAAATTTTCCGTGTCAAATATGTGACGAGGAGGATCACTGGACAAAGAATTGTCCATTCAAAGCTGAGTTAAAGAGGTTCTTTAAAAGTTCCCAAACCTCAGCTGTGTTGACTGATCCGTTTCCCAACCCAGGTCAAAATATGGTTGATAGTGGAAATGCTTCCCCGTCGCAAGTACTTATGTTGTCGGTTTCGAAACAGCAAAATGATGCTTTGATTTCGACAAGGAACAAAGATTACGGGAATCCTCAGCTGTCGAACGACAAAGGTAAAGATCAACCAAGTAGTTCGACAACGACTTCGACAGAAGTTGTACCGCCCATCATTCCTGAATTAACAATAAAACCACCAAAGGGAGTAGTACACAAGTCGACATTTAATCCTCGCGCCAGAGCGGCGCAGCATTATAACATAGTGGAGGATTTGGCCCAATCGCCATCCGCTATGTCGACTCTTGAGGTACTACAAAATTGTCCATCCCAAAGGCCGGCGTTGTTATCAGCAATTGGTGGGGTTGATCCTAAGGATTCCAATCTTGTATCCTTTGATCACAAAGGATATGATCCTCAGTTACCAGCTCAACTAGCTTTCCTTATGCAAGTGAAAGCCCTCAACAAAACTGTTCACAGAACAATTATTGATGAGGGAGCATCAACATGTATTATGTCGATGAGTTGCTGGAAAACTTTAGGATCTCCAACCTTGTCGCGATCCTCGACGACATTAAAAGCTTTCGACGGAAGGACTTATACCCCATACGGTATCCTTAATAACTTGAAAGTTGAACTGGGAGGAAAAACAATAGAAATTGATGTTGAGGTCATCGATGGAAATCTTGACTACAACATCCTACTGGGTAGACCATGGATTTATGCCATGGCAGTTGTTGTGTCGACTTATTTTAGGAAGATTGCATTCCCATTTGAAGGAGGGATTACGGTCGTCGACCAACAGAACTTCCTCCCTAATGGTTCACAAGTTACAGGAAGCATTCCCATGATCCATGAAAGCAACCATTCAATTCAAGATATCGGAGTAGGATTATTGAAAGACCCCACATTGATGGGAACTTTCGTGCTACCACCTCCTATTTATATGGGAAATATACCATTTGTAGCAACCTGCAACATGATATCTTCCACGAAGGTCGCAAAAGACAAGGTTGACATGGATCATGCGATTGTTTTTCCCCCAAGCCCTTTAGAAATATTGTAGCAATCAATGTTTCAAGCATGGGAGGCGAACCCAAATCAACGCTCGTCAAGCGTTTGGGTAGATAGGTCTAGAGAATATGGTACCCCATTAGATCCTTGGTCGAAAGTACATGGGACTGACGAAGGAATCTTACAATCAATGTTGATTGAGGGGGCACCATGGAATGATCACCACCATCGTTCCCTTCTTCCTGAGTATGAAGAAGATACTCAACGTGACCTTTATCACCCTTCAGTTTTTGAATTCCTAACAAATACTGTAAATACGGTGGATTCCAAGCGAAACTTATCCAATATTGAAGAGACTATAGCCATAAATATCTCAACTAAAACAAATGTTGTAGAGAATATTTATGTCGGCAAAGGTTGTTCCCCTTCAGAACTGGAGATATATAACGCTCTTTTTCGCGAATTTAGAGATGTCTTTGCTTGGTCATATGATGAAATGCCAGGCATTGACTCGAGTATTGTTGAACATGAAATTAAAATGTATCCTGATGTCAAACCAGTAAGACAACGGCTTCGGCAGGTGCACCCCAAGAAAGCCGCTGCCATTAAGGCCGAAGTTGAAAAACTTCTCCATGCTGGATTCATCTACCCGGTTCCTCTAACCGATTGGGTATCAAATATTGTCCCTGTTATGAAGCAACAAGGGACGATTAGAGTGTGTGTCGATTATAGGGATGTAAACCAAGCTTGTCCAAAGGACAACTATCCTACACCCTTCATCGACCAGATAATTGATGAATGCGCTGGATGTGAAATCTTTTCATTTATGGATGGATTTTCTGGGTATAATCAAATAAATATCCGCCCACAGGACCAGTCAAAGACTGCATTTATTTGTCCGTGGGGCACATTCGCTTATCGAAAATTACCCTTTGGTTTAAAGAATGCAGGGGCGACGTTTCAGAGGGCAATGAATTATGCCTTCCATGACATCAAGAACATTGTTCAACCTTATCTCGACGACCTTCCGGCTCATTCGCGAAAGCGGACTGATCATCCGCAGCATTTAAGAGCGATATTTCTATGTTGCCGACACTACAAGATAAGACTCAATCCACAGAAATGTGTGTTTTGCGTCGGTTCTGGTCGTTTACTTGGCTTTGTAGTCTCTAAGGATGGGATTCGTCTCGACCCCTGCAAGGTTCAGGCAATCATTAATTTGCCTCCACCTTCAAATTTGCTTCAGATTCAGAAACTCCAAGGGAAAGCAAACTTTCTAAGGAGGTTCATTCCAAATTACACAGAACTTGTTAAAGGTTATACTCGTCTTTTGAAAAAGGATGTACCTTTCGTCTGGGACCAGGTGGCGCAAGCTTCCTTTGATGCTCTAAAAGATTGTCTAGTAAAAGCATCATTAATGTACGCCCCAGACTATCAAAGAGATTTTAACCTGTATCTGGCTGCAGCAGATACGACCATTGCAATGGTTTTAGTTCAAGAAGTCGATGGAATTGAACATCCTATATATTATTTGAGTAAAAACTTAAATGATACAGAAAGTAAATATTCTTATGTTGAAAAACTAGCGCTTGCAGCTGTTCCAGCGATTCAAATGTTTCGACATTATGTCCTCTTTCGGAAAACTACCATCTTGTCAGATTGCAACCCCATGACTTATATACTGTTGCGACAGTTGCTGGGGGGCAAATATTCAAAATGGATAGCGATCCTTCAAGATTTTGATCTGGAATTTGTAAAATCCAAATCAAAGAAAGCTCTAGTTTTTGCAGAATTATTGTGTGATCTCCCATCGTCGTCCAACGATGAAACATCAGAAGATTCAATCGTGGACGAAAGTTTGTTTCTGATATCTACAAGCGATGAGTGGTATGGAGATATCATAGTTTATCTCCAAACCCAAAAATTCAGGCCTAACACCTCTCACTCTGAACAAAAACGTATACGATACCAAGCTAAAGACTACATGATCGTCGGTGATACGCTTTACCGTCGTGGTATCGATACAGTTCTGAGGAGGTGCCTTACCCATGAGGAGGCCGAAAAAACCCTAAATGAGTGTCATTCAGGCACATGTGGAGGGCATCAATCTGGATATGCAACAGCACAAAAAATCTTACGAGCAGGATACTTCTGGCCAACCATGTTCAAAGATTGCATAACCGCAGTCAGAAGTTGCCATGCTTGTCAAATTTTTGATAGCAAAACCAAAAGACCACCCGCACCTTTACGGCCGATAGTTGCTGTTGGGCCCTTCGCCAAGTGGGGCATCGATTTCATGCAATGTAACCCCACCTCGACCGGGGAGCATGGGTATATTATAGTCGCTGTTGACTATTTTACCAAATGGGTCGAGGCGATGCCTACATTGGATAACACTGGTGAAACAGCTGCCCTTTTCTTTTTCAATCATGTAGTCGCCAGGTTCGGCGTACCGCAGGCTATAGTGACAGATCATGGGTCGCATTTTCACAATCACATGATGGTCGAATTAGCTGCCAAGCTAGGGCTATCTCACGATAGCTCTACCCCGTATTATCCACAGGCCAATGGACAAGTTGAAGCAATCAACAAGGTCCTGAAGCATATGTTGCAAAGGATGATCGGGGTTCATAAAAGAAGGTGGCACCTAATCCTGTACTCAGCCTTGTGGGCTTACCGAACGTCGGTAAAGAACGCGACCGGGTTCACACCTTTTCAACTGGTGTATGGCCTGGAAGCAGTCTTGCCAATCCAGTGCGAAATTTCGTCGCTTAAACTCGCAATTGATCTCCTCCCCAAAACTTCAGAGGAAGAGGCTCATTTCTTGGAATTAATCCAGTTGGATGAAACCCGTCGTGATGCCGCTTTGGCTAACGAAGCCCATAAGAAACAAGTCAAGGCTCAGTTCGACAAAAATGTCAAACCCCGTATCTTCTCAGAAGGTGATTTGGTCTTGCTTTATGACCAAGAATCCGATAAATTGGGAGCAGGTAAATTTAATCCCTTGTGGATGGGCCCCTATATTGTTAAAAGCATGTTAGCAAAAGGAGCCTACGAGTTAATGGATTATGACGGAATTCCACTGGCGCAGCCCCGCAACGGGCTGTACCTCAAGCGTTACTATGCTTAAATAGTAACCTGCATGCTTTTGTTGTGTTTTGTTTTCGCTAAAAGTATTTGTTCTGGTCGGGTGATCCACCTTTTTCATTTGTTGCAGATGTCAAACCTTATAGAGACATGTGTTGGATATGCCGACGGAGCGAGTCGTAGTTCGCGGAACCTATCCTCCGCAGCCTAGGCCATTTTTGATCCAAGTGGCGAGTTAGTAAGTTTCAGAGGAGTGTGTATTGGGCAATCAACGAATAACATCGCTGAGTATAGCGCGTTGATAGAACTACTCTCTGATGCCATCACACGTGGCATACGCTGACTAATTGTCAGGCTAGACTCACAGCTCGTAATACTACAACTCAATGGTATATATTCCGTTCGCAATCCAGCTATTTATCGCATGTTCCTAAGGGTTAAGATTTTGGAAAGACAATTTGATTCAATTCAATATCAACATATTTCCAGAAACTTAAACACATTAACCGACTCATTAGTAAATTATGTATTGGATAGAGATTTGCGACATGTATAAAAGAGACACATTATCAATGATTGTACATATGGATCGTATAACTCAACCAGAATAAAACTCGAAAATCAAAATATATATAAGCTGTTTATAGTTCATACATAATGTTCTGTAACCAAGACAAGATTGGTCATATGACCTAAAACTCAAAAAGTGCTAGGGGGCACCCTAGCCTAGTGGTGCTCATGATAGCACGTCACGGCCTGTGCAATCATGCGCAAGTGACGAGTCCATCGTCTAGGCACACCAGTAGTGTGTCGCTGCAGCTGTGAAGGTAACTCATCAATCCTCACATCGGGAATGCCGAAAGTAAGGCTCTCAACCTGCTCCCGCACAGCTGTAAGGGTCTCAGTATCGTCAAGCTCGCAGAGAATAACTCTCCGAGCAGGCTCCACTGCCGGGGCAGCAACCGGTGGTCTCGGACGAACTGTTGGACGGACAAGACCGACATCTGCATGCACCCAAGAGTATGATTAAAATTCTTGATAGAATAAAGCACAACAACATTATGAATAAGAGCAGTAAACAATGATATGGTAAAAGAGTTTACCAATAGCGCCCCACTGTTCGCCATCTGGTAGCACCAAATCTGGATCACCTCGGAAATGCATACCCACATATGGATACTCGGAAAAGACCATCTCCTGGTGCTTGAACCACCTGAAGAAGGCATCAGTGAAAGTAATCTGAGGTTGACTAGCATGCCTAGACATATGATCGACCCACCTCTGCATGCGTGGCTCGGTCGGAGAAGGCAAGTCGAGTATGATATACTGAGGCTGCATCAGTGGGATTTTCTCCAAGGTGAAGGTAGTCAGAATAGAACCAAATCCAAAGTTCTTCAGCTTCCCGTCCTTCACCTTGGTCAACTGACTTTTCATCTGAACAAGTACTGCATCACACCAGTTGAATACTTTCGGTTGGAGACACTCCAAGGCGTGCTGCACATAAGATCTGTTGGCAACATGTAGAGCTGCGCTACCGGCCATCCTACCAATGGTATACAGAATGGACCTAAGATACCTGTCAGTAATCTAACGGATAACAACCTTGCCATCTTTGCTCGGCTGGGAACCTTCCCTGCAATACTGGCAGACATAATCTCTCACGGAGTCGGTCCCCCGGGCCGTACTTGACAAAGAAATAGGGGCACCTCGCCTTGACAATCCAGTCAAGAAGTAAATGTCCTCTATGGTCAAGGGGATAGATTTTCCCCTAATCTGGAATACTTGGTTAAATTGATCCCAAGCATCAAGCATATACTGCAGCAAAGTGATCTGTGCTCTCATGCTAGAGATACGGAAAAACTTCAGCAGGCCACAGTTCCGCAGCGCGTTCACCGTGACAGGGTCATGGAGGGAAATCATGTCCTCCTCTTCATGTTCTCGTTCTCGCCATGTAACGGACATTTTGTTCAAAGATCCCTGCAAAACAAACAAGAGAAGGAGTAAGTTCCTGAGTTTGATGAGAAACTAGCGAAAATTCATCAAAAAATGTGCTAAAAAGTCAGTTTTCTGAGCCCAACGCAGGCAGAGAGTGTCCCACCTACGTTGAAGGTCAGGCTGCCTTAAGGCAGCTTGACATTCAATGCAGGTTTCGAATGGGAAACCTGCGCTGAAGTTAGGGCGCCCTGGCAAAACCCCTGAGGCTCAGAAAAGCTGGGAAACAGGCACAAAACTGAAAAAGGAAACCATGAAAAGAAAGAGCTAGGGTTTAGCTCCTACCTGGTCCAGACGGCGCTGAAAATCGTCCGCAGAATCTCCCGGAATCAGCTGGTGAAAATCAAGGGGGAAGAAGCACCTCCAGAGCTCCAATAAACAAGATTCAAATGAAATGGTAAAATGAGATGTAAAAGAGGGGAGAAAGAGATCCACTAACCGATGTCTTTCGCTAATGATTGATCCAATCTTCTCTCCTTGCTGCTTGCCCCTAGCTCCTTGCTCTTTCACTGGCCCAGCTACACCAAGATCCTGCAAAAGACAAGAGAGGGAAACTACAAGAAGCATACATTCATAATTGATTCAAGGATTAGAATAAATCAAATACACAAGTATAACAATACATCATTGAGACACATGTATATAGAAGAACCTCAAATGCTTTATTAATGGAAGAAGTAAGGTTCAGGAAGTGATACAACCATAAGAGGCCCAATCCAGCATCACCTTCCCAGCAGAAAGAAATCTCCTCTTCACCTCCTTCAAAGAAAATCACCCAATAGTTCTAAACTCAAACCAACAGCAATTCTTTACATTCACAAGATTCCAGCCCCCTTAGACCTGATGAGAGAGATCTATATATAGGAGTTTTGGAGAAAGAATGAGTCAGCTTGAGGCTGGCATGAAGCTAACTAGTGTCCTCTCTCACTTCAGTTATTCTTCAGTTCCTGAGTCCACTTGGAGGTTCTTGCTTCCATTTGGAGATCTAGAACCTCTTACTCATCACCAGTCGAATTCCTTGATCCAAGTGTCATTTTGGAAGCTTCCTGGGCATTGACACCTTGAGGAATGATTGTGCCACATGTCCAAACTCGCCCAGCGCAGGTAGCCTTCTTTGCAGTTGACATTCAACGCAGGTAGACAGTGGAGCAGTTGACATTCAGCACAGATGCTCAGTGGAGCAGTTGACATGATCGAGAATTGCCTTGTTTTTGAGTGTTTTCAGGTGGAGAACTTTTGTTGAGTGCTGTGGTTTGCTGGCCTTGTTCCTCTAGGGGTAGGAACAACATGTTTAGGGACTTTGGATCCCTTATATTATGGACATTTCATGCTTCATGCTGTAAGGCACAAAAATGTCTATAACAGTTGCCCCCTAAAGTATGAGGTCGTTTATCGGGTGAAATGCTTTATCAGGAGGATCCAAAGTTCATTCAATCGCTGAGAGGTGACCTGTAATAAGATACAATACAATACATTATTTTTCATACTCCTTTCATGATCTAGCTGAGGCGGGCATTCCCATGCTCAGCTTTATAAAAACATTTTTCTATACATAGAACAGACAATCGTCTGATGATAGACTGATAATTCTCTGCTGAAATTATCATCCTTTGAGTAGGATGATCATCTGCTGCACATGTCAATGTCTTTATTTCCTGAATATATATCGCAGCCCGGATGGATGAAACTAGATCCGGGGTCTTCAAACTCGTCCGATCTTCACTCTAAGTACAAGTCGATCCATGTGAGAATTGCGCTGAAGGCGAACATGTAAAGACATCGCTTGATTACCGGCCAATGATGTAAACTGTTAACAAGCGCGAAAGGAATCACCGATAATGATAATGATCCTCAAGGTACTGCAGTACAATTCACGTGGTGTGAATAAAGGACTTGGCGTCGAACACCACGCAAAATCTTCTGGTCGAAGGTCATTGATGTATACCTGTCGCCGGAAGTGAGAAACTTGCCATTGAGGCATGCAAGTTTCAAAGTACTGAGGGGGTTGTTCCTAGATCAACTCCTTGGATAATGAGCTGATGTCGACAAGGAGCGATCTGTCAAAGGAGGGCCTTAATGAATCCCACATCAGTGACACGGAATGGAGCTAATGATTTTAATGGAGGTGAAAACAATCTGTGAAATATGATTCGGGGAATAAAGACATAGACATGTGCAGTAGATGATCATCCTACTCAAAGGATGATAATTTCAGCAGAGAATTATCAGCGCCGTCTGGACCAGCTGGAAAGAGGGGAGAAAGTGATCCACTAACCGATGTCTTTCGCTAATGATTGATCCAATCTTCTCTCCTTGCTGCTTGCCCCCAGCTCCTTGCTCTTTCACTGGCCCAGCTACACCAAGTTCCTGCAAAAGACAAGAGAGGGAAACTACAAGAAGCATACATTCATAATTGATTCAAGGATTAGAATAAATCAAATACACAAGTATAACAATACATCATTGAGACGCATGTATATAGAAGAACCTCAAATGTTTTATTAATGGAAGAAGTAAGGTTCAGGAAGTGATACAACCATAAGAGGCCCAATCCAGCATCACCTTCCCAGCAGAAAGAAATCTCCTCTTCACCTCCTTCAAAGCAAATCACCCAATAGTTCTAAACTCAAACCAACAACAATTCTTTACATTCACAAGATTCCAGCCCCCTTAGACCTCATGAGAGAGATCTATATATAGGAGTTTTGGAGAAAGGATGAGTCAGCTTGAGGCTGGCATGAAGCTGACTAGTGTAGCAAATTATGTGTTGGATAGACATTTGCGACATGTATAAAAGAGACACATCATCAATGATTGTACATATGGATCGTATAACTCAACCAGAATAAAACTCGAAAATCAAAATATATATAAGCTGTTTATAGTTCATACATAATGTTCTGTAACCAAGACAATATTGGTCATATGACCTAAAACTCAAAAAGTGCTAGGGGGCACCCTAGCCTAGAGGTGCTCATGATAGCACGTCACGGCCTGTGCAATCGTGCGCAAGAGACGAGTCCATCATCTAGGCACACCAGTAGTGTGTCGCTGCAGCTGTAAAGGTAACTCATCAATCCTCACATCGGGAATGCCGAGAGTAAGGCTCTCAACCTGCTCCTGCACAGCTGTAAGGGTCTCAGTATCGTCAAGGTCGCAGAGAATAACTCTCCTAGCAGGCTCCACTGCCGGGGCAGCAACCGGCGGTCTTGGACGAACTGTTGGATGGATAGGACCGACATCTGCATGCACCCAAGAGTATGATTAAAAGTCTTGATAGAATAAAGCACAGCAACATTATGAATAAGAGCAGTAAACAGTGATATGGTCAAAGAGTTTACCAATAGCGCCCCACTGTTCGCCATCCGGTAGCACCAAATCCGGATCACCTCGGAAATCCATACCCACATATGGATACTCGGAAAAGACCATCTCCTGGCGCTCGAACCACCTGAAGAAGGCATCAATGAAAGTAATTTGAGGTTGACCAACATGCCTAGACATATGATCGACCCACCTCTGCATGCGTGGCTCGGTCGGAGAAGGCAAGTCGAGTATGATATACTGAGGCTGCATCAGTTGGATTTTCTCCAAGGCGAAGGCAGTCAGAATAGAACCAAATCCAAAGTTCTTCAGCTTCCCGTCCTTCACCTTGGTCAACTGACTTTTCATCTGAACAAGTAGTGCATCACACCAGTTGAATACTTTCGGTTGGAGACACTCCAAGGCGTGCTGCACATAAGATCTGTTGGCAACATGTAGAGCTGCGCTACCGGCCATCCTACCAATGGTATACAGAATGGACCTAAGAGACCTATCAGTAATCTCACGGATAAGAGCCTTGCCGTCTCTGCTCGGCTGGGAACCTTCCCTGCAATACTGGCGGACATAATCTCTCATGGAGTCGGTCCCCCGTTCCGTACCTGACAAAGAAATAGGGGCACCTCGCCTTGACAATCCAGTCAAGAAGTAAATGTCATCTATGGTCAAGGGGATAGATTTTCCCCTAATCTGGAATACTTGGTTAAATGGATCCCAAGCATCAAGCATATACTGCAGCAAAGTGATCTATGCTCTCATGCTAGAGATACGGAAAAACTTCAGCAGGCCACAGTTCCGCAGCGCATTCACCGTGACAGGGTCATGGAGGGTAATCATGTCCTCCTCTTCATGTTCTCGTTCTCGCCATGTAACTGACATTTTGTTCAAAGATCCCTGCAAAACAAACAAGAGAAGGAGTAAGTTCCTGAGTTTGATGAGAAACTGGCGAAAATTCATCAAAAAATGTGCTAAAAAGTCAGTTTTCTGAGCCCAACGCAGGCAGAGAGTGTCCCACCTGCGTTGAAGGTCAGGTTGCCTTAAGGCAGCTTGACATTCAACGCAGGTTTCGAATGGGAAACCTGCGCTGAAGTTAGGGCACCCTGGCAAAACCCCTGAGGCTCAGAAAAGCTGGGAAACGGGAAAAAATTGAAAAAGGAAACCATGAAAAGAAAGAGCTAGGGTTTAGCTCCTACCTGGTCCAGACGACGCTGAAAATCGTCTGCAGAATCTCCCGGAATCAGCTGGTGAAAATCAAGGGGGAAGAAGCACCTCCAGAGCTCCAACAAACAAGATTCAAATGAAATGGTAAAATGAGAGGTAAAAACACCTTTTAATGGCTTTTTACGTAGTTCAAAGCGAAATATTAGGGTTATAATCTCATTTTCATGCAAATATTATTCATTTCTAACAAAGTTTGTTGCAGCAATTGAGAATGCAGTACTATCCCTGAAAAGAGAAAAGCTATTTATGGTAAAAAATCGAGATTTCACTATATAATCGAGCAGTTTTAGCATAAAGTTCATGCTCGTTAAAAAATAAACGCAAGATCTGAGCAGTTTTAACGCGGTCTTCATGTTCGTTAAAAAATAAAAATAAGCAGTGAGCAATGTTTCCTCCAGAGTTTAAGCTCATTTTTAAATAAAAAATGAACCTATCTCGGTAAATAACCACTGTGATCGTAAATTTTATCAACCATAAAAAGCCTTGGTCGTGTTTGCACCTGCCACCTCCACTTTCATTTGGCCGATAATTCACCTCCATATGATTGTTTACCCATTTTGAGGAACAGCTACGAAGAGTGATTTCACCTAGCCATCCTTATGACACTGTCGTGATTGGAAAATTCCAACCTGTACCTGGAATCAGTTGCTATCCCTGTTTATCACTCGCTCCTCAAAAGACGAGTCTTCTTTAAGCTCTTTTCAACTGACTCGTAAAATATGAAAAGATTGTCGAGTTTTGGCCTTCCAGCTCGTTAAAGGACCGGAAGAGCTATCCCTCCTCTAGATTTTAATCTTTTTGGACCTGAGGGATTATTGCACAAAAAGATCGAGCGCTTGTTTTGTTCGGCTCGTTAAAGATATCGAAAACTCATCCCTTTTGTATTGTTTTATACTTTTTCGGACTTAAGGGATTAGATGACGAAAAAGGAATTGTGGAGTTAACTTTATGTACCTTTTCATACTCTCTAAAAATGAAAAGGACCGAGTTTTCCTTGTCGTTAGACTCGTTAAAATGATTAAATAGCGACAAACTTGTCTTTAGACGAGAACGAGTTTCCCTATCGCTAGGCTCGTTAAAACATAGCGATGGGCTTGCCCGAAGGGCAGGTTATAGAACAAGCATATGTTATCCTCCTCAAGCTTGACAAAAATAAAGAGGTACTGGTCAGAAATGACAGGGGAAAAATTGGGAGAACCTCAAAGCTTTAATGGTAGCAAGTCGCTCTTGAACATGACACTTTTCCTCCGTACCACATCGGGTTGGGTTGTTTCATTCACCGGTCTCATCACCATGGTCTCGCCAAACCATCCACATTTGGGGTAATGCTACCGATCCATCGCATCAGTGTCGTTATATGTTCAAGAGATGCTGTTTAGAAAGAGTCAACCGTGTCCCATCCACTACCATACATCATCTTTCATCCTTTCATGACCACCACCCTGAATCATATTTCACATATCGTTTTCACCTCTATCACAATCATTAGCTCCGTTCTGTGTCATTGATGTGGGGTTCATTAAGGCCCTCCTTTGACGGATCACTTTTTGTCGACTTCAGCTCATTATCCAAGAAGTTGATCTAGGAACAGCCCCCTCAGTACTTTGAAGCTTGCATGCCTCAATGGCAAGTTTCTCACTTCCGACGACAGGTATACATCAATGACCTTCGACCGAAAGATTCTGCGTGGTGTTCGACGCCAAGTCCTTTATTCGCACCACGTGGATTGTACTGCCGTACCTTGAGGGTCATCATCATTATCGGTGATTCCTCTCGTGCTTGTTAACAGTTTACATCATTGACTGGTAATCAAGCGATGTCTGTCCATGTTCGACTCCAAGAAATTCTCACATGGATCGACTTGTACTTAGACTGAAGATCAGATGAGTTTGAAGACCCTGGATCTAGTTTCATCCATCCAGGCTGTGATATATATTCAGGAAATAAAAACATTGACATGTGCAACAGATGATCATCCTACTCAAAGGATGATAATTTCAGCAGAGAATTATCAGTCTACCATCAGACGATTGTCTGTTCTATGTACAGAAAAATGTATTTATAAAGCTGAGCATGGGAATGCCCGCCTCATCTAGATCATGAAAGCAGTATGAAAAATAATGTATTGTATTGTATCTTATTACAGGTCACCTCCCAGCGATTGAATGAACTTCGGATCCTCCTGATAGAGCATTTCACCCGATAAACGACCTCATACTTTAGGGGGAAACTGTTATAGACATTTTTGTGCCTTACAGCATGAAGCATGAAATGTCCATAATCTAAGGGATCCAAAGTCCGTAAACATGTTGTTCCTACCCCTAGAGGAACAAGGTCAACAAACCACAGCACTGAATAAAAGTTCTCCACCTGAAAACACTCAAAAACAAGGCAATTCTGGATCATGTCAACTGCTCCACTGAGCATCTGCGCTGAATGTCAACTGCTCCACTGTCTACCTGCGTTGAATGTCAACTGCAAAGAAGGCTACCTGCGCTGGGTGAGTTTGGACATGTGGCACAGTCATTCCTCAAGGTGTCAATGCCCAGGAAGCTTCCAAAATGACACTTGGATCAGGGAATTCGACTGGTGATGAGTAAGAGGTTCTAAATCTCCAAGTGGACTCAAGAACTGAAGAATAACTGAAGTGAGAGAGGACACTAGTCAGCTTCATGCCAGCCTCAAGCTGACTCATCCTTTCTCCAAAACTCCTATATATAGATCTCTCTCATGAGGTCTAGGGGGGCTGGAATCTTGTGAATGTAAAGAATTGCTGTTCGTTTGAGTTTAGAACTATTGGGTGATTTGCTTTGAAGGAGGTGAAGAGGAGATTTCTTTCTGCTGGGAAGGTGATGCTGGATTGGGCCTCTTATGGTTGTATCACTTCCTGAACCTTACTTCTTCCATTAATAAAGCATTTGAGGTTCTTCTATATACATGTGTCTCAATGATGTATTGTTATACTTGTGTATTTGATTTATTCTAATCCTTGAATCAATTATGAATGTATGCTTCTTGTAGTTTCCCTCTCTTGTCTTTTGTAGGATCTTGGTGTAGCTGGGCCAGTGAAAGAGCAAGGAGCTGGGGGCAAGCAGCAAGGAGAGAAGATTGGATCAATCATTAGCGAAAGACATCGGTTAGTGGATCTCTTTCTCCCCTCTTTTACATCTCATAAAGAAGTAATCTCAGATAGATTTGCTTTGATTGTTGCTAAGGAACTATCACCCTTAGAGTGGGATAGGGTCATTCCGTATTGGATACTTTTCCCATCAACAAATAAGCCTCTACAACAGCTAGTCCTCCTGGCTGCAACCTTACCTCACTAAGCTCTCCTAACTCAGTGTGTTGGTAAGCACGGGTCCTCTATCTGGAACCTTCTCTTGAGAAACACCTTTGCTCCATCTAGGCTTCTACAATCTCGCACTCTCTCTTCAGAACACTTCAGCTATCCTCTCTATCCAATCTCTTGTTGGATTCTTTAGGTTCACTGCCACTTCTTCTTTTAGATTATTCTCCTTACTCTATCTTCAAGAACTCATCTGGTTCTTCTCCCACAGCTTCTCTTGCTGTCACCTGTGCATTAGTATAAAGACACACATTCTTAATTTAAAACAGAACACATTACCTTACCTTCAAGATCTCAGCATGATCTTGTTTAACACATTCTTCTGCACTTTGAATGAATTGTCCTTTGGTTTTGTCCCCAAGTCCACTTTCCTTCAGAAGTTCCATTAAGCAATCTTTCTTTTTCTTTCCTTTAAGGAATTCTCTATTCCTGCCTACTCCAAGCCTCTGTTGGAACTACTATAGTCTTCGAGAACTTCAAAAGTTCTCCTTACAGATTACAAATCTGCTCTGATACCACTAATGATGCAGTGTATGTGTAACACCTGCACATACCAACAGTATGCATTTATCAATAATTCATCCACAAATGTCCTAGGTATTTAACTCTAAAATGGAGTTAAATCTTCATACCATAAATGGTCAAGTGGCCCTCTTGCACAATTCTTTTTTAACGAAACTTCAATCACCATGCTTAAAACCCTCTATCATGACTCTATCTGCTCTTATAACCTTCACATAAGAATTTAACAAAGCATTCCATTAAATCTCTCTTATTGGGACTAAAACCCCTTCTTAACCTTAGAAAATCCTTGTATAAAGGGAAAATGCTTAAAACACAACTTTCTCTGCCACTACACAGGTTATGCACAGACCGTGAGGTTATACCTCAATCGCAATTGGTTGTTAGCTTATTCAATGGTCACACATATATGCTTGTATCCCCCTCCTCTTTATATATGTGACTATCGAAGCGTTAACATACAAATTTAACGCAACATAAGTTTACAAAGGAACCCCACTCCAAATATATATATATCAGATTTCAAAGAGTATACAATTTCCACTATAACCCTGTCTGGTCTACTCTTTAGTCGCCACTCCTCCGATAGGCCCAAACACTTATTGCTGATTAGCTTTATCAGTATCGGTGTTTGGCATTCCACTGTCCACTATCAATTGGATTCTTCGATTTGCGATCAACGATTTAATCATAGCTGTCGATCTTGGCTCTTGATCCGACAGTTGACGATTAATTGTAGGACCGCGATCACATTGTTATAAGGCTAGTTCTGATAACTTAAAAGGATCCTCGCCGATGCGATTTTATCTCAGTCATTGATATATAGGATCTAATGTTTGCTAAGCATCATTATTCAGTTCTCTGGCTATCTCTTTGCTCAGATTTTTATGCTGATTTATTCAGTGTTTCTCCATGGTTCGGTTCTTTTCCTTCTTGTTTCTTCAAAGGGTTTATTCTTCTGTCTCTGTTGCTCAAATTATTTGAGCTTCACTCCTTAGTGAATCCTCACTCTGCTACCTCTGTAGAGCTTCACTTTGCTAACTCAATTGGATTCAAAGAACCATTAACGATTTCTCTGAATCGTTCTTCTTCCTCTACATGTCCTCTGAGCTCTGCCTGTAACCACTATTATAGAACCTATGAGTTGATACAATAATCAATCATAAATACTCGATTCATGCATATGCACACTCAACATCGAATTCCTCCTCTGTATAGGAACATAAAAATAATTGATTACAATTGAAACTCTCAGTCTCTCACACAGGCCTGACTCTCAACATTCATGGCCTCATCTTATTAAATGCGTAGGTTCACTTATTTATAAGAATGCATTGGATTGGATCATTGAAGGAACCTATTTCTCTTCTAACAAAATCCCTAAAGCTCTCTACATGCATACATATGTGGAAGATAAGTCTCCTTAAGACTTTATCCATTCCATCTTTTCCTCTACTTTAAAACCGAAAAGTCTTCTTATCAGCTTCCCATTTAATGCCTAAAAGCTCTTTCTTGTCCCTAGAATCATGGAACTGTTTAAGAGTTGGATTTGACTTCTACCACTCATGTTCTAATTTATTTATTTTGAGAGAATTTACATATTCTTCCATTATCTAATTAAATCACTTAAAAGCCTAAATATTACACTGACTTGAGACTTAGGAAAACTATTTCCTAAAATGCATGACCCCCTATGTCTACTATTTACAATGATTTTCCTTGGGCTGAATTCTCTTGCATCAAACATGGTGGCAAGTCTAAGTTCTCAATTGCAGAGTGCCAATAAAAGATTGCGTTAAAGCTACAAGTGTGTGAAATGCATGATGACTGTTTTTCTGAGACAACTTATAAATGCATGATGATTGTTTCTCTTCTATAATTACATTTTTTTTGAAAGAAGTAGTGAGTGGTGGTGTTATTAAAAGTAGTGTTCGAAATTACAGTTGACAAAGACGTGTAGAATGGTTTTCATTTTCAGAATTCGACTTCCAAACAAATAGTAAATGAATAAATGCATGCAATGCTTAGTTTAAAGCAATTTTCAGTATCCAATTTCTCCATAATAAGAAAATAATTATATTATGATTCCTGAAGAGACAGAAAGAAATGTTCATTTCCAGAAATTGAGTTCAAATTTTGAGGAGACAAAGAGGAATGTTCATTTCTAGAAATCGATTTCGATTATTGAGAATATCGAGAGGAGTGTTCATTTCCATAATATCGAGAGGTCTAACGATTTCAATTTCTAAGGAGATAGAGAGGATTGTTCATTTCCATAATTTGAAAATTTCTAAAGAGACAAGGGGGATTTCTTATTTTTAGGATTTGATGATTTTCAAGTTGTTATCACTCAAATTCTCCTTGAAGTTGTTGGAAGAGGAAAGTCATCCGAGGTAACCAGAAACCTACTTTTAAGTACAAAATCTAGCCAATCTGTACTCAGAGAGGGCTCTCTCTTTATGATTTAGCTTGGTTTTGAAGGATATTAGGCTAGTTGTGAAGTTTAGGAGTTTTGTTTGAGTTTGGGTGGTGAGATTGAATAGCAATGGGGTAAAATTGAGTAGTTCAGGCCATTGCACTAATGGATTCAAAGAAGATGGCTTAACTAGATTTGGTTTCTTAACAAAAGATGGTTTCACAGGGCAAGATGGTCAAACAGGGAACAAATGGCAACTTCAGATAAATGGAATGGGTTTAAAATGTGTGAAGGGCAGTTAAGAATCCTTTAGCATATTTAAATAGGGAACTTGAACGATTACTACTAAAGAGAAGTTAAGTATTCTTTAATAAATAATCAAAATGAAAGAACTAGAAAACAGGAGCAATCAAGATCTCACTATTTATAGTAATTCAGAAGAAAACATGGAGAATAATAACAATTGAAAATAGAGTGCAATCAAGCATATTTTGAATTATTATTTTTCGTTTATCATTCATATGTGAAACATGGATGATATAATAAACAAGGAAAACTTTAAAACATAAGGTATAGAAGACTTATTGATCCGGTGTTTGCTTCAAGAAATCTGTGAAAAGTCCTTTGCTTCAATCCTTTATCCAGCAAGCCATACAAAAGTTGGTCCAATAGCACTTTATTCCAAAATAGTAAATATTACAGCAATGTCTAAGAATCCACCCTCAATACTCCAATTGAGGGGGTATTTATACAAAAAATATATCATAACAGAGTGATATATATTCTAGGGTGACTAAGAGTAGGTTACATCAGAATAGAGCCAACTAATATCGAAGATAGGAGAAAGGTAAGCTGATGTTGTGTTGTTCCTTTTCTTGCTGGATGTGCTGGAGGGAGGCCCTATGCTACTGTCTTCTTTAGTAACTATGTGCTAGCTGCCATGTTTTCACTGGTACTCTTTACCTATTCTGATACATTTCGACCTGTTTGACCTTTCTTCATCTCTGCTCACCTTTATTCATCTTATCACAGTAAATAGCTCAAATTTTACATTTTACCAGGAATAAATTTAAAAAATTTCCAACATGTCTTCTCACCATTTTTGCTCTGGCAATCTGTGTTTTTGAAGTTTCCACAGAGTTTCATCAGTCTCTATATATCTGAAAAAGGTAGGCTAGATTGGGAATAAGTGTTTTATCTCATGCTCAACATAGAATAAATTTTGTAAGCTGTCATAGAGAACTCGGACTGTGGGGAGTGCTTTTATTCCTGATGCACTTGTTGTTGAACTAGCTTGATTTCCAGCATACTTATTCAATTTTCTTACATAATCTATATGCTTCATTAATCTGTCATTAATCACCAAAGGACTTGGTATCCGTTTATTCTGCAAAATAGTGAACTTCTCCAAAAAAGAATTAATTTCTACCTGCATATCTTGACATCTTCTCTCCAAATTCTGCATCAAAGTTTTCTTGGTTAGCACCCTTTTGATTTCGAAATTAGTGTCTATCCTGTCTGTGATGCCAAGTTCTTCCATTTGTTCATGATTTCTGTTATTCAAAAGTTGTATGAGTCGGTTGGCTTGATCAGGCATTTTTTCTAACAAAGCTTTTGTCTTTTGAATTTCTCCCCGTGCTGCTTTCACTAGATGAATCTGTTCATAGATTACCTAGATGGATGACCATACATCATTTATGTACTGGGTGATGTTGGCCCAAAGAATTTTCTTGATCTCTGCAAGAGGCTTCTAAAAAGTGAGATCCTTTTCTAATGTTTTCACTTTATTTTCTAATGCCTTGATCTCCCTGGTTTTTTCCACAACATTTATTTTGGAGATATCATAATTCCTTTCTACCTTAGCCAACTGCTCTTTTACTTGTTTTGATTCTGAAACTTGTGGTCTCATTTCTTCCATTGCCTTTATCAACTGTTCAGTGCTCAAATTAGCACTGCCACCTTGTCTTGTTCCTACTGTTGTTGTACCTGTGACCACCTCTACTGTGGCTACTGGGATGTTTGGAGCTATTGTTGTTCCAAGTGTAGAAGGGTCTGCTATTGAGACTATGGGGATTACATCAGGAGGCTGAGAGGTCGACTCTCCCTACTTGTTGTTCAATGCTTTCTCTAACGCCTGCTCTGTGTCATTCAATCTTTCATAGAGTTTCAAGAGGATATCCATCATCTCTTCTTCAGATTTCTGATTTATAACCTCAGCAGTCTGTCGATGCCTTGAAGGAGGCAGCTTTAGTTGCTTCCTCAAGGAAGCAATGTCTTCTTCTTTTTTCTTGATTAGTGCTTCTACACCTTTTACATCTTCGGGATGATGTCCCAATCAAATGATGATTTCTTCTAATGATTTTATTCTGTTATCCTTAGCTAGGGATGAGGCTTTTTCTAAGTTGAATTGGGCAGTTGTATTATCCAAAGAATTTTGTAGCCTATGAGCCATCAATGCTTTACTTGTTAAGGCCGAATAGACCATTCTCTAGTTTACTTGTGAAGTCCAATCTGATCCAAAGGATTAATATCCTTAGCCAACACTTCTAGATTTGTCCTGATATAATCTGCTGCTTTTTGAGGTTGTTGAACCTTTGGCTTGAAGTAGCTCATTGTCATCTTGCCCTCTTGAATGTCATAGGCTGACATCAATCTCTGCTGGTTTGTGGGGGCCATTTACAAATACTGATTGTAAATTTCAAGACTTACTGGATCATTTTTGGCTTTTATTTCTGTGAATGTCTTTTTGATATCTAAGGCCTCTTTACTTTTTGGCCTGGTGGATGACACTTCTGCACTGTGTTGTCTTTCTAGCTCCTGCCTCTGTGAGCTAGTGGATGTTTCTCCCAATGGGGAAGTTTTCTGACTAACTACCCTTTCTACTCTTTGATTGTCTGTAGTTTCTTCAATAATTTCATCTTATGAAAGAGGATTCAGTCTTTGCCTCTTTTTCCCAGACTGTCCTGTAGGTCCACTGCTGGGGGTAGTGGTTTCCCTGTCCCTCTTTTTATTTCTTTCCTCATTTAAAGGAGTCTGCAAAATTGGACTTTCTACTACTTTAGTTTGAGTTGGAGCAGTTGGTACTTGACCCTGTTCTTTGGAAATTCCAGGCCGATCTTCCATTGTAGGTTGTTCTGTGGTATCTACTTCCTTTCCTTTGGATGTTCGTATGGCTGGTATGTTGACTTCTTATGGAGGCTGTTGAGAAGTTCCAGCAATGGATGTACTAATTGCTGATTTTTGAGACAACTTGAATGGTACCTACCCAAAAGAATCCAAGTCAAGGGTTTTCTTAAGATCTCTCATAGCATTTTCCATATTGACCTGCTCATTAACCTCTTCTACTAATCTCCCCTCTATCCATTCATCCAGGTTTGCAAATTGTTCAATTTCTGGGATCCTACGATGTATATAAGGGGATAACTTGTTCTTCATCTTTCTATAACATATAAAACTACAGGGGTCATATGGCACCCACCTAAAACTCTTTTTTAATATAAGGTGGTATTCTAATATTTTTTCAGCTTCTTTCCATGCATCCCTATTCTTGATGACAAAAGGGCCTAGCTGGTTCCTAATTCTTAGCTGAGCTTTCTTCTTGGCACCACAAAAATGGACTAAATCTACATTTATGATCTGCCTGAAATATTCTAATGCAAATAATCTCATGGGAACATACTTGGGTAACTTAAAATGGCAAAGTTCACACCCATACATACTAATTTCCGTGTGATCTTTATATAGGTACCAGTCATCTATCTTGTACTGCTTAGAGAGATGGAGAATTTTCTTCATGTCACGATTGATCCTAGGAGGGGGCAGTCCTATCAACAGAGTGGTTACTGGATGTACAAACAGGTCAAATAACTCACTATAAGTGTAAGGGGACTCACTGGTAGTATGAAAGATTGGATTCCAAAAGATAATAGATGTACGATTTCCTTTGGTGTCCAGTTTCTTGATAGGGAAAGGAAAGTTATCTGATTGATAATATAACATAAGATGGTATATGAAAGAGGTGTATTTGAAAATTCCTCCCCTTTCCAAATTCAGGAATTGGTCATGCATTCTGTTGGAAATATAGGAGGCATAGTCATATATGATAGTAGGGAGCTGTCGTGGAGTAAATATTGATAGTAACACTAGGGTGATATCATCAACATATTCACTAGAGTTAAATCCCATAATCAGGGATATCGTATCAACAATGAGTCTTCCAGTTTTAGTGAAGAAAGTGTATAGATAAGGAGGTGGACATTTGGGCTGGTGCTTTGGCAACATGAAGGTTTGAGCAATACGAGTCACTTCTGATTTGGATAACTGAGATGCTTTTTCAAGTAAATATTCCATGGGAATAGGAGTGAGGGGCTGACCGGAGTTGAACCGCAACATTTCATTGATGGATTGAGCAGTTATGGAAAAAGGGATTGTCTGGCTTGGGGACATGACAGCTCTATGGTTGGGATCATAATTAGCACAGCATTGACAAATTATGTCTAGGAAAACATGGACTGAGGGGAGGAAATACATGGGAAGGTTAGATTCCCACAGTCCAAAAATGTCAGACTTATTCAGATAACTGCCTCTAGCTTGGCACAAGGCCTGAAGATGGATTTTAACACCAGATGGGTCTTTTATATGAAAAAAATTTATCAGCCAGAGGTACATAATCTAAGTCCTTGTGAGGTGCGTACATGGGTGCTACATTCAGGGCTATAGGGGTTTCCATTTTGGTTCTTGTGGATTCAAAATGGAATTTAGACTTTTTGTGAGAAAATAGACCAAACAGCAGGTTTGGGAACTTTTTATGGAAACCACAGACTTTCCTAAAACTGAATTTGGCCCTTTCTTGTAGATTTTTCAGTAGACAACCAAAATCACAGGGTTTCAGGGTAGAATGGATAAATACCTATATTAAGGAAGTAAAAAGTACAATGGCAGGTCGGATGACAGGCTGTAGAGTGCATCGTTGTAGATTTTTTGGTCAGGTGGCTGCTGGGAAACTGGAACAGTTGACTTGGACATCGTTTTGCATGGGAACACTGGTCGTGGCGTATAACAGTGAAAATGAATCTTTGTTTGTTTACTTAATAAAACGAAGGTTGGTGGGGTTTTTTCGGCTTATTGGGCGGATGATGCAAGCGAAGATGGGACATTTTGTCATTTTATGGAGGTGTGGTAAGCAGTATGTGCTCGCACTGCTTTTGGTGCTCGGTGGTTTTGGACTGAGGTCGAGTGAGCATATACACTGCATGACGCGTGGTGTCGGTATGGGCAGAAAACCGCCTGGTGATCGCGCGTTAAAGCACGGTCACTAGGGGGGCTACGATATTAGCATCGACCGTTGGATGAAAGGGGGGCGATCGGATGGCGAACGAGAGTGGATATTGGCAGAACTTTATTTGTAGTGGGCCTGATGTATTTAATAATATTTTAATCGTATTGGGGCCAAGGCGATTGGTCAAGGGGTGGTTAGGCTGTTAATGAATTTCAAATAAATTCATTAATCCCTTTTGAGTGATGACTATGCTTGTATTCAACTGGGGCGGAGTATATAAAATTTCGGGTTTTTGTATCTAATTACATAATACGGGAAGGGGAAATAAAGTGGCTTTTATATATTATGTATGTTAATAGTTAATATGACTATGAAGTGTAAAAGTGCCAAGTTAAAACATTTCACGAATATATTTGAACTTAGGCTAAAGATAAAAAGGGGTCTTTTAGGTGATATTGTGCATTATTCGTAAGTAAAATAGGATTTTACTTAGGGAAAAACTTTATGAAATGAAATGAACGGTTCATGGATGAGTCTAAGTACTTAGACTTTTAAATCATTGGGCCGAGGGTTTGGTCCCTCCAGAAGTCAGAGAAATGCTCTGAGCCCCTTTGATTTTCAAAGATCTTAATACTTTAGGGGGAATTAGTGAAATCCTTAGGGAAAACCTTGAATGGAAGTTAATTATTTAACCTTTTTTTCCTTGTACTACATCAAGTAAAATGTCTGCCTCGGACATGTGATAAAAGTGAAAATTGACACATTTCGAAGACATTATCCATCACAAGTAATTCTGCAACACCATCTACCTACGCTACCTACTTTAACCTAGCATCTTTTCTTCTTTATTTGGGTGCACTTGGACTGGCAAACCCTTATCACACTTTTTCTTTTACATATGGAAGCCTATCTAAATCTAACCTTATTACATCCAAGGGCTCATTTTAAACTGTTGAGCTCCTTTTATTTACTCTACCTATCTACTTATCTACCAAGATTAAACAATTTGGTCAGATTTTATTCTCTATCTCTATAGCATGGAATTGAAAAATGAATGTACAAAGTTTAAACAGTTTGTCTCTTCATCGATTGTGGCATAAGTTTAATAAGCTGCACACAATTTCTTATTACAGAAAATGAAATAGTAGTGGCATTTAGACTTGCACACTTTCCTTGGTCTTTCTTTTGGTGGAGTTCATTTTTCTTCACTTTCTTGACCATTTTATTTCTTTTCACCCTTTGATTTTTCTTTTAGGGTATAGCCTCTTTACATTTTTTAAATTTTTTTATTTTTTGGAAATATGGAAAACCTTTGCAACAAGAAAAGCTATTAACATATTCCTAGCTCATCAAGTTAATCATGAAATATGACACCTATTGGTATAGGAGCATAACACGAGGAAACAGAGAGGGTTAAAAATTATTAATTTCCAATATGGTATTGAAGGCAGAGACGGTTACAAAAATTCGATTCTCAAACAAGGATGGTTTTGATTTTAAAAGTGGAAAGAAGAGAAGGTTAAATCAAACTTGTAGGTGTCCGTAACTCAGTTATAAATAATAATAGTCATAAAAATATTGTTCTCAAAGGAACTTTCACAGAGTATTTTACAGAAGAGGGTGTTTTTAAATCCTTCTCTCCGCAATCAGCAAAAACATAGGTGAAAACATAGAGTGTGTTCCTTTTCTCTCATCAGAGAATGTGTCCAACAATCAATATCAAGCCTTTGTAATTAACACTCTTGTGTTATTTGGAAGAAAAATTTCTTTTTCAATACCTACACCAAGAAAATTATTTCTCCTCTCACCATAAATATAATATCTCTGTTTTATTAACATGCAAATAATTTTATTAAAAAACGCAGAGTTATTATTATGCCATGAGATTATTTATAGTGGAGGGCTATTTACATTGGTACAAAAACTAAAAGGAAAAAAAGCACCCAAACTTCAGTACGGAGAGTAGGATTGAACCCAATGGATTTCAATTGGAAAACTAGAACAAAGAAACCATAGAAAAACTATACTAGGCAGGGCTACTATGACTTCTAAGAAAGCTTAATAGGCACAGTGGAAAAGTCACAGAGGAGTTTTTAGCTAACTTTGATAATGAAAAACTAGAGTATGGTACATTCTTATTGCCATTACTCTAGAATATATTGGCCAGCCCACAAATTTTCCACTCACAGGGACAACATCTTAGAGAGAAAGGGTGGAATTTATTCTTAAAAAAATAGATAATAGGAACAGTTGATAAAACTAAAGGAATTCCTAGGGATTGGATAAGAGAACCTTGGGAAAAATTGGCCATTGTTACTCAGAAATACTATATATGTGACAAGGGATATAATGTTGTACACTTATACCACATAAAATTTCTCCAACATATTAAAGGTGATGGCACAGTAAACCTTCCCTATTTCTTTGCAAAAAAAACGATAAATATGATTGAAGGGATGAGAGTTAAAACAAAGAACAAATAATATAGCTAATATCATGAAGGAATAATTAAAATTTTGATTGAGTTTGAATTGAAAAACATGGAAGAAACATGCGAGACATTTTTGAACAAAAATCATTTTCTAGAAGTCAAAAATGAAGCACAATCAACTGGAAATGAGGAAAAACTTGGAGGATTTCATCCTTCAACAAATATTATGTAGCCACCCTTGTATCCAAGAACAAGATATAAGAAGAAACAAGAGGATATAGCCATTGAGGAGAAAATATCCTTCATATCCATTCCAAAGAAGCCAGTAAGGAAAACAATAGAAGAACCATGTGAAAAATTCCAAGATGTTGAAGTAGATATCCTAAAAGAAATGCCTTTGTGTACACATGAACAATCACCCAAGGAATTCATTGAAAATCTTGAAAGGGAGGCACAAGAAAAACCTAGAGAGTTGGAGAAGGATTCTTGCTACAGAAACACATGGGTTGGAGGATCATCATCATCATATGAAAAAGAGATCATAGAAGCTTCCAAGGACAATGAAAATGAAGAATATGCCATAAGGTAAAAGAATTAACCACCCAGCTTCAAGTCAATGAAATAATGGAAAAACACCTTAAGGAGGAAAAGAAGATGTAAAAAGAACAAAATAGTAAGGTAGTGAAAGAAAACAAAAGACTGACAAAGAAAATGAAGAAGTTAGAGACATGAAATATGTTGTTTTTAAGACAAACATATAGGTGGCTGAGAGTAAAGAAACTTTGGAAATTCAAGAACAATAGGTTAGATGGCCTTCTGAATGACATTGATTGTGTTCTGAAATCTCCTTCTGCTGGTTGCTTTATTTTATGTATGACAGTAATCCTTCTGAAGCTTAGGGCATTCTCTCCGGGCTTTAACTCCAGCAAGTTACTATCCAATCCAAATTGTGACATTACCAAGGATATAGTATTTACATGTTAAAATCAGAATACATTAAAAAGTAGGATCATAGTAATGCTTCAGCATCCGACCATTAATTGGCCCTTCTTTTGTTTCTGTGTCATCCAAGTTTTTGAGATAGTAGGTATTGTTCCCTTGTAAAGCATGGATAAAAAAAGGTCCTTTCCATAGGAAGTCAAACTTCCCATGTTTTCCCTTATCCCCTCTCCTAGAATCCCATCTTAAAACTTTGTCTCCAATGTAGAAGTCTTCTGCCTTGGTTCTTTTATCAAATATTTTCTTAAGTTTCTCTTGTACCACTTGGGATCTCTGATATACTTCCTCTTTGGTTTGGTGCAGATGGATGGTCTGACTTATTCTCCTTTGAATATCATTGGGTTCCACTTGAGCTTCTTGAAGTAATTTCATTACAGGAACTCCTAAATATGAAGGAAATATAGCCCCCATGCCATAGACTAATTCATAAGGAATAGTTCCAATAGATTTCTTTGTAGTGAGTCTGTCTACCCATAGTGCATTGGTAAGTTTCTTGTGCCAATTTTTCTTGCTCTCTTCCAATAATTTCTGAATAATATTAATTAGGATTTTATTGGAGGACTCGGCTAGACCATTACCTTGAGGGTAATAGGCTGTGGAATGGCCTAAAGTGATATGTTACTTATTACAGAAACTTATCATTTTCTTGGATTTAAAGGTAGCAACATTATCAGTTATGATCCTTTCAGGAGAGCCAAATCTAGATAGGATGTTGGTTTCTAAGAATCCTATAATTAATGTGTCATTGGCTTGGCTAGAAGGAATGGATTCTATCCATTTCGTGAAATAATTTGTGGCAATGAGAATCCATTTATGTTGTCCAGAAGAGGGAGAATGGATTTCTCCAATGAAGTCCAGACCCCATTGTTGGAAGGGTTTTTCAGTAGAAATTGGTCTCAGGGGTAAAGGTAATAGTTTTCTCTTGCCTTCAAAAATTTGACATTTATGGCAAGCAATGACAAATTTCTTTACATCAGTGAACAAGTTTGGCCAATAAAATCCAGCCGCCAACATCTTGTTTGTAGTTTCCTTCCAGTAAAGGTGCCCACCACAGTCTCCTGCATGAAATTCTTTGAAAACCTTGTCAGCTTCTTCTTTTAATAAACAATTCAATAGAATACCTTCATGATTTTTCCAAAAAATAGCATTATCTAAAATACAAAATTTTGAAGCTTTCATCTTTAAAAACCTTTTATTTGTTCTGGATAACCCTGAAGGAGCCTGCAAGTTTAATAATACATAAGTTATATTAGCATACCAAGGTGAATCTAAGAAGGCCTGGCTGATTTGTGGAGTCGCCATCTCCTGTTCATTATCCAGTTCATTAATGTCTAGGGCTTGACAATTTGTTTCAGTCATAAGTTTGGCCAATCCCTATCCTTTTATAAGCTTTGTGGGTTTTATTTCAATATCATTCTCCAATATAATAGTGATTCATTTACCTCTTTTTCTCTCAATTCCATCCTGAGTTAGGATGTCTTTGACAACAGCATCTGGTACATAGGCTATTACATGGGAATACAATATGCAGACTCTAAAGTCTTTAATAGCTTTTACAAGTGCAAAAGCTTGTTTTTCCATGATTTTTTCTTTTAGTGGTGCATCCCTCAGTGCTTTGCTAAAAAAGGCTATGGTTTTTTCACATCCTCGATTGTCCTTTTGTAGTAAAACAATAGCTATGGTGTGTTCTAATGCAAAGGAAAATATTATAAAGTCTCTATCAAACTTGGGACTTGTAAGGACCGGTGTTCTGGTCAAAGCCATTCTAATTTCTTCAAAGGCTTGCTTGGCTTCAACTGTCCATCTAACACTAGCATGCTTTTTCAACATTTTATTAAGCAATCTAATTAATTCAGCTATATTAGATATAAATCTTCTCAAAAAATTGATCTTTCCTAGGAAATATTGAAGTTCTTTGACATTTCTAGGGTGGGGTATTTGTAGAATGGCTTCTATTCTAGCAGGGTCAATCCTGATACCCTCTTTGGAGATAACGTGGCCTAAAAGTTTTCCTTCCTCTAGACCAAATAAGGACTTTTTAGGATTTAAAGAAATACCATATTTTCTACATTTCAAGAATACTTGTCTCAGATGATCCAAATGTTGCTGATCTAATTGAGAAAAAATAGTCATGTCATCTAGAGAAATAACCAGAAAATCATGAATTTCTTTGGCAAATGCTATGTACATGGCTCTTTGGAAGGTTGCCCCTGCATTTTTAAGTCCAAATGGCATTTTAATATATTTGAATGTGCCCCATGGCGTTGTAAAAGCAGTCTTTTCCTAGTCATCAGGATGAACCAAAACCTGGTTATAGCCTCAGAAACCATCCAAGAGTGAAATCCTAGAAGCGCCTACCACCCTCTGTAAAATGTGATCCATCTTGGGCAAAGGGTAATTGTTCTTCAGAGAAACCTTATTAATATTCCTTAACTCAACACATAATCTGATTTCTCCAGTTTTCTTCCTAGTAGGTACTAAATTAGATACCCACTCTGAAAACCTAATAGGAGCGATTATCCCTGCTTCATACATTCATTTGATTTCTTTTTCAATTAAAGGAAGTAATATAGGGTTAATTCTCCAGAGGTTTTTCTTGAATGGCTTCTGATTTTCCTTCAGAGGTATTATATGTTTAATTAAGGAGGTGTCATAAGATTTCAGGTCTTCATAACTCCAGGCAAAGACATCCTGGAACTCTCTCATTAGTTCAACATATTTGAGCTTTTGGTCAGGGGGCATAGATTTAGATAACTTTATCAATTTAGGATCATCCTCATTTCCCAAATTATAGTCCTCAATATCTACTTTCAAGGGTTCCATTTTAGGTTTCTTTGTAATATCATTGAAATCAAAAATATCTTCCAAAGGAGTTAATCCCTGAGGCAAATGATTGTCTTTTAAATTGATTAATTTAAATTCTCCTTCAATAATTTCATCAATATCCATTTCTTTAAGATCCTGCATTTCTTTGTTGGTAACTTTTGTTGGGTGAAGCATTTGAGTTGCACTTTCTGCTGAAATGTCTGTTTCTATCTTATTTTTCTATTCAAACTCACTAACTGTATCTACATATATGTTCATGTCACAAAATTCTTCATCTAAGGTCAAGAAATTGTTAATCTGCTTATCACTATCAAACACTTTTCAGTTCTTCAAATTGTTAGGTACAGTTGGCCTATGTCCAATCTCAGCTGTGAATTGATGATTAGGTTCGAATGGTAATTTGCAAGGGCTGGCAAACATTGCCAGACTATGAGCTTGCAAGGTATGTTTTCTTGGGATTTTGGCGAGCTTAGTTTCCAAAAACGTGTTGAGAATCTCTATCACTATATCTCTGTAATACTTCAGTCTTGGATCATTTGTTGAATATTGTCCTTTAATCTGTTGAACTATTAACTCAGAATCTGCTAAGATAGACACCCTAATTACTCCTAATTTCTTAACAAATTTAAGACCTAGCAATAGAGCTTCATACACTGCCATATTATTGGTGCATCTAAAATTTAATCTGTAGGCATGGCCTTCAGCATGATCATTTTCAAGATTGTAAACACAAACTGAACCATCAAATTCTAAGTGCCAGAGAATTTCATGTTCATAATTGGTGTCAGGAGTCTCAGGAATCTATTTAATAGGGAGATCTGGATTTTTAGTTTCTTTTGGTTTCTCTTGGGTGTCTAATGTGTCATTGTTCTCAGAAATTTTTTGTATTTGAAAACTAGATTTTTCATTGGTAATTTCTTTTGGTTCTGCTGCTAAAACTTCCAATTAATTTGAGGAATCACTTTCAGCATTATAAAGAATGAAAGAATCCATATCAGAGTGTACTGAGTAGATAGGGAAATTTTGGGGTTTCTCCTAACTACTTACAACATATTTCATTAAGGTTTCTCTATATAGTTTCTTGGGTTGACCAAATACTGAAATAGTAGCATAAGACATGTCCAATTGTAGAGATCCTTGAAGTTTTGCACCCCAAGACCTGGACAATAACATGTCGTACTTCGGTGGAATATCAGCTACTACTATGTACATTAAGATTGTTTTGGCAGGATATTGAACTAATGATACACAGAAGTCTTTGATTAATCCTAAACATCTGACCTGACTTGAATCGAAAGAGAAGAGGTCCTTATATGGCCTAGTGATGTCTAGGTCCAATTTCTCCATTACAGATTTAGGAATTAGGTTATGAGATGCACCAAAATCAAACATGGCATTATGAAGTATTTTATCATGTATGTTCAAACTTACATAGAAAGGAGGGATTTCTCCATTTACTGATTTCCCATTCACTTCAAGGCCAAAAATTAATTCAGGCTGATCATCAAAAACATTTACTGAATCTTCATTAACCAAGATTTTATGTGACTTGTTGATTTGGGTTATGTAGACATCATGTTTAGCTAGTTCAGACAATGGAACAACTATTTTTACTTTGCCTACTTCAGCTTCCAGATTAAAAGGCTTTTCAGTCTGAGTTCTTGCATTTCGGACAGTTGGATTCTCTTTTTCTTCTATATTTTCTGTGTTTCTCTCCTTTTAAGGAGTGGAATTATGGGCTGAAGTTGTTTCCAAATCAACTTCTAGAGGTTCTTCCACATTTCCTTTGGAGGGAATAGAAGTGGAAAGTTGTCTATTATTTGGTTGATTATCGGATACATCTTCAATAATTGGGTTAGCTAGATTATGATCTGTTCTGGAAAGAATATGTACAGGGGTGGTATTGGTCTTACCTTTGGTAGGCTGCTTTGTAGCTTTCTATTTATTGGTTTTAGGAATATCTATTCTTTTGCTCCTCAGGTTATATTATTTGTGGACTTCAAAAATGGTTGTATCATATCCCCCCCTAAAGTCAAATGATTCACCTCATTGAGTTTGGAATTGTTTTAGATTGTGAGCTTCCTGATCCTCTTGGGTCAAGAAAACTTGTCGCTCATTATTGAGTCCCATCAAATTGATTTGGGTGTCTTCTGTTGGTTCATCAGAAGTTGAGGCTTAAACATAATCTTCCTGTAATGGGGGCCTGAGGTTTTGATCCGGGATGATCTTTCTAGTGTTCTGGTTTTGGTTCTTTCTAAAATTTGGATTTCTCCCAGTGTTGCTTGGTTGACCATCCCAAGGGGATTTCCTTTCAATTGTTTCTACTCTATCTCCTAACCTCTCCATACCTTTAATAATAACATCCAGCTTTTGTTCAAAGGCTGAGGGTTCTTCTTTAAAAGGTATCTTCCTTTCAGCACTAGCTCTAGCTCGTTTGGATATTAGGTTGGCTTCAACGCTGACAGCTATACTTTGCATCTCTTCTAAGGTTCGAGGAGCTCTTTCAATAAGTTGGTATGCCATATCAGAATCAAATCCATTAGGTAATTTGATTAATGCCAAATCTGGAAGAGGTCTAAGGTTTTGAGGGATAGCATTGTAAACATTATTGAACCTAGTACAGTAATCTTGTATAGTTTCTTGTGTTCCCCTCTTCAAGTTTTCATATTCATACAAAATATGGAGAGGATCTTTTTTCTTTTCCCATCTGTTCAAAAATGTTGTATAAAGGGCTTGTAGGTCATTGATACGATTTGCAGGGAGGGCTCTAAACCATGTTCTAACATAACCAGTTAGACTTTGAACAAATACCTCATTCTAACATCATCAGTATCAACCTCATATATCTCAAAGTAGTTTGTCATCTTTTTAGTATGTTTTTGTGTAGTGTAAGTACCAAAGCCATCGAAAGGAGTGATCATAATTTGATAGTCTTGGGGCATAGCCCCTGGATTGGCAGGTAAATGGAGGGGAGTATACCTATTTGCCACTGCAGTAGGTTGGGTTGAAACAACAGTTAGGGTTGTTCTTGGAGTGGTGGATGGAGGGGTGGAAGGGGTGGTTTGGGGTTGAGATGTTTGAGGTGTTGTTGATGAACTTGGAGAGGCTGAAGTGATTATGGAAAGGCTTGGTGTTCCTATAGAGGTAAGTTCAGATTAAATGGAATTCTCCAAATGTCTGTCAAGATGTGAAGTGACAATCTCAAGTTGTAAATCTTCAATAAATAGTGGGTCATGAACTATGTGGGCTAACCCAGATTCAGAAAAAGTTACAAATAAAGAGGTGTCAAAATACTCATCAAAAGGTTCATCCTTAAGGTAAATCCACTTCACTGGACAAGATCTTGATCTGTATAAAGGCCAAGAACTAGTAGAACTCTCTTGGCTATCTTGTCTCCCAAGAATCCGAGTAAAAAAATTAGGGTTTTCGAACACAGGTGGTGGATTTGGATCAAGGTTAGCTCTGGTGTAATGAGTCCTTTCTGAAACCACATTTCTAGGTATGTTTTGGGTTTTTCTCTAAATGGATTGGACAGTACAACTTCTTACAATTTCTTTAAGAGGCTTAAGTAATGGGATTTGAAATTTCTTAAAGACTTATTTGATAAGAGGAACTGATCAAGAATTTGAAACCAAATGTTCAATCCATAAGCTAGACCGGAGATAGACTGAAGTAGCATTCATTTACTTATGCAATTCCAAAGCAAGAGCAGTTTAAAGGCTACCTGGCTAACTTTAGGCTCCATCTGTAGCTTATAAAGTAAACAATAGTAACAAACAAATTATTCAGGTCCCTAGTGGGGTCGCCATTATGTTATCAGTCAGATTTTCCTTGAAGTTGTTGGAAGAGGAAAGGGGTCTGAGGTAACCACAAACCTACTTTTAAGTACAGAATCTAGCCAATATATACTCAGAGAGGGCTCTCTCTTAATGATTTAGCTTGGTTTTGAAAGATATTAGGCTAGTTGTGAAGTTTAGGAGATTTGTTTGAGTTTGGGTGGTGAGATAAAATAGCAGAGGGGTAAAGCTGAGTAGTTCAGGCCATTGGGCTAATGGAGTCAAAGACGATGGCTTAACTGGATTTGGTTTCTTAACAAAAGATGGTTTCATAGGGCAAGATTGTCAAATAGGGAACAAATGGAAACTTGAGATAAATGGAATGGGTTTAAAATGGGTGAAGGGCAGTTAAGAATCCTTCAAAATATTTAAATAGGGAACTTTAATGATTACTACTAAAGAGAAGTTAAGTATTCTTTAATAAATAATCAAAATGAAAGAACTAGAAAACAGGAGCAATCAAGATTTCGCTGTTTATACTAATTCAGAAGAAAACATGGAGAATAATAACGATTGAAAACATAGTGCAATCAAGAATATTCTAAATTATTCTTTTTCATTTATCATTCAGATGTGAAACATGGATGATATAATAAACAAGGAAAACATTAAAAAATAAGGTATAGAAGACTTATTGATCCGGTGTTTGCTTCAAGAAATCTGTGAAAAGTAATTTGCTTCAATTCTTTTTCTAGCAAGCCATACAAAAGTCGGTCCAATAGCACTTTATTCCAAAATAGTCAATACTACAGCAATGTCTAAGAATCCACCCTCAATACTCCAATTGAGGGGGTATTTATACAAAAAATCTTTACAAAAAATATCTCATAACAGAGTGAGATATATTCTAGGGTGACTAAGAGTAGGTTACACGAGAATAGAGCCAACTAATCTTGAAGATGGGATAAAGGTAAGCTGATGTTGTGCTCTTCCTTTTCTTGCTAGATGTGCTGGAGGCAGGCCCTATGATTTGGCTTGTTGTTGTCTTCTTTAGTAACTCTGTGCTGGCTACCTTGTTTTGACTAGTACTCTTTACCTGTTCTGATACATTTTGACCTATTTGACCTTTGTTCATCTCTGCTCACCTTTATTCATCTTATCACAGTAAATAGCTCAAAATTTACATTTTACCAGGGATAAATTTACAAAATTTCCAACATGTCTTCCCACCATTTTTGCTCTGGCAATATTTGTTTCTGAAGTTTCCTCGGAGTTTCATCAGTCTCTGTATATGTGAAAAAGGTAGGCTGGATTGGGAATAAGTGTTTTATCTCATGCTCAACATAGAATAAGTTCTCTAAGCTGTCATAGAGAACTCGGCCTGTTGAGAGTGCTTTTATTCCTGATGCACTTGTTGATGAACTAGCTTGATTGCCAGCATACTTTTTCAATTTTCTTACATAATCTATATGCTTCATTAATCTGTCATTAATCACCAAAGGACTTGATAGCCCTTTATTCTACAAAATAGTGAACTTATCCATAAAAGAATTAATTTCTACCTGAATATATTGACATCTTCTCTCCAAATTCTGCATCAAATTTTTCTTGGGTAGCACCCTTTTGATTTCGAAAATAGTTTCCGTCCTATCTGCGATGCCAAGTTCTTCTAGTTGTTCCTTATTTCTGTTATTCAAAAGATGTATGAGCTAGTTGGCTTGAGCAGGCATTTGTCCTAACAGAGCTTTTGTCTTTTGAATTTCTCCCTATGCTGCTTTCACTAGATCAGTCTGTTCATAGACTACTTGGATGGATGGCCATACATCATCTATGGACTGGGTGATGTTGGCCCAAAGAATGTTCTTGATCTCTGCAAGAGGCTTGTCAAAAATGAGATCTTTTTCTAATGTTTTCACTTTATTTTCTATTGCTTTGATCTCCCTTGTTTTTTCCACAACATTTATTTTGGAGATATCATAATTTCTTTCTACCTTAGCCAACTTCTCTTTTACTTGTTTTAATTCTAAAACTTGTAGTCTCATTTCTTCCAATGCCTTTATCAACTCTAAAGTGCTCAAATTAGCACTGCCACCTTGTCCTGTTCCTATTATTGTTGTACTTGTGACCACATCTGTTGTGGTTGCTGGGATGTTTGGAGCTAATGTGGTTCCAAGTGTAGAAGGGACTGTTGTTGAGACTATGGGGATTACATCAGGAGGCTGAGAGGTCGAATCTCCCTGCTTTTCCTTCAGTGATTTTTCTAATTCCTGCCCTATTTCATTCAATCTTTCATTGAGTTTCAAGAGGACACCCATCATCTCTTCTTCAGATTTCTGCTTTATAACCTTATCAGTCTGTGGATGCCTTGAAGGAGGCAGCTTTAGCTGCTTCCTCAAGGCAGCAATGTCTTCTTCATTCTTCTTGATTAGTGCTTCTACACCTTTTACATCTTTGGGATCATGTCCCATTCCAATGATGATTTCTTTCTAATGATTTTATTCTGTTATCCTTAGCCAGGGGGGAGGCTTTTTCTAAGTTCAACTGGGTAGTTGTATTATCCAAAAAATTTTGTAGCCTATGAGCCATCAATGCTTTACTGGTTAAGGTCGAATAGACCATTTCTCCAGTTTGCTTGTGAAGTTCAATCTGATCCAAAGGATTAATATCCTTAGCCAAGACTTCCATATTTGTCCTGATATAATTTGCTGCTTTTTGAGGTTGCTGAACCTTTGGCTTGAAGTATCTCATTATCATCTTGCCCTCTTGAATGTCATAGGTTGACATCAATCTCTTCTGGTTTGTGGGGGCCATTTTCAAATACTGATTGTAAATTTGAAGTCTTACTGGATCATTTTTGGCTTTTATTTCTGCAAATGTCTTCTTGATATCTAAGGCCTCTATACTTTGTGGCTTCGTGGATGATACTTCTGCACTGTGTTGTCTTTCTAGCTCCTGCCTCTGTGAGCTAGTGGATGTTTCTCCCAACGGGGAAGTTTGCTGACTAACTACCCTTTCTAGTCTTTGACTGTCTGTAGTTTCTTCAATAATTTACTCTTATGAAAGAGGATTCAGTATTTGCCTCTTTGTCCCAGGTTATCCTATAGGTCCACTGTTGTGGGTAGTGGTTTCCCTGTACCTCTTTTTATTTCTTTCCTCATTTAGAGGAGTCTGCAAAATTGGACTTTCTGCTACTTTATTTTGAGTTGGAGGAGTTGGTACTTGACCTTGTTCTTCAGAAATTCTAGGTTGATCTGCCATTGTAGGTTGTTCTATGGTCTCTACTTCCTTTCCTTTGGATGTTCCTATGGCTGGTATGTTGACTTCCTATGGAGGCTGTTGAGAAGTTCCAGTAGTGGATGTACGAATTGCTGATTTTTGAGACAACTTGAATGGTACCTGCTCAAAAGAATCCAAGTCAAGGGTTTTCTTAAGATCTCTCATAGCATTTTCCATATTGACCTGCTCATTAACCTCTTCTACTAAGCTCCCCTCTATCCATTCATCTAGGTTTGCAAATTGTTCAATTTATGGGATCCTATGATGTATATAAGGGGATAACCTGTTCTTCATCCTTCTGTCACAAATAAAATTGTAGGGGTCATATGGCACCCACCTAAAAATCTTTTGTAATCTAAAGTGGTCTTCTAATATTTTTTCAGCTTCTTTCCATGCATCCCTATTGTTGATGACAAAAAGGCATAGCTGGTTCCTAATTCTTAGCTGAGCTTTCTTCTTGGCACCACAAAAGTGGACTAAATCTGCATTTATGATCTGCCTGAAATATTCCAATGCAAATAATCTCATGGGAACATACTTGGGTAACTTAAGAGGGCAAAGTTCACACCCATACATCTTGATTTCCATGTGATCTTTATATAGGTACCAGTCACCTATCTTGTACTGCTTAGAGAGCTGGAGAATTTTCCTCATGTCACCATTGATCCTAGTAGGGGACACTCCTGTCAACAGGGTGGTTTCTGGATGTAGAAACAGGTCAGTAAGCTCACTATAAGTGTAAGGGGACTCACTGGTATTATGAAAGATTGGATTCCAAAAGATAATAGATGTAGGATTTCCTTTGGTGTCCAGTTTCTTGATAGGGAAAGGAAAGTTATCTGATTGATAATATAGCATAACATGGTATATGAAAGAGGTGTATTTGAAAACTCCTTCCCCTTCCAAATTCAAGAATTGGTCATGCATTATGTTGGCTATATGGGAGGCATAGTCATATCTGATAGCAAGGGGTTGTCATGGAGTAAATATTGATGCTAACACTAGGGTGATGTCATCAACATATTCACTAGAGTTAAATCCCATAATCAGGGATATCATTTCAACAATGAGTCTTCCAGTTTCAGTGAAGAAAGCCTACAGATAAGGAGGTGGACCTTTGGGATGGTGCTTTGGCAACATGAAGGTTTGAGAAATATGAGTCACTTCTGATTTGGATAACTGAGATGCTTTTTCAAGTAAATATGCCATGGAAATAGGAGTGAGGGGCTGATTGGAGTTGAACTGCAACATTTCATTGATGGGTTGAGCAGTTATGGGAAAAAGGACTGTCTGGCTTGGGGACATGATAGCTCTATGGTTAGGATAATAATTAGCACAGCATTGATGAATTATGTCTGGGAAAACATGGACTGAGGGGAGAAAATACTTGGGAAGGTTAGATTCCTACAGTCCAAAAATTTCAGAATTTTTCAGATAACTATCTCTGGCTTGGTAGAAGGCCTAAAGATGGTTTTTAACACCAGATAGGTCTTTTATCTGAAAATCTTTATCGACCAAAGGTAGATAATCCAAGTCTTTGTGAGGCACGTTCATGGGTGCTACATTCAGGGCTATAGGGGTTTCCATTTTGGTTCTTGTGGATTCAAAATGTAATTTAGACTTTCTGTGAGAAAATAGACCAAATAGTAGGTTTGGGAACTTTTTATGGCAACTCCAAACTGTCTTAGAACTGAATTTGGCCCTTTCTTATAGATTTTTTAGTAGAAAACTGAAATTATACAGTTTCAGGTTAGACTGGATAAATACATGTATTAAGGAAGTAAAAAGTACAATGGCAGGTCAGATGACAGGATGTGGAGTCCATCGCTGTAGATTTTCTAGTCAGGTGGCGGCTGGGAAACTGGAACAGTTGACTTGGACGTCATTTTACATGGGAGCACTGGTCGCAATGTATAACAATGAAAATGACTCTTTGTTTGTTTATTTAACAAAACTGAGTTTGGCAGGGTTTTTTTGGTTTATCGGGCAAATGATGCAAGTGGAGATGGGACGTTTTGTCATTTTATGGAGGGGCGGTAAGCAGTATGTGCTCGCAATGCTTTTGGAGCTGGGCAGTTTTGGACCGAGGACGAGTGAGCATATACGCTGCATGACGCGTGGCGGGGGTATGGGCGGAAAACCACCTGGTGATCACACATTAAGGCGCAATCACTATGGGGGCTGCGATATTAGCGTCGACCATCGGATGAAAGGGGAGCGATCGGACAGCGAACGGGAGTGGAGATTGGCGGAACTTAATTTTCTATGGGCCCGATGTATTTAATAATACTTTAATTGTATTGGGGCTAAGGCAATTGGTCGAGGAGTGGTTAGGATGTTAATGAATTTAAAATAAATTCATTAATCCCTTTTGAGTGATGCCCATGGTTGTATTCAACTGGGGCGGGGTATATAAAATGTCAGGTTTTTGTATATAATTACATAATACGGGAAGGGGAAATAAAGCAGGTTTTACATATTATGTATGTTAATAGTTAATATGACTATGAAGTGTAAAAGCACCAAGTCAAAACATTTCATGAATATATTTGATCTTAGGCTAAAGATAAAAAGGGGTTTTTTAGGTGATATTGTGAATTATTCCTAAGTAAAATAGGATTTTACTTAGGGAAAAATTTTATGAAATGAAATGAATGGTTTATGGATGAGTCTAAGTACTTAGGATTTTAAATTATTGGGTCGAGGGTCTGGTCCCTCCAAAAGTTAGAGAAATGCTCTAAGCCCCTTTGATTTTCAAAGACCTTAATACTTTAGGGGGAATTAGTGAAATCTTTAGGGAAAAATGTGAAGGGAAGTTTATTATTTAACCTTGTTTTGCTTGTACTGTATCAAGTAAAATGTATGCCTTGCACTTGTGATAAAAGTGAAAATTGACACATTTCAGAGACATTATCCATCACAAGTAATTCTGCAACACCATCTACCTACACTACCTACTTTAACCTAGCATTTTTTCTTCTTTATTTGGGTGCACTTGGACTGGCAAACCCTTATCACACTTTTTCTTTTGCATAGGGAAGCCTATCTAAATCTAACCTTATTACATCCAAGGGCTCATTTTAAACTGTTGAGATCCTTTTATTTACTCTACCTATCTACTTATCTGCCAAGATTAAACAGTTTGGTCAGATTTTATTCTCCATCTCTACAGCATGGAATTGAAAAATGAACGAGCCAAGTTCAAACAGTTTGACTATTCATCAATTGTGGCATAAGTTTAACAAGATGCACACAATTTCTTATTACAGAAAATGAAATAGTAGTGGCATTTAGACTTGCACACTTTCCTTAGTCTTTCTTTTGGTGGGGTTCATTTTTCTTCACTTTTTTGACCATTTTATTTCTTTTCACCCTTTGATTTTTCTTTTAGGGTATACCCTCTTTACATTTTTTAAATTTTTTGATTTTTTGAAAATATGGAAAACCTTTGCAACAAGAAAAGGTATGAACATATTCATATCTCATCAAGTCAATCATGAAATATGACACCTATTGGTATAGTATCATAACAAAAGGAAACGGAGAGGGTTAAAAATTATTAATTTCCAGTATGGTGTTGAAGGCAGAGACGGTTACAAAAATTTGATTCTCAAACAAGTATGGTTTTGATTTGAAAAGTGGAAAGAAGAGAAGGTTAAAATAAAACTTGTGGGTGTCCATAACTCAGTTATAAATAATAATAGTGATAAAAAGATTGTTCTCAAAGGAACTTTCACAGAGTATTTTAGAGAAAAGGGTGTTTTTAAAGCCTTCTCTCCACAATCGTCAAAAACATAGGTGAAGACATAGAGTGTGTTCCTTTTCTCTCATCAGAGAAAGTGTCCAATAATTGATATCAAGCCTTTGTAAGTAACACTCTTGTGTCATTTGAAAGAAAAATTTCTTTTTCAATACCTCCACCAAGAAAATTATTTCTCCTCTCGCCATAAATATAATATATTTGTTTTATTAACTTGCAAATAATTCTTTTATTAAAAAATGCAGAGTTCTTATTATGTCATGAGATTATTTATAGTGGAGGGTTATTTACATTGGTACAAAGACTAAAAGGAAAAAAGGCACCCAAACTTTAGTATGGGGAGTAGGATTGAACCCACTGGATTTCAATTGGAAAACTAAACAAAGAAACCATAGAAAAAATCTACTAGGCAGGGCTACTATAATTTCTAAGAAAGTTTAATAGGCACAGTGGAAAAGTCACAGAGGATTTTTTAGCTATCTTTGACAATTAAAATCTAGACTATGATACATTCTTGTTGCCATTACTTTAGAATATATTGCCCAGTCCGCAAATTTCCCACTCACAAGGGCAACATTTTAGAGAGAAAGGGTGGAATTTATTCTTAGAAAAATACATAAAAGGAACACTTGATAAAACTAAAGGAATTCATAGGGATTGGATAAGAGAACCTTAAGAAAATTGGCCATTATTACCCAAAAATACTATACATTTGACAAGGGATATAATGTTGTACACTTATATCACATAAAATTTCTCCAACATATTAAAGGTGATGGCACAATAAACCTTCCCTATTTCTTTGCAAAAAAAATGATAAAGATGATTGAAGGGATGAGAGCTAAAACAAAGAACAAAGAATATAGCTAATATCATGAAGGAATAATTAAAATTTTGATTGAGTTTGAATTGAAAAACAAGGAAGAAACATGCGAGACATTTTTGAACAAAAATTATTTTCTAGAAGTCAAAAATGAAGCACAATCAACTGGAAATGAGGAAACACCTGAAAGATTTCATCCTTCAACAAATATTATGTAGCCACCCTTGTATCCAAGAACAATATCTAAGAAGAAACAAGAGGATATAGCCATCGAGAAGAAAATATCCTTCATATCCATTCCAAAGAAGTCAGAAAGGAAAACAATAGAAGAACCATGTGAAAAATTCCAAGATGTTGAAGTAGATATCCTAAAAGAAATTCCTCTTAGTACACATGAACAATCACCTAAGGAATTCATTGAAAAGCTAGAAAGGGAGGCACAAGAAAAAACCTAGAGAGTTGGAGAAGGATTCTTGCTACAGAAACATGTGGGTTGGAGGATCATCATCACCATATCAAAAAGAGATCATAGAAGGTTCCAGGGATGGTGACAATGAAGAATATGCCAATAAGGTAAAAGAATTAACCACCCAACTTCAAGTCAATGAAATAATGGAAAAACACCTTAAGGAGGAAAGAAGATGTGAAAAGAACAAAATAGTAAGGTAGTGAAAGAAAACAAAAGACTGACAAAGAAAATGAAGAAGTTAGAGACATGGAATATGTTGATTTTAAAACAAGCATGCACGTGGATGAGAGAAAATAAACTTTGGCAATATAAATATGAGAAACAAAAAGTGAAGAATTCCATCTACAAGGAAGAGGAAAAAAGACATGAGGGCATTGATCTCCTTTTGCAGGAAGCTCAACATCAGGAGAAGAGCCCTAGGTACATCAAAAAGACAATCATCATATAGAGGTAGATGGTCAAAGAGACAAATGCAACCATGAGGACATGCTTAAGTCATAGCAATCGGGAGATGTTGGCTCTCCAATTTTGGTATTTTTCCACATATGTTTTCCATCTATCCATCATCCCTTTCTATCATATCATGGTCATTTTCCCACATTTTTTCCTCTTATTTCACATTAGGGTAAAAATAGTTTCCTTTTAAATTTTAGAATTTTAAGTAAAAATTTGGTATTAAAAATTATTTTGACTAGAACATAATTTCCCATAATGGCTCCTTTGAAGTCATATGTTCAGGACACCTAGGTGGAAGATGAAGCTATATTTGAGACTCTTGGGAACTAATGATTGATGGACTCCTATTGGCATATTGAAATGAGTCAGAACAAGATTGGTCAGCGTTGGTCAAATTTGACCAGTCACCCATAAATCCCTAACTAAAAGAGGCAGTTTTGTGATTTAGTGGGATTTTACCATATTTTGTGCAACCAAAAGGATGAGTTCTACCTGAGTAGATGGATTAGGAATCCTATAGCTTTTTGTAGTTATTCTTGCTATGTTTGTTATATTTTTGTCTTATTTAAGCACAATATTCAACACTTATGAACATGCATTATGACTATTGAGACTTCTTTATTTCTGAATACAATTTGAGGAACTTGTTCTATATTTTCATGTTGTTCTTGCTATGGAATTTGATTTTTTATCTAAAATAGGTGAAGGTTTAAAGTGTACCAAGAAAGGGTGGAGGTCTGCCATTCTTAGCTAAGTACATTGCAGTGTAATTTTATGTATATTGTGAGAATTTTAGACTGTTGTTTTATTTATAGTTTCTTGTGACTATTTTCTTATAGATTTATTATATGCCATGTTCATTTATGTTTTTGAATGATTTTATTTTAGTAATTTGTTGAAGAAAGGAAGGTCAACCAAGGCACCCAATTTAGATCGTCCTCCTTCTAGATTAGGAATTGAAATAGAAATTGTGAATTTAAGCTTCATTGTTTTCTTGAATTAGTTATCATTTATGATTTTGGAATGATTTCATTTCAACAATTGATTTAATAAGGAAAGGTCAACAAAGGCACCTAAGTTAGATCATCTTCCTTCTAGATCAAGAATGAAATTGGAAATTGTGTTTATGCATTTGATCCTTACTTCTTTGGTTTTGATATGCTTTATGGTGAACTGATATTGTTGGAATAAGGATGATGAGAAAGGACAAACAATACCTCTAAGTTAGAGCCTCTTATTCATTTCCTATGGTCCACAATGACTCATTGCACTCTTTCTTCTGGATTAAATTTTAATATATATATTTTTTAAGTAATTTATATTTCTGATATGAATTTCTACTATTTGCATTTAAACAATTCCTTGCTACAATAGTTTAATATAATCTTCCATAAAATTTGGTTTTTCTTCCAAGTGTACCAACCTAAATTGTTAACTAAAATACATGTTTTAATTTACCTAGTAAATTGAACCAAGATGCCTCTCACAATATTCTTCAAATCTCTCCAACTCTTTGTATCACAATGCACCCATTTCTGCCCCCAAGTGATATGAAATGAGACACATATATAGGAGGAGCAACAAAATAATTTCATAAAGGGGGAGTAATATTCATGTCTTGCAAAAAAGTAATATATTATATTTAAATGATTGTAACTCATGCCATTAAGGAGAGGCATGCATGCCTTAGTTAAGGAGAGTGTAACATATTCATTAAAGGGAGCGTAAGAGGAATATGTGATGTCTTTGATAAGTTTCTAGGAGAGAGTGTAATGTATCATTAAGAGAGATAGGTGTGAGTTGATTGAGGTGATTATGGTCCCTTGTAATTCCTTTTAATAATAATATCATTGTCTCATAAAAGATAATAACAATATTAATAATATTAATAACATTGATGATTAAGTCAAACTTGAACTATTAGGATTTATTAGTGATAAGTCAAGTGATTTTTCTTATGTTGTACTTGATTATAAATTGATGCAAGGTGATTTTCTATTTTTGGAAAGTTGTACTTGAGATGCTGGAAATGGCTTTCTATTTTTAGGAATTCAGTTCAGAATTGCCAGAAGTGAGATTTTACTAAGGAAATTCATCCTCGAGCTACCCATGAGTGGTATTTTTCCTCTAGAGAATAGGTATTCCACATGCCTATCACATGCATCTTCGTGCCTTAGTAGATTGATGAATTCACGCCTTGATCTAAGCCAAGGATCCAAGAGTCAACATCTTGATCTTTTAAATACTCTGGACATTGCACCCTAATCCTTTTATTATAGATCCTAGACTCCACGTCTTTATCTTTCATGGATTTATGACTCCATGACATAATTCCCATGGATTCCCATCTACTCTTCTTTTAAAGTTCATGCTTCAACTTAAGTCATTGATTGTGAGCTCATACCTATCTGATGGTTCATTGCTAAGAGCTTGTTTCAAGACCAAGAAGTGTGCATGAACTCCAAAGTAATGTTTATTTTGAAGGAATGACTTCCACAACCATTTATAATTTGAACATTCGTGTTTTCAAATAATCACATCCCCTACCACATCTTTCTCAGTACAAGATTAAGCATATATAATCACAAAAATAATATATCACGACTTCGAGATGGTTTCCACAATCATTTATAATTTTAGCATCCCTACTTGCAAATAAACTGACCCCCTGCCACATCTTTCTGACTACACCATTAGGCATATATAATCATAAAAATCATTTATCATCCATAAATAATAATCAATCATATGTTCTAGATAACCACAATCATCCATCACTATATGTGTCTCAATGTTGGATCACCATCCATGTCATACACCTATGTCAAAACTATGATACCAAAAGAGGAAAACATCGATAATATACACTTAAACAAAACCACTCTTACCAAAATCAGTATTTATCATAAGCATGTAGCAATCATGTGACCTAAACCAGGTCTATAGTATAAAATCAATGCATAATTCTGACATGGAAAATCTTCGAATCACTGCATCAAAATCACCCTTTGCAAGTGTCATCAAATTTATCTCACTAAGAAGGGACACTACAACTAATGCATTGAGCACATTACATTGTGGAATGATCACTGCACCAACGCTATGTTGAATTCTCACCACACGAATATCACTATAAGAACATCACACCAATACCATTGTAAGAATGAGACCACTATAAGAATGTTGATTGTGCCAACAATACAACTATAAGAACGTTCATCTTTCAAATTATACTACTATAAAAATGATTTGTAATAACGCATAAATTAAGGCTTTGCCATCGAAACTCCATGAATTGAAGCTATAATTTGTACACCGTTTGTACTTTAGCATGAAGACCATAATTCTTATAAATATTTTCGACTTTTATATTGGTGGTCATAATGTTTATCTGACACTGATGAGCCTCGAAAATGGGTTACTTATTGGGCTCATTTTGCCTATTTTTCTCCATTAATCCACCATTCTTGATAGTTTATGCATGCTTTTAAATATATCTATGTTGATTGAATGAATGAGGATAGTCACTTGACCATGAAGACTAATACGTGTTTATTGCAGATTTTTGGACAATTTTTGGACCAATGTCAAGCATTTATGAGCCATTTGACAGCCGAATGCAAGGGGACAAGGTTGAGGATTCGTAGGAAGGGTGCCTCTTGCACTAAATGGCCTCTTCCTCGAGTTCTCCACCATCAGCTTGGAGTTCAGCAACCCACCAACGTTGATTCCCAAGGGCAGCCGAGCAGCTTTTATGAAGTGATTGAGTACTAGCAGTTTGGGCAGCCAAGCCCCTCAAATCAAGGAGGACTATTCGAGGTCCTCATGGTGCACAAAATAGGAAGGCCTCCAGCCTTTATAGGTTACCTCTTGAGCACTTGTATTCTGCACTATAGTGCTGCTAGTTTCTCAAGTCATTTTGTAGCTACTGTTGTACAACTTCTTTTGTGACATGGTTATTTTTTAGTAATGGAAAGCAGTTTCATTTGCCACTAGCTCTGAGCTTCTTCTTAGGAGCCTATATCTCTTGAGGGTTGGGCCCAACCCAAGTGCCAAGACTTCCCTTTTGTACTGTTATGTGTTGTTGATGTCTTTATCAAATAGTTCTGTTAAGTAGATTAAAGTCTTGCTTGGTTACCTGGATCATTGTTGATGATTAAAAAGGCTTTTCATGTTCAGATTGGTTTGATATGTTGATAACAAAGATGATCTTCAGAAAAAGGCTATCAAGCACCCCTGATCCCACCTCTCCCTCCGTGGGACCATGAGTTGGGACCAAGGCGTCCTTGCCACCACAAAATACACTGTCTTCAGGGAAAATTTTAAGAACCACCCTTAAATTTACATGTATAATAAATGGGCGAATCTCCATGGTATATAGGAAAAATGGAAGGCGATTTTATCAATAATATGATATGTATATATAATTTTTTGGCGAATCTCTCACCAGGCATGGTGAATATTTTACTCAATTATAAAATCTTGTGTTTATTGAATACACAAATGAAATCATTGCATTTCTTTAAAATATCTTTTGAAATCAAAATTACCGAAATTACATATCGATAACCTAGTGGGTGTAGGATAAAATTCACCTGTGCCATTCACAAAAAGCATGAGGAAAAACCTAATACTATATATAAAACCAAGAAAAATTCAAATTCATCACTTCTAGGGACCTCGTAACTACCCTGCCAATACACAACTATATTCCTATTTGCATTTAGAAAAATTACCCAAATTACAATTTGTTTACTCCAGCATATGTTGGAAAGTTATAAAGGATGACTAGTGCAATCAAACCATTCCTTTTAGCCCTGGATTTGTTTCAGTTTAAAACAGAAGTATACAAATATACTTGTCCAATGTCTATGCTTTAACCATTCACCTTAAGATGTTTTTACAATATAATTTCCTAAGTCTATTTAATATCTTCATAGTCATAAAAACCAACCTATATCCATCTTAACTCCACATCTACCACTCTTAGGGGGATGAAATCTATTTATCCCTATGAGCACTTCATAGACCCAAAATTAAGATGGATCTAAGATGATAGAATTTCCCCTTCAAATAGTCTATGCTCACATGAATACCATGGTATTACCATGGGTCAATACCATGTGCCATTTTGGTGAATACCATGGGCCAATACCATGTGCCATTTTTATTTTTATTAATACTAATATTAGGGTTAATAATGTTTTTTTGCATGATATTAATAACAACCTAGTCCATGGTATTTGTCCCATAGTATTTTGCCCATAGGTTTCACCTAAATATAACGCATTTTTTGAGTGTTCGTAAATATAAGGTGACTTATAGAGTAAATATATAAAAAAAAAAATATTTTTTTACCATACCTCTCGTTTATTTATATTTTTATTAATTTACCATACCTCTTTTACAAATATGGTATTTGGTCCATAGGATTCACTTAAATAAAACCTCTTTCTTGAGCCTTCATAAATAGAACGAGGGTTATGGACTAAATGTAAAAAGAGGTTTTATTTATTTACCATAACTCTCATTTATTTATATTTTTATTAATTTACCATACCTCTTTTATAAATATCGTATTTGGGCCTTTGGCCCATAGGATTCACTTAAATAAAACCTATTCTTGAAAATGGGCGAATGGAAGGTTGTAACTCCTAATTTCAAGGGCTAAATTTACATTTTTTACCCTCTCCCTTAAAATAACGTGGGCTATTTGAAGTGATCTGTAAAAATGTACTATGATACAAATTATTCGCCCACTAAAAATTTAAAACCCCTTAATTTCGCCAAAGGGCGAACATTCGCCCCTAAAATGTTCTGTGACTGTCTTTGCTTCATCATGTAATTGTTAGTGTTACATTCTCATTTGTGGAGGTTGATTCCAGTTGCGGTTACATGCTTAGGTCCATTATTGCTTAGTTTTCATAGCTATTTGACGTTATTTTGTTGCCAATAAACTTCTGTTCATTTTCTTTGCTGATATTTAGGTCAGATTTGGTTAAAGTTGCTAGGTCTTTGGTTTTCCGAGTCTTTGTTTGAATAGTTTGGAAAATAACTTGCAGAGCACCTGTGATACTTCTTTGCCTACCCCTACTCCATCAATACCACCTACTCCATCCTCTCACTCTGATTCTTGCCTCACATTTGCTACGTTCCCTCCCTTTGACCTAATGTCCATATTTTTGTGCAACATTACTCTACCCCTCCTTGAACAAATCCAACCATCCTTATCACTCACCCGCTTCGTTCACCAGGTCTTGGACACCTCCACATCATCATCCAATCTCCGTACCCACTTCTTCACCTTTCTTCCACCATCAACCCTCCAAAATCCCCTTTCGGAACATCCTATAGAGACATCCTGTAGAAGCCACAGAACATCCTGTAGAACCCCTGCAGACTTCCTGTAGAAGCTCACGAAAGTGGTTTCTTGAGATTTGATCACTATGAACCTCTTTAGAAGGATGCTAGGGACCCCCTTAGGCCCTCTTCTCACCTTCCTAACCTCCTACAAGGCTCCACCCCATTTCCTTTCGCCAATCAACCTTTGCACAGTCAAAAGGTCAAAACACTTGCAAAGTGATTCCACAAATATTATTTGAAAATAAAAAAAGATGTTTTCTTCATATTTCTCTTTAGAAGTAGCTTAGTCACATGCATTTTACTTTTCTAGAAGTCAATGGCATCCATTTCTGTAGCTTTCATCCTTTTACTTGCACCAGTAGGGTTAATCGGCAAAACTAGGGTTTGTTAGGGTTTACATTACTTTCTAGCTTTCAACTTCTTTCTGCAAGTAGATTACCCTATAGTTGAGTTAGTTTTCATTCATAACAGTTAAAATATTCTTCTAAGATCTCATAGAAGTTGGCTTAAGCTCCTAGCGGACTTGTGCCAGTTGATCAAGTGACAGCCTGCAGCAATAGCTAGTACTTGTGCATATAGCATCGTCGCTTCCAAGTTTGTTACGAACTACCGGGTTGATAAAAGTAAAGTAGGGAGTTCCAGGAGTTGCAGCATTATTGCTGTAATACTAGATCCCACCATTCTCGGGGAAGCGTCAGAGTATTTGTGATTGCTTCTTTTCTTCTATTTTCTACTACAACCTTCTGCTAAGTAGTTTATTTCATTTCCATTCTATAATTTCATTTCTGCAAAAATAGATTAGACCTTTCCTGCTTTCATGGATTAGCATTTCAATTCTGCAAGCATAGATTAGCATTTCAATTCCACAATTTCAATTTTGCAAGCGTAGCCTAGCATTTCATTCCTGCTTTCATTTCAGTTCCGCATTTTCATTTCAGTAAGATAGATTTTGGTTAGTTGCAATTCAATTTATTTCAGTTTTGCAGGTACAAGAAGAAAAAAGAAAACAAAAGAAAACATAAATATTTCATTTCATGCCTCTTAGGAATAGAGACAATACCAGAAAATTCCTACCCAACACCCCCACCACATCACTGAGTCACCCTTCTCTCTTCTTTGGTGGCAGTGATCCAGAGGAACCTATAGGTGAACCTCCATAGATATGCGAAGATCCTATAACAGAAGAAGAGCAAGAAAACATTCCTTTTGACACCATGGCTGAAAACAGAAATGGTAGAGAAGATGAGGATAGAATAGAAGGTGCCTTTCCCATCCGAGAGACCAACAGGGACATGAAGATGAAAAACATAAGTCCCTTAGCCTTACCTCATTTCCATGGATTGACCACTGAAGACCCTGATACCTTCCTGTTTCAGTTTGTTGTCCTTTGTTGAACTTATGACTATGCAGAAGATGAGAAAAAGTTGAAACTCTTTCCCTCTACCCTCAAGGATGCGGTACTATGCTGGTTCATGGGGTTACCTGGAAACAATATCACAACTTGGGCTCAGATGCAACAAGCCTTTAACAACGAATATCGGGACTACTGTAGGTCAAATGAAACAAAGGGAGAGATCTTTCGGATGACCATGGGAAGTGATGAGTCTTTAGAAGACTACAAGGAAAGGTTCCAAATTATCTATAAACGGGCTAGGTGCACGCTTGACCCTGAATCTATGAAGCTGGTTCTGCTCCAAGGAGTCCCCGAAGACCTTCTAGATACCCTCCATCTGCTAGCTGGAGGAGACATCTACCAACTACCTTATGAGGACATAAAGACCGTGTTTAGAAACCACTCTAGGGCAGCCCGGAAATGAGGTAGGGGGAATCCACTCTCAGCTAGTACCACCTTCTCCAAGCATGAGTTTGCTAATCAGATGGAAGACCTCAAAAGTGAGATGAGACAGACCATTGCCATGCAACTGGATACTTTTTGAATCCAACAGAAGAAAGAGGAAGCTGAGAGGGCTTTGGCCATTTTTTGTTGCAGATGTACAAGGAAGCATCCTAAGAACGAGTGTCCATTGCACTCAGTGGAGGTATGTTTCGTTTGTGAGGAATACCACCCCACAAACCAGTGCCCAACCTTACCTAGACTTAAAGCCATGTACCAAGGGGCTGAAGGGGCCACTGAGCCACTCTACTTCCTTAACCAAATGGGGCCGCATGGGTCTAGACCTTACCGCCACAAGATGCAAGTAACATCCCAAACTTATTACAACCCCAACCAATGTACTCACATGCCTTCTTGGGGGCCCCTTGCTCATCCTTCCTGGTCCACACCTCCTCCTTGGTCTTATCCATCTCAATACCATACTCAACCCGTTGCTCATTTGTTTCACTCTCATGTCCAGCCACAACCTCAGTGGAATGCACCTCAACTGGGGTGGAGGCCCTAATACAACTCTCCTCCCACTATTTTGCCTCCACCTCCTACTCAACCACAACAATTATCTGCTGCTCCTCCAAGACAACCCCAGATGCCGCTCAACTGAACCCGAACCCCAACAATAGACAGGCCCAATAGGTATACACTGGAGAGACAACGTGCCCTACCTATGATATGGAGATTCAAGAGATCAACCTTCGATCTGGAAAGGTCCTTCCAGATCGCCAACCTCCTCCCCCGGAGGAAGAGGAAGAGAAACAGGAAAGTGAACCCAAAGCCATTCCACCCTTTCCTGAGAGACTAACAGTAGCTCCACAACCAAAGCTAGAGGAGACTGAACTTCTGGGAGAACTTAAACAGTAGTGTGTGAAAATCCCATTTCTCCAGGCCATAAAAGATGTACCAATCTACAACAAATTGATCAAGGAGAAGTGTTTCAGGCACCCAGGCAGGCGCAAGAGAGATGCCCCAACTATCAATGTCATAGGACAACTGTGCGATCTAATGTTGGGACAAATAATCTATCCAAAATATTTGGATCCTGGGAGTCCTGTAGTAGATGTCCACATCAATGGCACCATAATCCCCCAAACCCTGATCAATCTAGGGGCTTCCATCAATGTGATGACCAAGGACACTATGCTCAAACTCAACCTTCAGAGTTCCTTAAGAAAGACCTCGACAGTACTGTTGTTGGCAGACCGCTCCACCGTGACTCCTGAAGGGATTATGGAGGATGTCCTGGTCTCTTTTGATTCCTGGGAGTACCCTGCGGACTTCTTGGTCCTTCAACCAAAGGCAAAACTCACTGGATACCCCCCCATTTTGGGAAGGCCTTGGTTAGCTACTGGATGCTTGCATCAGTTGTCGAGCTGGAAGCATGACCATCAAGAATTGGCCTATGTCCAAACAACTAGCCCTATACCCTCCTGCACAACCTCTATTAGGACATGACTTACCACTCTGGTTGGAGGAGGGAGATGAGGGTGAAGTCTACTCTACACCATTGTGCACAGTAGAAGCCTCCAGGGGAGGTCCTCTGACCGATGATTACTTTATCGAGAATTTGATTCAAAATCCAGCTCCTAGTGCACTATCGTTAGAGGAGTTAGTGGAAGGTACCCAAGCCAGCGCTTTAGTGGACCTTTGTGTGGCTGATCCGACCTCACCCAGAGTTAATAATGTGGAATTTGGCCCTGAAAGAACCTTAAAGATCAGCTCATCCCTATCTCCCTCCTAGGAGAAGGAGCTGTGTAGCTTATTGAGCCACCATTTCGATGCTTTTGCCTGGAGCTATAAGGAAATGAAAGGAGTCCACCCTTCGGTCCGTACCCATCACATCTACACCAAAGAGGATTGCAAACCAGTCAGGTAGCCTCAGAGGAGAATGAACACAACACTTAAAGACGTTGTCAAAGAATAATTTCAAAAGTTGTTGGATGCAAGGTTCATCTACCCCATATCTAACAGCGAGTGGGTCTCACCTCTGATGCTTGTGCCCAAGAAAAACGTGAAGTGGAGAATCTGTGTAGATTACCGAGAACTTAGCAAAGCCACCAAGAAGGACCATTTCCATTTGCCTTTCATAGATCAAGTGTTGGATGGGCTGGCAGGGAAGAAGTTCTTCTCTTTCCTAGATGGGTTCAGCGGGTATAATTAGTTCCAAATTAGCCCGAAAGACCAAGATAAGACCACCTTCACTTGCTCTTGGGGTACCTTCGCCTACCGGGTCCTTCCCTTTGTGCTTTGCAACACTCCTGCCACTTTCTAGAGAGCAGTATTGAGCATATTTGCTAAGTTGGTTCACGATTCGGTGGAAATCTATATGGATGACTTTACTCCTTATGGGTCTAACTTCCAAGAAGCATTGTCTAACTTGGGAAAAGTTTTAACCAAGTGCATTGAGATGAACTTGTCCCTCAGTCCTATAAAATGTGAATTCCTGATGACTGAAGGGACTATGTTAGGTCATACCATTTCTCAGCAAGGATTACAGGTATATCCTAACAAAATTGCTATCATCCAAAAGGTTCCACCTCCTCAAAAGGTAGGAGATGTTCAGAGTCTTCTAGGCTTAGCAGGATATTATAGAAGATTCATTAAAGATTTCAGTAAGCTAGCCTCACCATTGTTTGGCCTCTTAGGGAAAGATGTTGAGTTTAAATGGACTAACGACTTTCAAGGGGCTCTGGATGAGTTGAAAGATAAGCTGGTGTCTGCCCCGATCTTGAGAGGTCCAAACTGGGCCCTACCTTTCCACATCCACACCGATGCCTCGAACAAAGCCATAGGGCTAGCTTTAGGACAAGTTGAGGAGAAACTACCATATGCCATATACTTTGTAAGAAAAAACCTGTCCAAGGCAGAGATGAACTATATCGTAACCGAAAAAGGGTTCCTAGCTATAGTCCATTCCCTAAACAAGTTCAGACACTACCTCATTGGTTAAAAAACATTCGTACACACTAACCATGTTGCAATTAGATATTTAATGAATAAGCCTGATGTAAATGCTCGTATCATTAGATGGTTACTCTTGTTGCAACAATTTGATTTGACCATTGTGGACAAGCCAGGTAAGGAAAATTTTGTTGTTGACTTTCTGTCTAGATTTCATTTGCCTGCAGGTGAAGAAGGGATAGTGGATGACCAGATGCCAGACAAACACCTGTTTTCTATTTTAGTACTCTCTCCATGGTTTGTTGATATAGCAAATTACTTGGTCTCAGCACAGTTGCCTCCACACCTATCCTCAAGAGAGAAGAGGAAAATTGTGAGGAAAAGTGCCCCATTAACTTGGATTGGGGGCAACCTATTTAAACTTGGCCCAGATCAGATCTTGAGGCATTGTGTTAGGGATGAGGAAGTTTTCAACATCCTCCTGACCTGTCACGATGGGCCCTGTGGAGGTCACTTTGCAGCGAAAAGGACTGCGTTCAAAATTCTACATGTAGGCTACTATTGGCCCATTCTTCATCAAGATGTTAGAAGATACATCATCCAATGTGACCGATGTCAAAGGATGGGGAAACCGACTCCAAGGGATGAAATTCCCCCCCAACCTCAAGTGACCTTCGAGCCATTTGAGAAGTGGGGCATGGATTTTGTGGGTCCTATCAACCCTCCTTCAAAGAAAATGTCTTACATCATTGTGTGCATAGACTATGTTACAAAGTGGGCAGAAACCAAGGCAATCAAGGCAGCGACAAAAGCAAAAGTGGCTGAGTTTTTAAGGGAAAATATCTTCTACAAATTTGGCTACCCAAGAGAGCTAGTCACTGATCAAGGAAGTCAGTTCACCTCTAACCTGATTGAAGACCTGCTCGCTCATCACATGATCAAGCACATAACTTCCACCCCTTATCATCAGCAAGCTAATGGGCAGGTGGAAGTTACTAATAGATCGTTGGAAGAGATTTTGACTAAAGTGGAGAGCAGCAGTAGGAAGGATTGGGTAGATCGCTTGGTTGAGGCCACCTGGGCCTACAACACCACTTGGAAAACTACAACAGGTTTCACACCTTATGAGCTGGTCTACGAGAAGAAGGCTCTGTTGTCCATACAATTCGAGTACAACACATTGAGGGTGGCAGCTCAGCTAGACCTAGAGCTCAACCATGCACAACAGGAAAGATTACTGTAGCTGAATGAATTAGATGAACAGAGAATGTAGGCCCTCCTCCACTCAGAAGTAGTTCAACTCCAGAGGAAGCTATGGCATGATTGACACCTTAATAAAAATAAATTCCAGCCAAGAGATTGGGCGCTTCTGTATGACTCAAGATACAAGGATTTCGAAGGGAAACTGAGGACAAGGTGGTTAGGACCATATACGATGGAGAAATGCAACGACAATGGTTTAGTTCTTATCAGGACCATTGATGAAGAAGCCATCCCCATGCTCGTCAATGGGCATCGATTGAAAATCTATAGGAAACCCCTTTCGAGGCAGGAGTTCATTGAAACTTTGGACAAATCAGTGCTGGTAGTGGAGCAGGGCCCTATCTCTACTCCACCCACACCTTGAGCATCAAAAAAAAAAAAACAGAGAGAAGAAAGGAAAAATAGAGAAATGAAATAAAAAGATCCCTGGGTGAAAACTTCTTAGAGGCGCCCGGGGCATACAGTGAGGGTGGAAACCTCATGGAGGCGCCCTGGCTGTCTCTGAAAAAAAGAAAAAGAAAAAGAAAAATAGGCATAATATCTATGGAATAATTGCAGGTTGCAGGGAATATATTGCAGGTTAGGAAAGTCACGCAAAACAAGGACAGGGGTCCACACGAGGCTACAGGACACCCTCATAGACACTTTCTCCATGACCACTCACCTCTCCTAGGATTTGATCATATTCAGGGGTAGATTTCACCTTCTACAGGAAGTTCTGCCTATTCTACAAGCAGTTTATGTCTTCTACAGGAAACATCATGTAGAACCTTCGGGAAAGCCAAAATCGATATTGGAGGGGAATCTGAAGGTTGGAATCTGTTTTTTAGACCTGTAGCCACCCCTGTGTCCACCCATCACCACATGGCACCCTGTCCCATCTCTTTACACCTCCATCACCCACCTAGTTATGTGTTCCTGCACAGTCACACAAGAAACCCTGTTTTCCTCAGATTGCCAGCAAGAATTTTTCAGGGACAAATAAAGCAATGATGTCTAGCTCACCCTACCTGTCGATCTCCATCTTGACTCTTCATCAACCAAATCTCCCATCGGCAATATAACCATGCTCATTTAGCTTGCATTCCAGGAGGATAAGCAGCTACGGGACATCCTACAGGAATCTTGTAGCTGCTGATCCCTCTGGGAGACATATTATGGAAGCAGAAACAGTCGAAACCAACAAAGGGAATATGCAAAAGGCTCCTCTTGGATGTGAAAACATCCTCGGTAGCTGAAACCAAACAGAGCCTGTACATGCAACGTTAACAACCGAAGGATCAGGTTCCAAAAGCTGTGCATACAACATCAAAGAATGAAGTAATGGGTTCTAACACCCATGTACGAGGTAGCAGCAAGCAAAGGAATGGTCCCAAGACTCGAAGTCTACATAATGCATCCATGGCCACGCAAGTAAGTGTCTAAACCCATTCGTCAATTTCATAAACTATATTTCGAAAGTTGCATGCCTATGAAAATGGTTCGGATTTAATGGGTCGTCAGCCAGTTACATAGCTTCGTGGGATCTGAACAAGCTTAGTTACATTCAAATTTACTGACGAGACATGCAGCCGACACGTGTGGAGTGTCCATTCGGGAAAATCGTCGGGACTGGCAGTGGTGGTGGCAGTTAATGGCAGAAGGGAAGGTGATTGTGGTTAGAGACACACAGAGAAATGATGGCCGTCACATCGGATCAACGGTTCGGTCCGGCCACCTCATCCCCTCACCACGAATTGTGCCACAGTTAAAATATACTCAGCTGAAGACTCTCACGACCCTCTGTTCATTCGCACTTGCAACGTCCTCGATCGAAGTATGCATCCCCTGCTTCCAAAATCTGTTAACCCATCATCCTCCACCGAGTTTTTCAGCCTATTTCAAAAAACCTCCCGCGTACCGGGCTCGTTCAGACGCGCAGTAACATCCTACAGAAGACGGCAAGAGTTCAACTAGAAGAAGCTCTACAGGAAGTACGTAACAGATTTCTGGAGCAGGGAAGCCTAGACTTTTCTTTGTCGAAGTTGGAGTTCCGAGAGAGGTAGGCTCGAAAACACTCTTCCATGCATGGTATGTTTCGAAAAGGTGATGAATTGAATTTTCTAAAATTGGGGGGTCTGAGAAAAATCTGCGGGTGAGTTGGAAATAGCAGCTTGCCTGTGTGTTGCACAATATTTCTCAGTTGTTTTTGCGTCAAAATTCTACTCCATAGTTCCTATTAAAAAATAAAACTCTCCTGTAGGAAAGATAGCAACTTGAGGGCTAGCTTGTGTATGAAGAATTTGAATTTGCATGTTTGTGTGTATGCTGAGAATAAACATTGAGCTTTGTACTCTGTCTGTGGAAACCCAATTTCTTCCTTCATAAACGGACAACCGAGTTCTGGGCAGCAACAGCCTTAAAGCTAGGGAATTGGTGGTAATTGATAGTTGAAATCCCTTCTCAAAGTTCAGGGGAGAAATCCATAATCAACATTCCCTTTTCTGGTCAGAGCATAAAACAGGGCACTCTCACCATTCAAGGGGGGTTTATCAGGAAATAACCTTCGAATCCTAGCAAGCTGCGTGAGCATCTGGAGGTGGTGGACCTCTTCACCTGCACCAATTGGATGTCATTTTGTGACAAAGTTTAGGGTCATGACAATGAGATAATGGAGGAATTCTTAATGTCCCTAAAACCTGAATCAAAGACACAGGCCACAGTGAATTTTAGGGGTTTGACCCCAGAAGTTACCCCTGAGCTCATCAGTCGTGTTACTGGTCTCCCATTAGGTCTCCCTTGGAGTAAAGAAGAAAGGCCATTGGGCCAGGAAGTGAAGAAAACATTCTTCCTGTTTGAGGAACATCCTGTAGAAGACAAGAATGGGGTCCGAAGAACTAGATTACCTCCTCTCTGTAGTGAAGTCAGTTTCCAAATCATGAAATACATTACCTGTGAAGGGACGTTCAGCATTGTCTATGGCTATCATATCAAGTTGTTGAGTGAACTAAGACATGGAATGGATTTACCTCCGGAAATGAAGTTGAGCATCCCCTATTTTCCTCTACAGTCATTAAGTGAATGTGGCACAAAATTGAATGAAGGACACCGGATGAGTTAGCCCATCATGGGCTCATCAAATTTTTAGTGGAAGATTCCCTCCACACCTACGCTGTCCCCCTCTCTTGGGAAATTTTTTGAAACATGTCCAAAGATGACGATATTAGAATTTTAGCCGAGGAGCTCACCTCATCCAGTAGTGAAGAAGGGGACACACTGAAGCAGGAGAGAAAACCAGTGGTAAAGAAACACAAGAAAAACAAGCACAAGCAGGAAAAAAAGAGAAAGAGGGAAAGGGCCAAATGGTTGAGCCTAAAACAGAGCAAGGAACAACATCACAAACACCAAGGGAAAAGAGACTGCAGAGGAGAGCAGAGAAGGTAGAAACATCCGAAGTAAAGGCTAGCACAGCCACAACAGTCTCACCAAAACAAAAGGTAAAGATAGATCCTGAAATGGCCACAATACAGGCAGAAACAATTGACACAGAGACTTCTATAGGAAGCATGGAAACAGAACAACAAAGGGGGAAATCACCATAAATATTGGCGAGGGAGGCAGCAGCTGTGCTTTCCGCCTTAAAAACACCTCCAAAACAAAAAGGGAAGCGAAAGAGGCAAACCTCCATGTACTTTAAAGCAAGAAGGAGCACACGAATCAAAGTAGGCAGACCCCAGGCGCAGTTAAAGGAGTCAATTATCATTGAGGACACAACCCCTAAACCAAAGGAAGGGTCTCCTTTAAAGATATCCATCACCTATGAACGAGGAAGCCCAAAAACTTCCACCTGGAGAGAAAGACTGAAGACAATGGACTCAAAGACAGTTCTACAGGAAGCTGAGAAATCTCTACAGGAAACTCGGGCTAAGCTAAAAGAGACCGAGAAATTGGAGGAAAAGGCAACCAAACAACCACATGAAGAAGAAAGGACAAAGGAAATATTGGAACCAAGCCCTCAGCCTAGATTGGGCTCATACTATTACTTGCTAGAAGCTGGGAAAACAATTCCCCAAAAATTTGCGGTGCCACTATTCTTTGCACTGGAGGAAGAAAGAACTAGGACTCATACTTGGATGAGGATTACGAAGTCCAAGGATGTGGCAGACATAGCCCCCCTAGAAGAATAACTCAAGGAATCAAGGAAATAATTGGCCATGATGAAGCATCTGGAAAGCAGTCAGAGGGCCAAACTACAGGAAGAGAAAGAGCTGCTAAAATGGCAGCTACAGCTACAGGGAATCCATAAGGAAGATAGGCCCTCCATTCTAGGAGAACAACAGCAACGGGAAAAGCCTCCAATAGATAAAGAAACCTTGGATGAACAATAAATAAAGGATGTGCTGCAGGCTGAGATAGAGGCACTAACAAAACAACTACAGGAGAAGGAGTTGTACGCAGCAGAGGAGATATAGTCTCTAAGGCAACATGTACATGAGAAGGAAGCCCAACTGGCCTGCATGGCCAGCTGGGCAATAGGGGCCATACAGTGTAGGCAGCCTCCCAAGTCATATGCTTTGTACCTTAAAGATCAATGGTTGTAGTTCCAGATTAACACCTTGGCCCAAAGGGGCACTACTCCATTTCAAAACTACCATCAATTCATGGTTTTATGTGACACTAGCTCATCAGAGGACAAGGCTAAATTATCAGATTTTTATTTACACGACTTGGCCCTTACAAACATGAATACGTGGGATCCCAATGCTGAGGTAGGAGATGTGCAACTTATGGCCATGGCCTCTTGGTTGAATCATGAGGAAAAAAGGGCAGCAGAGGTCCAAGATATTATGAACATGGAACTCAGTAAACCACTAATGATCAGAGTAGACCCGGAGGATCCCTCAGCATTGGTAAGCACACACTAGCACTTGGCCAACAACCCTTAGGATTTACCAGATTACATTGAACGACAAGCTCAAGCTATTGCCCACTTTGAGGACATGGAGAGACTATTGGGGGATAACTGCCTTCATGCTTGCACAAGGAGGTGGAACACACTGCCCCACAGTTTGAAGATAAGAGAATACCACTCTCCAACCAGGATGAGGAAGGCCTTGGCAAGGGTACCCCTCTATAAACAGTCAATGCAAAATCTGCAGGCCAATTGGATCGGCCTAAAGTTTAGTCCTCCCTTGCTTTTGGGATTGCTGGAAGGAGTTAAGGAAGAAGAGGAAAACAGGAAGTGGGAGGAAGTGGAAAGAAAAGCAGGATTTCATGACCGGGAAGAAGACATCACCTCGAAGGCTTGGGATGTGAGAGAGGTAGTCAAAGCTATCAAGGATGATGAGCTAGATTAGTTGCTCAGAGGATGAGCAACCCATTTAGTAGGGGGGTGATGATAAGCACCAAAAATGGGTAACTTATTGGGCTAATTTTTCCTATTGTTCTCCATTAATCCACCATTCTTCATAGTTTATGCATGCTTTTGAGTATATTTATGTTGATTGAAAGAATGAGGATAGTCACTTGACCATGAAGATTAATATGTGTTTATTGCAGATTTTTGGACAACTTTTGGACAAAGGTAAAGCATTTATGAGCCATTTGACAGCCAAATGCAAGGGGACAAGGCTGAGGATTCGTAGGAAGGGTACCTCCCGCACTAAATGGCCTCTTCCTCGAGTTCTCCACCATCAGCTTGGAGTTCAGCAGCCCACGAACGTTGACTCCTAAGGGCAGCCGAGCAGCTTTTATGAAGTGATTGAGTACTAGCAGTTTGGGCAGCCAAGCCCCTCGAATCAAGGAGGACTTTTGGAGGTCCTCATGATGCACAAATAGGAATGCTTCCAGCCTTCATAGGTTACTTTTTGAACAATTGTATTCTGCACTATAGTGTTGCTAGTTTCTCAGCTCATTTTGTAGCTTCTATTGTACAGCTTCTTTTGTGACATGGTTATTTTTTACTAATGGAAAGCAGTTTCATTTGGCACTAGTTCTGAGCTTATTCTTAGTAGCCTGCAGCTCTTGGGGGTTGGGCCCAACCTGAGTGCCAAGGCTTCTTTTGTGTACTATTATGTGTTGTTGATGTCTTTATCAAATAGTTTCTGTTAAGTAGATTAAAGTCTTGCTTGGTGACCTAGATCATTGTTCATGGTTAAAAAGGCTTTTCATGTTTAGATTGGTTTGATAGGTTGATAATAGAGAAGATCTTCAGAAAAAGGCTATCAGCCACCCCTGTTCTCACCTCTCCCTCCGTGGGACCATGAGCTGGAACCAAGGCGTCCTTGCCACCACCGAAAACATTGTCTTTGCTTCATCATGCATTTGTTAGTGTTAGATTCTCATTTGTGGAGGTTCATACCAGTTGCAGTTACATGCTTAGGTCCATGATTGCTTAGTTTGCATAGGTATTTCACATGATTTTGTTTCCAATAAACTTCTATTCATTTTCTTTGCTGATATTTAGGTCAGATTAGGTTAAAGTAGCTAGGTCTTTGGTTTTCCGAGTCTTTGTTCGAATAGTTTGGAAAATAACTTGTAGAGAACCCGTGATACTTCTTCGCCTAACCCTACTCTATCAATACCACCTGCTCCATCCTCTAACTCTGATTCTTGCCTCACATTTGCTACGTTCCCTCCCTTTGACCTAATTTCCATATTTTTGTGCAACATTGCTCTACCCCTCTTTAAACAAATCCAACCATCCTTATCACTCACCCGCTTCATTCGCCAGGTCCTGGACCCCTCCACATCATCATCCAACCTCTGTACCCACTTCTTCACGTTTCTTCCACAATCAACCCTCCAAAATCCCCTTTCGAAACATCCTATAGAAGCCACACAACATCTTGTAGAACCCCTGCAAACTTCTTGTAGAAGCTCACGAAAGCGGTTTCTTTAGATCCGATCAATGTGGACCTCTCTGAAAGGGTGCTAGGGACCCCCTTAGGCCCTCTTCTCACCTTTCTAACCTCCTTCAAGCGTCCTCTCCATTTCCTTTCGCCAATCAACCTCTACACAATTAAATAGTCAAAACAGCTGCAAAGTGATTCCACAAATATTATTCAAAAATACAAAAAGATGTTTTCTTCATATTTCTCTTTAGAAGTATCTTAGTCACATGCATTTTACTTTTCTAGAAGTCAATGGTATCCATTTCTGTAGCTTTCATCCTTTTACTTGCACTAGTAGGGTTAATCGGCAAAACTAGGGTTTGTTAGGGTTTACATTCCTTTCTAGCTTTCAACTTCTTTCTACAAGTAGATTAGCCTCTGGTTGAGTTAGTTTTCATCCATCACAGTTAAAAGCTTCTTCTAATAGCTCATAGAAGTTGGCTTAAGCTCCTAGCATACTTGTGCCAGCTGATCAAGTGACAGCCTACGCCAAGTGCTAGTACTTGTGCATATAGCACCATCGCTTCCAAGTTTGTTACGAACTACCAGGTTGATAAAAGTAAAGAAGGGAGTCCCAGGAGTTGTAGCATTATTGATGCAATACTGGAGCCCACCAGACACACTACAGACCATGTGCATGATTCAAACTATAATTATATGGTTTTGGAAAATTGACCAAGTAGCAGAGAGACATCGCGGTCTTTTTCCCAAATTCCTTTCTCATTGGATTCCATTTGTGTAAAATATACCACACAAGTTCTATCTCATAGTAAAGAGATATTTAATAGATGGGAAGTGTTACTCAGGATTGGTATATCTAGAAATAAAATGTTGAACACTGCTCTAAAGACGATTAACACATGTATTAAACCAAAGTCAATTAACACATGTATTTAACCATGCTCCAAAGAAATTTACAATACCCTACCCATGAAATTTGAAATTAACACATTGCATTGAACACTTTCTCTCCCATTCTTGACATCATAATATTAATTCTCTCCATTTTAATGTTAATCCACAAACGAAATATATTACAATTCCCATATATTGTTGAATGATTGTTATGTTTTGAATGCTATTAGAAATTTTAGATAGTGCATAATAACAAATGTTACTTGAATGTATTGAATGTTGCCCCAAATCCTATTTTCGAAGCTCGAAGGAATGTGGAATATTATTGAACATCATTATGTTAGGGATAATGAACATGATTCCTTCCTTTATGTTTCACTTTCCCTCACATGGAGAGAAACCTCTTCGGCATACAACGTGGTATGGAAAAACGACCCATAGAATTAGGCCACAAAACCATAATTATAATATAACACATTATATATTCAAATATAAATCATGATGTAAACACATAATATGGGACAATTCACTATATTATAATTGACCATCTGAAATAATATATTTAGTTTGTACATACTATGTATGGGATTTTCAATATTCATTATTTGACTTTCTACCTCTTGCAATCTCTTCTCCCGTTTATGTTCCTGTCAATTCTGAATAGCCATATTTCTATTGATGTTCACATAGATGTTACTCTTCTACCTGTTACCTTCCATGTCACCATTTATTCATTCGCATTACAGATAGGTATTGTTTTGAGTGCTCAATTATCTATGGGCTACCATTTTTCTTTGTCAAAACGTTTACTTACTCTCATATTTTTCTCTTATGATTGATTCACAGAAGGTGGATCTCAATCAATTCTTGAATTCTAGGGTTTGCATTATTTTCATTTCCATAGGTTATGATCTCCTCCTCTTCTAGTTGTTATTTGTGCATCATTTTTAATTGAAGTGTCATTTGATAATTCTACTACAATGTTAATAACTAATTGATGATGAAACTTCCCACAAATCTTTAGATGTCATAGTATCTAAATTCAATATCATTGGATCTACAACTATGGATAGAAACCAATTGGATGTAGAAATATGGTTTAATTTCAGTCTGAGGAGCTTCTCTCATCCTTTGAATCAATCACATCATTAGAATTAATTATTCTTAGTAAATTATTTTCCTTTTCTACCATGATTTCTTTGTTGACATGTATGCATACTTATCCTATGTCTTTTGACATGATAATCTAAAATAATTGCCTTCCTCTTCTTCATGTTAAACCCTATATCTATAGAAGATATTTGAGTAATATTACTTATTTATTTCATTTTATTATAATTATTCAAGGATGAGTTGAATCTTTTGGATTTGATGGAGTTCTCTAATATTTCCCTCAATTTATTTCACTGATTTTATTTTGGGTGTTATTTCTATTATTCTCGGCACTAATTATCTCACACGATAAATTTGTAGTCAAAGACTAAAACTTGAAAAGAACTCCCCAACTAGTCTTTCTTCTCACAATGATTTTTAATTTCTCAATAACATGGTAATATGTTAAACACGTTATATTGTATATATTCGCTCATTCAATCCATATTTCATAATCAATAGTTTCTTTATTCATCTCTTGACATGTACTCCATATTTGAAGGTAAATTCTTTGTTAGATCAATTAGTAGCACATCATGGATAAGATTTGCACAAGCTCTGAAAATTGGAGGAATTGCAATAATATGGTAGCTGGTCCTAAAAATATCATATTATTATTATTATTGCAAAACATTGTTCTCATTAAATCAAATAATATTTTTTTTTCATGTACATGAAATATGTACCTACATCAATCACATAAGATCTTTCACTCTACATTGGTAATCCTACATATTATTTTAGTACTTTTATTATGGTTTTATCAAACTACAATAAGTAATATACCAAGTCCCCTCCACACATTAAGTTTAAATTAGATATTTTTCAAGATATTTTTGGGTTTCTCTCCCCTTGAGATGTTGTTGGTCCTCTAAAAATGATTGAATTCTTGATTTTATTTCTGAAGTAGCTCCCCTTGAAGCTAGGATGACTTCATTTTGGTATTCAAATATCACAATGCTCATTTTTCTTTGTCTTCCATATCTTAGATGGATCCCTTCTTTTGTTTGCATTTTCTTCATTCTTTGGTCTACTTAGAGTTGTTTTCGTTTTTTGTCTAGAGCTCTTTACATTATATTGTAACTTGCAATCCTTGTTATTTCCAAGGCTATGACATATAAAACATCTTGTGTGGCCGAAAAATAGAGGAAATGATGTGTATCTTATTGTATTGAAGGTCTTATTTATATACATTTTTCATTCAACAACTATATGTCCAAATTAATTGCACAAATGAAACTAAACATAAAAATGATTTTTTTTATCTGGTAGATTATTCTCTTCTCTAATTATTTGATTGATGGAACCTTCTTATTTGTTTCATATATTTCTAATTAAACATGGTTTCCTTTATCTTATATTGTGACACAACTTGTCTAGGTTCACGAAAAGAAAAAAATGGTATCTTTTGAAGGAGAAAATATTCTCCTTTGGAATCTTCTAAATTTGCTCACTTCATATCTAGTAGACATTAGGCTTTTTTCAAAGAACATTATCTTTGAATCGTTCTTTTCATTTTTCATTTTTTTGTTTGTATTTTTTTTGTTTCCTTGTTATTCATGGTGTTTGTCCCTTCTCCTTAATGGTTTCCTTACCTGATTTCTTCATGGAAACAATCTCATCTTGTAGCTTTTCACATAGTCTATTATTTTCATCTAGTTCATTTCCGATATCATCTTCTAATATTTCACACTGTTCTTCTCTCTGCTTTAGCCAACTACTGATAATTTCTTAATTTTTCCCTCACTCTTTTAATTGTGTCCTTAGACTAATAATTTATTCCTTGTACTCACTCTCTCATCACATATTTTCCCTAGGTTCTTGAGATCCTTTTTTTTTCATTCATGAATCTTTCTATTTCATTTAGGCCCAAGTCACGCTTGACTAGTTTTTCAACTAAATTTTCTTTATCTTCATTAACACATGTAGTGGTCTCATTTCACTGAGAACATTTATTTTCAAAGGGGTTTTTCTTCTTCATCTTCTATTCACTTTTTTTATACTACTACCACTAGTATATTGTTCATGCATGAGTTGTAATCTATTCGATATTTCCTTTCATGATATCCAATCTATAAAAGTACCAATATCTTTGTTGTGAAGGCTATTATAGATTGCATGCTTTTCTTGACCATTCCACTGTTGTTCTTATATAGAGGGCGAGTCGTTATAATAACCGTTGCATAATAGATTCCATACACAAGGTCCATAAGTTATTAGTTCAAATTTTACCTTATATATTTATTCACTAAGGTTTTTAGCACTTACCACATAAACACTTTAATATTCCATGAATTAACAGAGTCTACCTTCAAGTTGTTAGGCTTACATTGAAGGAATGGAATGTGACACCAATTCATAGTAACATGATTAAACTTAGAAGGGGATCAATTAGTTTAGTATAGTCATAGAAAGCTTTTTATTTTCCTCTTAATTCTTATCTGAACTATTCATTGAGAAGTTTAACGCCATATAAAATGCAAATTTAATATATGAAGAATATGTAATATGTGAACTATAACATAAAAACTTTCATGCAAGCATATAATTAATAAGCAAAATCATCTATGTGGACACCATATATAAGTGGAAACCCATAAAGGGAGAAAACGAAAACTATTATATTGTTGTTATGCAAAGGAAATTCCCTACTCCCTTATTACATATAATTTTTTATAGGCTCCAACCTATAGGATGTTACTACCTCAATTTTTTGACAAGCTACAACATGAAAGGATGCTCCAACTCCCCTAACATTTCTACAAGCTATAACCCATAGGAGGCTCCTACCTTGATAGGCTACAACATGTTCTTTATCAAGCTCCAACTTTAAGGGAGACTACAATTCCCTAATACAAACAAGAAAAAACATGTTGGTTTACCTAATCATCAGCTCTACAAACACCCATTTTAATGTTGCCTCTTGTTCCCTTCAAATATGCCTCACATCATCTTCATATGTGCCAAGTAACTTATGAAAAATCAATTCTCACATGCTCCCTAACTCTCTAACCTATAACATATTTTTTTCCATCCAAAATCACATCTTTTATGAAGATAGTTTGTTGGTTTTTTGTATTCCATATAACAATATGAAATGAACATGGTTGACTCTTTTCCTTCCACTCACTTGTTTCGAAACACTTCATATTTTGAATAATAGAACAAAAATAAGTGCTCAAATATTATTTTCATCCTCCTATGATGACTAAATACACCCAGATAATTCCAACATATGCAAGAAACCAACACATTATAACATCATATCACAAATAAAACATTTACTCTCCAATGCAAGAAATATTCATGTAACATATGAACGTAGTGCATCACTCTCCAAAGTCATATATCTATTTTATAGCATCACTACTTCTTGATCTCAAAACCTCAAAAACCTTGAGTCTTTCCTTTTTTGTCATGGATTCTTTCCTTTCCTATCATGGAGTCCCACCTTTGCCTTGCATCACAAGTTATATACGCCATCATTGCAACAAGAATGTTGCAACTCCCAAGGCTAGCAACATTAATTATCAACCTGCAGTTTCTACAAACATAAGAGGTGGAAGTATTGTATGCACAGTGGGATAAGCTCTACTTAAGTTACTATGACACAATAGGCCATGCTAAGGTATGCAAATAGCACCCTACCAATAGAATCTAGATTTATAGGAAAAAGAAGGTTGCATAAAAATAAGTTCTAATCTAGTTACATGAATGAAAATGTTAATCTAGTTATAGGAATGAAAATTTTATCTATTCTACATAAATTTAAGTGACAAACTACTTTCATAAATTTAAATGCTATTCTACCTACAAAATGTAAACCTTAATATAATTATAAAATGTAAATATTTCATCAACTAGAAACTTGATGTATGCATAAGAAATAACAATGGTTGAAATGGAAACCCTAGCTTAAGATGTACAAAAAAAAGAAATCAAACCTAATATAAATTGAATGAACTAAATATAATTAAAATAAACTTCTATCATTCTATTCAAGAGAGATTATATCACATCAATAGTTTTCGTTAAGTTCTTCATAAAGTAATTATGTAAATGATCACTGTCTTATGAAATTCATGAACTTGTTTACTAACCAATTTTGCATAAAATTAATGAATTGTAGTGGTGGAAAGGAAATTCCTAAGTGGTCTATAGTCTTCCTTAATCTTGGTTTCAAATATTAATGAGCATAATTAAGGGTTAGTAGTAAAAAATGAAGATTTAAGGATAATTATAGTCATGTTTGGAGAGCTTCTACATGGCGCTACAACAAGGCTACATTATTGCTACAAGATTTCCCTATTTTGCTACAAGAGTGAATTTGTGAGAATTATGAGGTCTACAAGACTGGTATGGATGTAGGAATGGGTAATGGTGGGCTGAGGAAGGTTGTGCTAAGTCTTTTACAATTATATTACCCCTCATGGGGTCATCATGTAAAAAGGGAAATGCTCACGATGGCCTTCAACAAAGGCGAAATGAACTATTGGTGAACAATGTTTTGAAGTAGTTGATTATGGAGAATGGAAGGAGTTGGTAGTATGATGAGAAGAATAAATGATTGTTCTACACCCTAGAATCCAACAATAGGACCTACACACCACAATAGTTACTCAATGTTGTCCAACATCTAGAGCATGCTAATATTGCAAATCGATTAAAATTCAAATAACAAGGAAAGAATGAGTTGAAATTTATTTGAGATTTGACTACTGCATTAAAAGTAAATTTATCTTATAGTCACACCAAACCTACCACTGCAGTATATTATGCTTCCTATTAATGAAAAAATTTCTACACAAACTATCAATTTGTACAAAATAGAGATGTCAAAAGAAGGCTAATGAAAGATCTGACTATTGAAGAAGGAGAATAAAAAATTATTTTTGGCTTGCTGACACAACATTTCCAACTATACCTCCTAGAAGAGAGGTGATTGACAGACCTACATAAGAATTTTTTCTCATAAATGAATAATCCAAGAAAGGAAAGGAAATAATTTTAGGAATGTAAGTGCATGAACAAAATACACAAGGAGAGAGACTAGAGCCTTTGGGTTGGGACCTAACCCAAGGGAACCCAGCCCTCTAGTAAAACTTAGATTTGAGACAAAAAAAGGATTCTCACTAATAGAAAACAATGCTCAAATACATGAAGAAAAGAATGAAAATGACACTTACAATATCCTTTCCCTTAGTACTCTCTGTTTTCTCCAAAATGTCGAATCCTAATGAGCCCTTGGGTGTCCTCATTTATACAAAAATTACTGAGGAGTGGAATCCTTGGAAAGAGGATTGCTTCCCTCCAAAATCCCTTAAAAGGTGGATATATCTCCCTAAAATCCTCACAATCATTCAGTGCATCAACTATTAGTAGATCCTTGAATGATGGGTGATTAAATATAGGGAGAAAGTCTAGCTGTAGGTGAGTAAAAGTAGGGGACAAGCCTCCTCCATCCTCTGTGACATCCTCCAATGTATTTTTTCATAGTGAATGTACTCCTTTCCTACACATTAATCATGTTAGGCCACAATATATAATGAACATCCTTTAGAATTCCTAATAAATATATTGTAATAAAAAAATGTTGTCAAATGTGAGGAAAGAAGCAAATATATATTGAAGGATGGCCAGATGGGCCTTGTTATCTACCTATTAATGAGGTCCGTCATCAACATCTATTGATGGTGTGCCTCACCCTTGGAGTAACTCAACCAGTTAATTCCATCTCATTCCTAGCCCTAGTGGCTACCCTAACATCCCAAGGTATCTCAAAAGTAGCGCCATGTTGAGAGTCAAAACCTACATTTTTCTCTATCTCGTCCAACTCTCTATACTCTTACATCCACTCTCTTCTTTGTTGGAGCACTAGAAATAAATGAGGGTTTAGCATAAGCTGAATCTATCTTATCTTTAGTATTTGACCTATTCTCTTATACATTGGTGTCTTCCCCAAATAATTCCTCAATCTCTCTAGAGAATGATAGTCTCTGATTTTTAAGTTGCTTAAGTAAGGAGTGCCTTCTCTTCCGACAACCGTAGAAGCACTGGATCCCTAACAATATGAAAAATTGATCAAAGTGCAAGATGGGTTGCTCCTATTTCTCTATGTCTTGCGGTGCAAATTTTGGATCCTGAAAGATGAGCGTATGGCTATCTATGACAAGGTGTGCGGCCCTCAACTCTACTCTGGCCCATAGATTCCCATTAACTTCTCTCAATATGAACCTTTTTTCCCTCTTCATCTTTTTCCTCCTCGTGAGTCATCCAAGAGTCCAATTCCATCATTTGTACATCTGTGGTCCTTAAATTTGGATCCCATGAGGTCATATATGTCAAAATGAGGTTGTGCATGTAGAAGTTTTTTATCTTAGCTCTATCCTCCACATTAGATTTATGACAAAATTCAATAATCATTTTTTAGTTTTGGAACGGAAGTGAACCATATTGTGCTAGAGCATTTATTTGAAACCAAATCCACTACTCTTTAAGGAAAAATTCATATGCTTTTGAGGAATTTTTGCATCGGGTAACCTCCATATCTAAGCTTGGAAAGGTGGCAAGCTTCCCTTCTTTCTCATGCAACTTCTCTTTAAATATCTTGCCTTCCATTTGTAGTTTTTCCCTCATGGTTGTCTCTATCAGCCTCAAATCAAACATTTCTTTGCCCATCTTCTTCATTTTGTCTTTCGTAGGCCCACAACATCTACTCCGTTATATTTTGTAGTTTACAACAATCTGTGGGTTCAAACTCTTTCTCTTTCTAGCTGAAGGAGGCTTGGTAGTACGATTTTTGTGGGTATTATTTATCCACTTTCAAAAAACTTGTAGTAGGACCCAATATCTTGCTAAGGGTCAGGCTCCTATACCTCTTGTGGTCATTACCCTCCCTCTTGAGGTGTTGCAACACTTTCCTCTAGGATCGCCTTACTTTCATGTAACAACCTTCCCTCTTCTTGTAGTATTTACCTGCCTTCATATAATGTGAGCATTTCTTCTTCCAGCTATCTCATCTTAGATACAATATAATTTGGCTGCCTTTGTGACAGTTGGGGTTGCCTTCCTTTAGTTTTGAGGGATCTCATTTTTTCACTTTGCTTCTTACCCTTCTTTAATTCCCTTTCTTTGTGACTAGATGATCCCTTAATGGCGATCATGGTAGTTGTGGAAGGAAAATAGTTCCCTTGCTTGAGTCTACTACTCCTACTCCTTTCGAAATAAAAAGGAAATTGCTTTACCTACCTCATTTTAACCTTGACAGATGTACTTGGGGCTGCCAATGTGAAAGGAATTTCTTCTTTAGTGTTTCCCTCTGAAACGATTTCTTTCATTTCTTCTCTCATCCTTTGTTGAGGCCTAGAAGGTTCCCTAATGTCTTCTACTTATATCTATGATTTTTCCTCTTTATCCCCTACTACTTCTTTCATTTCAGTTATTTTTCTGCAACACCATCTTTGAATATCCCTTCAAGTTCCAATAGGATCTTGCCTTGTGTTTCTAATTTTTTTTCCCTATCCATATGTATAAAATTTTATCATGACACATCATTCTTTATGTGCTCTAGAGGATCCATGAAATCAGCGTTATGATTTGATCATGAGAAATGTATTCATGTTACCCTTCTCTCACCATTTGGCTAATTTCCACTATGAACTGAAGAAGGAAGTGCGGAATACTTGGTATGCTTGGGGGTGGTAATCATGTTTGAAATATTATCTATTAATGTGGCTAAAATGATAGGCATAAACAAAATTGAGCCTCCCCTCATAGTATATGTATTTTGAGACATGATAGGCTACTTCATCCCATGGGTAGAGTAGGCTCTCCCTTTTAACCACATTCATATCTTGAATTGGTTTCTCTTCCTGGAGGGAAGAAGTTATTTTCGGTTGTGATGGCTTCTATCATATCCTCTCTCCCCACCTAAATCCTACAACATATGTGGTCACCATGCTAATTATTTTTTTATTTAAATGGATGACAATTCCCCTGACAATGATGGTGGCACTATCTTGCCTTTATGTTGGAGGGCCACTACAAATTCGTGGGTTATTTCATCATTATACCTCTTGATTTTGTCAAATAACGCCATCCACTAGTGTTTTGGGAATATGTCCTTGATAGGACAATGTTGGTCTATTCTTTTTAAGTTTATGGGATATCTTCTATTGAAGCCTCATCGCATGATCACTATTATAAATCCTTCAATGTTTTTACAAGAAATTTTACTCTCAATTCTATTTTTTTTGAATAGGATGAGGTTTCAAAGCAGAGATGAGAGGAATGGTTATTATTTTGTTGATTATTAGGAGAAAATTAGTATTACCAATTAGAATCAAATTCATCCTCTCGCTAGCATGCTTATCACATAAGCAAGTTCGAGTTTAGTTTTATTTTTTTTTATCTTTCACAAGTTTGCTACATGATATATCTATAGAAAAATAAGACCAATTTCATAGGATTTTTCTACATGATAGGTGAGAAAATTTTACTAATTGCCCCTTCCTTTTATAATCTTTCATGGCTCTGGGGTGGTGGAGGAAAAATCACAGAAAATTAACTCATTTTCCACCTCCCTGGCTAATCCTATAACAATGAGTCATGATCTTCTATAACCTATTATGTATCATGTACCACTCAACATGAATGATATAGTAGATAGTTTTTGGCATCATATCCCCTTTGTGGCAGCCTATGAGACCCTTAATGATATCTAGCTTGACTCTCAACAATGGAGTGGGACTTTCTTACTATTTTTGGAATGAGACTCTTGGTAGAAATGAGGCTCGATTCCTCTCTTTACTCATTTTGTGGTTTGGTTGTGGGCTCAGCACACTATGTTACCTACCCCTACCTACCACCTTCACACTTCTTCATAGACTCGTAGACCCACTCCTTGAACTATCACCCTTCAACTTTTGTCTTTTTCTTCATGTTGGATGAGAGAGAAAGTTAACCTCAATTAACTTTTTGAGGGTGCTCAAGACTATTAGCCACCTTCAGCATACAAAAACCTTGTCCCTCATGGATGTGAAACCTTTTCACGCTATTATGTGCTTAAAGGAAGAAGTGGGGAGTCTCTCGATGTTGTGCCTACTTGGTAGTATTTCCTTGTGTGTTGAACACTTGTTGTCTACATGTTGTTTCAGAATAGGAGTAATCGCTGATCTACTTGCTTCTAGAGGTGTCACCTTCTCATGTTCGTTGATCCATGCATTATCTCTACTTTGCTTCATTTTTTTTCTCTTCTATTTTTTCTTGAGATTTTGAAGCTTGACAATATAGGCTTTTTAGGAGGTGGATCACATGTTGATTTTTATGGTGAACAATGATCAAGTAGTATCTTTCAGAGGGTCCTATATCTTCCCAAAAACAAGAGAATGACTATGTTATTCCTTCATGATGGTTCGACCTTCATTCTGGTGCTCTTAGTGGTGGTCTTGTAGGGTTTATGCAGACTGCTAGATGACTATGTGTCTTCCTGTAGCAGTCACACAAAGCCCTTATGATCACAATATCCTATAAATAATGGCTCCAAAACAATTGATAATTCATCATCAATATGTTGACAAGGGTGAGAGGTCTTTCATGTGGTGGAAATTATGGATGAAGGGCTTAATATGAGTATTTCGTATGGAAAAAAGTAAAATTTTTGGAGGAGGATAATTCAAGTAGCGTGGAGAATGAATAATGAGGGTGTGGTTGACTCCTCCTCATATTCCTTTATGAAAAATAAAATATTCAAACCCTTTTATTTATCGATCACAAACCTGTGGAAAATCTGCACAATCCTGCAGCAAGATAGGATAATCCTACAACATTTCACGAGTAAAGTAGAATTAAATGAGATGGGTGACCTAGTGACGGAGGAATTTGGGAAAATTAATGAAATGATGGAGTACATGCAAAGAGCTAGCTTGGTGGATGGAAAAGTGGAGTTTTGAAGTTGTCTACTTTCTTGTCATCCTTTTTAGGATGTGATTGGAAACCTAAAAAAAATGTGTTAGCAACATTGATGTATGGGACCCCTTGCTTTTCCTTTTTTTTCTATTCTTTCTTTTCCGTTCTTCTTCTTCTTCCTTTTTTTAGACATATGGGCTGCCCCAAGGGAGCTTTTAAACCTACAATAATTTCTGAGTCACTTCAAAGGAGGTTTTCACCTAGGGGACTTTAATTTTCTTATTTTTCATTTTTTTGAATCTTGGATTGCCTCATAGATGTTTTCAATCCTAGTGTTTGTCTCAAGTTCATCATGGAGGTTTTCACCAGGCCTTTCATTATTTCTTTTTTCTTTCTTCATTTTTTTCCTTTTTTCTTTCATTTTTTTTACTTTTTTGTTGATTAGAGGATAGATGGACCAGAAGTTTGGAGACTCCAAATCACATTCATCTCCTTACTTATTAAATTAGTAAAATCATCCTTTGACAGGGCGCTCTTGGAGACCTTTAATCGGTAACCACTGACTAAGTGTGGGATTCATTCTTCCTCAATTGTTTTGTTTTGGACTATCCTATTCTCCTGAAAATTTTCAACCAGATAAGCACCTATCCATGCTGTTATCAAATTTCCGTTGAATTCCTTGAATTTGGAGTCATATGGTAGGGTGAAATCACCATCTTTGAAGGTCATTTATTTTATGTTCTTGTAATTCCAAATATTCCTTTCTAATTGCACCAGCTTAGTATCCACGAGGGCCTACATTCTAATTTCATCCAAAAAATTGAGTTGTTTCAGTCTGTCTTGTTAGGCATTAGTGATGTCAAGGTGGAGTTGTGCTACCATCCTTAGGGTGTTGTATTCAAACTCAGTAGAAAACAGTGCCTTCTTTCCACAAACTAGCTCAAATGTAGTGAACATAGTGGCGGTTTTCTAGGTGGTGTTTTAGGCTCAAGTGGCATCCATAAGCTAGGTTGCCCAATCCATTTTGCTATTAATGAAAAATATCAAGATGCCCTCCAAAGCTCTATTTGTGACCTCCACTTGTTCATTTGCTTGATCATAATAGGGAGTGGATTTTTTATGCCTTATATGACGTTACTCCATGATTCTGTCAATATGATTGGAAGTGAATCATGCCCCTTAATTATTGACTAAATTCGTTGGGAATCCAAAATTATAAAATTTGTTTTTCCTTAAAACCTCTGCCACCTTCTTCACTATTGTTTATCTTATATCCATTAATTCTGCCCACTTTTTGAAATAACCATTTCACATAGTGATATATATCTTTTCAATGGATGTGGGATCAATTGGTCCAATGAAATCTATGCCCGTATTATTAAATAGCTCAAGAGTCACTTGCGGGTGAAAGGTAATTTTGTCCTTTGGTATATGTTTTCCCATTCTTTGGCACTCATCACATCTCCTAGTGTATCTACTGGCATCTTGGTGTAGATTAGGCCAATAATAGTGAACTAGAAGAATTTTGAACGTTTTCCTCTTGTCAGTGAAATGGTCCACACAGGGTCCATCATGGCGTGTTAAGAGGATGTGAAAAATATCATCCTCCCTTACACATCTCCTCAAGATCTTATTTACTCCCAGTTTAAAGAGATTTCCCCCAATCTAGGTGAGAGACGAACTCTCTCAAAAAATCTTTCACTTCTCCTCGGAGGATAGATTGGGAGGGAATCTCCTTATGCCGAGAAGTTTTTTATGTTAGAAAACCAATGAGACAATAATGCAATATCATATAGGTATTCATCCAAAAGATGATAATTTATCATCTGCTCATTATATGTAATTAAATTTAGTCTAGAAAACAAATTGTAACCACATTTTCCTTCCCTGGCTTGTCATTGATGGTTAGATTAAATTGCTACAACAATAATAACCATATAATGATCCTAGCATTGACATCAAGTTTATTCGTCAAATATTTCATGGTTGTATTCTCCTTATGTACAGAGACTTGGTACCCAGTGATATAATGCCTAAACTTTTTTGAAGAGTGCACAACACATAAGAGTTATTTTTCAGTAATTGTTTAATTAGGTTAAACGTTGGATAAGTTCTTACTGATAAAATATATGGCATAGGACAATTTGTCTTCCACTTGCCCCAAATTTGCTCCTAAAACTTTTTCAGATGCATCTGTGTGGATGTGGAAAGGAAATGTGCAATTGGGACCCCTTAGAATTGGTGGAGTGGTTAATTTCTCCTTCACGTCTTCAAACAACTCTAAACATTTATCTATCCAACAAAAATATGAATTCTTAGTTATCAATCCAAACAATCATGAAGCAAACTTACTAAAATTCTTAATGAATCTCCTATAATATCCAGCTAGTCCAAGGAAACTTCTAACATCCCTTTGTTTTGAAGGGACAAGGACCCTTTTGATAATGTCAATCTTGTTAGGGTCATCTTGGATCCCTTCCTTAGAGAGGAAGTTACCTGGGACAATCACTACATTCATAAAAATATCACACTTTTCAGGACTCAATGGGAGATTCATTTCAATGATTTTTTTAAGACTTTAGAAAGATTAGAAAGAGGTTCCCAGAAATACTTCCCATAAGGATTCAAGTCATCCATATATATTTTAAATATGTCATGGACAAGATTAGGAAAAATAATCAAAACAGTTACCACTCTTTCGAAGGTAGCAAGGCCATTCACAAGCCAAATGGAAGGACTGTGTGGGAAAAGATCATCCATGGACATGTGAAGGTGGTCCTATCCTGATCCTCAAGGCTTATCTAGATTCTATTATACCCACTGAAATCATCCAAGAATGAAAAGAACTTATTCCCTATAAGACCATCCAAAACATGATTGATGAAAGATAAGAAACAATTATCTTTATCTGTATCCTTTTTGAGTTCCCTATAGTCAACATAGATCCTCCACTTCCCATTTTTCTTGTGTACTAACTTTTGTTTTGAGCATCAGATTGAAATTTCGTCAGAAGTTACAGAAAGAGGATGGACTATAGTTTTATGTATATCCATTTCAGGTACTAAGGTCGAAACAGTAAGACGTGGCACATCGTACAAGTTAGCTCTATTGAACTAGTCTATAATCAGGTCACCGTGGGAGATTTTGCATAACTCTTTCTTGGATAATAAAATTCTGATCAGACTTGTGGGTTTAGAAAGAGAAATCAGAGAGCTACCATAGGAAGAATTTTCAGAACTTGGAGATCCAAAATTACAAATTTACAGTCGTTTCAAGATTGAGTTCCTAAAATCAAGAAAAGGCAAAATTAGGAAGTTTGATGGCAAGGATCCGATAAATTGGATACTATATCTATGGAGAAATATTTTGATCTACATGAGGTGCAACTATTACAAAAGGTATGTATTGTATCTCCATATTTATAACTAGATCAATTTTTATGGTATAAAGGGCTGTGTTCTCGTAGAGCACTTGTCACTTGGTCAATTTTCACGGAAGAAATGATAGCACATTATGAGGATACAAAGAGTAACACCTTCTTTAGCCAATTGATAAATCTCAAATAAAATGGTTCAATGGCAGAGCACACTGAGGATTTCAAAAAATTGAATATAAGGATAAATTATATTCTAGAGAAGAGAAGGATTGATGTCTTCATAAGGAATTTAAAGGATAACATTCAACATGAGGTTCATCTTTGGGAACCTGATTCATTGGAGAAGGCATTCAAGTTGGCAAGAGAAATTGAAAGTGAAATTATGGAAACAAGGAATCCCACGACTCATGACTATAATTATGGAAGTGTTTTCTCTCTTAGCCTTCCACAACCTACAAGGTTTACATCACAACAATTGGAAGAAAAAAGAGAAAAAGGTCTTTCTTACAATTGTGATAGAAAATACACTAAAGGTCATAAGTGTGCTGAGAAGAAATTATTTTACATAGATTACGAAGAGAAAGAAGAAATGAATCCAATGATATCTTGTAAGGAATTGGAAATAATTACCACTCCTCAAAATCTAAAGATAGAAGGACATATCGGAAGAAAAATGTTCAAGAAGTGAAAGATCACGTCCAGAAAGAAGAAATGAATCCTAGCATATCTTCTAATGCATTCGCTGGAATTACCACTCCTCAAACTATCAAGATAGAAGGACATATAAAGAATAAAAATGTTCAATAAGTGAAATACCACATCGAGCATCAAGAAATGAATCCGACCATATCTTGTAATGCATTGGAAGAAATTACCACTCAAACTCTCAAGATAGAAGGACATATCAAGAAGAAAAATTTTCAAGCACTGAAAGATCAAATCAAGCATCAACAAAAATTTCTCCAACTTTTAAATGATAATGCCACTTTGGTGCAAAATCGAATGAAACAAGAGGCAGATCAACATCTCAGTGAAGGAAGTTTTGATGTAGGCGATTGGGTATTTTTACGGCTACATCTCAAGCAAGATATTGATGAGAAGGAAACGTTGGGAATACTACATGCACTTAATAAATGGTGACCTTACCTAATGGGAAGACACTTCAAGGTAAAACTACATCATGATAGTCTTAAATAATTTTCAGAACAAAGATTATCTTTAGAAGAAAAGAAAAAATGGGTCACAAATATGTTGGTTTATGACCCGGACACAATCTATAGAAAAGGGAAGAAAAAATTTATTGCAGATGCACTCTCAAGAAAGGATGATGATGTCGAAGCATTGTTTTGTGCTATTTCTATTATCCAACAAGATTGGATAAAAAAAGAAAGGGATGAATGGAATAAGGACAAAGAAGTATGGCCACTCATTCAAAAGTTGTAGAAGATCCCAATTCAAACAATATTGCGAGAACTTGAAGAGGAAGGAAAAATCATATTGGAACCTGGAGCAGTCACACAAACAAGAACTAGATAGCTACAAAATCGATCAATTTCAAAGTATCTCATCAAGTGGAGGAACATACCTATTGAAGGTTCCACATGGGAGGACACGAATTTTATAAAGAAGCATCAATAACTACTCAAGCGTTGAGGACAACACTTTTTGAAGGAGAGGGGCATGTTAGGCCCCTATACTACTAGTGTAACCCCTTATTGTTATTAGTACAGCTCCCTTATTATATTGTTTCACCCATGTAGTCCCCATATTGTTACCATTGTGCCCAAAAGAAGCCCACTATTGTTATTATTGTGCCCTTACATTATTATTGTTATGTCGGCTCTAATTATATTATGACCCCTTCAACTCCTATATATAGAAAGGAGGTATTGTCATTTGTATCATATAAGAATTGTTCATTTCTATAATGTAAAGGAGGTTTCCCCCTCGAAGAGGCTTATTTCTAAGGCGTTGATCTATCTTTTCTATCTTTTTATGAGCTGTTTTCATGAGCTGGTTTGATAACAAGAGGAAACCCACTCACTATCTATAATGGGGTAAATTAATCTTACATCCAGTAGATTTTGTAGTTCTTCTTTCACAATGTATTTAAGGTCATGGTTCTTTCTCCTGTATGGTTGGTGCACAAGGTTTGATCCCCATTTAATGTATATATGATGGGTACAAAATGGGGGATGCAACCCTTTAAAGTCCTTATATACCCAAGAAAAAGCACCAAGATGTTTTCTTAACACAATGCACAATTTCTCTTCTTCCTCTATTGAGAGGGAAGGATTGGTTTTCAACGTTTTGGATGGACTGATTTCCCCAATATTAGCATGATCATGATTAGAGTTAGTAGTGCACAATTTCTTCCATGGGTTGATTTCAGGTTTTGCTAAGGATTCTTCTACTAGCTCACAAATTGGGATGGTAGGAGAAGGTTGGTTCTACAAAAAGATATCAATAATATGATGCTCATATAGCTAATTGCTTCCTACAGTAGTGTCTAGTGTACAAACTAGGTAGCGGTATGAGTAATAAAATTATTCTTATTCTTGTTCATTAGCCGACTATGTCATGCTTAACAAAGGCTTGATCAAGGGGATATAATATTAGTTTCTTTCTGAGATGCCCATTTTTAAGTATCACGTTTACCTCCCAACAACTAATATAAACATTAGTATTGGCCAACCAAGATCTCCCTAGAATGAGAGGGTATCCATTAAACTTGGTTTCCTATTAGAGGACAAGGTAGTATGTGGGGTACTCCCATGATTAAATGGAGACCATTGTATCCTCAAAAAATCCCTCAGGGGCTACTACGGATCTATCTGCATGTTGCAACTATGTGGTGGTTTTTATCAAGGCTCTTAACAGGTTAATCTTCAACATAGATTCCTTGGTCACAAAATTGATTACAACCCCAAGGTCAATAAGTGTGTCAGGGACTCCAATATTGTTAATGTGCACATACACCACCGGGCTACCAAGGCCCAAGTACTTTGGGTATATAACCTTAGCAAGAACTAAATTAGACATCTTCCCAACAACATTTATTGCAAGGCCATCTCCCTTTTGTTGGGTGTTTGTTATATTATTTCCATAACTAGTCGGACGTGCCTGGGAAATTTTTTTCACCCTATATTAGGTTGGTGGACCTATATATTTTTTTGTGCATGGGTTTTTCACGTGGTCTTGGGCATGATGGGTTTCTACCCATAGTATTTTGTAGACCCATTCAATGGAACTACATTTATGTTTTAATCAATGGTTAATGGATTGGGGTTTATGAATGCTTCGACATATATATATATATATATATATATATATATATATATATATATATATATATATATATATATGTATGTATGTATGTATTGTAACATTGAAAGTAACATAATGAAAACTCAATTGGGTAGTCCCGAATTTGGGATCCAGGGAAAAATATCTCTGTATTTATTTTGTGTTTCTCGCCATTATATATTTTCTGCTTTTAAGGATTTGTTTGCAGGTAATTTTTATACAGGTTTAAAACCTACATTTGGTATTAGAGTTGTTTTGGCTTCAATGGGACGCCTTTGCTGATGAGGGGTTTTACTCGGGCCTATCATACACCGTGTTCAATGGGAGATCTACAATATCGATTCTTGTGATGAAAGAAAATGGCGAGTAGCAGAAAGATAGAGATAAAGAAATTTAATGGTCAAAATTTTGATTTTTGGAAGCTCAATATGGAGGATATGTTGGTAGATAAAGATCAGTAGATTGTGGTAGATATGAGTACTAAATCAACGAAAATGTCAACATAATACTGGGTGATGCTAGATCAGAAGGCAACGAGAACAATACGGTTGTGTATCTTAAATTAAGTATTGTTAAATGTATGGGGGGGAGTTATAATTAACGATTTGTGGGTAAAGTTAGGGACTTTGTACCAATCTATGTCTCTGGTGAGCAAATTGTTCCTAGAAAAAAAATTGTATAACATGAGGATGAAGGATGGAGACTCAGTGACAAAATCATTTGAGCACATTTAATTGTATGGTAAGCCAATTTTTATCTGTTGATATAAGAAATACATATGAATATAAGTGCATCAGTGTGTTGTGTTCTCTACCAAATTAATGGGATAGTTTCATTGTTGTTATGGCTAGCAATACAATTACATTGAATTTTAATGAAATAGTGTCATCCTTGTTGTGAGAATAGATGAGACAAAAAATATGGAGAACCATAATGGAGATGTCTTGTTTGTATGAGAACGATCCCGGAACAAAAATAAAAATAAGTCCTTGAGTGGAACATCTAAATATAAAGGGATATCAAAATCTCAAGGAAAACCTGTAAAGGTATGTTGGAAATGCAAAAAGGGGGGGGGCACTATAAAAGGACGGTACATATAAAGCTGTTGATAAAGGATAGGGATATGATGATGCTACTTTTGCAAAGGAAAAAAACTACCTCTGATAAAGGTGGGGATGTGTACTTGGATTTTTCTTCAAGTATCCATGTAGATCATGAGGCATGGTTGATTAACTTGGGTGCATCCTTTCACTTCACTCACCATAGGGAGTGGTTCTACAAGTATGAGAAATATGATGGTGGTGATATCTTCTTAGGGGTTGATAGGAAGGCTAGAATCATTAGAAATGGAAAATTCAAGATGAATTTGCAAGGTGGAAGGATTAAAACACTTCTGGGTGTTCTGCATATTCCTACATTGGCCACAAATATGATTTATATAAGAAAGAAGGATGATGCAAGTGTAAAGATAATGTTCGAGAAAGATACACACAAGATGGTTCGCGGAACATTGTTATTGATGCGGGGAATTCAGATTAGAAATTTGTACAAGCTTATGGGTTGTACTATTATTGGTGGGTGCAACAATAATGTTGTTTCTGAATGTGGAGAAGAAAATCTAGTGGTGTCTAGAGAAAATACCATGTTATGGCATCAAAGGCTTTGAGATATTGGAGAGAAGGGCCTTCAAATACTTCATGGTAATGTTATGGTAAAATGTATGTCTAATTTCTCTACAGATTTCAATTCTTATGAACATTATGTATATGGGAACCATAATCAGGTGAGTTTCCCCTATGGTGCTAAGAGGTCAAAAGGGATATTAGAGCATGTGCACAGTAATGTGCTTGGACCTATGTCCATTCTATCATTGGGTAAATATGTGTACTATGTACCATTTATAAATCAATTTTGGATTTAAGACTTCTATCGTTAATATCTTCTAACTTAGTAACTGGAGAACCCACAGTAAAAACCATTTTTCTGTCAATGTTTCAAATCCCAACAGGGATCCATCATCAAGACTATTATTGAATGTTGATAGTAGAAGAGCTCAATTGCGAGATAGAAATAGTTATGAATTAAGCTGTTTTGATAACTATTTATATCAAAACATCTTAGCTCATAAATATTTATATCTCGCAATTGAGCTCTTCTACTATCAACATTCAATAATAGTCCTGATGATGGATCCCTATGGGATTTGAAACATTGATAGAAAAATGGTTTTTACTGTGGGTTCTCCGGTTATTAAGTTATAAATGAATTCTCATGGAATGCATGGATATATTTCCTCGAGAATAAATATGAAGTCTTTGATAGGTTTAAATAATTTAAGGTTGTGATGGAAAACAAGATATAGAAAAAGATAAAGGCGTTGAGGACAGATAATGGTGGAGAGTTCTATAAGAAGGAATTGGAAGAGTTTTGTAAGAAGTGTGGTATAACATGACAGGACAATACTCCATATAAAGCTCAAAAAAATGGAGTTGTGGAAAGAGTGAACATGCTTCTTATGGAAATGGCAAGAAGCATGCTTAGTACTATCACTTAGGACAAGAATTATGGGTAGAGTCAATGGAGATTGCATGTTACCTTGTTAATAAATCACCTTCTTCAATGTTGGAGGGTAAGACTCGAGATGAGGTATGGACTGAGAAGAAACCTCTCCTTCACATATTAGGTTATTCTTCTATGATGCATATGTAGATGTTCGAAAGGAGAAAAGGACCAAGTTGGATAGAGAATCTACAATGTGCATATTTATTGGGTATAAGAATGGTTTAAAAGGTTATAAGCTTTGGAACCCAGAAACAAGGAAGGTTTTTTACACTAAGATGTGGTATTTATAGAGGTGAAAGATGTTATTAAGCATGAAGTCCTATCAAAGGAACTTGAGAATATAGAGTTTGAGCTAAAGGAGGAAGAATCAAACTCTACAACAAAAAACAATCAAAAGATCAAGAGCCACAAAATCAAGTTGTGAGAAAGGTATCATCCATCGAATTTTTGTTCAAGCTTTATTTATGTATTACTAATGATGAACCCAAAATTGCAAGGGAGGCACTATATTTAGAGAATGGAAAGCTCTATAAAGAGACAATGGTTGATGAAATGGCATATTTGGAAAAAAATGAGTCTTGCGATCTAGTGGAGTTTCCAGCTCGAAGGAAACCCATTGGAAGAAATTTTGTGTTTAAGAAGAAGGTCAATGCAAAAGGAAAGGTGGAGAAACACAAAGCTCGGTTCATAGAAAAAGGCTATTATGAGTTTTCAGGAATTGATTTTGGTGATATTTTTTCTCCTGTTTCCAAGGTAACTTCTACTAGATTAATTTTATATGTTGTTGTTCATTTTTCTTTTGAGATAGAAAAAATGGATGTGAAGACAACATTTCTTCAAAGGGATCTAGAAGAAGAGATCTAAATGAAAAAACCTGAAGGCTTTGTGGTGAAGGGTAAGAAAGTACTCGTACACAGGTTAAAAAATTCTTTGTATGGGTTAAAAAAATAACCAAGGATGTGGTATCAGAAATTTGATACATATATACTAGGACTTCGCTTCACCAGAAGAAAAGATGAGCACTCTATGTTTTTTAAATTAATTGGTGACCATGTTATTTATTTAGTTTTGTATGTGGATAGTATGTTGCTAATTGGAAATGAAAAAAAATTATCTAGGATTTGAAGACCCAATTGTCCTATAAATTCAATATGAAGGACCTTGGTGCTACAAACTATATTTTGGGCATAGAAATAAAATGATATCGAGCAAAGAGGAAGCTTTGGTTAAATTAGAGCAAGTATGTCTAGACAATACTACAGAGGTTTAATATGTAGGATAGTAAATTGGTCAAGTTTCCCATTCATGTAGGTATAAAGTAATTTACTGAATGATGCCCCAAGCCACAAGAAGAGGAAGAGGACATGTATCATGTTCCATATGCAAGTGCAGTCGGTAGCCTCATGTATGCAATAGTTTGTACTAGACCAAAACTAGGGAAGGAGCATTGGACTACAGTGAAGTGGCTTTTGAGGAGTTTGGGTGGCACTCGTGACTATGGTTTGTGCTACTAAGGAAGACTAGGATCAGACAAGGTTTTGGACATACATGACTTTGTTCATGTAGACTGAGATGGAGATCTGGATCAGAGAAGATCTACAAGTGGGTATGTGTTTAACCTATTTGGAGGTGCAATGATTTGGATGAGCACGAGAGAGTCTATAGTGGCACTTTCATGTACAGAAACATAATAGATGGCAGCCACTCATGCAAGCGAGAAAGAAATTTGGTTGTAGAGATTGTGTTCAAGTATGGGGTTAGTACAATGAGATATAAGGATAGACTCTCACACCGAAAGTGCAATTTTTTAGGAAATATCCCTACTTATCATTCAAAGACAAAGCACATTGATGTTCAGTATCACTTTGTGAGGGATATCGTTGAGGACAAAAATGTACTTGTCATAAAGGTGGACACTTTGAAGAATGTTCTAGATGCATTGGAAAAGTCTCTGAGCACTAAGAAGTTTTCTTGGTGTAGAGAAACAATGGGTGTTGGAGGGTTGGACCAATGACTAATTTATCCTATGACCCACTATGTGGAAAAGAAAATAACAAGTGCAAGAATGTTGGGTGTTTCTTATATTCTTTCCACGACTAGTCGCATGTATGGGTGTTATGGCCCCACCCCCTTCATTGGGTCAGGTGCAGCAGGGGGATCATAGGGGGGTTTGAAGGTGGTGGTAGCCCCCATGTATAGGGTACGAGGAAGCACCCCAAATTTTTTTTCTAGACCCTATATTAGGTGAGAGGACCTACCTATGGTTTTGTGCATGGGTTTTGTGCATGTTTTTGGGCATGATGGTTTTCTGCCCATGGTATTTTGTAGATACGGTTAAGGGAAGTATGGTTATGTTCTAATCTATATATAATGGGTTGGGGCTTATGAATGCTTCAGCATGTATATATATCTATTGTAATATTGAAAGGAACATAATGAAAGATCAATCTGGTAGGCCTATTTTGGCATCCAGGGGAAAATCTTTGTGTATTTGTTTTTTGTTTCTTGCCATTATATTTTTTCTTTTAAGAATTCATATGCAAGTAATTTATGTATAGGGTTTAAACCTACAATTTTCTTATTCCAGGCCTCTTGAAACATTCCTCCTTGATAAGCTTCTTGAATATGGGAACATCTTTGATGTCCTGGATAAGGAGTATTTTAACACATGTTCTTCAATTCTCCCAAAAGTTCATCCTCTTCAGGATATGGAGGTACATTGCCTTAAGGGGCATTCCCTTCCTTCTCTTATTTTAGATCTTCAGGTGGAGAAGGTGGGTGAACATTTGGAAGTAATTTTCCTGACCAAAGTTTGATCTCTTGGATTTCCTTAACAGAAGCATGATATGATGATTCCCCACTATAGACCTGGTGGGCCTACTTGTTGTTTGGGTTGATATTAGGTTGAGCAGTTATATAAGGTTTCTTGGTTAGATTATTTTGGGGTAGTTTTTTTTAGGCAGATGAGGAGGAAGTAAGGCATAAGGTTGGGTTGCCTTAGGCCTCTAACTTTGTGAAGGGTTCCCCATTGAGGACACTGAGGTTGATATGGTTGCAAGGGAGCATTGAGAAGCTAAGGAGGATACTAAAGGGAAAAGAACCAAGGAGTGGACATGGAAGCATGTGAGTGAGATAGAGGATACCAAGGTTGAAAGGATGCACTTTGGTTTTTACTGAAAGAAATATTATGTGCACCTTGCAAGGATTGTTGGTTGGTCAAGGGTCTTGTGGCCTCTTTTCGATGATGAAGCAAAGCTTCTCCAAGCCACACTATGCACCTTGATATACGCCTTTCAGGCTAGGAAGAGAGGGACATTTTCTAGTTGGATGTTTCTCTTCACAAAGAGGGAATACATCTATGACGTTCACTAGGCACTTAATTTTTGGTTACCTCTTAGTGCATCTAGGGAAAAAGATAGATAGTTCCCTTTATACCTCTTACTTTTTTTAATCTACACAATATCTATATAAAAGGGAAAGGTATGCAATGTATCACTTTTAAATTATTCTAACATACTCCTTATTTCATGTTTGAGGGTTCAATATAGAGGGAGAAGAGTTGACGAAGCCTTGATTAGATCTATGTCTCTTCCTTGTATCCCTAGAATGATTCTTTAATACTGTCTTGATGTCATCATAAGTTAGATGATAAATTTATCCAATACAAAACATCCTAAGGGGCTGTATTAAATCCTCTCTAATTCCTAAGAGAAGTACAATCATTAAGGATTATGGCTCATGGGTGAAGTTATATATTTTGTAGTTGAGTTGGAATCTCTTTTCGTAATCCTCTGAGGATTCATGTGGCCCTAGGGTCATCCTAAAAATATGCACTTTTGATTCTCATGACCCAAAATAGTCCCTGTATTTCTAATTAAAATAGCATTTCATTTGAACCCAGGTTGTGATATTGCCTCCTTCCAAGCTCATGAACTAGCATGGAGGTCCATCCTTGAGGGTAGAAGGGAACAACTTGAGCTTCTTCTCATAATAAGTGTAATCATAGGTTCTACAAACCATAACAAACTTGAACATGAATGTATCGATGTCTTCGTAGGCTAGGGTATGGAAGTGTATGAGAGTAGTGGAACTTATGTTCTTTGTTTCGTCCTCCCCATTAGATTCTTTTAACCATGTTTTGGGTAGGTGATGTGGGTTCTTCCTCCCAATGAGTTCTTCAAATACTTATGGCTTCTCAGCTAAAGGATTTTTGAACTCCTCTATTGTTCGAGTAGAAGGTTCATGGTGATCAAAGTAGAGCGACTGTTGACTTCTTCAAGGGGTGGGGCTTTTTGGCAAAAATATTTCTACATTACCCTTAATCCTACAAGGCATGAAATAAGTATTTCTACATTTTGTGCTTTCTTCCCCCCTCTTTTTTTAATTTTCAAGGCAAGAAAACATTATGGAAAGAAAAATAAAAATTGTAAATAAAGGAACTCTTAAGAAAAAAGAACACGTACTTGGACTACTCCTCGATAATGACACCAAAAAGTCATGAGTCGTAGTATTGCAACAATAATGTTGCAAGTCCCAGAGCTACCAGCTTTAACTATCAACATGAGGGTCATATAAACCTAAAAGATGATAGTGTTCTATGTAGAGTAGGCTAATATATACTCAAGTTACGATGAGAAAATTGAAGAAAATAATGTATATTGAGACCACCCTATCAACTGAATCTATATTTGCAAGAAAAAGAGATTGCATAAAATGGATTTCTATTCTACTTGAAGGAATGGAAATGTTAATCTATTTGCAAAAAGAGAAATTTTATTCTATTTATCATAAATATAATGGCTAACATACGTGCATAATATTAAATTCTATTGTACATGTAGAATGTAAATATTGCGTCAGAGAAAAACCCCATTTATGCATAAGAAATAACAATGCTTGAAATGGAAACCCTAGCTTAAGAAGCATAAAACAATGAAATAAAGCCTAATATAACTTGTGTAAAGTAAAAAACATGAAATTAGCCTTCAATAAATGCATTCAAGAGAGATTTTATCAAAAGAACATAGTTCATTAAGTGCTTCATAAAGTAATTATGTAAATGATTACCATGTTATTCAATTTAGGAACCTCATTACTAACCCTATCTGCATAAATGAAATGGAGTGGTGGAAAGGAAAGTCCTAAGTTGTCTATAGTCTTCCTCAATCATAGCTTCAGAGCCTAAGGAGAATTATGAAGGTATATTAGGAAAAATCAAGATTTAAGGAAAATTATTTTCATGTTTCGAGATATTTTACATGGTGCTATAGTGATGTAGGAGCATGAGACTTGAAGGGAAAATATTCAAACTTATTCCAAAAATACAAAAAACTCTACAAGCAAAGGAGTGGGATCCTTTAGCCATCAATTTCCATGTTTTTCTAGTTTGGCATAGAGATAGAAGCTAGGAATATATCATGTTGTAATAAATGTTAAGAGGTTTTCGAGGAGAATACCTCGTTGAATAGATAGGATTAGTTAAGCATATTGGAGGTTCTCGAGGAGGATGTCTCGCATAACTGGTAGTTGTATTAAATTAAGCCTCTGTTTTAGGAACGGGCTATTAACACGAACTAGTACATATGTAAGTTTGATGTTGTTGTAAAAGGGATTTTTGACTGAAAATGTTTAATTTTAATTACTGAAGAAAGAAGTAGATATCTCTATGTATTGGTCAATCCTGAAGAACTTGTGCTCTCCGAAACCCTTTTTATGCATTTGAATGCCTATTTTCTTGTAAATATGGTATCGTGCATGTATTCAGCTTTGTTTCTTTTCTTCTGAGTCTTAATAACAATGATTTGGACTTGTTTTCCAGCTAACACTTTGGTTGAAGTCTGTTGGAGTGTGCTTCCTTTATATCGGTGAGCCCTAGCTCCTTTATATGCATCGCAGAGTTCTGCAGGCAAAACTCGAGTTTACATTGGAAAATCGTGAAAAGACTTAGTCAGAATGGAGTTCCAAACTTGAAATCTTATTACACATGGCTTATACCCATAGCAGGTCTGAACCAATATCACATCGCAGTACTACAGTGGAGAGGAACTAACACTTCGAAGTGCAGAGGTCTGAAGTGCGACTTCTCGACCCAAAACCTTATAAGGGTGGTCTTTATAATATATCGGGTCCGCGGCTTATCAGCTTGCAACACCTAAGCAGAAAGAGTTTGGCAAGGAGGCATTGAAATCGTTGATTGTGATTTCTGATGACACTACGTGTTATCGCATTAGGAAAGGAGAATTGGAAGGGTCGATAGTTAAAGAGCCGATAGCGTATTTGCGTATAGCGCATCGCTTTGAAAAACTGCGTCGATAGTGTATCTGTCTGTACTAATGCTTTCCCTTGGAAAAACTCGCCAATAGTGTATTTCATGTGAAATAGCATTAAGGCAGTGAAACTCTGCCGATAGTGAATTTCTATGTATAATTACATTATGGTTGTGTGAGACCGACGATAGTGTATTTTATCTACAATTGTGTTAATTACACCCAAATCCCTATCGATAGTGTATTTTGTAATTCCTATGGAATTATAGTTCTGATAGAGAAAAAGAGGCTCTATGGTATAAATTGTGCCCGATAACCACGGTTGGGTGATTAAGGGGGAAAGAGTGGTGATTTTGAAAAAAAAGGGGAATTTTAATAACATTCATCCTAGAAATACATGACTAATACTCCAGTTTAGGAAGAAGAAGGAACCCCATCAGACTTAGAAGAAATTCTTTCACGATTTGCCAGATTATCTATATCACCTGAACCCAGGCCACCATTAGTGGTATCGGAGCCAAGTTTTCACATTGAATTTAATCTCAGAAGTGGAAGAAGGAAAGTTAATATGGCTTTCAGAGTTGGACAAGGACGTCGCAGAAGAGGATGATTAGTTGTAAATGTTGAAGTGATAGAAGTTGTGAAATAGATGAAAGCAAATTAGAGGCATTAAAAATAGGGATAAATATAGATGATGCGAATGTTAGTGAGCCTGAGGTTGAAGCTGAAGGAGACGAGGAAGCTGTAGCAGTTACTCCTAAGATGAGATTCTTCCTGTCAGTGTTGAGATCCACAACTAGGCCATAGACTGAGGTTTCAATATATGGAGGAGGACTGAATCCAGAAGAATTGATAGACTAGATTAATGGCATGGAGAAATTCTTTGACTATGAAGAAATAGAATATGAGAAGAAAGTAAAGTTTGCTGTCACCAAGCTAAAAGGCCATGCAACGCTTTGGTGGGATGGAGTGCAGGCAGAAAGAAAGAGACCTGACAAGCAACCTATCAAAAATTGGAGCAGGACGGTAGCAAAGCTAAGAGGTAAGTTCCTAGCAAGTAATTAGTAGCAAATCTTGTTCAGACAGGTGCAGAATCTTAGACAGAGGTCTATGATAGTAAAATAATACACAGAGGAATTCTATAAGGTAAGCATAAGAGCTGGACAAACTCAGGATACATATGAGAAGGTGGCTAGATATGTGAATGGCCTTAAGATGGACATTCAAGATGAAATAAGTATATTGTTTCCTAAAATAGTAGAGGAAGATTATCAGATGGTACTAAAAGCTGAAGAAAAACTCGTGAGGAAGCAGTCTGCCAGAGAGAGAGGTACTTTCCGAGGAAGGGGAAGTCAAGGTGGTAGACGAAGATCTATAGCACCTAAAGATGGAGCTAGTAGCAGCTCAACCCAACATGGTGATGCAAGTGGTAGAGGGAGTTTTTCTAGAGGAAGAGAAGGAAGAGGAAGAGGAAGAGAAGTAAGATGTTACAGATGTAACAAACTAGGACACAAAGCTTTCGAATGCCCAAAGAATGCAGGAACAAGCCAGAGGAATGCAATTGTTGCTCAAGTTGAGGGAGAAGAAACAACAACAATAGTGGTAGAAGAAAAAAAATACCAGAGAGAGGAGAATCTTTGGTAATCAATAACGTTTTGCTCAAGCCAACAAAGGAGATAGTTGAACAATCGTAAAGAAAGACCTTGTTTAGAATAGTGTGTAAGGTTTAAGGGAAATGTTGTCAGATGATCATTGATAGTGGCAGCACTGATAATTTGGTCGCTACAAAAGTGGTGCAGAAATTGAAGCTGAAGACAATGCAACATCCAACACCTTACAAGGTGTCATGGTTACAAAAGGGACATCAGTTGTTAGTGAATGAATAGTGTGAAGTGGAGTTGGATCTAGGCAAATATAACGACACAATTATATGTGATGTGATGCCAATGGATGTGTGTCACATATTGCTTGGAAGACTTTGGCAATATAATAGAGGAGCTATGCATGATGGGAAAAGAAACACCTACAAGTTTGGTAAAGATGGTATCAATCATACGTTGCTACCTATGAAAGAAGAAGATGCATCAGGAAAGAAGACTGATCCAAAAACTCTATTGCTGGGAGGAAAGGAATACTTGCAGCAAATTGAAGAGAATGGGGTAAATTTTGTTGTAATTTGCAAGCCCAAGGTAATAATGACTTCCACTAAAGTTTCTAATTTACCCATTGAAATTCAAGAAATGTTGGAAAACTATTGTGATATCATTGTTGATGATTTTCCTAATGAGTTGCCACCCATTAGAAGAATCAACCATCATATAGATTTGATTCTTGGAGCAAATCTGCCTAACAAAGCAGTTTATAGAATGACTCCTACAGAAAATGAAGAGGTTAGGAAGCATGCGCAGGAACTTCTTGACAAAAGGCTAATCAGAGAAAGCTTGAGTCCTTGTGCAGTACCAACAGTGTTGAGTCCAAAGAAAGATGGAGGCTAGAGAATGTGTATTGATTCAGGAGCCATCAATAAAATCACAAGCAGGTACAGATTTCCTTTACCTAGGATTGAAGATTTAACGGATTGCTTGAGTGGAGCAAAGTATTTTTCAAAACTAGATCTTAAAATTGGGTACCATCAGATTAGGATAAGAGAAGGGGATGAGTGGAAAACATCCTTTAAGACAAATGAGGGATTATGTCAGTGGAGAGTAATGCCTTTTGGGTTGTCAAATGAACCAAGTACGTTTATGAGACTCATGAATGAATTTCTTAAAGAGTTTATTGGTAAAATTGTGATAGTATATCTGGACGATATATTAGTTTACAGTAGGTCTGAGGAGGAGCACATGTGATATCTGAATTATGTCTTACAAAGGCTACAACAAGAGAAATTATTACTGAATTTTAAGAAGTGTTCATTCATGAAAGAAGAGCTAGTCTACTTGGGTTTCATTATTTCTGCTGACGGTTTGAAGATGGATCTAGAGAAGATCAAGGCAATCATGGAGTGGCCTTCACCTAAAAATGTTTTTGAGGTAAGTTTTCATGGTCTTGCTAGTTTTTATAGAAAGTTCATAAAGAATTTTAGTAAGATCAATGCACCTATTACTGAGACCATAAAGAAGGATATATAGACATTTAGATGGACTGTTGAAGTAGAAAAGAATTTTCATCTGTTGAAGAAGAAAATCACTAAAAAGCCTATTTTGGTTCTACCTGATTTTAGTAAGCCTTTCCAAGTGAAGTTTGATGCTAGTGGAGAAGCTATTGGAGGTGTTTTATGTCAGGAAGATAGACCTATAGCTTATTTTAGTGAAAAGTTGAATGATTCAAAGAAGAAGTATTCATCTTATGATAAAGAGTTCTATGCAATTGTGCAGTCATTGAAGAACTGGAGACATTATCTAATGTCAAAGGAGTTCATACTTGATTCACATAACCATGCACTACAGTATATTATGCAGTAGCCAAAGATTAGCCAAAAATATGCTAAATGGGTAGCGTATCTTCAAAGTTTCCATTTTGTCTTGAAACATATAAATGTTTAATCAAATAAAGTTGTAGATACCTTAAGTAGGAGAAACATATTACTTAAAGAAAGACAAATTCAAGTGTTAGGTTTTTATTTTCTTAAAGAATTATATTACACAGATCAAATTTTAAAGATGCATTTGAAACTTGTAAGAATCATGTTTTGATGGATAGGAGTAAATGGTTGGATTATTTCTTACAAGATGGACTATTGTTTAAGAGAAATCAGCTTTGGATACCAAATTGTTCTATGAGGGAGAATTTAATCAAAGAAAAACATAGTGGAGGACGTGCAGGACATTTTGGTATAGAGAAGACTTATGAACAATTGAAAAAAAAATATTTCTGGCCAAAAATGAGATTTGATGAGGAAACGTATGTGAGAACTTGTAAAATCTATCAATATGCAAAGGGAAGCAGCCAAAACACAGGTTTGTATGTTCGATTACCAATTCCAGATAGGCCTTGGGATATGCTAAGTATGGATTTTGTTTTGGGCTTAACAAAGACTCAAAGGAGTAATGATTCAATTTTTTTGTAGTGGACATATTTTCAAAAATGGCACATTTTATTCCACATTATAAAACTAGTGATGCTACTCACAATGCTAATTTGTTTTTCAAGGAGATTATAAGATTGCATAGCTTGCCTAAGAGTATTGTCTCAGACAGGGATTCCAAATTTGATGGGCACTTCTGGAGGACACTATGGAAAAAGTTGGGAACTAAACTGAGTTTTAGTTCTGCCTATCATCCACAGACTGATGGACAAACTGAGGTAATGAATAGGATTTTGGGTAATATTTTAAGGATTCCTACTGCAGAACATCCAAAACAGTGGGATCAAGTGTTGGCACAAGCTGAATATGCATACAATGACTCACCTAACAGGAGTATAGAACAGAGTCCATTCTATGTTGTTTATGGAATGCATCCAGGAGGAGTATCTAAGTTGAGAAACCTGGGGAAAGAAGAGATGAGAAGTGCCAAGGGAGAAGATTTTTTTCAGAAATGCAAGCAATACATGAACAAGTGAAACAAAATCTGCAGGATAGTAACATCAAGTACAAGACCAGAGCAGAAATGAGAGGAAGAGAGGTAAACTTTGAAGTTGGAGATTTGGTATTAGCACACCTCAGAAAGGAAATATTTCCAAAGAGGGAGTATAACAAATTGATGTTAAAGAAATTTGGACCATGCAAAGTATTAAGGAAGTTTTATGCAAATGCATATGAGATTGAACTACCCCCTAATGTTCGAATATCTCCAATTTTAAATGTTGTTGACATCTACAAGTATGAAGGTGAAACTACAGATGATATAGCACAAGATCAAGAGACATAAGAGATTAACTCGGTAAAACAGTTACCTATATTAAAACAGTTAGAACCAGAAAGGATTTTGGACAAGAAGGTATTCAAGAAAACTAGAAGATAGGAGTACTTCCAGTATTTGCTAAAATGGAAGGATCAGCCAACTTCTGAAGCTAATTGGATAACAGAAAGCATGCTACAGAAGCTGGGCAGTCTTGTAGAAGAGCTCATGGACAGGAGCCCATGAAGAATTTTGTCCTCAGGAGTCTGATGCAATTCCATGAGATTTGGAGAAAAAATCTTCAAACTTATTCCAAAATAACAAAAAAATCTACAAGCAAAGCAGTGGGATCCTTTAGCCATCAATTTCCGTGCTTTTCTAGTTTAGCATAGAGATAAAATCTAGGAATAAATCATGTTGTAGTAGATGTTAATAGTTAAGCTATAGTGAACGTTTTCAAGTAGAATACCTAGTTGAATAGATAGGATTAGTTAATCATAGTGGAGGTTCTCAAGGAGGATGTCTCATAGAGCTGATAGTTATATTAAATTAAGCCTCTGTTTTAGGAACTGGTTGTTAACATGAACTAGTACATATGTAAGTTTGATGTTGTTGTAAAAGGGATTTTTGACTGAAAATGTTTATTCTGAATTTTTGAAGAAAGGAGAAAATATCTCTATGTATTGGTCGATCCCAGAGAACTTGTGCTCTCCGAAACCCTTTTTATGCATCTAAATGCCAGCTTCCTTTAAATCTGGTATTGTGCGTGTATTCGGCTTCGTTTCTTTTCTTCTGAGTCTTAATAACAGTGATTTGGACTTGTTTTCCAACTAACACTTCGGTTGAAGTGTGTTGGAATGTGTTTCCTTTATCTCGGCGAGCCCTGGCTCCTTTATATGCATTACAGAGTTCCGCAGGCAAAACTCTAGTTTACACTGGAAAATCATGATAAGACATAGCCAGAATGGAGTTTCAGACATCAAATCTTATTATACCTAGCTTATACCCATATCAGGTCTGAACCAATATCGCATCACAGTACTACAGTGGAGAGGAACTAACCCTTTGAAGCGCGAAGGTCTGAAGTGCGACTTCCAGACCCGAAAGCTTATAAGGGTGGTCTTTATAATATATCAGGTGAGCAGCTTATTGGATCACAACACTTGAATGGAAATAGTTTGGTAAGGAGGCATTGAAATCCCGATTGCGATTTCCGATGACACTACATGTTATCGCATCGTGGAAGGAGCATTGGAAGGACCAATAGTTAAAGCGCCGATAGCGTATTTGTGTATAGCAAGTCCCTTTGAAAAATTGCACCAATAGTGTATCTCTGTGTATTAATGCTTTCCCTTGTAAAAACTCGTCGATAGTGTATTTCATGTCAAATAGCATTACAGCAGTGAAACTCCATCGATAGTGCATTTCCGTGTATAATTTCATTATGGTTGTGTGAGACCACTGATAGTGTATTTTATGCACAATTATTCTAATTACAACCAAAAGCCCTGGCGATAGTCTATCTTGTAATTCTTATGGAATTATAGTTCCGATAGAGAAAAGGAGGCTCTATGGTATAAATTGTGCTCGATAACCAGGGTTGGGTGATTAAGGGGGAAAGAGTGGTGATTTTGAAAAAAAAGGGGGCATTTTTATAATAGTCAACCTAGAAATAGATGACTGATACTCGAGTGCAGGAAGAAGAAGGAACTCCATCAGACTTAGAAGAAATTGTTTCAGGACTTGCCAGATTGTCTATATTACCTGCACCGAGGCCACCATATAGGATGCTAGAAGATTGTTACAACATGCTACACGATTGCCTTGTTTTGCTACAAGATTAAATTTATGAGCATTCTGAGGGTTATAAAGGTAATTTGAAGGTGGGAAAGGGTAATGGAGGGTGGAAGAGGTTTTTTTGAGGTCCTTTCCAAACTATTACCCCTCAAAGGACCATATTGCATAAAGGACAATGCTAACAACGATGTTCAAGAAAACAAAAAAAACTCTTAGTGAACAGTTTTTCAAAGGATATGACGAGGGAGGAAGGAAGGATATGTTAGCATGATGATAATTATAAATGACAGTGCTACACCTTGTCATCCAACAGTACGATTTTCACACCATAATAGTTACTCAATAATGTTAAATGTTTAGACCATGCTAATAGTAGAAATTGTAGAAAATTGAAATAAAAAGGAATGGATGAGTTCAATTTTATTTTAGATATGGATACATCGTTAAAAGGAATTTACCTTTTATTCTACACAATACATACAACCACAAGATATTCTGCTTCCTATGCTTGAAAACACTACTAAACAAACTATCAATTTGTAGAAAAGAAAGATTTAAACACAACACAAATAAGAGATCTAATTACTGTAGAAGGAGAACAACTAAATATTTTTGTCTTGCTAACTCAATATCTCCAATGACACTCCCCACGAAATAGGTGATTTATAGATTGACACCATAACAAATTCTCATAAAAAAATTATGCTAGAAAGGAAAGGAAATACTAGTAGGAAGGAAAATGTATTGATAAAATACACAAGGAGAGAGACTAGAGCCTCTGGGTTGGGTCATGAGCTATGGGGACTGAGCACTGTATAGAAAATTCATATTTGAGATAAAAGAATTATTCTCATTAATATAAAACTGTGCTCAAGTACATGATGAAAGGAATGAAAATTACAAGTACAAGCTCCTAGCTCTTAGTAGTCTCTATCTTCTCCAAATATTCAAATCCTATTTAGCCCTTGGATTTCGTCATTTATAAAAAATCCACTGAGGGGAAACATACTTTGAATGATGGATTCTTCCCTCCAAAGTCACTAAGAAGATGGATCTACCTCCCTGAGATCCTCACAATCTTTGAGTGTATCAACTATCACTAGATCCTCAAATCATGGGTGAGTAAACAAAGTGATCAAGTCAAGTTATAGGTGAGTAAATTGAGAGGAAAAGCCTCATACGTCTTCTCCAACTACCTCCAAATTATTTATGCATAGTAAGTGGACTCTCTTTTTTCACATTAATCATGTTAGGCTATAAGGTACCATAAACATCATATGGTTGTCCTAATAAACACATTACAGTAAAAGAATATGTTGGTAAATGTGAGGAAATATGTCAATATATGTTGAAGAATGGCTAGATGGACCTTGTTCCGTACCTATTATTGAGGCCTCTCAACATGAGTGCTCATGCCTTTGCCTTTACCTAGGATCACAAAAATCTCCTTAAAAAAACCAATATTCAAATTAGCCTTACAAAAAAAAGGGCAAGAATCAATCATGATCACAACATATATGCAAGCATAAGTCAATGCACCTCTTTACAAAATTGTACACCAATTGTGCCATGATATTTGTTTCTCCTTTGTTCTTCTGTCATTAATTCAATAACAATATAAGCATATGCAAGCAGCTCAATAATAATCAAAATAACCTAACTCAATGCATCAAGTTACCTTGTGTTGCACCTCTTCAACCAACATATCCAAGCCTTCAAAACATAATAAACATCCCTTTCCTTTCTTGTTGTTCCCTTTCCATTACCCTTGGCATCACATGTTTTTATTGCATTCTCATCAATCATCTACATTATACAACACAACCTCTTGTTGCCAAACATCACTAAAATAAATGTATTTCTGCTCATGTTGTTCCTTTGTTTCTCCTTTGCCATGACACCTTAGCTCCTCTATTGCTTCTTCTTTTTCTTGTTGTTTCTACTTTGCAATCAATGACAACATTGTTATAAATAACATTTAACATTAACACGAATTCATACACTGTTATAGACATTTTTGTGCCTTACAGCATTGAGCATGAAATGTCCATAATCTAAGGGATCCAAAGTCCCTAAACATGTTGTTCCTACCCCTAGAGGAACAAGGCTAACTAACCACAGCAATTCACAGAAGTTCTCCACTTGAAACCACTCAAAAACAAGCCAATTCTGGATCATGTCAACTGATCCACTGAGCATCTACGCTGAATGTCAACTGCTACACTAGCTACCTGCGTTGAATGTCAACTCCAACACTAGCTACCTGCGCTGAGCGAGTTTGGACATGTGGCAGAGTCATTCCTCAAGGTGTCAATACTCAGGAAGCTTCCAAAATGACACTTGTATCAGGGAATTCGACTGGTGATGAGTAAGAGGTTCCAAATCTCCAAGTGGGAGCAAGAACCTCCAAGTGGACTCAAGAACTGACAAAGGGAGAGGACACTAGTTAGATCTCAAGCTGACTCACCCTCTCTCCAAATATCTATATATGGATCTCACCTCCATGGGATCTAGAGGCTGGAATTTTGTGAATGCAAAGAATTGTTGTTGGTTTGAGACTGGAAACATTGGGTGCTTAATGCTTTGAAGGGAGCTGAAGAAGGAATTCCATTCTGCTGGGAAGGAGATGTTGGATTGGAGCCCTTTGGGTTGTATCTCTTCCTGAACCTTGTTATCAATCAATAAAGCTATCTTGGTTTTCTCCTATATACTGGTGTATTTATATGATTGCATTAGTGTATTTGATTTGTTTCTAATCCTGAATCATTTATGAATATGTATATTTGCCTTTGTGTTGTGTTCTTCTCTTGTTGCAAGTAGCTGTTCTCTTGTCACAGGTAGCTGTTCTCTTGTGATCTCGTGTGAATCAAGTAGCTGTTCTCTTGAGGAAGCGAGGAGGCAAGTAGCTGAGAACAACCAAAGAGAAGAGGATCTAGATCGAGGGACAAACAGAAGACAATGGTAAGTCTATCGATCTCCCCTCTTTCATATTTCATAAAGGAAAGAACCAGAATAGATGTATCTGTTTGTTGCTAAGGCACTGTCACACCTTAGGTGGATAGGATCGTCCTGCATAGGCATTTTTCCCCACAAAAAATTGGCGACTCCGCTGGGGAAGAACTTGTTTATTCATTTCATTTGTGTTTCCGTCATTTTTGTTTACTTCATAGACTTGACAGGAACAATCGAACTGCATCTTTCCCGGATGCAAAGTAGAAAGTTGCTGCTTTGATTCAGTCGCTGGACTTGTCTATGGTCTAAACAATAGATCCCCAAATGATGTGATGATCCTTTGTGATAGTCTTTAGTACCCTCTCAAAGCATCCCTCTGTTTATACCTTGCTTGTGTTTCTGATTTGGCCTGAAACAGTTGATTTTTGAGCATTTTATGACCCAGAACCCAGGGGAAACGAGAGTTTCTCCTTCAGCGCAACTGCTGTGAAGGAAGTCTGCATTTCAACGCAGGTCCTGTGAGGGCTACCTGCACTGAATGTCAAGTCCTCAGTGTTGGACTTGCGCTGAACCAGTTTAGCCTTGTGCAACTGGGGTTCTCTGTCCTCTGTTGCCCTGTTTTGATCTCTGTTTTTTGCAGCCTTTAACCAGCATAGGTACCAGTCTCATAACTCCTTTTCTTTGCTTAGATTCCGCCTCTTTTTGTACAAAAAGACTGTGAACATTTTTATGTGTTTGTGGAGTCATTTACAGTTTTCCTTTGCATGAGTAAAATAGTCATCCTGTAGCCTTTGATTCAGATCTGATTGGTTGTGATCTTAGAAGAGAGTTCATTGGCTGTTTGCAGATTGATTATAGATTTACTTTGCTTATTGGTTTGAATTTGTCTCTTTTAAGTGTCAAAACAAGTCTTTATTTCGAAAGTAGCAAAGTGATTGTAATCTCTTCTACCCTTGCTGTTTTCGAAAAAGTGAACTTGTTTGTATTGATCATTTAAAAGCAAATTCAAAGTTGTACAAAAAGTTTTCTTTGTAGGCATATATACTAAGAAAGTGGAAAACAAACACCTGCATTGTGCATTTGCATTTGATAAGTTTGCATGTTGGATTTAGGAAGAGTGCATTAGAGTGTGCTGATTTCTCTTTGAGAAAAGATAGTTCCTTTTCCTTAGTAGCTAGGATTCTCGAAGTTGAAAAGATTATAAAGCTTGCTTATCATCTTTAGACTGCATTTAGGAATTTGTATCATACATCTCGTGGTGAACCTTGAAAGGCAAACTTTAAAAAGATCAACCTAAAATAAACTGAATGAACCTAACAACGCTTTGTAACATAATGCACAACATAGAGGTCTAGGCTAGAGACATGTTCCGGCGTCGTTAAGCCTAGTGACTATCGATCTAGTGGAAGGTGGGTGATTCCTCCTGAGGGACGATAGCGCTAGTACGGATTGTGCTCCCACATACCGTCGCGTATATATTGGGAGACCCCTATAGGCATATATCTTTTATCCTTAGGAAGCCGTGTCGGCCACCCTACTGATCGCAATGCAGTGAACACAACATTCACGAAGATTGACCGCCCGTACCCTAAAAAGTATTCTGCAGTTTTGCGAAAAGTTTGGCACACCCTCTGCCTAGATCTCCAGAGCAGTTTCTTTTGGCCTTTTTTAGACTCTATTAGTAGCGTCATCTTTAGCTTTTTCTTGACTCTTTAAAAGTGAAAAAGCAAGTTGTGTCTAAAGCGTCGTTAACAATTTATTTTAAACGGAACAATCACCCTTTAATCCTGCGTTGATCTTTAGGTTGAAAAGATGGAGCACACCAACCAAGGAGTTCCCCTTGGTGGAAATCCTAGTCCCTTCTCCTCTTGGGGAGATGTTGGTGCGCCCCACATGGCCACATTGTCGCTTCCAGGACTGACAACTGGCCTACCAGTTTGGCTCTTTTCAACCAATGTCATTCAGAATACCACCATTCCTGAACAGTCGAGTCAACAGTTAGATCAGACAAGAGTTGCCTCCCAGCCTTCCACTTCATCTTCCTCCCCTCGTTTCTCTTCGCTTGACGGAACTGGTAAATCAAAAAACCGTGTTCCTAAGGAGAAGAAGGAAAAGAAGGAGCCTAAGGCGACTGGGGGCAAACAAGTGTCATCTAACAAAAATCCACACACAGCACTCGTAAGGCCAAAATCGCCATGCGTCATATGCAAGGGAGACCACTTCCATAGAGATTGTCCCTGTATCCCCCGGATACTAAGAGACTGGTCCCCCCGTTTGCACAATTCGGTAGCATCAACCTCTGATAGCCATGTCGACTGCTCACTGTCAACTAGCGGGAGTGAAGTCCCAGGACAGAGCGGGAAAGCTAAATTTCCCTGCAGACTGTGTGAAGGCGATCACGCCATCCACCGTTGTCCCTTCTTAGATGAGGCAAAAAGAGTTCTGGAAGATCGCCCGATTTTACGAGCGTAACTTCCTCCTGGATATCAAAAACTCTTGCCAAGTCCCTCGCTAGTTGAGAATCCGGCTAACCCGCCAAGGTGGTCAGCCGAATCACCTGTCATTGAAGATGAACCGTCTGGATCCATGCCTGACGAAAGTCAAAAGGTTGATACGGCAGTTGACCCGGTTTTGCCTTTAGAGGCTCTATCTTCGAATGACACCATCACAGAGGAGAATCAAGACGACACCGTCCAGATTCTCTTCATCAGCACTGACTCTGATGATCAAGGGGGAAATGCCACCATTCCTTTATCGCAGGAAGGAAGTTCATCAGAGCGCTATCCGGCCGTATATTCGGTCCCACCACCAAGCAACCTAGTTGTGTCCTTTGACTGGAACCAACTAGGTAAACCCCGGTTACTAGCCAGTATACCATTCAGAATTATTTGTCAAATATACAGAACGGTAATGGCTGGCACTATCATTGATGAGGGGGCATCTGTGAGTATCCTTCCCTCTATTGCTTGGAAAGCGCTTGGTTCACCAGCGCTTTTGCCTGAGATGAGAAGTCTATCAGGCTTTGATAAAGGAACTAGTCGACCTTTAGGGATCCTCCCCAATGTGCCTATAACATTGAAAGGGAAGACCGTTCAAACGAACGCGATGGTCGTTCAAGGACCCTTGGATTATAACCTACTCCTTGGACAAAACTATATATATTGCATGGGAGCTGTAGTCTCCTCACTCTTTAGAGTAATGTGTTTTCCGTATGGAGGAAGAATGGTCAAGCTCGTAGACCAACTTTCATTTCCCGGATCACGCATCGCAAATAGTCATGAACCATCCCTAAATGGTCTATTCACGCAAGAAGTGTCTCAACCCACGGTCCGTCCTCCTGATGAGCGCGAGAAATCCAGGAGGATATGACTGGAACCCAGGGGGCATGCGTCCTGGCCTGCTTCGGCAGGAAAAATTTGGGTATAGGGTAGGTTTCTGCGGGAGAATATGACTAGTCCGTACCCCGTCCGTGGATGGAAGAGGGGTTGTTCTAGAATAGGATTCTTTTGTCAAAGTTACGTGTTTGGCGCCAGAGTCATTCACCCTTGTCTATTTCGGTAGACATTGCTGAGGAAGTGTTTTGTTTGAAAGAGTAACGAGACAATCTTTGGGTAACCTGAGAGAGGTAAGCCTCTCTCGATTAAAACAAATGTTTTGGCGGAAGGGAAGTAGAGGTAACCTTGAAACTCTGTTTTATACCTGGGGGCATGCAAACCTTTTGGAGTGCAAGCAAGGGCCAACTATTTATTTTTTAAATTTTTAGGACCTCTAACCCTTTAAACTCGTAGGATTAGTCGTTTCCGAACTTGCATAAAGAAAGGATAGGGAGAAAAGCTTAGTGAGATGAAGCTCCATAAAAAATAGAATCTTGATGAGACACTCTTATCTTATGACTGGGTAATCGAGCAGTTTTGGCATAAAGTTCATTCTCGTTAAAAAATAAACACAAGATCCGAGCAGTTTTAACGCGGTCTTCATGCTCGTTAAAAAATAAATATAAGCAGTGAGCAAGAGTTTCCTCCAGTGTTTAAGCTCATTTTTAAATAAAAAATGAACCTATCCCGGTAAATAACCACTGTGATCGTAAATTTATTAGCCATAAAAGCATTGGTCATGTTTGCACCTGCCACCTCCACTTTTCATTTGGCCGATCGTTCACCTCCATATGATTGTTTACCCATTTTGAGGAACAGCTGCGAAGAGTGATTTCACCTAGCCATCCTTGTGACACTGCCGTGATTGGAAAATTCCAACCTGTACCTGGAATCTGCTGCTATCCCTGTTTATCACTCGTTCCTCAAAAGACGAGTCTTCTTTAAGCTCTTTTCAACTGACTCGTAAAATATGAAAAGATTGCCGAGTCTTGGCCTTCCAGCTCGTTAAAGGACCGGAAGTGATATCCCTCCTCTAGATTTTAATCTTTTTGGACCTGAGGGATTATTGCACAAAAAGATCGAGCGCTTGTTTTGTTCGGCTCGTTAAAACTATCAAAAACTCATCCCTTCTGTATTGTTTTATACTTTTTCAGACTTAAGAGATTAGATGACGAAAAAGGAATTTTGGAGTTGACTTTATGTATCTTTTTAGACTCTCTAAAAGTGAAAAGAACCGAGTCACCCTTGTCGTTAGACTCGTTAAAATTATTAAATAGCGACAAACTTGTCTTTTTACGAGAACGAGTTTCCCTATCGCTAGGCTCGTTAAAACATAGTGATGAGCTTGCCCGAAGGGCAGGTTATAGAACAAGCATATGTTATCCTCCTCAAGCTTGACAAAAATAAAGAGGTACTGGTCAGCAATGACTGGGGAAAAATTGGGAGAAAACTAAAGAGAACTTTGATGGTAGCAGGTCGCTCTTGAACATGACACTTTCCCTCCGTACCACAATCGGGTTGGGTTGTCTCATTCACCGGTCACGTCACCATGGTCTCGCCATACCATCCATATTTGGGGTAATGCTACCGATCCATCGCGTCAGTGTCACCATATGTTCAAGAGAAGTCGTTCAGAAAGAGTCAACCGGGTCCCATCCACTACGATATGTTATCCTTCATCCATTCATGACCGCCACCCTGAATCATATGTCACAGATTGTTTTCACCACCATTAAAATTATTAGCTCTGTTTCGTGTCACTGATGTGGGATTCATCAAGGCCCTCCTTTGACGGATCGCTTCTTGTCGACATCAGCTCATTATCCAAGAAGTTGATCTAGGAACAACCCCTTCAGTACTTTGAAGCTTGCATGCCTCAATGGCAGGTTTCTCACTTCCAGTGACAGGTATACATCAATGACCTTCGACCAAAAGATTTTGCATGGTGTTCGACGCCAAGTCCTTTATTCTCACCACGTGAATTGTACTGCAGTACCTTGAGGGTCATTATCATTATCTGTGATTCCTCTTGCGCTTGTTAATGGTTTACATCATTGACCGGTAATCAAGCGATGTCTTTCCATGTTCGACTTCAGCGCAATTCTCACATGGATCGACTTGTACTTAGAGTGAAGATCGAACGAGTTTGAAGACCCCGGATCTAGTTTCATCCATCCGGGCTGCGATATATATTCAGGAAAGATAAAGACATTTGACATGTGCATCATTGCAGCAGATGATCATCCTACTCAAAGGATGATAATTTCGCCAAAATTATCAGTCTACCATCAGACGATCGTCTGTTCTATGTACAAAAATGAATTTATAAAGCTGAGCATGGGAATGCCCACCTCAGCTAGATCATGAAAGCAGTATGAATCATAATGTATTGTATTGTATCTTATTACAGGTCTCCTCCCAGCAAATGGATGAACTTCGGACCCTCCTGGATAAAGCACTTCACCCAATAAACGGCCTCATACTTTAGGGGGCAACTGTTATAGACATTTTTGTGCCTTACAACATTGAGCATGAAATGTCCATAATCTAAGGGATCCAAAGTCCCTAAACATGTTGTTCCTACCCCTAGAGGAACAAGGCTAACTAACCACAGCAATTCACAGAAGTTCTCCACCTGAAACCACTCAAAAACAAGCCAATTCTGGATCATGTCAACTGCTCCACTGAGCATCTGCGCTGAATGTCAACTGCTACACTGGCTACCTGCATTGAATGTCAACTCCAACACTAGCTACCTGCACTGAGCGAGTTTGGACATGTGGAAGAGTCATTCCTCAAGGTGTCAATACTCAGGAAGCTTCCAAAATGACACTTGTATCAGGGAATTCGACTGGTGATGAGTAAGAGGTTCCAAATCTCCAAGTGGAAGCAAGAACCTCCAAGTGGACTCAAGAACTGACAGAGGGAGAGGACACTAGTCAGATCTCAAGCTAACTCATCCTCTCTCCAAATATCTATATATGGATCTCACCTCCATGGGATCTAGAGGCTGGAATTTTGTGAATGTAAAGAATTGTTGTTGGTTTGAGACTGGAAACATTGGGTGCTTAATGCTTTGAAGGGAGCTGAAGAAGGAATTCCATTCTGCTGGGAAGGAGATGCTGGATTGGAGCCCTTTGGGTTGTATCTCTTCCTGAACCTTGTTATCAATCAATAAAGCTATCTTGGTTTTCTCCTATATACTGGTGTATTTATATGATTGCATTAGTGTATTTGATTTGTTTCTAATCCTGAATCATTTATGAATATGTATATTTGCCTTTGTGTTGTGTTCTTCTCTTGTTGCAAGTAGCTGTTCTCTTGTCACAGGTAGCTGTTATCTTGTGATCTCGTGTGAATCAAGTAGCTGTTCTCTTGAGGAAGCGAGGAGGCAAGTAGCTGAGAACACCCAAAGAGAAGAGGATCTAGATCGAGGGACAAACGGAAGACAACGGTAAGTCTATCGATCTCCCCTCTTTCATATTTCGTAAAGGAAAGAACCAGAGTAGTTGTATCTGTTTGTTGCTAAGGCACTGTCACACCTTAGGTGGATAGGATCGTCCTGCATAGGCATTTTTCCCCACAACATACACACACATCACAAACAAAAAAAAACACATGAGTATGTCTAGATGCACACAATGAATGCCCATGTTAGTGTAATTAAGCCCAAATATGTTCTAAGAAAGAATTATTGAGAAGAGTGAAATCCAATGTTTAACTACCTAAGGTCAATATATATTGCAATAGAGTTGTTGACAACTTTGTTCCAAGTTCCCATGATGGACATGTATATTTGAATAAATAAAACCATCCATTGTTAAAATATCATCCACATTAATATGTAAGGTTAATTATTGATTAGGAATAAGAATTTTCTTTAAATATCATGCAAGTTAAAAGATAATAGTCTTAACTAAAAACTAGCATCCCCAATGACTCTGTAACTAAGGTGGAGTAGAATCATTGAATAGAAGGTAAAAGAGATAGTCATTCTAGAAATGGACATTATCACAAGCATCATCTAAATCATGCTAGAATATCATGCTAGAATTTTATGTCACTGGTAAATTCTCCATACAACATATTGAATATTTTGTAGAAACATGTATTATAATATAGAAAACTAGTTCCCAAAATAATCTATCCAATTATATTGCTCTAAATAAAATTTAGGCACCCTATCCAAAGATATCCCCTCTACCATTTGAATTTTCGCTATTATCACAAAAAAATCTCTAAAATATTAACTATAAATCTATACTATCTTTACTTCCTAAACTTCAATTTCAACCACTTTCTTCTTTTGAATAAAAAATTCATTTTATATGAAGAAAAAACTCTTACACCAATTAGATAATAAAACTTACCCTACACTTTTAGAGTAGTGACCATCACATAATTAGTTTCTTAACAATTATCCCATTCATCCACTTTTCTACACATGACAAACAAACGTTATTCAATCATTAAAAATATAATAAACTTATTCTAACTAACTACGTTATTTTTATTCATAATTTTTTTAATCTCTTACTACATTTTAAAAAGAAACCTTAATCATATTTAATATTATGATAACAACTAATATTATATAAATAAAAATAGTTTACATTTAAATATTATTAATTTATAATATTTAAAATATATATGTGCATCAAAATATCTACATCAAAATTAAATGTGTTGAATGGTTTTGCTTAATGTATTAAATTCCATAACTATTTTTTTAATATTAATATATCTATTATTTGAAGTCTCACTTTATCAACCATCAATAGTATAGAGAAGTAAATGTCACATTGTATTCTATTACTGAAATTTTGTTTTTATTTTATTTTTGTTTTACTCATAATATGACTAACTTAGCTATCATGTAATCATGTTCCTTCAACTATTTCAATGTAAGAATATAAGGGAAGAAGTCTGTGATAGCTTTCTGTGAATATCACAAAATATATTGATCCAACAACATTTCCAAATTCATCAATTAAAATTCTCAATCCTAATTATTAAGCTAATGCTTCAATCATGAAAATTGTATAATGAATGATGCAACACGAGAAATTAATGTTACCAATTTAGAAGCATATTATTCTTCAAAATTTGTCAAGTAAAATAATGGACCTGCATAAATTAGGGACAATTGGTTGTTTTCTACAGTCATTGAAGCACAAGAATGAACCCATGAATACATGAAACTCATACAAAACTTGTTATGCTCATTTGCACAAATTCCTATAGAATTAGTCACTCTAAAATTGTTTCTAACAACAACCATTTTTTGAAATGAAATATTTGTATAATAAAAGTAATAACGTCCCTATTCTCTATTCACACTTCAACAACTTATTAAATCCAATTTCACATTCATACAAAAACTTGCAAGCATAGGAAGCCACAACCATTAAATAATATATTCATAAATTTTCCTAGTTCATAAAAGCTACAGTAAGTAGGACATTTACCCTAACAATTTGTATTCACAAAAACTACATCCATTGAAGTTTTTACAAACACTTTGCAAGCATGCAATCTAAAAACTACAACCATTGAGGACTTTTTACAAAAACTTTGCAAGCATGTATTCTACAACCATTGAGGCTTTTTAACAAAAACTTTGCAAACATGTAATCTATGGCCATTAAGGCATTTTGTTAAACACTTGGAAGCCACAATCTCCTAAGGAAATTTGACATGAATATAAGATTCTCCCTCAATCTATTTAGATCATAAACTTTATATATTAATTCTTCAAATGACAAAATATTAAAACAGTGACTAAATCATCATATTCTTTCACCCAAAACATGGCAACAAATGCACGCAGTTGGCAGCAACAATCTGCAAAATCACCCAGATTTATGATCTAGGATTTGAAAAGTATTTTTATGGAATCAAATTGGGGGTTTGAGGACAATATGGAATGAATACCCCCTGATGTTTTACTAAATTGGTATGACACCATGCATAGATTCATTTTAAAAAACTCACAAATATGTTGACTCTGAGAATTCCATTTACAATTTTTGTCAAAGAGATGACATGTAATATTGAATCTATATCTATGAAAAACAAATAACAACTTATAATTAAATTATAATTACTTATGTATTGTCTAAATCCCTTTCAAAATCATTTCATCCACTCTAAGTGAATTGAAGGGCTTTGAGATTCATCAAATATTATTTTAATTCAATCATTCCTACAAACCCATGGAAAGCATCTTGAACTATTGCAATACATAATGATTGAAACTTACCTCAATGATTCTCTTTAAAATTCTTGTCTTCCATCTTGTTTTTCTTTTTAACATTTTTATTTAAACAACTGATTTAGTGAATCCTCCTGGTATATTTTAGATGTGCATCTATTTCCTCCTCTAGTAGGCTGCAAGTTAACACTTATTCATGCATAATGATAAAAATAACAATAAAATTTATCATTCACGATTTTGACAAACACTTTTATAAATATCGTGAAACCCTTTCTAAAACATGTCTCTAATTACATGAAATAGAACCATAACTCATTAACTCTTACAAAAGTCTTTTAGAATTTCTTTATTTCCTTTACCCTCAGTGATATTTGTCTTTCCTTTCTCAAATGCTAGAATACTAGTGTTAGTATAATAGAATACAACAATAATAATTCAATAACATCTTGAGATCTAAACATCCATTCACATAGATCACTCTTAGTCTTCATTTTCAAGTATCCAATAAGATTTCAAATAACATAAGACCAAACCAAAATTAGATTCTTACAACAATTTAAATTTCTACATTTTATCTTATGTTAGAGCTATACAATAATTTTAGGACAATAAAAATTATACTTGAAGGTATATTCAACTCCAATCACTGAGAATATGATCCATCTTTGATTCCTTAACCAACTCACTTGAACCATCCAGTTTTCCACCCAACCATATCCAGGGAGAACTTCTCCCCCTAGAACCCCCAAGATGTAAGAGCTCACAACAAATACCAAAATATAGCAATAGAGAGAATCAAGGAAAGTTGAGGAAGATAAGTTTCACTTCCTCCCAACACCACTCATGGTCACCGCCATGAGGTAAAGCTACATAGCAATTTAGTTTAGGAATTTCAAAATCATTTTGACAAAAAATGGCTACTCTCCAAGTCTCTCACTCTCATAATATTTTTCAAATCTCTCCAACTCTTGGTATCAGAATGCACCTCCCTCCCTGCCAAAGTGAGAATACATAAGAGACACATATATGAGGAACAACAAATTCTTGTCATAAAGGAGGAGTAATATTCATGCCTTGTATTTCATTTAGAGGAGTGTAACTCATGCCATTAAGGAGAGGAGTGCGTGCCTTAGCTAAGGAGAGTGTAACTTATGCATTAAAGACACCATAAGAGGAATCTTTTATGACATGTCTTTAATGAGCGTAAGATGAATATGTCATTCCTTGATGAGTGCATAAAATAGAGTGTAATGTATTATTAAAAGAGAGAGATTTACATAGAGCCATGAGAGTCATCAAGGAGAGAGGTGTGAAGTGATTGAGGAGATGAAGGTGACTTGTAAGTCCCTTTTAATAATAATATCATAGTCTCATAAATGATAATAATAATATTATTACTATTAATAATATTGAGGATTAATCCGAGATTGAACTATTATGATTGATTAATGATAAGTTAATTGATTTTATTTCAACTATACTTGATTACCAATTTCTGTAAGGTGATTACTATTTTTGGAAAGTCATGCTTGAGATGCTAGACGTGACTTTCTATTTTTAGAAATTCACTCTAGGATTGTTAGAAAAGAGGTTTTATTAAGGAAATTCATCACTAAGCTTCCCTTGAGTGGTATTTTTCTTCAAGAGAATAGGGATTCTGTACCCCTATTGCATGCATCTCTCTGTCTTAGTAGATTCACGAGCCCACGACTTGATCTACTCTAGAGATCCAAAATTCCACACCTTGATCTTTTTAAATATTCAGGACTCCACGCCCTAAAAATTTTATGATAGATACAAGACTCCACACCTTTATCTTTCATGGATTTAGGACTTTGCGCCCTAATTCCCATGGCTTCACATCTACTCTACTTTGAAACTCCATGCTTCACCTTCAGGTAGTGATTGTGAGCTCATTGTGAGCTCATACCCATCTGATGGTTCGTTGTTATCAGAATGTCATAGATCAAAGGAATCAATGAATTTCATAATTAACTTATTCAGATTTTACCAAAGATTGTGCATGACTTCCACAAGCATTTTGGTTCTATAGAAATGACTTCTGCACCCATTTGAAATTTGAACATCCTTGTTTGAAAATAACCATGTTCCATATCACATCATTCTCAATGCAATATTACGCATATAAAAGCATGAAAATCATGTATCATGATTTCCACAATCTTTTATAATTTGAGCATCTTTGTTTTCAAATAACTATGTTCATGCCACATCTTGCTCATTACAAGGTTAAACAATATAATCATATAAATCATGTATCATCCATAAATCATAATTAACCATATGTTCTACATAACCATGATCATCCATGGATCTATGTGTCTCAATCCTCAATCAACATCCATGTCACACACCTATTGCCAAACAAAAATATTAAAAGAGAAAACATTGATAATATGTTCTTAACCAAAATCAATTCTTATACATACAATCATAGATATTATTCTAAACACATAACAACTAAGTGACTTAGACCAGGTCTATAACATATAAGCATGTACCTAAGTTTTTCATGCATAATATTATATCATTATATTAAAATCACCCTCTCTAAGTGTCATCAAAACTCTCTCACAAGAAATGACACTACATATTATACTTAATTAGTTCTCTTAATTGGGAAGAATTTAATTAATTAGCCGATTATTTGCATTTGAATGTTTTTAGCATCTTGTGAGATCTTGTATATGTGCATAGATTTTAAGCATTAATAATTTTTAAAACAATAATTCAGGACAATCATCCGACACGTTGGCAAACAAAGAAAACAATAATATTATCATTATTTAATATTCAGCCATTATATGACTTGCATTATCCAGTTACGTTCTTTTAAATATTTATATCAGAAATATTTTCGTTTATGTATATGAATGTTTATTGGAATTTAAATCATTATGACTGATCCTTATTATAATTATTATTTTTTTTAATTCGAGGAAAAAATGTTTTTAAATGATTATAAACTTGATAAATAGAAGAGTTAAGAAGTGGTTAATTTAATAATTTGGAAATAAAATTTAATATAAATATACAAATGGTGTTTTGAAAAAATATTTTTATTTTTAATAATATTTTAAAAAACTAAAATAATATAATTGTTTTTTTAAAACCATGTCGAGAAGTTGATACCATGAGTAGGATTTGAACAAAGGTCCTGCTTAGAAATATATTACTTCATTTAGATTAAGGTAATACTAAAAATAATATTAAAAACTTACACAACACTTTCAGTTATTAAAAGAAATCAATAAAATTTATATTTATTTTATTATTATAAATATAATAATTATTATTATTAAATTAATAATTATTTCTATAAAATTACGTACAAAAGTAAAACTTAAATATTTGTAATTTATATTTTAAAGTGATAGATAATATAATGTAGAGAACAAAGTTTGTTATTATATATTTTTTAGAAATCATTTGCTAATATGTATGGCATATAAATTAGATTATTTAATGATGAGTATTTATACAAATTTATATAATTTTAATTAATTTTTGCATTATGACTGCCATTTTTTTAATAGTGTAGGAGAATTCAAAATAATAGAATGATCGATGAGTTGAATGTGTTTCACTCCTCGCAAATGGTTCAGCGTTTTGGGTTATTAATGTATGTTGTGCAAGATGAACTTTTAACCCAGTATAAGAAGTATGAGAGGAGGCTCCAAATGCTATATTATTTAATAAAAAATATAATAATAACCATATTTATTTTAACATTTTCAAATAAATTGAGAGGTTTAAGATTTATACTAATTGTAGTAAAGTATTTATAATAGGAAATTAGAAATTATTTTGAATTATTTGTAATTGTGGTAATTCAAATCTATTTTTATTCTATGAGTTAGTTTACTTTTCTTATATTTATGATTATTTATGTAGATATATATTTTTTAGAGTTTTAATTTAAATATCAATAATTATTAGGTGAATTTCTCTCTTTTTCTTCCTCTCTATCTTCCCTCCAGTAGTGCCACTATCTCTCTCTTTCTCCCTCTCCATATTTGCGTGTATCAAAGGTAAGACACTCAAGAAGAGAGAGATAGAGAGATGGAAGGAGAGATAGATAGATATAGAGAGACAAAGTGTGTGTGTTTGGGGGAGGGGTGAGATAGAGACACAAGGAGAGACCAACTAAGATATAGATATAGATGGAAGGTGGAGCTGGGAGAAAATTTCTTTCACTATATACATTTATTTTAGTGTAGATAGTTATTTCTAATCATATTTGATTGGTTTACTAGATCCAATTATTTTAGTATACATGGTGATTTCTAATCTTATCTGATATCTTGCATTAGATGCATTGGTTTGAGTGTATATATTGATTTCTAATTATATTTGTACATGCTGATTTCTAATTATATTTTATTGTTTGCATTAAATTCATTGATTTATGTCTACATGTTGATTTATAATGTTAATTGATTTATTGATACATTGATTGTTTTCTAATATTATTTAATTTCTTGCATTAGATGTATTAATTGTTGATTTCTAATTTGATGTAAGTGCATGTACGATGGTAAATCAATTTTGAAGTTATTGGATTAACAATGTGCATTGGTTTCAATATAATGACAAAAAAATTATTGACAATATGCATTGATCTTTGTGTTATTTTGTATGATGTTTACTTCAATAGTCTAGCTAGAGATTTGAATGGTTTAAATTTTCAATTGAAATTTTCATATAATACATAAGAAAACATAGAATAATTAACACATAAGAAAAGAAAAGATAGAAGAAGATCAGTTCCCTTAGGTTGATTTTTAAGGGCTAGTTGGCGACTTCTCGTGTGTTGTTGTTCCCTGGTCTTTTCAGTTCCCTGAAGCTGTTGTTTTTCTCGCGAAGTCTATAGTTTTTTCTTTGTTGTTCAAGGTGATATTGACAGGATTTTGCCCCTGACACCGAGAGATTCTTTCTGCGAGATCTACTGTACCGAGGGCGATCTATTGTACTGCCGCGAGGGTTATCCTCTTCAAGGCTATTTTTCCCATCTATCTCTTGCTACGAGGATGATCTACTATTGCGAGGGTGAACTGCTGGGCAATCTATTGATGGGCTGAGCAATCTACTGCTGGTTGATCTACTGCTAGGCTGGGCGATCTACTGCCGCGAGATCTATGAGAGGAAGCGTTGCTACTGGGCGATCTACTGCTAGATCTGAGGCTTTGTCTTCAGATCTGATGGCTTGAGCATGATGGTGGTCGATGAGATTTGAACCATTGCGAGCGTGATGATCTTTGGCGAAGTCCTCCACCCTGGGATGTTTAGCATCAATATTATTATTGGCACTGTTAACGAGTCTCACCACGATCTTGTGAGCTCTCTGCTTGGCAATCTGGACTTCGTTAAACAGGGACAACATTGTAAGAAACACTTTGACTCTCATTCTAGATGGCTCCCAGCTCTGCGAAGATAGTTGTTGGTTCAGCTTCGTCCGCCTCTGGGGGCTAAGCTCCTGCCCATATCTTTAGTGAAGCCCCAACTCCCACTATCCACGTGGTCTAGGCCTAACTCGATGAGGCTCTGAAGTTTTCTAAAAGTACCCTAACCTATTGGTTCAACGGTTTTTGGCCGCGGCTGACAGCTCTCCACAGTTGCATCATGGAGGTATGGAAGCCTATCATTTCTGATCAAATTAATATCTACCCCTGTGCTAGGGGTTCCTTTGTAGTGGATTTTGAAAACCCTAAAAGAAGACAATGTATTCTAGATTCCGACCCTTGGTTTTGGGGAAACTTAGGCCTATTCATGAAGCCATGGAACCCATCATTCGATCCCTCAACAACAGTCATAACCTCAGCACCAGTTTGGGTGAGATTGCTAAACCTACCCTTGCATCTCTAGAATTTCTCCTCGCTAAAAGCCATTGGAAATGCAATTGGGAAATTTTACTGGAGGTGTTCAGAAATAGAGGAATATGCCAGAACCACCTATGCACGCATCTATGTGGAAATGGACTTCAGCATCAGATTCCTAGCTAAGATAAACCTAACAAGTAAAGACTATGTGTGGAACCAAAAACTCGATTATGGAAGTGTCCTCTTCAGATGTCGATCCTGCTTTGAGACATGCCATGTAGCCAAAAATTGCCCAAAAACCTCCGAGGAAAATTATGCTAGAAAGAATCACCACAAATCTACATGGTGGGAAGGAGCACAAAAAGAACATTACACTTTCATCAATGAATAATACTCTCCAGAAAACTTTGAATCGCAAGAAATTGGACAAGAAAGAAACAAATCTCAATACAAGCATGAGGAAAGCCCCGCCCAACAGCAAAAAGGTGAACTCGACAACCCCTCAAGCATCAAAGCAGATTTCCCAGACCAAACTTCTTCTTCGATTATCTTCAAAAAGACGAACACAACAGATCGGGAAGCTAAGGCACCAATGTCCCAAGAATCAGAAGAGATGAAGGAGATGCAAGATAAAGGAAGTTGGAAGACCGTAGAGAAAAAGAAGAAAGCTACAACACCAATCTCGCAAAGAATGACGAGGAGCCAAACAATTAAGAACTAAGAAAATTATAGGTCCTATAGACCAATTTGGTCTAAGTGGATGTTAACCACCACCACCATCATCATCATCAATTAACAACGTGACCATAAGAATATTAGAATAAAATAATTGGACATAGTACATTATTATTATTGGCATTTTCTATCATACACCATTACATTGTCACTTTGCATTCAAAATTTTTATTTCATCATTTTTTATAGTTAAAATTATTAACAATATATATATGTTAACAAACTAAAGTAGCTCAACAAATTTAAAATTACAAGAACTTAATTAATCTCGTGCATATTTATCATATCTAAAATTGTCACAATAATATGATGTGCAATAAATTTTGTGTGACCATGGGTGACTAAAGGGTGCCTACATGTATGTAGCATGGGTCTAGAGGATCAAATAGTGAAAACCTTGAGAATTTAAAGTATTAGAAATATTTTCAAGATGTTAAGAATTAAATGAAATAGATTCAAACTATTGACAATATTGTGTACCTTCTTCATCACCAAGTAATCATATATGTATATATATATATATATAGAAATATAACACAAAAGTGTAACATGTACAAACATTACCATATAAATCCAAGCAAATAAACACACAAACCACTCAATGCATCCAAACAGAGAAGTAAAAAACATTCAATGCAACCAACATAGACACACACAAGGATCAAATCCCTTGAGGTGCAATATTTAGCCAAATTCTATATACCAAAAAGAAGGTTTGCACCTCTAAAGATTTGATCCCTCTCCTCATATGATAAATCCATCATTTCATATGATAATCCATAATTAAATAAATAAATAGTCCAACCTATACAAAACTATAAAAAATTTAACAATCATAATTCTCAACCCTAACCTGTAACCTGCGGCTTATCAATATTGAATGTGGATTGAATGTGGATAACAAGGTTGATAATCATAATCCTCCACCATCGAGCATATGCCCAATTAACCAGCATAGGCCCGACTAACCTACCAATAGTGATATATTAGATACAATGAAGAAGTTACAAACATTGGAAACCAGCTTGATCAAATTTATTGTCATTATATTGACAAGTCAGTTTACCAAGGGCGTCTTTTCTTGCATTTCTGGTTCCCGTACACACTATCTTCACCGTCGTCCTGAAATTCTTTGTACCCTTTTCAAATATGCTTTTCCGTTTTCATTAACAGGTGTAGATGTGCAATATGCAGTTGCACGCGTAGCACGAGAGAACAAATATAGGGACATAAATGTCAGGGCATTGACTGGGGTTGATTTGATTTGTGTAATGTAAGCACCAATAAAGCCTTTGCTTTTTCATGAACACTTTCATGTAGTTGTATGCCACGCATGCCAAGCACGAGAGAAATTGATTTGATTGGTGTAATGTAAGCACCAATAAAGCCTTTGCTTTTTCATGAACACTTTCATGTATTCCAAACACCAAAATAGAGAGGGACTTATACCTGAGGGCATTGACTGGCGGATTCGTTTTGTTTCCTGTAATCATACATAACCTGTTCACTTTTAATGAGAAGATGTAGAACGTGCAATATTAACGCGTAACACGAGAGAACAAATACACTTAATGGAGAGCAGAACGTGCACTATCCACGCGTAACACGAGACAGCAAATACAGAGACTGGCGGTGATCCGATTTGTTTAATGTAACATGACATACCAAGAAGAGCAAACGTCAAAAAATAATTTATATCTAGCAGACGTAAGAGACTGTTAAAACAACTGCATGGTATCGTATAACGCGATTTATTTACAAACTTTAATGTCCAACACGCGGAAGAAATTAGTATTTACGAAAATGATTATTTCTGAAAATGAGAATAAATGTTTCTAAAAATTTCTCTAGTACAAGCATAGTTGCTCTGGGAGAAGGTGTTGTACCTTCTAGCAACTAGTTATGGTTGCGATTGTATAATACAACTTTTGCTCAGACTTTCATCCATTTGTACATTACATTTCATCCATTTGTATATTACATTTCTTCACACTTCAAAGATTTGGTTCCGCAGAAAACTTCAGACACTCTATCCAATAGTCTTCTCTTCACACATATAAATTTTACCATTTTAGAGACTTCTGTATGTGAAAGAAGATAGTATGCACAAATGTAATTTGTAATTTGCATACTTTTAGCGGGGAAGAAATAGAAAAGACTTTATAATTCTCACAAAAACTTTTCATTTGTAAAAACAAGTTTTATTACTTTTATTAAATGTGCATATATTAATATCTATAGAACCATGTCATAAGTCTCTTTGTGTTAAAAATCTTATTATATCTAAAACTCATGGAATTAAAGCATGTGTGTAGTGCTAAATTCTATCCATAAACAAAGAATATGTTGAGGTAGAGTCTATCTCGATGTACAACATCTAATAAGGCATGTCCTACTACTATGCACACGGTGGGGCAAAATGTAGGCTTTAGCTATGCACATGGATGGCTTCTGCACATGTCTTACATGTGCATTTTTGTTATTTCACCACATGCTTTTATCGCACCAGTTTTAGACCTAGTGTAATTACGTGTGCATATTTGTTATTTCAGCACATGCATTTATTGCACGAGTTTTAGAGGTAGTGTAATTCTTCCAAACATGACAATTATGTTATAGGCCCATAGATATCAATATATGTACATAGATGTTTTTATTAATGGAATTAATAATTTTTTCCGAGGTTTATCTTCTAAGTATAAATTCCTTGCCAATTATTGCCAAGTAAAAATAGGAGAATTCCATTTGGACAAACTATCCTCTTTCACACAATAATAATTATAGTTCACAAAAATGTAAAGAAATAAAAAACATTTGCAGCAAATGAGGAATAGTGTCTTTACACATTCATAAATATACAAGACCATGGATCAATAAAACCCAAAACAACATGTCATAGATCATAATCCAAATATGGACAAACAAATATAGGTATCTATGTATGTAAAATGGCAACATCATTTTTAAGCCATATTTTACTTAACTAACCACCCCATTCATAAATATACAAGACCATGGATCAATAAAACCCAAAACAACATGTCATAGATCATAATCCAAATATGGACAAACAAATATAGGTATCTATGTATGTAAAATGGCAACATCATTTTTAAGCCATATTTTACTTAACTAACCACCCCATAGTTGGATTCAAAGCATTAGGAGTTAAATGTGGAATTAAATTTAGAGAAATATTCACTAACACACCACCCAAAATTGGATTCAAAGCATGAGGAGTTAAATGATGAAGGAAATTTACATCAATATTCATGTTTACAGAGGAATTTATGGTTCACAGATAAAGTTTTAATTTATGGAAACAATTTTTATTAATTTTGTTGATGGAAATATGTATGTTCATATATTAATATCTCTAGCCCTATGTGATAAGTCTCCAAGGTTCAACAATCTTACTAGGTCTAAAATTGGTGGAAGTAACCCATGTGGATATGAAGGCATGTGTAAAGCTAATGTTTGGGTGGAAGCAATCAATGTGCCGAGATAGAGCTTGTGTGGAAGTAAACAATGTGTAGAGGTAAAGCATGCATAAAATTAATAGGGTATCTTCCACAATTCTGCCTACCTTCAGGCCAAAAGAAATACTTTAGCTACACACATTCCTTCCTTCTACACATACTTTAGCTTAAGATATGTCTTTCCTCCCCATATGTTTTACTTCCACACATGCTTTTGTTGATGGAAAAGTTGTGTAAAACTAGTTAGAAACACCATTTTCACACTAGCTACAAAGATCCTTTAACCAAACCACAATCAAATATAGAGATTCACCCAAAGCATAGTAATGTTCTCTTCATTTCAAACAAGTTGACTACATTATCTGTCTACTATGTGGACTTGTTTTTCCATGGCTAGCATTGGAAGAGTAAAAAGCCAACTATACATGTGATTTTGTTGAAGGAGTATTTAAGAAAATAGAGATTACCTGGATTGTAAAAGAAGTGAGGTGAGATGAATGAAGGGTCATCCAACTAGGGGATGACCCTTTGTATTGTGAAATCAAAAAGCTTAAATTTTGACTAGTGACAATTTATGAATATCTCAAACTTATCTCAATCTTATTCACAAATATCTCTAACTCTATGGACATTTTGGTCTCCACAATTACTTCTAGGCTACTTGTCACTTCTCGCACATTCTCTCATGATCACAAAATTTCGAGATAGAATATTAAAGCAAATCATGTCATTAAATTTGCTTGTCATTCAATGATATTAGAGCAAATCAATCCCAAAGTAAAATGGATGATATCTTTCTAAAAGTGCAAGTTTTATTGCCACTATCTACCATAAAGGATGATCTTGTAAACCATGATCTTAACCTATTAAGATTATATTCATTAACATCTCTATACTCCAAAAAAAGTCACAAACTAGAGTAATAGCTAGTAAATATATACCCAAGCCACAATTTTATGTGTAGTAATTCAAAATATATTTATACCTACAAACAGAAAGTGGTTTATAGAGGAAGGAGAGAAGGAATTTGCAATGATACCTTTAACTCACATGTCCATCAATGTAATAATTTTTAATGGTCCACTAAATATTGGAGGTATGTGATTTTTTCACCACAATAAAAAAAAAAAAAAAGAAATTGGATGACTAGGTTGACAAATAGTGCATGTGTCTTTGAGGTAATTACTTTAATGGAAATTATCCTGTTCCATTTTTAGTATACCCACTCTCCCCACAAAATTCCTTAGGCACTCCTCCATGGAACATCTTCACACACATAGTATTGAACACAATTTCTGCCACAATTTTCCTTGCATGCTTTCTCACTTAATGTTATTTATCACACATCTTCACACGCCACAATATTCCCCATAATTTTCCTTGCATCCTTTCTCATTCAATGCTATTGTTATTGTGTGATAGTGTAACTATCATGATCATGAAGATATTAAAACGAGCTCATGTTGAGAGGTAAAGATACTAGATAGTTTTGGAATTTCTAGATTTATGTACACTATATCTCATAAACAAGGACCCTATTATATTAAATTTTTATTTATTAAGTTTTTCATGCCTAAGAAAGTTCACACTTGAAATAGTAACAATTGGTGATAATATAGGAAAGCAAGGAATTTATAATTAAGGGGTATTGAGAATGTAGTTAATTGAATAATTTAACAATCAATGGGAGTAGAATTTGATAGTAAAGTAATTTTCTAAAAATAAAATTATGAAATTACTATCCACTTTTTTGCCCAAATTGGAGAGGTATTCAACCAACTTTTTAAAATAAGCATTATGTCCGCTCTCATTAAATTTTACATTCGAAATTGTCTAAATCAATCCCTCCAACTATTCATAAATCCTAATTGATTTTTAATGTAATCTTAATGACTTCAACAACAACTATAAAAAGAAAATGATACTTCAACAATCCACGTCCATAATTGCACAAATCTTCTATGTATTTTTAAATCTTGAAGCATTTTCTTTTCTTCCTTCTAGTATTTGTTTCTCATCTTTTTCTGAGGTATCTTATTTACATTACAATTCATTACACTTCATGGTAGCCCAATCATAGTCCCCATGGGATGAATGCATTTACTTTTACAATTAATTATCACGATTTTGATCATTACTTTAGACACCAAACATTATGGTTAACATCAAAAAAATTAAAGATAGTTTAATATCTCACTGTAGGTTAAATTAAGTTCCGCACTTAACAATAAAACAAAAAAAACATAATTTTGGTTTTTATTCTTTATTAGTAATCTATTTTCTTCTCTTTATGTACAATTTCAGTTTCATTTCATGAGAACTACTTCTATGAGCTCTTTTTTTTCCATCTACCTTATTCCTAGTCCCATGATGAATGCATTTACTTTTGAAATAAGTATCCGCACATGCCTTCCCCTTGACACATTCCCTGAATGGGTACATGCCTTCCTCTCAATATAAATAATTTTTTATTTTGTATTAATAATTTATTAAGCACAACCTTATTATTTATCTTCCAATGCAAGCTAATTAGTTACTTTGATCTTTAACATCCTGCAATACTTCGAAGTATTTTTTAATACTTATGTGCCAGTGACATAGTGGGTGAGATGGTAGGCTCACCTCGAAAAAGCTTCTAAGTACCCGAACTTAGCAACCTCCAAGATAAGCCATAACTTAGCAACCTCCAAGATAAAAGGGTTGATACCGTAAATTAGAGGTTAAAAATATTGTCTTTTACTCTAGGTCTAGTGCTTTTGTGGGAACCCTCGTATATTATTTTGTTGTCTAATTACCCTATTCTAGTATAATATGTAGTATTTTGTGTATTTTAATTTTATTCCGAAATAATCTGAAGAATTTTAAGATAAAGTTTGGTATAAAATCTTGTATCAATTGAGCACCAGTTTTCGAGAATCTTCTCTCAACTTGTACATTATATTTAATGTTTTGTTGTTGATCAATATGAATATAAAGGTTTTAGAGGAGCTTTGAGTCTTAGATTTGTGTTCTATTGTACTATTGATTTTAATGTTTATAATCATGATTGTGATACAAATTTGGATTTAGTTATTGTTTCTATCACTCTATTACTTTTTGTGCATGATGATACTAATTTAGAAAGGATTTACTTTTGTTGATTCTAGTTAGATGCATTTTATACTTAATGGTTGAAGGGATTTCAAAAAGATGGATGGTCATAAAAATTGTAGGATATGCATAGAAGGTAACATATAGTTCTCTTAATTCCCTAATTTATTTCTACAACTACATTTTTTATTATTTAGTATTTTCTCTAAATAATCTTGTCAAATTCCCAAAAAAAACCATTTATTACCTCTTCTTAATTTATACATCACAAGTTTATTATTTGAGAGTTACACCAAAGTATAAATAGTTGTCTCTCTTTGCAAACAAAATTATAACTTAAATATTTTCGTTTTTGTCCTAGTTTGTATAGAGTAAAGAAACTTACCCTTTACCTTCATGCATCCTTTAGGTCTACAAATGAATTACTTGCACACAGTCTTTAGCTCTGCATATTCCTTGCTTTTAGAGTATTTAGCTTCACTTGTCTTACCTCTTCTTAATTTATAGATCACAAGTTTATTATTTGACATTTACACGAAAGTATAAATAGTTGGGTCTCTTTGCAAACAAAATTATAACTTAAATATTTTCATCTTTGTCCTAGCTTGTATAGAGTAATGAAACTTACCCTTTAACATTAGACATCCTTCAGATATACACATGAATTAAATGCACACAATCTTTAGCTCTCCACATACCTTGCTTTCAAAGTCTTTAACTTCACATGTCTTACTTACGCATATGCCTTGTTCAACACATAACATTCACTACTTCTACCGTTGGTAATATTTTTCAAGTGGGTAAACTTATAACACGGCCATCTAAACATTATCAAATGAGGAAGAAGGTTGTTGTTGACTTTACACTTAGTTTTAGTATAAATCCCATTGGAAATACTTCTTAGTGAAATAGATTACATTTAATGAATTCTTTGAATCAAATAATTAATATGAATTAAAGTGAAATTCAATACTTTTGTCTCTATGTTTGTGTTTCATGCATGGAAGTCATAATATGCATTAACTTATTGCAATATAGTAGGTGTAATATCAAATAAAATAAAATAAAACAAAAGATATTCTCACTTGCTCAAGGGTCAAATGGTACTTACCCTTTTACCTTGGCACATGATTTCCCTCTACACATAGTTTAATTTCACATTTACCTTTACACATACCTTGCTTCCACACATTCTTTAACTTTCCACATCCTTCTCCCATACAATACTTTCACTTTTTCACACATCTCCATTTCCACACATATTTACACATTCCTCCCTCTTCACACATCTTCATTACATCTTCATTATGTTGAACACTTATTCCACACAATTGTTTTCCCTGATGTGTTCTTTCTCGCGGGATTATCTACTCAATGATATTAACTGCTTGTACTGCAAAGATTGTAATTACAAAAAATTTGTGGTTTAATATTTATCATTGTTTGATTAAATTTTACACCTTAAAAATTATGTTTAGTAGTGCATGATTTTCATGCATATGCTGTGTTTTTAGGTGTATGAATTCTTTCAAAAAAAAATTAACGACATCATTGTGTTATGTCGTGTGTGCATGGTTTTATGTTTAGCATTTTCTTATTCTTCTATCAATTTCCAAATGGTATGTGTTGGCACTTCCAGAGGTAGGCTTGGATTGCTTACAAGACTAGTGCCTACTAATGTCTAGATTTTATGTGTCTCATATGATATTCAAGAAACGAGAGAAATAATATACATTTTATACACATATGTAAATACATACAATAAACAACATGGGTTGGTTCATTAATCCAATGACACAACCCATTTATTTCTGGTGCTCTTTCACATATACACCTCACATGAATATATGTATGAACTACTAGAGGCTGAGTAGTTTGAGGACCTAAAATTTAATCATCTTTAGGAGAGAAATGAATGAAGGAAGTGAGATAGAATAGATCATCATATAGAGCTTGAAACCTAAAGAATGCTACATTCATCACATAGATGTTGGAGCTTCAATAGTTCTAAACTTCTCTTAATTGTACATACACATAATGGACGAAGGAGAATTGGATGCAATGATTCATGGAGCACAATTGAAAGATATAATTTCAAAGCTACATACAAGGATGTGGATTAACGACTCAACAAAAATGAATATGTAAGAATGTATGAAACATTTATCGTAGCTACAATTACATGAAATCAGAGAGGAAATATGAACATAATGGAATTTAACATAAGGGTAACATATTGTAGTACTCGAAGGTTGGAATCACCACCATTTCATTAATATTAAGAAAGATGCAAATCTAGAAATGATATAGTCTCAAAAATAACATGTGGTTATTCTTCATAATTGAGAACCTTTTCTAAGTGTGTCTTCCTCCCTTTTATAAGCAGAGGGAGATCGAGAAAATTACAAAATATCTTAGGCTAAACTTTGATATACCTACATGACTAGCTGTCTCGGCGTCTTCACTGTGTTACCTCTAATTATTAGAATAGAAAGATACCTTTCTTTTAAATAAAACAACATAACAATATCAATAAAAAAAAACAAAACAAAATTCACAAGTGAACTAAAATTATGGTCCTATAAATATCTCCATGCCACTCTTCTTTTCTAGCCTCTCGTCGAAAATGGTTTCTGCTAAATAACGGCTCATGTTGTCTCAACCGATTCCCTATCGCTTTCATTGTTAATAGTTCCTCTTATCCTCTTTTCAGGAGGCGAGAGTGATCACCAATAATGGCCCTACCAGATTTAGAACACAACTTCCGACTCTCCCGTCCTTCTAGACTCCTTGTAAAATAATATCGAAGCCCTGAGATACCTAGTAATATTGTCTTATCATTGAATTGGGGGTTCTTGTTATTAGCCCCTTACACTTAAAAAAATTATAAAATGGGCGAGTTCAGATCCCTTTTACGCCCCATATGGTTTAGCCCCTTCCTGCATTCCTTCTCATATCACAGGGGGTAGTGACCTCGTTCTTAGCCTTATATCAGGAACGACAATCGAGACTTTTCTAATCCATGCCTCTGGTTTCACCCTCCTTACTCTTGCAATTGCGATATGTGATGATCTAGGAGCTCCCATCGCCTCTCTGTTAGATGACGTCATATTTTTGCACATGGCCCCACTAGAAGAGAGACAAAGAGCCCACCAATAATTGGTTTTTCACTGAATTTACTTGTTAATCGCAGTTGACCCTTCCCTGATGATTTTCACTATCATATCGCAACATTGTGATATCACATTTTTAGCATTGTCACCCCACCAATGCTTCCATTGCAAGTTGTGATTAGGTTGGACTGTCGATAATCGATTTATGGGTTGGCCCCTTATGACCCCTACAAACGGCAAATGTGCAAGCCACATGTCTTCCGTACTCCAACATCATGATGATTTCATACTTCACATGTCTTTATTGGATCGAATAGTGTTCTGACACATGGCCCACTGGAGGAGAGAAACATTTCCTACCGATCCTTGGTTTTTCCCTAAATTTCCTTGTTAATCTTAACAAGACCTTCCAGGGTTATTTACACTATCATATCGCAACATCATGATATCGCAGTTTTTTAGCGTTGTCAGCCTGTTAGTGCTACAATTCACCAATTTGCGATACGCTGTGATAATATCTCTTGGCTGCGAGGACATCTAATCTACGATTTGTGATTTTAGTGATTGCTTGATTGTTGATCTCACTGCCCTCCTCTTGCTTGATTGTTGGTATTTTTCTCTTTATTTTCTGGCTTTCAAAGGGTAGCTTCAATCTTCTCTAACTTTTGATACAGAAGTCCATTTTTGGACTTCCACGTACCATTGGAAATCTTATTCCGAGCATTATCCAGTAAAGAAGGTTCAATTTCGCTTTGATAGCATCTGTGGCTTGGAATATCACTACAAACATCTCGTTTATTTTGTCCTATTTGTAGGGCTAGAAGTTTATTTTCATAAGGTGACAAAATTGGCTCCACTTGGGGATAATGCCATGCTAACAAGGTGCTGAGAACCTCCATACTATGAACTTCTTTTTTTGGGCATGGAGTATTTTTAAACAAGTGAAAATTTTGTGAAAATGGAACTTTAAACAAAAAAATGGAAATTTCATATGATAATTACAACACACACCAGTATTTACAATGAGTGCAAGACAATAGCTTTTAATTCTGGAGATAGACTTTCAGGAATTGACCATTTACTAGTATCTCCAATGATTCACCTTCCATATTTTTGAGTATGTACGTATTATTTCCTTATTCTTCTGAAATTTTGAAACTGCTGAACCAAAGGGAATCAAACTTTCTTTGTTTACCTTTTTCTTCCCATCGGACGTCCCATCAGAGAACTAAATCTCATGGTTGAAGAGGTCAATATTTGACCATTTTGTCAAAGAGGGATTTCATCTTTTGTTGATAATTTTCTAATTTAACCCCCGCCTATTCCTTATTTTCATGGACCTCACCCAATTGGTTTATCCTTCATGTCAAAGCACCTGGTTCCTCATCAGCTTCTTGTAGTAACTTCGCCATTGTCTATGCTAATTGGATTGGGAAGACTATAGCCTTACCACACACTAGCTTGGAAGACAATTTTCCAGTGGAACGTTTATGAGTACTCTGTTAGCCCAAAGTGAAAAATTTAATTGGGTGTCCCAATTCCTCTCATTTTCGGTGATGGTCTTCTTTCGAACTCTCACCACCTTTTTATTTGAGGACTAAACTAAGTTGTTTCCTTGAGGATACTAGGTATTGGAGTTCCCTATGATGAAATTGAATTTATGATAGAAGCTTTTGAATTTTTCCAATTTGAAGACTTGGGCATTGTCAGTGATGATTTCGATAGGGAAACCCAAACGTGATAATATGTTCTCATACATAAACTTAATTTCCATTGAGTCTGTAGTGTTTTTGGCTAGGATGGCCTCTACCCACTTGGTGAAATAATTTGTGGCCATTAATATCCACTTATGTTGGCCACTCGAAGGTGGGTTTATCTCTCCTTTGAAGTCTAGTCCCCACTATCTAAACGGTTCATCCACATGCATTGGGATCAGGGGAAGAGGATTTTTTTTTTGTCTCTCAACAAAGACTTGGCACTTCTTACATGACTTGACTTTTAAACGCACATTTCCAAAGAGTGTAGGGCAGTAGAATCCAACTTTGAGGATTTTGTGGTATGTTGTCTTTGAGCTGTAATGACCTCCACAAACTCACCCATGAAATTATTCAATCACTTCATGAGTTTCACCTTCTACCAAGCATAACAACAAAACTCCCACCTGGTCTTACCAGTAGAGTTGACCATTGGATATGATATACTTTCGAGCTTGCAGTCTCAATGTCCTATACTTGTATTTGTCCAGCCCTAGTGGGCACCTCAGGAATAAGAGGTAATGGATGATATTCTCATACTAGGATGATCCCTCATATTTACCATAGATATTTTTCTCCACTCCCTTAATCCCATTCTGTTGAACCTTTGTTCTATCTTCCTCTCTTATGGGGTTTATTCCCAAAGCTTGGCAGTTATATTCTAATAAAATCTTCGCCAACCCCTAGCCTTTTATGAGCTTTGTGGGCTTAATGTATAACTCATATACTTGTATCTTTTCTATCCACCTACACTTTTTTCCTTCACTGTCTCCTTGCACAGGCATGTCCTTGACTGCTATCGTTCAGACGAATGTAGTGATTTCTCGTTGTAGCACATACACTCAAAATGCCTTCAAATATTTGACTATTACATATGCTTATTTCTCCAAGGTGTTATATTTCAACTCAGCATCCCTCAGAACTTGGCTGAAGAAGGCGATGCACTACTCATAACCATCTTTATTCCTCTGTAACAAAATTGTAACAATAGTATATGGATAGGAAAAGTAAAAGATATAGAAAGGTGTTGAGTAATCAGGGCTGACTAGTACCGGTGCTTCACCAAAATGATCTTGAATTCTAGTAAAATAGTATTGAGAGGTAGGGCTCCATTTAACTTCATTTTCCTTTTTAAGCATATCTATAATACCCTTCACAAGAACCTTCTCAAGAGATTGATTCTCCCTAAAAATACTTGGACCTCTTTCTTACTTCTGGGTAGAGGAATGTGACTAATAGCTTCGACTCATTTAGGATCAATTTTTACTCCCTATTGTGCTCCATCCACCGTGTTTTCCCACGAATTTGGTTCTTGATTTGGATATTTTTGCTCTTCCTTATCAGTATTCAATCTAGTGAACTCCCCAACTACTTCTATAAACCATTTGATATGCTCATCATCCTCAAATACCTGTTATTGATTCACATTATCAGGTATAGACGATCTGTGTCTGAACTCCACTTCGTACCTGAGAAACAAATTTTGAGGAGATTTGAAATTTCTTACTACTACAACAAGGGAGCATCTATTCTATTTTATTGTCTAGGAATAAATTGGATATTAAAGGCCAGGAAGAAGTTATCAATTAAATCCCATACTTCATTACGATAAGTCCTCAACCTAGGGGGTTTAGGCTAGCATTGATTTCGGATCTACTTTACGATCAGCTCAGAGTATCCATGCATAGTTAGGCATGCAATATTCATATTCCTCATTGTTTGTAGCCAAAGTAGAAATGCGTCATACTCTACCATGTTATTGGTTGCCTCAAACTCCAGCTTGAATGAGAGGGGTATCAAGTTGTCCTCAAGGCTTACCAACAATACTCCTACTCCATTTCCCTCTTTTGAATTCACTACATCAAAGTATAATTTCCATACTTTCTTTTTATCTGTGTGCATTAGATGTACTTGTGTTTCTCCTAATATGGTCTCATCTTCTTCTAGGAACGGACATGATATTTCACTTTCTTTTCCATACAAAGGAGAATTCCTAGAACCTTTAGTTGCAGTCACAATTTTTATATATTTGGACTCTATGTACAACCTCCTTTCTTCGCCTTCAAAATTGGGAATGAGGGCATAAGTTAGATCTAATTTGATAGATCCCCCCACCTTGGAACCCCAAGACCTAGATAGAAGCATGTTGAATCTAGGGGGAAGATATGCCACTACTATGTCCATCACTATGCCCTTCACACGGATCTAAGCCAAGTCTACCACCAGATCTTTTATCATTCCCAAGCATTTGACCCTCTTAGAGTCAAAGCAGTATAGGTCCTTGTAGGGTCTGGTGATCTTCAAGCCAAGTTGTTCCATCCCGACTAAGGGCATGAGTTTATGCAAGGCTCGAGAGTCCAACCTAAAATTATCCAATAACAGTTCAAGAATTACCAAGGACACGTAGAAGGGTGCAATCGAAGAATCAAGTCCTCCAACATGAGGCCCAAAAACAACCATTGGTATTTCTTCTTGAAGGTTTAAAAATTCATGGGTCTGCACTAAGTTGGATGGAAGCATGAACTGGGAGACTTGAGCTTTATAACTAGGTTATTTTAGAAGTTCAGTTAGGGGAACACAAATATTTAAATTCTTGAGTTCTTTCTGAATACTGAATGCACATTGGCCCTTTTCTATGCCTCACAACTCTACCTCTCTTTCTTTATTGCAAGGAGATTTTATCACAATGGGTGCCTTCTCTTGTATGTGTTCCTCTGAGATATTGCATTCCTTAGTGAAGCAGACTTTTACTTTGGATACATCACGGTTCAACTTCCCTTTCCATTTATTTAAAACTAGGGGAATATTTTGTGGAATCACTTCCTCTTGCTGTTCAGGTTCCTTTGACCGCTTTCTTGAAGTTTTGAAGTCATACTTTTGATGTAGTTGTGCTTGCAGGAAATCCACAAATTGATTAAAATAATCCCATATGTATTCCTCATTTATTACTACTTCTCTATCATGGCACATCTCATGGTCAGCCCTTTTTTTTTATTCCTCTTATGAGAAGAAGGAATACAAGTTTCCTTGCATCTCAGGTATATTTGGTGATTGATCATCCAAATAATCTTCTATATATAGAGGGGGAGGGATTTGATCGAGTTGATATTTTATTTCCCTTTAAATTATCTACAATGGTGGCCTTCTTTACTATGGGTTATAACCTTGGTTGTTACCTTGCTCATTCTATTTTGGGAGACTATTGTTCTCAAGCTCAAGATTCACGACCTTATGAGATAAACTCTTAATGAGTTTACCCATTTCTTCCCACTTCAGATCTGGTATTTCTTTAGCTTGACCAAAGGAGGAAGTTTCTTCTTTTCCCTTTTTCTTCTCATTAATTTCATTCTTTCCTCTTCATTTCCCTATCGATGAAATTTTCTTCCACCTCAAGAGCATCAACTTCAAGTTGATCCAAAGTATGAGACTTCCTCTCCCTTAGGGTAAAGCCAAATTCATACTCAAAGGCCTCGACAAATACTACATGAGCAACATATGGAGGACACTTTATCTCAATAGGAACGTTATTATACTGCTTATTGAACCTTTTTATGAATTCTGAAATATCCTCTTCTCGCTTCTTCCTTATAGCATTGAACTCTGTGAGGACATACTCATGATATCTCTTTTGACCTCACTTTTGTGTGAGAGAGTTTTAGAGTTCTTCCTAGATAGTGATGGATGCATTGTGTAGGGCTCTAAACCACTTTATCACTTCCCCATCAAGGGATTGAACAAAGAGTCTTAGGACAACATCCAATTGTTTTACATTTAGATTCTCTGCAAGAGCACAGAAGGTTTCAATGTGTCTCTCAGCAGTTTTTTCGTCTTCCCCATTGAATTTAGGTAAAATATTTAGGTAGTCCTGAGGCATAGCACTTAAGGGATGGGTTAAATCAAGAGGGGCATATTAATTTAGTAAGAAACCTAGAACAACCATCTGGATTAATGGGGGAGGATTAATATTTACAAGAGGAACTTGGTCCAAAACCACAGTGGTGAGAGTAACTAGGCTGAGAGTAGTGTGACTAAGTGTATAGTGGATATTGCTATTATTGAGGATAGATTTACCCTTTTCGATCTTAGGAGGAGGAGGAAATGAAACGAAAGAATTTTTAACTGAGATTTCTTTCTCTTCGATCTCTGATTTCGGGAGCACAATGCTCTAGCTCATCTTCTGCAAGGTATGTAAGGACCGCAATAGTAAAATCTTAGCAGTGTATGGCAACATGCTCAAAGATGGAGGAGGAAAATTAAATGAATGATGAGACTCTAGTGAAAATTAATTTCTTTGGGTCAGATGCAGAAGGGATTTTCTTCTGGGAGGTGTCTGAGCGAGTGTGAGGCATTCTAAAAGCCAGGGTGATAAATGAAAATGAGATTTGTGTAGTCACCAAGGTGATGAGGATGAAATAAGAATGTATTTTATTACCTACACAAAGAGTGCTTAACTTTTTGTATCCCAGGGGGAAATCCTTTAATACATTCCTTGACAATGGCACCAAAAGATGTTGTCGCTTCAAGAGATAGCCTCAGATTTCTTACAAGACTAGTGCCTAGTAACATCTAGATTTTATGAGTCTCATATGATCTTTAAGAAACTAGAGACATCATATACATTTTATACAAATATATAAATACATACAATAAAAACATCAGTTGGTTCATTCATGCAAGGACATAATCCATGTATTTATGGTTCTCTTTCACATATACAACTCACAAGAATATATGTATGAACTAGTGGAGGTCGAGTAGTTTGAGGACCTACAGTTTAATCAACTTTAGGAAAGAAATGAAAGACGAAAGTGAGATAGAATAACTCATCATATAGAGCCTGAAACTTCAAGAATTCTACATTCATCACATAGAACTTAGAGTGTCAAGAGTTTTACACTTATCTGAATTATAGGTAGAAATAATGGATGAAGGAGAATTGGATGCAATGATTCATGGAACGTAATTTAAAGATATAATGTCAAAGCTACATAAAGGCATGTGGATTGAACTGTTAACACGAATGAATCTATAAGAACCTATGAAGCATTTTTGGCAGCTACAATTACATGAAATAAGAGAGGAAATATGAACATAATGGAATTTAAGAGAGGTGTAATATATTGTAGTAATCGATGTTTTGATTCACCGCCATTTCATTAATATTTTTTTTCCTGAATTAGTCTACTTCTATATTAATACAAAATATTCTTACAGTGAGACGAAGGTCTCGAGGGTTCTAGCCCATGAAACGACATACTGACAATGAACATTAGACAAACTATCCCAAGGACTTACAAAAAACTGGCTTTAGGACTTAGAATCGCTGGATCCATAACGAAAGACTAAGAATTCGGACAGTGACCCAGATCTGACTTGTAAACCACCTTAGCCAAAACATTAACCAACCGACAGGGAATGTCGCCCACATAGGTGAAACCGCCCCTCAAGAAGAGTTGAAAAAACCTGATACTGGACGATACAAACTTAGGATGAACAAATCCTCTATCGACAATTAAACAAAACCAAAGGCATGCAAACCTGAGACGAATGAACAACCGCTTTCGATCATTGAAAAAAACCAAAGACACAGAAGCCTGTTGAGTCATCATGCTGAGTTGGAGGCTACTCCTCAATAATGCGGCAGCCAAAATGCTCTAGTTCTTCAGGCTCCGCAGAATGTCCCTCTGTTCTAGCACATTCTTCTGCTGCAGGAGCGCTCAGGCCAGCTGGAGTGGGCGAATCCTGAATTGCACAGCCCCCAAAATCCCGTCTTTGCTCACTCACATTCATCGAAGGAGCATTTCGGTGTTCCATCCTCTGGTGTTGAGGAACTCCTGAGCCTGTTGTCTCCAAACCCCTAGCTTGCTCATTCAACTCAACAGTGACTGAAACAATGAAGGAGGAATTACCAAGTCTACATGGGAGGCCGAAGCGAGCCATGTGCATTCTGGAGTGCTGAGAGCTCATCTTTGACATTAATTGCCTCCTTCCTCTACCACGCCTGCTTCTGGTCGCCAGATAGCAATAAAAACTAAAGTCCGAAGCCTCAGATGAAGGGTCCAAGGTTGTGGAGGACACCTGGTGGAGGAACCGGCCACGAGAGCTGCCTCTTCTGCATCCCATTCTGGGGCGCTCTTTGGGCATGTTGATATAAGCTGTGGATGCGAAACAAATAGTCAAAGAGGGGACAACACAGTAGCTACAAGGGAGAAGTCGAAGCCGATGAATTGGAGCATGAAGGCCTGGAAATGTGTTAACTTCTCGCACCAGAGACAGACAGTGCCTTGAACTGTCTATGGCACTAGAACCTTCGCCCTTGCTTTACCCGCGCAGATGAGAAGAGCGAAAATGAGAATTATGCCGAGCATCGTTGTAGTCCGGTTATCACAATGTCGCACCTGGTTGAGCTGCATTAATGCAGTAATAAAGTTTAATGTGCGAACTATTAACTGTTGCGTCCTATAGCTCCATCTAGCTGCGGTGAGTGGCCATGCACCCTCCCACCAAGCCATCCTCGTACTAAGTTCTGGAATGATCACCCGCATCTGGGAGCCATTTCATTAATATTCAAAAAGATGCAAATTTGTAAACGATACAGTCTCAAAAATAACATGTGGTTATTCATCACAATGCAAAACCTTTTCTATGTGTTTCTTCCTCCCTTTTATAAGGAGAAAGAGAACAAGAAAATTACATAATATCTTAGGCTGAACTTCCAACTTCCTACATGATTAGTTGTCTCACCGTGATGGCTCTGTTGCCTCTAGTTATTACAAGAGAAATATACCATTCCTGGAAATAAAATAACATAAAAATATCAATAAAAAATAGAAAAATACAATTTACAAGTGAAGTGACATGATGGTATTGTAAATATATCCATGCCACTCTTCCTTGCTGGCCTCTGGTCCAAAATGATTTTTGCTAAACCATGGCTCATAGTCTCTCGATTGATTCCCTGTTGCTTTCGGTCTTAAAATTTTTTCTTCTTCTCTTCTCAAGAGGTGGGAGTGATCACCTGTAACAACCCTAACAGATTTAGAACAGAATTTCCAACTCACCTACCCTTCCAAGCTCCCTGTAAAATATTATTGGAGCCCTAAGATAACTGATAATACTATCTTATAACTAAATCAAGGGTTCTCATTATTAGCCCCTTACACTTAAAAAATTAAAAAATGGGAAAGCTCTAATCCCTTTTAGGCCTTGTATTGTTTAGTCCCTTTGTGCATTTCTTCTCATATGACTAGGGGTAGTGACCTAGTGCTTACCCTTATGTCACAGATAGAAGATCGACACTTTTCTAATCCATGCATCTAGTTGCACCCTCCTTACTATTGCAATTGTGATATATGATGAGAAAGCACCTTTGATCGCCCTTGCGAGATGACGTAACATTTTCCAATATGGCCCCACTAGAGGAGAGAGAAATGGCCCACCGATCCTTAATTTTTCATTGAATTTCTTTGTTAATCACAATCTGCCCTTCCGCGATGATTTACACTATCATATCGCAACATCACTATATCGCAGTTTTAGCTTTGTCACCCCGCCAATGCTTCAACTGCGATTTGTGATGATCCTACACCATCGATCACTGATTCACGAGATGTCGTCATATTGTTGCACATGTTGCCTTGTTAGTGGTAACATGTGTCACCTTGTTTTGGCCCCTTATGACCCCTAAAAATGCCAAATGTGCAAGCCACATGTCCTTCGTACTACTACATCATGATCACATCATAATTCACTTGTATTTATCGTATCCAATAGTGTTTTGCCACGTGGCACCACTAGAGGAGAGTGCAAGAGCCCACCGATCCTTGGTTTTTTGCTGAATTTCTTTATTAATTGCAATTGGCCCTTCACCGGTGATTTACACTATCATATCGTAACATCACGATATTTCAATTTTTTAGCGTTGTCACTCCATCGACGCTTTGATTCGTTGATTTGCAATACATTGTGCCAATGTCTCTTGACTGCCAAGAGCTCTGATCTGCGATTTACAATATCGATGATCTCTTGATTTCTGATCTCATTGCCCTCTTGTGTTACTACTAGAAATTCCAATTGCGATTTGTGATGAGCCTTACCCTTGGTCGTTTTCTCTTTGTTTTTTGGATTTCAAAGGGTAGCTTCAATCTGCTCTAACGTTTGTTCCAGAATTCCATTTTTGGACTTCCATGTAGTGTTGGAAACCTTATTCCTAGCTCTATCTAGTGGATAGGGTCCCATTTCTGTTTGAGAGCTTTTGTGGCTTGTACGATGGCTGAAAACTTCTTGTTTCTTTTGTCCTCTTTGTACAACTAGAATTCTGCTTTCAGAAGGTGACAAAAGTATGATTGGTTAAAAAAATTCTAACATTAATTTCTTTCAACATATCTACTTTTAACAAGATTGGAAATCATGATGTAAGTGGGGACTAAATACTTTGCAACTATTTCCCTTAATTTTTTTTTAAATTTAATAATTGGTTGTTATCGGGAAATCTAGTGTCTATGCAGAGTTGCTAGTCCCACTAAGGCTGGTAGCTACCTTAGAAATAAACAAACCAAAACCACTTTCATTTTCCTTTATGAGAAGTAGATTAAAGGGGAAAGAAGGAGACCAACCTATGTCTTGCACTTGGCTCCTTGCTTGATTCCTCTCCCTTCTGATAGATGTTTGCCACTCGCTTCCTCATCTACCCAGCTTCAAAGAGCACCCATAGAATCAAAGCAGCATAACACTATCCAAGAACATAGATCTACCATCATAAACAATATAGGACCAGATATACATTGACCAAAAAAATGCATATATCATCAATCATACAAGAATGTGGAGGAAAAATTGAATAGATTTATTAATAATCAAGAATAGCAAAGAGGATTACAACCAATTGTTCTGACCCAATGTCATCCTCTCAGCAAGAAAGCCCTTCTCTACCTCATGAAAAGCTTAGATCACCCAACACTATGATGTTACACCAAGAAACCAGCAGCACTTCCTTACAAGATACAAAAGTCCAGCCTCTGGATCTCTGGGATGAGGGATCCATATATAGATGTTTTCAAGGGGGGTGAGTCAGCTTTTGAGATTTGATTAGTGTCCTCTCTCTGATAGTTCTTGATTCCACTTGGAGATTGATGATCTCTTACTCATCCTTGGGCGAATGCAGAGAGGCAAGTGTCACAGGAGAAGTTTCTGGAAGATTCCAAGATCCTCCAGCTCACAGATTGACCCTGCCATTTGTCCACTCTCGCCCATCGCACCCCATTGAAGGGCTTCTCAGTATGCATCGCATGTCCTGTGTTCATTTAGGTGGGATGCAGCGCACTTTGACCATGGAGTAGGTGATATGGTCCAGTTTTGACAAGTCAGTAGTTTTTCATGGAGAACTTCTCGGAGATGATGTAATCAGCTGACCTTGTTCTTTTAGGGGTTGGAACAACACTTTTAGGGACTTAAGAGCCCTTGGTTTATGGACATTTATGATTGGGGTTGCAGTGCCCAAAAATGTCTATAACAGTTTCCCCCTAAAGCATGAGGTCGTTAACCTTTTGATGTCGGGTGAAATGCTTTATCATGAGGATCCGAAGTTTTTTCAAGCTGGAAGGTAACCTATAATAGGATACAATACAATACATTATCTTCATAATATTTTCATGATCTAGCTGAGGCGGGCATTCCCATGCTCAGCTTTATAAATTCATTTTCATGTACATAAGACAAACAATCATCTGAGTGCAGATTGATGATTCTGGTAGAGGCATCATCCATTGGATTGGATGATTATATGTGCAATAATGATGTACATTTGATGTCTTTATTTTCCTGAATATATATCGCAGCCCGAATGGATGAAACTAGATCTGGGGTCTTCAATCTCGTTCGATCTTCACTCAAAGTACAAGTCGATCCATGTGAGAGATGTTCTGGAGTCGAACAAGGAAAGACATCGCCTGATTACCAGCCAATGATGTAAGCTATTAACAGGCGCGAGAGGAATCACCGATGATGATGATGACCCTCAAGGTACTATAGTACAATTCACATGGTGTGAATAAGGGACTTGGCATCGAACACCATGCAAAATTTTTCAGTCGAAGGCCATCGATGTAAACCTATCGCCGGAAGTGAGAAACTTTCCATTGAGGTATGCAAGCTTCAAAGTACTGAAAGGGTTGTTCCTAGATCGACTTCTTCGATAATGACCTGATGTCAACACGAAGCGATCCGTCATAGGATGGCCTTAGTGAATCCCACATCAATGACATGAAATGGAGCAAATGATTTTAATGGAGGTGAAAACGATCTGGCGACATAAGGTTCAGGGTGGCGGTCATGAAAGGATGGAGTGTAAGTGTATTGCAGTGGATGAGACACAGGTGAATTCTCTGAGCGACTTCTCTTGAACATATCGGCGACACTGACATGATGGATTGGTAGCGTTAACCCAAAATATGGATGGTGTGATGGACCCATTGTGATATGACCAGTGAACGGAACAACCCAACCCGACTCGGATGTGGAGCGAAAGTGTCATGTTCAAGAGTGACTTGCTACCAATAAAGTTTCTTCAAGTTTTCTTCCCAAATTTTCCCCAACCATTGCTGACCAGTACCTCTTTATTTTTATAAATCTTGAGGAGGGTAACATATGCCTGTTCTATAATTTTCCCTTCGGGAAAACCCATCGCTATGTTTTAACAAACCTAGCGATAGTGAAACTCGTTCTTGTCTGTATGGACAAGTTTGTCGCTATTCGGTTTTAATGAGTTTAATGACAAAGATAACTCAGTCCTTTTCATTTTTAGAGAGTCTGAAAAGGGACATTAAGAAAACTCCAATAATCCTTTTTCGTCATATAATCCCTTGAGTTTGAAAAAGTATAAAACAATACAAAAGGGATGAATTTTCGGTACTTTTAACGAGCCGAACAAAACAAGCGCTCGATCTTTTTGTGTAATAATCCCTCAAGTCCAAAAAGATTAAAATCTAAAGGAGCGATAGCACTTCCAGTCACTTTAACGAGATGGAGAGGCCAATTACCCAGCAATCTTTTCATATTTTACGAGTCAGTTGAAAAGAGCTTAAAGGAGACTCGTTTTTTGAGGAACGAGTGATAAATTTGGGTAGCAGCTAATTCCAGGTAAGGTTTGGAATTTTCCAATCACGACAGTGTCACAAGGATGGCTAACAAGATCACTCTTCGTAGTGGTTCCTCAAAAAGGGTAAACAATCAAATGGAGGTGAATGATCAGCCAATATAGAGTGGAGGTGATGATGAGAACACAACCAAGGCTTAAAAGGCTGATGATAATGCATTCACGATGGTTATTTACCGGAAATTGGTTCATTTTCTAATGAGCTTAAACTCTGGGGGAACATTTGCTGATTGCTTATTTTTATTTTTTAACGAGCTTGAATTCCGCGTTAAAACTACTCGATATAATGGTCATTGATTATCTTGATTTTACCATTGAAAACTTTTGTTCCTTCAAAGGTTGTACTGCCTCTTCAATTGCTTCATCAAACTAGTTAGAAACGAATAATATATGCTTGAAAAATGAGTCAAAACACTAATATTTTACTTGAATTACGTGAAAAGTAATTTAAAAGTGGTTTTTTACATCTCATTTTACCATTTCACTTGACTTTGGTTTGTTGGAGCTTTGGAGGTGCTTTCTCCCTTGATTTTCACTAGCTGATTCCAGGAGATTCTGTGGACAATTCTTGGTGCCGTCTAGACCAGGTAGGAGCTAAACCTGAGCTCTTCAGTTTCATCCTTTCCTTTTTGAATTCTGAGCATGTTTTCTGGTTATTCTGAGCCTCTAGGGTTTGAAAAAACTCACCCTGGTTCCATCGCGACTCTTGTATATCGAAAGGTGCGATGCATGCTGGCTTGGCCATTGGTCAGGCAGCATGCATCCCACCCAGAAGACTACTAGGGGTGCGATGGGCGCAAAGAGGGAAATTTATGCACAGTTTTTCATGGAAATGTTTGCCTGTTTTCCACCAAATCACGATCCTGACTCTTCTCTTGTTTGTTTCAGAGATTCATTGGATAAAATTGCCTATTACATGGTGAGAACGTGAGCATGAAGAAGAGGACATGCTTGCTTTACATGATCCGGTTTCGGTAAATGAACTTCGGAACTGTGGCCTGTTCAAGTTTTTCCGCATCTTTGGCATGAGGCAACAAATCAACTTGTTGCAATATTTTATCAATGCGTGGGATCCTACCACCCAGGTGTTCCAGATTAGGGGCAAGTCCATCCCCTTGACTGTCATGGACATCTATTTTTGGACCAGCTTATCGAGGCAGGGTGCCCCTATCTCATTATCAGGTTCGGCCTGTGGGGGTGAATCTGTGAGAGAATACATTCGCAGGTATTGCAGAGAGGGATCTCAGCCGAGTAAGGATGGAAAGATCAATATCTGAGATGTCACTGATAGGTCCTTGAGGACCATTCTGTTCACTTTTTCTATACTGGCTGGTAGTGCGGCTCTTCATGTGGCTAACAGGTCTTATATGCAGTATGCCTTGGAATGTCTTGAACCAAAGGTGTTCAACTGGTGTGATGCAATACTCTCTGTGATGAAAGAACAACTGACCGAGGTGAAAAATAGAAGATTGAATAACTTTGGATATGGTTCTATCTTGACCGCTTTCGCCTTGGAAAAGATGCCACTGATGCAGCCGCAGTATGTTTCACTTGGTTTACCTCCACCGACTGAGCCATGGATGTAGAGATGGGTCGACCTTATGGCGAGACATGTTGGTCAGTCCCAGGTTTCCTTTTCTGATACCTTTTTTGAGTGGTTCAACCATCAGGAGATGGTTTTTTCCAAGTATCCATATGCTGGTATGGATTTCCGAGGTGATTCGGATTTGGTACTGTCGGCTGGCGAGCAGTGGGGTGTCATCGGTAAATTCTTTGACCATATCTCTATTTATCATTTCTTTTTATAATGTTCTTGTGCTTTCCTCTATCAGAACTAATCAAAACTCATGTGCTCATGCAAATGTTGGACCAGTTCGGCCAGTAGTACGCCTGAGAGTGCCCGCTACCGCTCTAGCAGGAGACGCTGTGGGAAGGGCTATCCTTCGCGGCCTTGATGTGGCCGAGACTCTTTCAGCATTGCAAGATCAGGTCGAGGGCCTCACTCTTGGTATTCTAGAAGTGAGGACAGACGAGCTACCTCTGAGGTTGCAGCGACATACTACTGCCGTGCCGATTCGATGGACTAGGATTTTACGCATGATTGCACAGGCGGGGACTTGTTATCACCAGCATCCTTAGACTAGGGTGCCCCCTAGTGTTTTGAGTTTTGGGTCATCTGACCAATTTTGTCTTGGTTACAGAACATTATATGTAAACCATAAACAGTTATATATATATTTTTTATTTTCGGAGTTTTATTTTGGTTAAGTTACATGATCCTGATGCAAATATTGATGAAATGCTTCATTTTATAAATGTTGCAAATGTCTATCTAACACATAATTTGCCAATGATTCTGTTAATGTGTTTAAGTTTCTAGAAATATGATGATATTGAATAAAATCAAATTGCCTTTCCAAAATCTTGACCCTTAGGAACATGCGATAGATAGCTAGATTTCAGACGGAGTAGATACCAGTGAGTTGTAGGATGATGAGCTGTGAGTCTAGCCTGACGACAAGTCGGCTTATGCCATGTGTGATGGCATCAGAGAGAAGTTCTATCAATGCGCTATATTCAACGATGTTATTTGTTGACCGACCAATACATACTCCTCTGAAACTTACTAACTCGCCGCTTGGATCAAAAATGGCCGAGGCCGCAGAAGATAGGTTCCGCGAACTACAACTCGCTCCGTCAGCATATCCAACAAAAGATTCCAATAGGTTCGACATCTGTGACAAATGTAAAATTGGATTATTTGACCAAAACAATTACCCTTAGGGAAAACAAAAATGTAACAAAAGCATACAGGTTACTACACTGAATCATGCGTAGTAACGCTTAAGGTACAACCCGTTACGGGGTTGCGCCAGTGGAATCCCATCATAATCCATTAACTCGTAGGCTCCTTTTGCTAATACATGCTTAACAATATAGGGGCCCATCCACAAAGACTTGAATTTACCTTCTCCCAATTTATCGGATTCCTGGTCTAAAGTAAGACCAAGTCACCTTCTGAGAAGACACGGGGTTTAACATTTTTGTCGAACTGCGCCTTGACTCGTTTCCTATGGGCTTCATTAGCCAAAGCGACATCATGACTAGTTTCATCCAATTGCATTAGTTCCAAGAAATAAGCCTCCTCTTCTGAAGTTCCGGGGAGAAGGTCGACTGCGAGTTTGATGATGACTGCGAGTTTCATTGTTGGATGATGACGGGAGATCGCATAGTAATTCTGCGAAAAGCAGGTGTTACACAGTAATTTGTCACCATTGGTCACCGTCCCTGTTGCCCCTTTCTCGTACTTTGGAGGACTCATTCCGAGACCTGTGAGCAGTGACATAACCTAAAAACACTTGCATTATGTTCCCCTAAGTATGTACTTCATGTTCCTTGAAGACACCTCCTGCAAAATATCCCTGAAAAGTGCCCTTTTTCCATTAGCGCGGGTCCACAATGTACTACCCGCGCCAATCAATGAGATCCTCAAAAGAGGGTGTGACCATTGGCGCTCTGTCTTAGAACAACACCCGCGCCAACCAAGTTTGGTAAAGATTTTTGACAAACGCGCGCCTAGATGTTTTTTCCCTTCAAGTCATGAAGTCTTTTGAGGATAAAGCTCATCTTCTAGATGTCGAGAGTCATCATCTATCCTTGACATCTATCCACAGCGGCTTTTTGGAGATAATGCCAATCCATAATGGGTGTCCTGATGCATTGTATCTTCCTCCCCTTCTCCATCTATAAAAGTCTGTCCTCATGCATTTGACAAGCTAGTTTTTGGAGTGATGCTAGTTGTGATAACACTTGTATTGAGTGATAGTAAGAGTCTTGGAGCATAGGGAGGTTATGCTGCTGGAAGTCTAAGAGAGAGAAGGTCTATTGCAAGACATGTATAGCTGCTCGCCCAGCCAGAGGAGAGAATCAACGTCAGAACTTTGGTTGTATCTTTCTCTGTTGATTATTCATTAATGAACGACTATCATTATGGTTCCAATCTTACTGTTTATGATGATAATGTTTGATCTATTTCCTTTCTGATTGAAATATAGTTGTATTTTAGTGGATTTTATGCTTGTATTCGCTTCGTTCTTTGCATGTGCAGGTATCCATTCGTGGGGATCGTGAGGATTGTGACCTGCCAAAGCAAGGGAACGGGAGTATCAACTCTTCTTCGACATTAGCGTTGGACTCCAGGTTGGTTCTCATAATCCACTTTCAGTTTGCAACTAGGAACTTGCATAGTAGCGTGAATTGATTGTTGCTAGACCCATTTTGGGCTAGTGGGATCGCCTCTGTCCGAAGAGGGGATTTACCTCTCCAACAATTTGGCGACTCCACTAGGGAGGAGCTATTTGTTGTTTGATTCATAAACCTTGGACGAAGCCTGAAGTATAGCCAGGGAGCCTTTGAAACGCTATTTCTTTGCATTAGCGAAGTAGATCAACGCCTACTTCAGTCAACCTCCGGTTTGGTTTACGAACTGAACAACTTGGAGTTTGTCTTGTGTTTTGGTTTTCTCTTGCTTGCTTGCGTAAATGAGCTTTCTGGGTCAGTTTTGAAGTTGTTTCTTGTTGTTGGATCTGTCTGAATACTGTCGGCCAGACCCTGGACTGCTTTATTTATTTTTTGGGCCAGCAAACTTTGTTGGCGCGTTTTTCTACTTGACAGTCGCGCTAGTTGGCGCATGTTGCACAACAGCAACTCGCGCCAATCCTTAATAGCGCAAGTTACAGGCTGACAGTCGCGCCAGTCCTGTGAATTTTGCCAGTGTGTTTGTTGGAAGCTCTTTAAACTCAGATTCCTGTCTTTTTACATCTTTGTCAGCTGCTGGAGTGTATCAGAACTCTGTTTGACTGGTTTTTACCGTTATCCTTTGGGTGTTTGCCTATTTCCATCGATTTTATATCCCAGCCCTAGTGCATCTAGTGGCTTTGTATATCGAGCCTTCCGTGGGAGCTTTCGGTTCTTTGATTGTCCAGTCAACTTTTTGGTTGTTTTCTACACTTGTCTAGTGGTTGTCAAAGCTTATTATTCTGTGCTTCGAGCAATTCACCTCTAGCTCGTTTGGATTTTGCTTGACTTCGTTTGAGCTTAGATCACATGGTTCATTGAGGACTTTGTAGTTCTCCTTGTTTTGACAGTTTATCTTGGTGTTTTAGACATGGTTCTATTTGCATTGAGTGAAACTTGCCTGTTTATGCTTGTTAATATCTCTCGAGATTTGTTTAATTGCATTATGCCATTTAAAAAAAAAACAAATGATCTTTTTGCATTATAGTAGTTAGCATTTACTGTTATTGGGAATTTGTCACTTTTAAAAGAAAAAGAAAAAGTTTCATTTCTTGCTATTAGCTGCATTAGGATCTTTGTTGCTTATTTGGTATTCATTTTGTTTGTTTGAAAATCTCAACTCTCCTGTAGTTAGCATTCATTGAATGAAATGATATAATTTTGGCATATAGTTTGCATTTAGGAAGTTTTTGAGAGATCACATACGGTAGGACCTAAAAACTGAAACTTAATTGAAGATCAACTGTAAAATAAACCGAATGAACCTAACAACGCATTGGAACCTAACGCATATATTCTAGAGGTCTAGGCTAGAGACGTGTTCCGGCGTCGTTAAACCTAGTCACTGTTGTTTCACATTACGGTTGGGTGATTCCTCCTCTTGTGACTCGATAGTGGTCTAGCATGGACTGAGCTCCCACGTACCATCGCGTATATAAGGGAGACCCCACTAGGTTATCATCCTTTATCCACAGGAAGCCGTGTCTACCGCCTTACAAGCCGTAATGCACTAAACACAACATTCAGGAAGATTGACTGCCGTATGGGAAGTCCTTGGTTTTCATCTGATTGCCAAGGTGTATAAGTAGTTTTACGGATTGTTTGGTAAACCCTTTGCCTAGAGTCTCCAGAGTAGTCACTTTTGATCCTTTTCGGACTCCTTAAAAGAAAAGGTGCCAGTGAGTGTCTTGTCACTTCGTGCTCATTAAATATTCGAAGGAGACTAGAGTCACCTTTTTGTCCTTTTCTCGACTCTTAAAACATGAAAAGGTCAAGTTGTGTCTTTGCGTCTTAAAATTTATTCGGCCACGATACACATTTACCCGGTTAGATTTTGTTTGCATTAGTTTGAGTAGGGTTTAGTCTCGTTAGATTCCCTAGGATTGTGTGAAGTTTCATCCTGGAGGAATTACCAATTTCGTCTTCCGAGATACCGGTTGTGAGTGAAACTCTTTCTGTTGTTCCGAGTATACAACCGATTAGTTCTCGTGCTCCAGGCGACGAGACTTACGAGTTTCATTGGAACCCGGTTTGGGAACCTTCTGAGGACAGTGTCCCTTTTTGGTACTACACTTCTCCTCATGTTTCAGTCCCCCCTTTTTCCTCTGACATGGAGGACGTGTCCCCTACTACGACTGACGAGTCCGTTGCGACGAGCGGTGAAATTCCCACCGCAACGGAACCCACACCTATCAGTAGCACTCTTACTACTGCGAACCTACCACCAGGCTATAAAGCATTAAGGGATACTATGCCCTCTGGAACCCCTTTCACGGGTTCTATTTGGTCGCAACTTGCTTTTCCCACCACGGAGCCTTTTACTCCACAAAGTCGCAGTGCGTCCGTTACCTCAATCACAACCGCTCCAACGGTATGTGCAGCTTCTTCGACTCCTATTATTAGTCGTCCTTCGGCTTCTTTATTCGGAGCCTTTGATCCTATGTCAAATTTCCCAGCTGAGGGGCCATACGATCGATATTTGCCGTCTCAATCGATGGTTGAGATTTCAGTTCCGTTGTCAATTGATTGGAGCTCCACCTCCTTTCATGGTGGCCAAGTATCGTCCGCGCAGTCTCCAAGACAACCTCCTCAAGACCATCAAGGGCAATCCTTCCAAGGAAACCCTTTTGCCACTGGTGGTCCGTTTTTCCCCTCTTTTGTTCAACCTTCTGGTAACCCAGGTCAATCTTCTGTTCAACAAGCCCAACCTGGTATCCAGCAAGGTTATCCTACTGGACAAATTGGTCAATCATATGTTAACCCAAACCAATCCAATGTTCAGTATGGTCCAATATCTGGACAAGCTGCTCAACCACATGGTCAGCCTTCTGCCCAGTATAGTCAACCTTCTGGGCAAGTCAGTCAACCTCAAATCCAATCAGGCCAGCCAACTGCCCAGCCCACTCAGCCATCTGGTCCTTTAGGACAACCTTCACCTGTGCAACAACAACTCCACTCCCAGCAGGTACAACCTTCTGGGCAAGGAGGCCAACCTCAATATCAACAAGGTCATCCTTCTGGCCAGATAGCCCAACCTTCAAGACATCCTTCTGGCACTGCTCAATCTGGTTTTTTTCCCCAGGATGGACCCCAGACCCCATCCTGTCTTCAAATGCAAGTTGGAGTTCAATCCCAACCAGTTTACCAAACTCCACCTATTTCTCAAACTTAGTTTGGAGTCCAGCCACCGTATGGTTACCAGCAACCTCAAGGGCAACCTTTGTTTCCCCCATATCAAAATTACCAACAACCGCAGGCGACTCCTTATCAAAATTATCCGGAACCATATGGTGCTCCTGCAGGACCGTTTGGTAATCCATGGAACGCTGGGGGGCAGAACCCAAATCCCTACGGACAAAACCCTATGGGGCCAAATCTGTCTGGACCAAACCCTTGGGGGCAACCGCCAATTGGTTGGAACCCCGGTGTTCCATCCCACCAGCAGCCCCAGATGTCCTTCAATCCTCAATTACCTTTCTTAGCGACTTTAGAATTACCGGATGTGTCCAAATTGACCAACGATCCTATTCTCCATAATCCATATTGGCCTCCAGTTCCAACGAAAATTCCCGGTGACTGTCCAAAATTCGATGGTAAAGCTAATGAAGATCCACAAGCTCATGTCACGACTTATCACCTTTGGTGTTCGTCCAATTCATGGCTTGATGATTCAATTCGGCTTCGCCATTTTCAAAGGACTCTCACTGGCTCTGCAGCTAAGTGGTATATTGAGCTCAATCGCGGATCCTTTCAGGATTTCAACTCGTTGGCTATGGCATTTCTTACTCCTTTTCAGTTGCCCATTCGATATGAAACGGGTACACACCTCCTCACATCCTTAAGACAGACAACGGCTATGCATATCTCTTATCATATCCATGAATGGAGACGACGTAGACGTATGATCAAATTTTGGATTCCCAACCAACTTCTTACCGATTGGTTTACGACTTCGTTCGTTCCTCCAATTGCTCGGGACATTTCCATGGGGGCGTGTGTCACTGAAGAGCAAGCTATCGCGCGCGATCAGTACCTTGACTTGGTGTATTCTCAGTCAGGTACATTGCATGATTATCTGCCTGATGCCCCGAGACCAGGAACATCCAAAGCCCCGCCAATGCCAACCATTGACGACATTATTGGTTTTGTTAATTCGTCCTCAAAGAAGAATCCCGCGAACCCTGGGAAGCAAAAATCAAGTGCTTCGAATGAACCCACTTCTTAGGTAACACTCGCTTCAAATATTACTTCCGAGGTCAATGCCGTCTAGTCCACCACGACAGACAAAGCCTCGAAAGCAAAGAAGAAAGGGAAAGCGAAAAATAAACCAGATCAACCTAAACAGGATTCCCCTAAACCTCCACCCGAGGAAGGTGCCAAGCGCAAACCAAAGTATCCTTGTCTTATCTGTGATGAGGATCACTATACCAAAGACTGCCCTAGGCGGTCTGAAGTTAGTCGTTTGTTGAAAGGCGCTCTCGGGACTCCTGCGGTGCTCAAAGAACCCTTTCCCTCACAACAAACTCAAAAAACTCAAATGGTGGCTGACCCCTCTCAGCCTCCCTCTTCCTTCAGTTCTCAAGTGTTTATGGCTAGAACAATACCTGTCAATATCAGTACTCGAACAAAAGATTATCCGCCCGCTGCCGGGAAAGAGCCTGAGATCCCCTCTAGCGCTCCTCCATTCAGTTCAGGTCTGCTCCACATTGAGAGACCTAGTATTGAGGCGCCTCTTCGACCCCGTCCAAAAGGAGTACTCCAGAAATCTTCTTACAACCCAAATGCTCGTGCTGCACAGCACTACAATATCGTTGAGGACTTAGCGCAGACTCCGTCGACTATGTCCACTTTAGAAGTTCTCCAGAGCTGCCCTTCTCAGAGGAAGTCCTTGCTATCCACTATTGGTGGCATAGACCCGGCCGACTCGGATTTAATTACTTTTGACTTAGAACGCCATACGCAGAGACTGCCTCCCCAAGTCGCATTCCTTATACAGGTTATCATTGATTCCAAAACGATTCATCGAACAGTCATTGATGAAGGTGCTTCTACTTGCATCATGTCTGTTGCCTGTTGGAAAGCCATCGGATCTCCGATGCTGAGCCAGTCTCCCACGACCTTGGAAGCCTTTGATGGAAGAGCATCCCGTCGTTATGGTATACTCCAACGTTTGCCCATCTCTTTGGAAGGGAAGACGGTCGAAATGGAAGTTGAAGTTGTTGATGCTACTCTTACCTACAACCTCCTTCTCGGACGTAGCTGGATATATGCGATGAAAGCTGTTGCTTCATCTTTGTTTCGTATCATTCGTTTCCCTCATCAAGGGAAGATTATTACTGTAGACCAGCTATCATTCTTCGCTTCCTCTTCAGAAGACAACATTCCTTTTGTGGAGCATACCTCAAATTTATCTGAGAGTCTGGGAGCTGGACTTTTCAAAGATCCCACCCTTATGGGTGTTTTTCTGCTCCCGCCTCCTAACATCACTTTGTCAATATGATTACCACTTGTTCTGATCCATGGATCATCCCTCCCACAGACCAAGTAGATTCATGGGGCGACCAGATGCTGTTGAGTCCTGTCGAGCTCAACTATGTCGAAATCATAGCTGCATCGGCTCCCTCTTCTGAACTTGCCCTTCTGAGCAAGGTTCTCCATCCATCCTCAGGGCTTCTAGATGAGACTTCTTCGGACCCTTTAAAAGAAACATTCCCTTCCGACGAAGCCATTATTGAGACTATGTCTCTCGAGGCACATCCTTGGCATGATTTTCACCATCGTTCCTCGTTTCTACCTGCCCAACAGGATATGCTTACTTCTTTCGAGCGGTTTGCTCCTTGTCTCCCATCTCAAATCCTTCAAAAACCTATCTAGATTTATCAAGTGTCCTCTGAAGGCAATATGGCGAACATTACGCAAACCCAACCCATCGACATCTCTGTGAAACCAGGGATTGTCGAGCATCTTCACATTGGATTCACTTGTACTCCAGAGGAGATTCAACTTTATTCCAATCTTTTTCACGAATTCCGTGATGTGTTTCCATGGTCCTATGAAGAAATGCCCGTCATTGATCCCAGCATAGTGGTGCATGATATAATCACGTACCCAGGTGCTAAGCCTGTTCGTCAACATTTACGCCCCGTACACCCCCGAAAGGCTGCCGCTATTAAGGGCGAAATCGAGAAGCTTCTTAAAGCTAGTTTTATTTATCCTATTCCGCTCACAGATTGGGTTTCCAATATTGTACCTGTGACTAAAAACAAGGTACAATCCGTGTTTGTGTCGATTATCGTGATATCAATCGAGCCTGTCCTAAAGATAATTTTCCCACACCATTCATTGATCAAATTATTGACGAGTGTGCCGGAAGTGAAATGTACTCTTTTATGGACGGTTTTTCTGGATACAACTAGATCAATATTGCTCCCGCTGATCAACACAAGACCGCCTTTATCTGTCCATGGGGCACATTTGCCTATAAGAAGCTCCCTTTTGGTCTTAAAAATGTCGGTGCTACCTTCCAACGTGCAATTTCCTATGCTTTTCATGACATTCGACACATTGTACAACCATACCTGGATGATCCTCTAGCTCATTCAGCCAAACGTCAGGATCATCCTACTCACCTTCGTGAGATCTTTCTTCGCTGTCGATACTACCAAATCAGGATTAATCCCCACAAATGTGTATTCTGCGTTGAATCCGGTCGACTTCTCAGGTTTGTTGTCTCTCGAGAGGGCATCCATTTGGATCCCCTTAAAGTCGGAGCTATAGTAAATCTTCCTCCCCCTGCTTCTTTACAGCAATTGCAAAGATTGCAGGGTAAAGCAAATTTTCTACGATGTTTTGTTCCAAACTATGCCGAGGTGGCCAAAGGTTTCACATGATTACTAAAGCGAGATGTCCCTTTTCATTGGGATACCATGGCTCAGGAATCTTTTGAGCGTCTCAAGGGTCTCCTTGTTTTTGCTCCATTGCTTCATCCTCCGAACTATCATCGTGACTACACTCTATATTTGGCCGCCGCTGACACCACCATCGGCATGGTTCTTGTTCAAGCTGACGATGATGGCACTGAACATGTTATATATTATCTCAGCCGCAATCTTTTAGATATGGAAACTCGATATGCTTATGTCGAGAAGTTGGCTTTGGCCGTCGTTTGTGATGTCCAACGTTTCCGTCATTATATTCTGCTGCGCACCACTACCGTGATTTCTGATTGCAACCCCATGACGTATATTTTGTCACGCCAGTTACTGGGGGGCAAGTGCTCAAAGTGGATTGTCATCCTCCAAGAGTTTGACTTGGAATTTACCACTGCCAAGTCCAAGAAATCACTTGTCTTTGCTGAGTTACTGTGCTCTTTGCCATCTTCTTCCACACCCTCTAACGTAGAGGATCACATTCCGGATGAGACCTTATTTCTCATTAGCACCCTCGATCCATGGTACGGAGATATCATTATATATCTGCAAACGTCCTCCTTTCGCCCTGGCGTGTCCAAAGACGCTCGGCGAAGGATTCGTCATCAATCACAACCATACCGTATCATTGGGGATACACTCTATCGCCTCGGCACCGACTCTGTTCTCCGCCGATGTTTAACTCTCGAGGAAGCTGAGCGGGTCTTGAATGACTGCCACTCTGGTGCCTGTGGTGGTCACATGTCCAGATATGCCACTGCCCAAAAAATCCTCCGTGCTGGCTACTTTTGGCCCTCTACCTTTAAGGATTGCATTCTTGCCGTACGCTCTTGTCATGAGTGCCAGATATACCAGCGGAAGATGTGAGCGCCTCCTGCTCCATTGTACCCTGTTGTCACCGTCGGCCCTTTTGCCAAATGGGGCATTGATTATATGACTTGTAACCCTCGCTCGGCCGGGGGGGCATGGGTTTATTATTGTTGTCGTCGATTACTTTACTAAATGGGCCGAGGCGATGCCTACATTAACTGAAGATGGTCACACAGCGGCGCAATTTTTATTCAATCATGTTATTTCGCGATTCGGCATCCCTCAAGCCATCGTCACTGATCACGGGAAGCATTTCCGTAATCATATGATGTCGGAATTAACAACCCAGCTAGGCTTGCAGCACGATAGTTCAACTCCATACTACCCTCAGTCCAATGGCCAAGTTGAAGTTGTCAATAAGATTTTGGTTACCATGCTTCAGCGGACTGTTGGCATACATAAGTCTAACTGGCATTTGATGTTGTTTCCTGCCTTGTGGGCCTACCGAACCTCCACGAAGGATGCCACTGGTTTCACTCCATTTCAATTAGTTTATGGACTAGAGGCTACCCTTCCAATTGAATGTGAAATCCCGTCATTAAAATTGGCTGTCGAGCTACTTCCCAACACTACTCCGTTAGAAGAACGCCTTCTTTACCTGGAACGGCTAGATGAGACTCGTCGCCTGGCCTCTTTGGCCATCGAAACACAAAAGAAGCGAGTCAAGATTCACTTCGATCAGACCGTACGTCCACGTTCTTTTGTTGAGGGAGATTTAGTCCTGCTCTACGATCAGGCAAAAGATAAGCTAGGAGCAGGAAAGCTCGAGTCCATGTGGCTAGGCCCTTACATTGTCAAGAAAGTTTTGCAGAAAGGGGCCTACGAGCTAATTGATTATGAAGGGAATCCTCTTGGGAAGTTCGAAACGGGCTGTATTTAAAAGTACTATGCATGATGCTGGTACATTTTATTTTGTACATACATGTACTCTAGAAAATGTGTTGTGTGTGTGTGTGTCAGTTTTAGAGGCGTAACTGCCACTTATTGTGTCTTTCGCTTCTTGTGCAGATGTCTGATGCACCTTATGTTGGTTTCATTGATGGTGCCTACCGCAGTACTCGCAACTTGTCCTCTGCGGCGTGGGTGATCTATGATCCTCATGGCGAGCTGATAGATTTTCAGGGTGTGTGTTTGGGTCGTACCACTAACAATGTCGCCGAATATTGTGCGGTAATCGAGCTACTTGTTGAAGCAATTAATCTCGGCATTCGTACATTGGTAGTGAACCTGGACTCTCAACTTGTTGTCCACCAGCTCAACGGGCAATATTCCATCAGAGACCATCGCATTCTAAGGTTGTATTTACGTGTGAGATTGTTGGAAACAAACTTTGATTTTATCACATATCAACATATTCCACGACAATTAAACACATTATCTGATGCATTGGCTAATCATGTATTAGATAGACATTTGCGTAATTTGTAACCAAAACATTATACAAGCAAGCACATGAAAGCACAATAATAAACCATAGGCATATGTATATATATACGTGTGTGTCATAATGTTTGCGCCGCGCGCATTACATAATCCAAAAAATAATACATGTCCGAATCTCATATGGCCGTAGACAACATGTCTCTCAAAATATGCAGAAATGAAACCTAGGAGTCTAATCACGGTGATGCTCGTGATAGCATGTCACCGCTCGCACCAAACATCTCAGCAGACGGTGGACGCGAGTCGGTACTCCCACTGTGTGCCTCTGGTACTCAAAAGGCACGTCCGCCAGCCTAGCATAGTCCGGAATCCCTTGGGTAAGACCCTCGAGATTCTGCACCAGCAGCTCCTCTCCTCTGGCACCCCTTGCCCGCTGAGGGTCGGCTGCGGGTTGTACCCTCTGTGCTATGTGAGACAGACCAGCTGGTCGCTCTGCACCAACATCTGCATACATATATATAGCTGTTGTCAGAGACATGCATGTATTACAAAAAAAAATGAAATACATAAAAAACATCAAAAACACAAAGAGTTCTTACCAAGCTCCTCATCCCAGTCTTCTCCCACAGGCAATGGGAGATCTGGGTCTCCAGTAAAATCGGTGCCCGCATAGGGCCAGTCCTCTATAACGATCATCTGGTGACGAAGCCATATGAAGAACTCGGGCCTCCAGGCCATCTGCTGGCCCCCTCCTACTCTGGGCATGAGTGCTGCCCATCGAGCCAACCTCAGTTCCCGTGGCACTGGATCTGCCACTATACCTCCCTGAATCCGGAAAATCGGCAGTCGCTCCAAGAAGAAGGATACCACGATGGATCCGTACCCGAACTGTTTTTTGCCTCGCTTACACTTCGTAAGCTACCTCTTGATGTTTGTAGTCACTGCGGTGGCCCAATCAAACAGCGTAGGGTGGAGACACTCGGTTGCCAGTAGTAAATGATTCTTGCTGGCCTCGTGGGGCACCTGTATCCCAGCTGTCCGTGTGATAGTGAATAGTATCACTCATAGTACTAGGTCTGGAACTGTGACAATATCTACTTTGGCACTGTTTGATCCAAACTGTGCCCCAGGAAAAACCCGTTCCATCACCTCCCCCATCTTTTCCCCGGAAGCCCTACTTCCGGTCAAGATGTGTCGTGCACCTCTCCGCGACAATCCAGTGATAAAATAGACATCGGAAACATCCAACTCCAATGTCTGATCTTTCAAGCGGAATACCTAATCCTCTATGTCCCAAGCATCCATGATAAATCGTAGTAACTCAGGTTGTGCACGCAAATAGGACGTGAGAAAAAATTTCTTTAAGCCACAGTCCCTCAAAGCATCCATGCAGGCTTCATCCTCTAATGCCATGGCATCTATGGCATCATGCTCTCTTTCTCTCCATTCTACAGCCATTTTGACGAATCCCTGCAACCATAAAGTCGAAAATATCATCATTAGATCACTGGTGAAACCAAAATTAAAGGAAAATTGCAAAATCAACGGTTAAATCTATGGGAAAATTAGGTCGCGCGGTTGGCGCGACTGTTTTCAAAACAGTCGCGCCAATGTCGCACCCCCTTTGGGGAAAAAAATCCCATTGGCGCGATCCCGAGCGGGAAACTCACGCCAATGGTGCAGCCCTAAAATTTTGCAATTCCTCTTGCAGGGGACCCATCTATGGATGAAAAATTAAAAAAATGGAATGAAAATGAAGCTAAGGATGAGACCTCTTAACTGCTCCGGACGGCGGCCCGATTGCTTTCCTGGATTGATCACGATCAGCGATTGAAGTTTGCACCCAAAACCCTCCAATGGTAAACTCACAAGGTGAAAAGTAAAAAGTAAATTTGTTTTTTACCATTTCACTATTTTATAGCATTTTTTGACCTAAATTGCATTAAAAATATTATTTTTTGGGTTAAAATAATGTCTTTTTTGGGTATTTTTGAATATATTTATATCAAAATGGGTTTTACGCTGTTTTTGGTATGATGACAGGGGTTGGTGCAACTCAAGTGACGAAACGAGCTCCTTTTTTATACTTTTTCAAGCTCGGTAAAACATGTGAAAAGGTTACTTTAAGGTCCGCTTTCAGCTCTTTTCTGACCATTTAAAGAGGAAAAGATTGCCGAGTTACTCCTCTTGACTCGTTAAATTTTAATAAGGGGTAGTCGTTTTAAGTTCTTTTTGTCGACCGTTAAAACATAAAAAGATTACCGGGTTTTTGTCGTTTCAGACTCGTTAATGGTTACGGAACGACGTGGTTTTGATCGCTTTTTTACTTTTTCAGGTCGAAATCACTATTTATGAAAAGTATTCCTCGATCATAATGGTCGGGCGGTTCTTTCGAGTATTGTTTTATACTTTTTTGGGCTCGAGAGACACAAGTTTATGAAAAAGGACACCCTTGGAGTTTCCTTTTCTGCTGTCTTTTCAAACTCTCTAAACATGAAAAGACGTCGAGTTCTTCCTTTGTCAGACTCGTTAAAACCTGATGACATCGGATTTTGTCGAAATGACGTATCACAAGCATATGTTATCCCCATCAAGCTTGTTAAAAATAATCAGGTTACTCGCCAGAAATGACGGGGGAAAATGGAACCATAATTATTGTCGTGTCGGCAGTATGTCGCTCTTGAACATGGCACTTGTCTTCTTTCGTGTCTGGGTGGGGATATCTCATCTCATTTTTCACTCGCCTCCATGGATTTGGGTAATCTTGTTTGACCTCTCATCTGCTCATTGCCTCGTCACCATGACCTCTGATCCATTAATGTCAAATACTGCCAATTCCACTGTTGTCCCACCGATATGTTCAAGAGAAGTTGACCTCTGCGAAGAAACAACCTCCCTCTGATAGCTCCTATAATCCTGATTCACAAACATTATCTCTCTGTCTCGTGTCGATGATGTGGGAAACATTATGGCCCACCTTCGATCAAGGTCACTTCCTGTCGACTTCAGCTCATTATCTAGGAAGCTGATCTCGAGACTCCCTTCCGGTGCCTTGGAGCCTGCATGCCTCAATGGCAGGTTCTTCGTGTTCGACGTGAGGTTTTCATCATTGACATCCGATCGAATGATTCTACGGGTGTTCGACGCCAGCTCATTGATTCGCACGTCGTAGATTGTACCTATAGTACCTTGAGGGCCATTGTCATTATTGGTGGTACCTCTCGCGTCTGTTAATAGTTTTCATTATTGACTGGTAATCAGACGATGTTCATGCATGTTCGACTTCAGCTCATATATTCGCATGCTTGAACTTGTACTTTTGTTCGGGTCGAGATGGAGCGCAAGACCCTGGATTTTGTCTATTGTAATCCAGGCGTGATTCTTGTTACATGACTCATTCACTGGATGGCTACGACCATGCCTGAGTCGATTCATTGATCCTAACCAAATGGCTGCGCCCATACTATGGATCTAGATTATTATGTACTCTCTTATGGATGGCTGCGACCATACCACATATATCATGTACTTGAGCTACCAGTTGTATCTCTCGATGCAGATTCTCGACGGCAGCTACATGTGTTCTTGTAAAGCATTTCACCCCTCTCTCTCTCTCGGGCCTCATGCTTTAAGGGGCATCTGTTACACAGTAATTTGTCACCATTGGTCACCATCCCTGTTACCCCTTTCTCGTACTTTGGAGGACTCATTCCGGGACCTGTGAGCAGTGACATAACCTAAAAACACTTGCATCATGTTCCTCTAAGTATGTACTTCATGTTCCCTGAAGACACCTCCTGCAAAATATCCCTGAAAAGTGCCCTTTTTCCATTAGCGCGGGTCCACGATGTACTACCCATGCCAATCAATGAGATCCTCAAAAGAGGGTGCGACCATTGGCGCTCTGTCTTAGAACAACACCCGCGCCAACCAAGTTTGGTAAAGATTTTTGACAAACGCGCGCCTAGATGTTTTTTCCCTTCAAGTCATGAAGTCTTTTGAGGATAAAGCTCATCTTCTAGATGTCGAGAGTCATCATCTATCCTTGACATCTATCCACAGCGGCTTTTTGGAGATAATGCCAATCCATAATGGGTGTCCTGATGCATTGTATCTTCCTCCCCTTCTCCATCTATAAAAGTCTGTCCTCATGCATTTGACAAGCTAGTTTTTGCAGTGATGCTAGTTGTGATAACGCTTGTATTGAGTGATAGTAAGAGTCTTGGAACATAGGGAGGTTATGCTGCCAGAAGTCTAAGAGAGAGAAGGTCTATTGCAAGACATGTATAGCTGCTCGCCCAGCCAGAGGAGAGAATCAACGTCAGAACTTTGGTTGTATCTTTCTCTGTTGATTATTCATTAATGAACGACTATCATTATGGTTCCGATCTTACTGTTTATGATGATAATGTTTGATCTATTTCCTTTCTGACTGAAATATAGTTGTATTTTAGTGGATTTTATGCTTGTATTCGCTTCGTTCTTTGCATGTGCAGGTATCCATTCGCGGGGATCGTGAGGATTGTGACCTGCCGAAGCAAGGGAATAGGAGTATCAACTCTTCTTCGACATTAGTGTTGGACTCCAGGTTGGTTCTCATAATCCACTTTCAGTTTGCAACTACGAACTTGCATGGTAGCGTGAATTGATTGTTGCTAGACCCATTTTGGGCTAGTGGGATCGCCTCTGTCCGCAGAGGGGATATACCTCTCCAACACCAGGGATTTCTTTGATTTTGAGTTTACAAATTCCAGATCAAAATATTGAAGAATTGCTATCCATTTTGAATATTTTCCCCCTAGCAACTGTCGCGACAATATATAAGTCATAGGGTTGTAATCTGACAAAATGGTAGTTTTTCGAAAGAGGACATAGTGTCGAAATCTTTGTATCGCTTGAACAGCTGCGAGAGCCAGCTTTTCAACATAGGAATACTTGCTTTTTGTATCATTTAAGTTTCTACTCAAATAATATATAGGATGTTCGATTCCGTTGTCTTCTTGAACTAAAACCATTGCGATGGTTGTATCCGTTGCAGCCAGATACAGGTTAAAGTCTTTTTGATAATCAGGAGCGTACATTAATGATGCTTTCATTAGGGATTCTTTTAAAGCATCAGAGGAAGCTTGCACGACCTGATCCCAGACGAAGGGAACTTCCTTTTTCAATAGACGCGTATAACCTTTAGCAAGTTCGGCATAATTTGGAATGAACCTCCTCAGAAAGTTTGCTTTCCCTTGGAGTTTATGAATCTAAAGCAAATTTGAACGTGGAGGCAAATTTATGATTGCCTGAACCTTACAAGGGTCGAGACGCATCCTGTCCTTTGAGACTACAAAGCCAAGCAAACGACCAAAACTAACACAGAACACACATTTGTGTGGATTGAGTCGTATCTTGTAGTGTCGGTAACGTAGAAATATCGCTCTCAAATGCTGCGGATGATCGGTTCACTTTCGCGAATGAGTTGGAAGGTCATCGAGATATGGTTGAATGATGTTTTTGATGTCATGGAAGGCATAATTCATTGCCCTCTGAAATGTTGCCCCTGCGTTCTTTAAACCAAAGGGTAATTTACGATATGCAATTGTGCCCCACGGACAAATAAATGCAGTCTTTTACTAGTCCTGTGGGCGGATATTTATTTGATTATACCCGGAGAATCCATCCATAAATGAAAAGATTTCACATCTGGCACATTCATCAATTATCTGGTCAATAAAGGGTGTAGGGTAGTCGTCTTTTGGACAAGCTTGATTTACATCCTTAAAATCGACGCACACTCTAATCATTCCTTGTTTTTTCATCACAGGAACAATGTTTTTTTACCCAATCGGTTAGAGGAACTGGGTAAATAAAACCAGCATGGAGAAGTTTCTCAACTTCTGCCTTGATGGCAGCGCCTTTCTTGGGGTGCACCTGTCGTATCCGTTGTCACACTTGTTTGACATCTGGATACATCTTTATTTCGTGTTCAATGATATTCGAGTCAATGCCTGGCATTTCATCATATGACCAAGCAAAGACATCTCTGAATTTGCGAAAAAGAGCATTATATATTTCCAGTTCTGAAGGAGAACAACATTTGCCAACATAAATATTCTCTACAACATCTGTTTTGGTCGAGATATTTATGGCGATAGTCTCTTTGATATTGGACAAGTTTCACTCGGAATCCACTGTGTTTACAGTATTTGATAGGAAACCAAAACCTGAAGGATGATGAAGGTCATCAGGAGTATCTTCTTGACAATCCAGAAGATGGGAACGATGGTGGTAATTTTCCCATGGCACCCCGTCAATTGTCATTGACTGAACAATTCCTTCGTCGGTGTAATGCACTTGCGACCAAGGATCTGAAGGGGTGCCATATTCCTTAGACCTATCTATCCAAACGCTTGATGAGAGTTGATTCGGGTCTGCCTCCCATGCCAAAAACATTGATTGCTACAATATTTCTATTCGGCTTGGAGGCAATACCTGCAGATGATCCATGTTAATATCGTTTTCTGAGATCTTTTGAATAGAATATATCATATTGCAGTTTCCTACCGTCACCACTTCTGCCAGATTGATTGCAGGCGGGAGAGAAAAAGTCTCCATTAATATAGGATATTTTAGTAGGCCTACTCTGATATTTTGAAGCGAATGGGGACTTCCATGGATCATCGGAATGCTTCCCGTAACTTGGGAACTATTGGGGAGAAATGTTTGTTGCTCGACGGTTGTAATTCTTCCTTGAAAAGGAAATGTAATCTTCCTAAATTAGGTAGACACAACGGCAGCCATAGCATATATCCAGGGCCTTCCCAATAGGATGTTGTAATCGAGGTTTTCATCGATTACTTCGACATCTATTTCTACTGTTCTTCCCCCCAGTTCAGCTTGCAAGTTACTTAGAATCCCATATGGAGTATATGTTCATCCATCAAATGCTTTTAATGTCGTCGAGGATCACGACAAGGTTGGAGATCCTAAAGTTTTCCAACAACTCATCGACATAATACATGTAGATGCCCCCTCATCAATAATTGTTCGATGAATAGTTTTGTTGAGGGCTTTCACTGGAATGAGGGAAGGTAGTTGAGCTGGTAACTAAGGATCATATCCTTCTTGATTAAAGGACACAAGATTAGAATCCTTTGGGTCTATCCCACCTATTGTTGATAATAAAGCCTGCTTTTGGGATGGGCAATTTTGCAGTACCTCAAGTGTCGACATAGCGGATGGCGATTGGGCCAGATCTTCCACTATATTATAATGTTGTGCTGCTCTGGCACAAGTATTAAATGTCGACTTGTGTACTACCCCCTTTGGCGGTTTTATTGTTAGCTCTGGAATGATGGGCAGCGCAACTTCTGTCGAAGTTGTTGTCGAACTACTGGGTTGATTTTTATCCTTGTTGTTCGACAGCTGTGGATTCCCGTAATCTTCATTGCTTGTCGTTATCAAAGCATCGTTTTGCTGTTTCGAAACTGACAACATCAGCACATGGGATGGGGAAGCATTATCACTGGCAACTAGATTTGTTCCTGGATTTGTAAATGGATCAGTTAATACTGCCGAGGTTTTTGAATTGTTGGAGAATTTTCTAAGCTCAGCTTTATATGGACAATCTCTTGTCCAATGATCCTCATCACATATTAGACATGGACAATTTGATTTCTTATCTCCAGAAGGGTTTGTAGAAGATTTTTCAGGTGATGATTCCTCCTGTTTCTTCTTCTTCCCTTTGTTTTTCTTCTTGCCTCCTGGTTGATTGGTTTCTTTGCCTTTTTCAGTTGAGATGGCATTTACTTCTAAGGTGAGAAGTTCTTATTTTGAATTTTGAATAGAAATCTTACGGGCCTTTTTAGATGTAGCCTTTGTTGATTTTGTGTCTGTCGTACCAATCACGCCATCGCCGGCATGAGAGTCATTGTTTGATTTAGGAGGAGGAGGAACGAAAAATTCTGGCCTGGGAGCGTCAGGGATTTTATCGTAGAGCATGCCAGACTGAGTATAAATCAAGTTTAAATATTGCGCACGAGCAATAACTTTCTCTTCAGTGACGACTCCTCCCTTTGCCACATCTTTTGTAATGGAAGGTAATAATGACTTAATAAACCATTCAGCTAAAAGCTAATCAGGAACATACGTTTTTACCATTCTACGACGACGTCGCCACTCATAAATATGATCGGATATGTGAGTGGCTGTCATTTGCTTGAAATTGGTAAGAAGTTCTGTTCCCATTTCGTACCTTATGGGTAATTGAAAATGGGTTAAAAAGGTGGTGGCTAGGGCACTGAAGTTATCAAACGAAGCTCTAGGTAATTCGATATACCATTTCACTGCCGAACCAGTTAACGTTCTCTGGAAAAGGTGAAGCCTAATCGAATCATAATTTAGGGTGTTTGATGAACACCACAGATGAAAGGTCATCACATGATTCGATAGGTCTTCACCCGGATTTCCATTAAATTTAGGAATATCTGACGGAAGTTTATGCGGAATCGTTGGCCACCAAGTGGTGTAAGCAATTGGATAGTTCGTTAGCCGATTTAGATCCTGTAACTCTAAAGTTGTCACGAACGGCAACTGTTGATTCAGGTTTGGCGAAGCATACCCAGGATAAGATGGAATTGCTTGAGCAGTTGGTCTTTGCATACCAGCATAATGCATTTGATGCTGGTAACTTTGGTAAGGTTGATGGGAGTAACCATTGTATAATGGTTGATTTTGACCATTTTGAATATACGGCTACCCATTATTTACAAAGATTTGTTGCTCAGATCCTTGGTAAACTTGTTGGAATTGCGGTTGTTGATATTGCACCAGCCATGGTTGTGAAGCCATGTGTTGTTGTCCAATACTCGCTATTTGACCAAGATGAGGAGTAATTGTACCCGTTTGGGCCTGTGTCATTCCACTAGTAGGCGATTGTGGTTGAGTCGCAGGGACAAGAGGCTGTTGCACTACAACCTGAGAAACCTGAGGTTGGCATACAACAGGCAACGCTTGTACTTGCGACACCGTCACAATAGCCGCCATAGTTGGTATATTTGACATAGGTAAACATTGTTGCATTGAGTATACAACTCTTGGTTGCTGAGGCAGTATTGGCACCCAACCACTAGATGTAATTCCAACATAACCTGAATTTTGTTGTGAATTCTCATTTGGTTGTCCTCCCGGAGGAGACAATGAAAGGGCATATTGCCCCCCATACGGAGGTAATCCCGTACTCAAAGGAATTGTTTGTCTTTGAGGACCAGACTGCCAAAATTGACACCATGAAGGATCAATTTGCTGAGACTCAACATAAGAGTTCTCGGATATTATTCTAGATGAACAAACGGGAACAGACCGTACTATCGAAATAATCCCTGAGTGGGCTCAATCTAGCGATTGAGAGCTAGTTGGGATAGATGGTATGCCGGCGAACGTTGTTGGAGTGACAACAGGAAGTTTTGCCATTGCTGTGTCAGGTGACATAGTCCTAGATGTCAACGGTTGGTCAGACATTTATAGCCTATCCAAAAGATTTCCTAGCGATTCTACAGGAGCTTCCGATAACGGTAGACTAATTTCTGATGAAGAAGGATATAGGGTGATCCCGGCTCCAAATTGCGATGGAGTACTAGATGGAGGATCCTCCACAATCTCTTCTATAGCAATCAGACCAGGTGGAAGAGGTAGACCGTCAGGTCTGTAAAATATTTCTGGTGCCGAAGAAGGTATAAAATCTACAGCGACCGATGTTTGGGGAATAACACTTTCTGAATCAGCTGTAGATGAAGCTGGTTTAGTAATACAAGTGTTTACCTTCACACTAGGATCAACTCTACTATCCTTTGGTGGCTGTGGAACTTCTTCTATAAAGGCAGGTATACGAGAAATGTTTGGAGTAACCGAAGTCTCTGATGGTGTTGGAACACTTGTTATAACTTTACCAGGGGATTTGGAACCGGTTAAACGACCACTTTGTCCGTAACAGTTTTGATTCTGGAGACAAAGACGGTTGAATCGTAAGTCTCCGCGAATGAGGGGGTTTGAATTGACTTTCTTCCACAATTGTGGATTACTCGATGAACTAAAAATAAAGGGGAAAAATGTTTCCGAATTAAATGAATTTTAGACGCTTTGACACAACTTTCTTTTTCAATTTTTAAGAGTCGAGAAAAAACAAAAGATGACTCTAGTCGCCTTCGATTTTTAATGAGCTTGAAGTGACAAGTGCTCAGATGGACCTTTTCCTTTAAGGAGTCTGAAAACAAATGAAAGAGACTACTCTGGAAATCTAGACAGAGGGATTACCAAACCAATCGAAAAACTGCAGAATACTTTTTATGGTATGGCAGTCAATCTTCCCGAATGCTGTGTTCAGTGCATTGTGATCAATAGAGCGACAGACATGGCTTCCTATGGATAAAGGATAAATCCTATTGTGGTCTCCCAATATATACTCGACGGTATGTGGGAGCACAAGTCCGTACTGGCACTTATCGTCTCAAAGTGGAGGAATCACCCAACGAGCAATGAAAACAATAGTTACCAAGCTTTACGACGCCGGAATACGTCTCTAGCCTAGACTTCTAAATGTTATGCGTTAGGTTCCAAAGCATTTTTAGATTCATTAAATTTATTTTATAGTCGATCTTGCTTAAGAAATTTTCCTTTCAGGTTCACCGCGTGATGTAGATATACAATTCCTAAAATGAAATCTAAGATGATAAACAATCGCTTAATCTTCTTTTTTCAATGAAAATCGTAGCTACTAACGAAAGAGAGATGATATTCTTTCAACATAGAGTAGAGAGCACACACTATATGCACTGTCCTAAATCAAACCAACAAACAGTCTGAATGCAAATGCACATGCATGTATTTGTTTTCATCCTTCTTAATGTGTGAATGATAAAAAGAAAGCTAAGCGCAAATTTGAATTATTTTTCTAAGCGACATTACTAACAAGTTTCTTTTCAAGACAAAATGAGACAATGATGACACTTTGTGATTTGGCATTGAAAACTTGCTTTCCACGCTTGAAAAATTATTAATTCAAATCAAATACAAGAGTAACAGTGTAATCGACTACCAAGAACAATCGGATTCTCTTCTATGACTGAAAACGACACTCGCAACACTTCCAAATCAAGAAACGACAGTTCAATTACGCTACTTCTTTGTAAAAGAGAACTGAAAATGGATCACAATACATAAAAAACATTTACAATTCTTTGCACAATAGAGGCGGAATAATGGCAAAGAAGGGGGTTTCCAACAGAGGTATACTGACTACAGATAGCAAAACTCATGAATAGAGTTGAAAAGAGTGAAGAAACAAAAGTCTGCAGGCAAAATTAGCCTTTTCTAATCAGCGCACCTGTTACACAGGGATTCCAGTATGCATCCCACCTACAACACACGGGAAGTTTGACGCATACTAAGATCCTTGAAGAGAGGGTGCGATGGTACAGTGCGAGACTTTTGATCCAGTTCTTGATCACAGTTTGCAACACAGTTTACGGATTTATGCCGAGCAAGTGGTAATCAGTAAATAAATCATAGGGGTAGATCTAAGGAGGTTACTAGAGCCACCACAAGGGCAATTAGAGAGCTTGTAAATTGATTGTTCAGTTCATAAACAAAGCCCGTAGATAGACTGAAGCAGCATTGGTCTACTTTGCACTTGCATAGCAAATGCAGTTCGAAGGCTAGCTGGCTTGACTTCAGGCTATGTCTGTAAGTTTATAAAGAAAACAAATATAGAAAAACAAACAATCTATTTGCTCCCCAGTGGAGTCGCCATTTTGTTATCGAGAAATCTAGTGTCTATGAAGAGCTGCAAGTCCCACTAAGGCTGGTAGCTACCTTAGAAACAAACAAACTAAAACCACTTTCGTTTTCCTTTATGAGAAGCAGATAAGAGAGGAAATAAGGAGACCAACCTCTATCTTGCGCTTGGTTCCTTGCTTGATTCCTCTCCCTTCTAATAGATTTTTGCCACTCGCTTCCTCATCTACCCAGCTTCAAAGAGCACCTGTAGAATCAAAGCTGCATAACATTATCCAAGAACATAGATCTACCATCATAAACAATATAGGATCAGATATATATTGACCACACAAATGCATATATCATCAATCATACAAGAATGTGGAGGAAAACTTGAATAGCTTTATTAATAATCAAGAATAGCAAAGAGGATTACAACCAATTGTTCTGACCTAGCATCATCCTCTTAGCAAGAAATCCCTCCTTCACCTCATGAAAAGCTTAGATCACCCAACACTATGATGTTACACCAAGAAACCAGCAGCACTTCCTTACAAGATACAAAATTCCAGCCTCTGGATCTCTGGGATGAGGGATCCATATATAGATGTTTGCAAGGGGGGTGAGTCAGCTTTTGATATTTGATTAGTGTCCTCTCTCTGACAGTTCTTGATTCCAGTTGGAGATTGATGATATCTTACTCATCCCTGGGCGAATGCAGAGAGGCAAGTGTCACATGAGAAGTTTCTGGAAGATTCCATGATCCTCCACCTCACAGATTGACCCTGCCATTTGTCCACTCTCACCCATCGCACCCCATAGAAGGGCTTTTCAGTATGCATTGCACCTCCCGTTCGCATTTAGGTGGGATGCAACGCACTTTGACCATGGAGTAGGTGAGATGGTCTAGTTTTGACCAGTTCTAATTAGTTTTTCATGGAGAACTTCTGGGAGATGATGTAATCAGCTGACCTTGTTCTTTTAGGGGTTCGAACAACACTTTCAGGGACTTAAGAGCCCTTGGTTTATGGACATTTATGATTGGGGTTGCAGTGCTCAAAAATGTCTATAACATTGGTAATAATTATGTATATAAAAATTTAACAAAGATTTAATTCGCGTAACTTATTTTAATTCAACCTATGCATATTTACTTTTTTTATTATTATTTGAGATAACTTATTTTAATTAAACCAACACTATGCATATTTACTTTTTTTCTTTCTAGGTTCCATATCCACTATTTTGGCTATGGTTGTGAAATTCTTTGTACTCTTTTTAAAAAATATTTTACATTATTTTTCTCTCTCTTAATTTTTCATAGGGCTATATGTTCTTTTCTTTCAGAATTTCATTTCTTAATTAACACATTAAGTTCATCCCTTCACATCATAACATTATTCACATTTACATCATTATTCAACAACATATGCAACTATGTAGGAAGAACAATATCATCATCATCAATGCAGTGAAGGATAAGGGAAAAATACAAGAAACGAATTCCCACATAGAGACACTTCTATTGGTCGGAGACCACAACAAAACCCACTATGGGGAAACCATTTCAAATTCTTCTTCTTATTAGATTTTCATCAAATTATTCAACAAAAGAGAATACAATGATCCATATCTTCATCTATGTAACTAACCAACAAAAACAACTACAAAATCGATAAAAGAACCCAACAAAGAATATACTCAAAAATATGATTTTGAAGTCTGTAATGAACTGTCACTATTTGCAATCAACTAGTGAACCCTGTAGTCACTCAAATCAAAAGACTAAGATTCCATCTTTTAGGTCCTCGTCTCATAGAAGAGCTACCATGTAAGAGACTATAGCTTCCATGTATCTCTTGTGATCCTGACACGTGAGTGACTTGGGTCAGGTCTGGACTACAGAAAAGCTAACTCCTGGTCGCATGGACGGAGAGTTATATGTCTGACTTGAAATATCCAATCGCACATATATGCTTCTATGTGAGAGAGTACAATTGAAGCCTTCATGTGTTGTGTGTGTGGCTGAGGCCCAAAACCCTAAATATGCGATCCTTTTCTTGCAATTTAACTTCAGAGAAAACTTGAGCCTCTGTGGACAAGCCTTAGACCTATGTGAACCAAAAAACAAGATAGAAGAGTGTCTCATCATTGTGTCTAAATGACGTAGATGGCACTTGTATTTATAGTCTTCCAAGGTGATCCACTTTTCATTAGATCCAACCTTATCAAATATGCACATGTGGGATTTTCCTCATAAGTGCGCTCTCCCTTCTCTAATTTATGTGATCTTTAGGTCTCTTTTCCTCTTATGTAAAAGAGGAATTCAATGCTATCATTTTCTTGATTAAGTGGATTACTTGTTGTAGTGGCTACAACCGCCTTCCAAAATTCTTCCTTAGCCTATTTTGGAACTTGCCTACTAACCTTACACAACACTTTATCTTGCTTTGTCAAGTACTCAAGCTTTAAGTGTTTTCCTCGCACAAAGGCAACCCGTCGATCACAGTTGATCCATTTCCCTCACAGGCTACTCACTTGGACTTGGTCCAATTATAGGCTGAGCAGATTCCCCTTGAAAATTGTGCATCTCTGGAGGGCAACAAAACTTCCCTCCAGGGATTGTGCAATCCTCTCTTACAACATGCTGGGCTCTAGGATTGTGCAATCTTGCCATCCAACCTTCCCAATAGAATTTGCACAAATTGTCCCAAGAGTAGGCTTTTCAGCCAAGGATTTGTGTAAATCTCGGCAGTAGTCAGCTACTCTAGACAGAAAGTGCTCAAATCTCTTGGGCAGCTAGCCCAGCTCCTAGCCATAAATGCACATTTTTCTCCAGTGGTCAAGTAGTCTCTTACATGTGCAGCTGAGCTGACCGATTCCCTCCGGGACTGAGAAAAATATATTTTCATGCATGGACTGCTTCTCCCTAGGCAGCATGCAGAGGCAACCCTTGTTCCAAGGATCTATGTTTAGCAGTTGGAGGTTACATGCAGGGAGCAATTCCGAAACCTCCACCAATTTTCGCTTCCCCTAAGTTCATGGCATGCACGTCACAACCTCTATGTTATCAAAAATCATCAACCAGACACTATGGAGCTCATTCCTCACATGAACCTTGCAGCCCTGACATCCCACACCATGTCTAGGAGAATTCGGCACATTAAGCTCAGCTGTTTTTGGGTAAGCCCACTTCCCATGCCTTGTGCTACATTTCTCTCTCTTTCTCTATTTTCTCTTTTGGGATTTCTATTTACTTGATTTCTTTGAATGCTTGTTATCGTTTACATATATCATATCTTTTCCTAGATCTATTTCAATTTTTGTTGCTATCTCACTGTTGTCACATGCATGAAATTGTTTTGCACGGACGTTCACCCAACTAGTGAATTGCCTCACCCACATGCATGATGATGTATTTGTTGAATCATTCATTTATGTTTTTCATGCACTATTTAATCACTTTTGATATCACTTAGTGTCACCATGCATTAATTGACTTACCTTCTTTCAGTTATCTGACGGCGAGTCGAGCCAACCTTGTTCCGTACTCTGCCTTGACCAAGGCTGCATTGCAAAATCTGGGGAAGAAAGGCGACCTTCCTCTCCATATTTGTGCATTCGTGCCCAAAACTAGCCTCCATGACTGTTTTGCGCATTTCTAGAGTACAATGGCTACTTGGCCCAAGAAACTACACAACTATGTCCTTTAGCTAGTAGTCCTTCCCAACTGGAATTGTGAATTGCGCAATCCCAACAGTCAGCAACCAAACTGTACTGTGCATTGCGTAGTTACAGTAGTTAGTCAATCTCCCAGTAACCTAGACTGTGCTTTGTTTTGTCTTGGCAGTTGGTCTCTTGACCTTCCAGCCAAAATTGTGCAACCTTCACGATCATTTACCTAGGCATGTTTCAAGTCAGTTCTCATGTTCATTTTGGTTTTAGACTAACAGATTGCTTGCCACAAATGTTTCCATGTCTTTAGGTATCACAACTATTCATCTGCCTCTCAGCAGTACACGCACAATGGTTTCCTGGAGAGCAGAGATGAAGACACTGTTCAGAGCACACTCGGGGATGCAGTCGATCAAGTGTCTATGGACTGGCCTACCCACGAAGACATCAAGGTGTTCATAGAAAAGGACATCAAGATATGACAACAGCAACATCACAGTGAGCAAGATCATGAATAGCAACTGAAGACATCATACTAAATGCAACGAATGCAAGAGGCAAGTTGTTGACAACACGGAGGCGGAACAAGGTAGAAAGCTCAAGTAGATCCATTGATGATGAAAGTGACTTTGGAGACTCCGACTATGAGGTGATGACGTGACATGAAGATTATGCGAAGACAAAGAATGAAACAAATAAGGAGTTGCATGTGCTGAATCAACAACTCAAGGAAGAACATCAAGCTGCATAGCTAGACGAGTGAGTTACAATAGGAACAAGAACAGTAATAGGCGCAACATGCACTCACGAATGAAACTATGCCCGTACGAGCTAAGGATACATCTCAGTAGCTGACATAGAGTAGAAATGGTGAGAAGTGGTGTTGATCGCATGCAAGGAATTCAACAGCATGCATGTCGTTGAGTGCACACATCCAATCTAGCCAATTCAACAGACTCACTAAGGCGAAGATAAGAAGCAAGTCCAACTAAGGTTGAACATGTACTTCGGCATGCTGATGTGTATGACCACCAGCACACATTTGAAGATCAGCATGGACACTATGCATCAGTGTGTTGTCAGTTCGGCTGTACCCAAGAAGACCATGCATATGTTACTAGATAGTTTGGATGAGGGGGCCGAACCAACAAATCAGTTGCAACTGAGGCAGAGTTCACTTTAGCAAGATGTTACAATTAGGTGCATGCACACCATCATGGATGAACAAGCTTGGCATCAGCTCACCACCTTCACCATCACAAGCATGTCAAAGAGTTTGTCTCATCACAACAGACTGAGTGTTAGTGATGTCTTGCAAGGCTCACTCAAGCAATGTTGTCTCACATGAGTACATGTGAATTGTAATGTTGAGTCATGTCAAGTTTAAGTCAAGTTTCAATGGTTGGATGTAACAGTCATAGAGTAGGTGAAGAGTCATGATGGTAGTTGAACAGTCATAAAGGGGAATGTCAATGGTCACCCCACGCTTTGCTATAAATAGTCTCTCATAACTCCTGGTATAGGCTTTTGGTCAACCATGCTTCTACAAAGATTATCTTGAAGAAGTCTTGGAGAGTATTGTAATGCACCTTGACTTCTCCACTGCACAAAGCTAGTACATATCTTTGGAGGAGTAGGCAAATGTGGCTATAACGTTCCACTGTTGGGGCTAGTAGGTTTACATGGATGTATTGTACAATTATTAGTTACACTTATTTATATAATAAGAGCCAGCTCATTTTCATGCATATGTTGTTATTGTAGTTGGACTGCTCCGGTTGCTTCAATGATATATGTTGTTTAACTTACATACTTGTATATGAATTGATTCACATGAAATTATATGAATATTGTTGTTAATGTGTTGAATATATTGTTAATGTTGTCACCATCCGTGTCAACTTCTCTGTCGAACATCAGACAAACCTTTCACTTGAACGTTTCTATAAAAACTGTCACACTGATCTCAGACTAATTTGCGAGTGTTGTACAGGTTATCTTACCTTGCAAGACGTGACTGCCACATCTGAGTGGACTTCTCCACCAGAAGCTGTGCATCTCCTTTCTGTTGTGTGTTCCTAGCTGAGTTAGGATTGATCCCTTTCAACCTAGATCTCACCTTAACCTCCTTCCCCCTTTTAAGTGTTAGAACCTCTCGTACACCTTCCTTGACTCACTACACCAGTCACACCCTCACTACTGACGAAGTTATCTTACTTGCCTGTATGCAACATCGTGATCACAGAATTACCTTACGACCCTTTGTTGGGACTCCTACACCAAACGGTCTGAGGTCTCATTGGGACTTATTACCTGGGAGATCCCCTTGACATGTTAGCAGGTCCAACACCGTCAACATTTTTGGTGCTAGCAGGAGGTACTAATGACAAGTTGTGTCCTCTCATCTAGTTTTGAACCTTTCCATATCTTTCATATAGTCTTTCACTCTTCTTCCCCCGAGGTGTTCTTTGAATCATGAAGATGTCTCCATCTCGAGAAAGATTTTCAATCTCTTGTCCACTCACACATATGATGGTGAAGGCTAAGTGGCCTAGCCTAAGCACTTATATAACTTTCTTTCCATGATTTATGAGGAAGATGAGTTTTCTAATACATAAGAGATTTGCTTCTTGCATACACACTTCGTGCGTCTCCATTTAGTTTGGTGCTCAACCTACCGACTGACACCATGCACTCATTTGAGAACTTTTGTGATCTCATTGAAGAGATGTTCTATCATTTTGATCCAGACTATCTTGACTGGAAATTGTTACAACAATGAAGGGCTCCACATGAATCCATTATTGATTTTTGGGAGTGCTTCCGTGACTTACAGATTCAAGCTCCAAATAGCTAGATGAAGTTTGCTTATCTTTGGGACCACTTTGAGTATTGCCTTAAGAAATTTGCTTGTCCCAAGAGGAAGCTTGATATCAAGCCTTGCTCAACATTCTTCACAATCGCGTGTGGGAACGGGTACTATCTCAACTGACTGTCTGCCTCCCTCCCATTCAGCAGCTCCACCACTACCCAGAGATGTTGAGGATCATGCTCACACACTTGCTCATCCTTCACACTCTCTCGAAGTCACTCCACTCAATTTTTTGCCAGATTTGGTTGTGAGTCATTCAAGTTTTCATATGCGTTATTTGCTTCGACCTTTGTCTTCACACTCAGGTGTTCCTCCACATGATTTTGTCTTGTGTTCACCCATTCTAGACTCTTCACTTGTTTTGAATGAGGAACAACCCACTGACGAAGTCGGTGTTGCATAACCAACATGTGCTACCATTCATGAAGAGTATGAGTGAGAGCTTGAACATCAACACTCGGCGAAGGATGACTCCCTTCTATTCAATTCCCCTCCATTCTTTCCTAACCTCTTTGGTGAACCTTCCATCAATGATTTTTCATGTGTACCTTCATCCATGGATGCACCCATTCTTGATCATTTGCAGGACTCATCGGATGTTAGTCCATCATTTGAAAATGGAGAGAAAAAGTTACTCATTCAAAATCCACTTGATCCTTCATCTTTCTTCTACGGAAACACAGAGGATGAGTTTGCTCACTTTTCCTCTACCCCTCTATGTGATTTGACGAACCATGAGGATGTCGACCAACATATCGAATTTTCTGATCTTGGTTGTCGTGATCTCTTCAGCTCATCATCTGATCATGATGTTGACTCACTCATTGTTAATTTGTCGAATCCACTAGTCTACGAAGATCCATCTATCAATGAAGTTGAAACCCCATAGACCATCGAGGCACTTCAGCCTGAGCTGATGGTTCTATCAGGCCCTCACTATCTTGAGGTTGGTTTCGCTTCTGATCAGCAAATTGTTCAAATGCTCAAGGCTCCTTATCACTCATCTATATGCACTCAATATCAATCCAACTCTCAGATTTTACTTCCTCCACTCGAACTACACGATGCCATTGCTCATGCATTTGAGGAGTCTTACATTCCAAGAACTTGCGTGCGACACAAGCTATCTTTGCTTCTTTCACTTGCTTGCATGTCATAGTAAAGAGTGTACTTGTGCTTCAAAGTTGCACGTATTGTCACAAAACACCATGAGAAGTCCATAGACTATTCGTTGTGCACTTGAGCTCACTTATGTCACATGGGCACACTGAAACGTGAAGTTTGGTTGTCTTCATTGTTATATCTTTCATGCTTGCTGGTTTGCACCATTGGGTTGCTCGTGTACCAAGCCTTCACCAACATGGGTATACCAATGTGTTTTGGTTGCATTGGAAATATCACTTCACATGATCAGGACCATGCACAGTCAGTGTAGGAGTAGGAGTAGTATTCGATTTCAGATTGTTTGCTTATATGCTTTGTCTGTGTGTTTGTTTGCTTGCTTGTTCACTTACCTTCTTTTTTTTTACTTTAGCTTCTACTTTTTCTTTACTTTGATGTTAATTGGTCCATTTTTTCTTTCGTAGGTTATCCTTGAATGAAACCATGAATGACTCTTGAAGTGAGCTCAGTAAAGTACAAGAGGATTTGTACAACCATCACTACCTAGTTATTGGTCATATTTCCTTTGTATGATGCGCTTGTTTCTCTTATTCCATGATACATCAAAGGAAAATACGTATTGTTCGAAGTGAACCTTGCTATAAACACAACGCTTGCACGCTAACTAGTGTCACCTTCTCTAGTCGACTGTTTTTGGCTTAACCCTTGTCAGCTCAGTCAAGTAGAGTAAGGTAAGGGGGGAAACGTTAACAGGCATGTCAAAGATACAATAAAATACTTCTCTGTTGGAACAACCTCTTATGCTCTCAATAAGTCAAGATCCCTCTTCTACCTCTGAAATGAATAAGTGCTATGCACAGTGAAAAATGAAAAGTCAAAAATTCAAAATGAAAGATAAATAAGGTGAAAGAAGAGAAAGGATTCCTCGACAGGGAGGTGATGCAAGTAACTTCACCAGGGTACTAACCAGGCTCACTCGTAGCAAAGCCATGGTTGTGTTCCTATGTGACTCAATCGGGGTACTGTCTAGGCCTGCTAGCAGTGGAGCAACACCAGAGATGAAACTAAGACTCTGACGACTATAATGCTTGTGCACCTATAAACCCCTCAACTCCAATCCAAACAACTATGTTTCCTTGGCTTGGATGTGTGTCAATCAACCAAGATACTGGCATATGCTACATCTTACATCAAGCTAGTGTGAAAGCAAGATGAGTTGAGAGCTTAACAATACTTCCATAGGCGTTAGACTTGTTTCTCATGAACAAGGTCCATTCAGAGAGCTAGAGTTATAACATTGTGTCTCCAAGTGTTGCAAAGGCTACAACCACCTTCCAAATTTTTTCCTTTGCCTCTCTTAGAGCCTCCCTACCAACCTTACAAAACACTTTGTATTTCTTCATAAATTACTCAAGAGCCATGTGTTTTCCTCTCACAAAGGAAGCCTGTCGATCATAGTTCATCAATTCCCCTCACAGGCTACTCACCCAGACTTGGTGTAGATATAGGCTCAATAGCTTCACCTTGAAAATTGAGCATATCTAGAGGGTAACCAACCTTCCCTCCAAGAATTGCATAATCCTCTGTAATAGCCAAGGATTTGCATAAATCTGGGTAGCAGTTAGCTGCTCTGCCTAGAAATTGTACAAATCTCCTAGGCATCCAACCGAGCTGCCAGTCAGAAATTCGCATTTTTCCAGCAATTGAGAAGTCTCTTGCATGTGTAGCTGAGTTGACTAGTTCCCTCTAGGACTGAGAAAAGTAGACTTGCATGCATGAGTTTCTTCTCCCAAGGAAGCATGCCGACGAAGCCCTTGTTACATGCAAGGAGCAATTTTGAAACCTCTCACCAAGTGTCGCTTCCCCTACATTTGTGGCATGTGTGTCACAATCTCGATGTTATCAAAATTCATCAACCAGACACAATAGAGCTCATTCCTCACATCAACCTTGTAGCTCTGACATCCCACATCACATCTAGGAGCAGTCGACTCATTAAACTAAACTATTTTGGGGTAAGCCTGCTTCCCATGCCTTGTGCTGCATTTCTTTTGCTTTTTCTATTTTCACTTGTGGGAGTACTATTTCCTTGATTTATTTGAATTCTTGTTTTCATTTACATATATACTAACTTGTCCTAGCTTTGTTTCAGCTTTCATTTCTATCTCAACATTGTTGCATGCATGAAACTATTTTGCACGGACGTTTGCCCAACGAGTGAACTACCTCACCCACATGCATGTTGATTTTTTTATTGAATCTTTCATTTATGTTTTGCATGCACTATTAAATCACTTCTATTATGACTTGGTGTCGTCATGCATTCACTAACTTACTTTCTTTCAGTAGCCCGTCGACGAGTCGGGCCAACCTTGGCTCAGACTCTGCCTTCACCAAGGTTGCATTAGGCAATCTGGGAAGGAAGGCTCACCTGCCTCTCCAGATTTTTGCATTCCTACCCAGCACTAGCTTCCAAGACTATTTTGCACATTTCTAGAGGATAGTGGATTCTTGGCCCAAGAAATTGCGCAAATTTGTCCCTCGTCCAACAATCCTTCCCAGCTAGAATTGCGCATTGCACAATCCCAGCAGTCAGTAGCCAGACTAGACTATGAATTGAGTAGTTCTAATAGTTATTCAGTATCCCTTTAGCACATACTATTCCTTGTGCAGTCTTTGCAGCTGGTCTCCCGACCTCTTGGCCGAAATTACGGAACCTTAGTGATTATTCACCTAGGTGTGTTGCAAGTCAGTTCTCATGTTCATTTTGGTTTTCTTCTGACAGATTGCTTTGCATGAGTGTGGACATTTCTCCAAGTATCACAAGTGTTCATCTACCTCTCAGTAGTACAGGTACAATGGTTTCCAGGAGAGAAGAGACAAAGACATTGTTCCAAGCACACTTGGGAATTCAGTCGATCAAGTGTCTATGGACTTTCCTCCCCACGATGACATCAAGTTATTTGTAGAAAAGTACACCAAGATATGATAGCAACATCATCACATCGATAAAAATCATGAATAATTGATGAAGACAACATACCAAATGCAATGAATGTAAGAGGAGGGTTGTTGACAACATGGAGGTGGAACAAGGTTTCAATCTCAATTATATCCATTGATGATGAAAGAGACTTTGGAAACTCTGGCTATGAGGTGACACCACGACAAGAAGATCGTGAGAAGATAGAGAATGGAACAAATAAGGAGTTAAATGTGCTGAAGAGGCAACTCAAGGAAGAACATCAAGCTGCATAGATAGACAAATGACTTACAAGAAGAATAGGAACAAGAGTAGGCACAACATATAGTCACATATGAAACTCTGCCCGTGCAAGCTAATGTTCCATCCCAATAGGTTACACAGAGCAAATATGGTGAGTAGTGTTGCTGATCGAACGCAAGGAATTAGGAGCATGCATGTCGTTGAGCGCACGCATGCAATCCAACCCATTCAACACACTCACAAAGGCAAAGACAAGAAGCAACTCCAACTGGGGCTGAACATGTACTTCAAAATGTTGATGCGCATGGCCACCAGTACACACTTGAATATCAGCATAGACACTCTGCATTAGTGTGTTGATAGTTCAACCATGCCCAAGAAGACCATGCGCATGTTAGAATATGGGTTGGATGAAGGGGCTGAACCAATGCACCGGATGAAACAAAGGAAAAGTTCACTTTAGCATGATGTCACCATGAGGTACATGCACATCATCACAGACAACCAAGCTTGAAATCAGCTCACCACCTTCATAATCAAAAGCATGCCAAAGAGTTGGTCTCATCACAATGACCTTAGTGGCGGTGATGTCTTGCAAGGCTTTCTCAAGCCATGTTGTCCCACATTAGTACATGTCCATTGTAATGTTGAGTCATATCAAGTGTTAGTCAATTGTCAATGGTTGGATGTAACAGTCATAGCATAGGTGAAGAGTCCTTAGGGTAGTTGAACTATCACAAAGGGGAATGTCAAGGGTCACCCAACCCTTTGCTATAAATAGTCCCTCATAACTCATTGTATAGGCTTTTGTTCAGCCAAGCTTCTACAAATACTATCTTGAAGAAGGCTTGGAAAATATTGTAATGCGCCTTAGCTTCTCCACTACATGAATCTAGTACATCTCTTTGGAGGAGTAGGTGGATGTGGCTATAACATTCCACTGTTGGGGCTAGCAGGTTTACATGGATGTATTGTACTATTGTACGATTGTATGGATGTTCTTTATGTTCTGTGTTCCTAGCTGAGTTGGGACTAAACCCTTTGAACTTGGAACTTACCTTCACCTCCTTCCCCCTTTGAAGTGTTAGAACCTCTTATACACCTTACTTAACTGTCACACCCTTTCTACAAATAGAGTTATCTTGCTTGCCTTTGTGCAACATCGCAGTCAAGGGATTACCTTACGACCCACTATTGGGACTCCTACGCCAAATGGTATGAGGTCTGATTGGGACTTTTTACCAGGGAGATCCCCTTGACATGTTGGTGGGTCCAGCACCATTAACACTACCCAAAATTCTATTTGACTGGAGTTGCATAATTTTAATACTCCCTCTCAACTAGGGAGAATTCAAAATACATCCTATAAACAAATCATGAATATCCTATCAACAAATCTTATCCATTCTCAAGTATCTCATCATTTTCTATCTTCACTAATAATCTCAATTCATCTCTTGCTCATTCTTGTTTATCTCTTGATTGTCATAGCTCATATGTGGAATATTCTCGAATTTTAAAGAAGAATAATTTTGACATTGGAGGGGAGCTCAGTCTACCACCCTCTGTCCATCAGATTACTACTCGAGAACATCGGCAGGGAGTTAAATCTACAACCCACACCTTGATCAGAGAGGATATCGTTAGGGAGAACATCATAACCTAGAACCACATCGGGGAGCATATATCAACATGAAATCTCATTGGGGAGCTACTACTACGACCCCATATTGAGCAATAGGATATCCAAACACACACAAGAGCACTTCTCAACCTAGAATCTCATAGGGGAGAAGATATGAACCCAATCCTATTTATTGTTGATCTGAACATCGATGACTCTAGGAATTCATGTGTTAGAACACCCGCATCATAATCAACTTGGGTTGTACAACACAAGTACACTCTCAACCCATTGTTCAGATGATGAGCGATATTTGCAACAAGCCATTGTTGTGGGTATGATGCCAAGTAAGGTATACAATGCATAGAATAGATAGGGGAGAAACATCTCCAACCCTAATAATATATAGGAGAAACATATCTAAAACTATGGGTAAATGATCAGGGTGATACCCTATTTTCCAAAGTTCCCTCAACCCCAGGAGCCGTCTATCACAATTTGACACCCTCAGAGCTCAGATATTTGGGAAGAGTTGGCTCAATGTCCTCAATCAATGGTACTCTCAACATATTAATATATGGTATCCACTTCATTATCATGTAGAAAGAGTAACGTTCTCCTATTAATGAAGGTCATTAAAAAAAATATTATATTAGTAAATAAATAATAATAAAAGTGATAAAAGGATATGATATTAATCCCCCGTCTTAAGAAGGTGTGAATCACAAGTCTACGCTTGTCTCGTATATCAACATTCTTTCAATATATGAAGGTATCTCAGTCCCAACTATATATGGGATTCTCTGCCAATTGAATCACACTCATTGTCATCATAATGCATCCATGTCATATTCGTAACTTTCTCAAACATTTATCCTAACCACTTCTTGATATTGTCTTATAGCTAGCCATGCTACCAACATCATTCTCAACCTCGTTTGTGTGTAAACCTATGGATCTATCATCAAAATATATCATGGTAGATATCATAGTAAGGCAAGACCCAAATGTAGTCATTAATAATAATTACAAACATCAACAATACATCTATGAAATCACATATCATAGGAAGAATATCTTAGACCAAAAATTGATCATCCCATGATAATATTTTGAAAGGTGCTCAATGAAAACTCTATGTGATTGAAGCGACTCAATCTTGAACTCATACAGGTTATATGGAAATTATATATATATATATATATATACACACACATGAATGAGTATTCAAAATAGAACATAAATGTTTCAATCAACTTTCGGTTTCCAAGTTGAGTTCAACAATATCTCTTCACAACATCTCGAAATTCAATCGTAGTGTCCAAGGATTTTCACGTCCACTTTCCAATACTTCTTCAAGAGCTTCACAATATATATTATATTTTCTCAATTTCAGAAATTGATTCATCATGCCATGATTCATTATTTCGAGCTTCAGAAGTTATCTCCCTCTTACATAGATCATGAGAGGCTCATTACGTGTTAATAGTAGACCATCAGTATATAAAACCAAAACCAAAAAAGTCATACCTTAGAACACTCGTGAATCATCCTGACTTAACTAGATAACTATTAATGTGGACACATCATCATCAAGGGGCTTTCTTCCTACAATTCTCTCTACAATCATAACATTTTTCCAAACCAATATGGTTAATATTTTACAATCAAATCAACTAAGTCATCCCGTCAAAGTTTATATGCCAAATCAAATCATCAATATCATGGTATCCACTCTTTAGAACAGGTGATAGGTAGATCTTTCATCAAGTCAGTACTTCATCTATTTTCATGCCAACAAGTTGTTATAAGAAATATAAAACCAAACTTAATTGAGTATCCTTATGATCATAATATAAATGATTTATGTCACTATATGAAAATGCATACACCAAATATAATTCTTGAAGGTTCCATCTTCATACTGAATCACAATTGTCAATACTTCAACCATTGTGCTAGGAACAATGAGGCTAATAAAAAACCATTATCGGATACCCATATTAGTCATTAAAAATCACTATTCCCATATAGCATTGTTACCAAGGAAAATCATTAGTTGTCAAATCAAATCATTAGACATAAGTTGAAATCCTAAATTCACTATCATAGTGATATCTATAGTCTGGAACATATCTCAACATCGAGTAAAAGTTATAAGTCATTATCATACATCGTGTCAAACCCCAATCACTACTCATCTATATAAATCATCCAAATCATGTCAAGCTATTGTAGCACATACTTCAAACATAATGACATATCTATATCCATGTCTCAGTCACCTGCAAGCACAATTTCAGTCTATATATTTATATTATAGTAAACATTCAAACTTTTCTACTCACAGATATTTTTGTTGTCTACTCCACATCTGTAGGCGTGAAATATTTTAGGTGTACTCCTAATTTTATACACATGACTTCATTCTTATGTTGAACATGCATATTCGCAACCACACGCCTTCCCTGCAAGCAGTTGGGATATTATAGTTGCAAACCTAAATATGTTATGCGAGTGAATCTAGCTACCAAATCGGTCTTTGAAGCATTGTAAGTGAGAGACTTTGGTCGAATCTTCCAAGAACTATCTTAGTGCCTCAGTTTCACCTTTGAGCTTGCTAACGTGTGACTAGGAGGCGACAGTCACACTTGTAGACTTTATTCCATATGACAAAGTGTTATAGGTCTATTTGGGCACATCACTCCCAACATTCAAATTAGTAATTTTAGATTTCATCAAACCCTAATTCAGTTGCTACATGCCCTAGAAAATTCATTACATTGAATGCCATCATTCCTGAGAGTTTCCTAGCCTCAAGACAACCTGAAATCACTCCTTGGGGGACCAGCATAGCCTTGGTCACAGGTAAATGTGTTGCAGAGAACTTAGGCCCATTGAAGCCTACTCTACAGAGCAACTAGGCCCAATTTGACCTGTGTTGGGTGAGATTGAGCGAAATCTTCATAGGGTTTTGGGAATATTCCTTCATTCTAGATCATTCTAGAATATTCCCACCTCATATCCTCTCCTATGAGCTTGAAATTGGATAGGGAATGAATCAAATAACCTCCTATCCTCTCATCCCTTCCTCCGTGGAAACTAACTCCCAAATTGGAAATCCATTCAATGCCCAATTTATGACAAAACCACCTCCATTTCCCTATAAATTGAGCAAACATTATAGTGATCAAGGGCTAGACTTTGAAGAATTGTAAGGAGATAATCTTGATTTGAGGTTTGAGATTATAAGAAATAATTGTTATGCTGCCAGAGTGTTGTGCTTTTGGTGTGATAAAGGATGGAACTCAAGCTGGATGAGTGACATGGGATCAAACTTCTTGGGTTGTAAGTCTTCCTTCTACTTAAGAAAGTTGTTTACACCTTTTCCCATATTCTTGTCTTTATATATGATGATTATATGTGTAAATGCTTTCGATTCCATTTGCTTATAGTAGATATATCTCTTGCTTTGATTGGTTTTTGTCCTCTGTTTATGATTGCAGCTACCGATTGAGCGGATTTAGTTCAAGAAGGAGCAACAAGAACTATTCAAAGGAAACAAATGGAAGTGAAAGATAACACGTAGGTTCCTCGTCTTATTTATCTTCTATAGGAAAAGGTTAAACTCTTATATTTTGTTGTTCTAAGTGTAGCTACCCAATTAGGGATGTTGTGTTTATCGAGAGATGAAAAATTCCACATAACAAATTGGTGACCATACTAGGGAATGATCATCATTTTGGGTAGTTTAGCCTCATCCTAGTACACCCTAGTAGACTTTACTTGCCTCCAATGACCTCATTTCAGCATTTTTAAAGTGTCTTTTGGTAAAAAACTGTGCTTGAATGTCCCTTGAATGGCCTCTCTGGCACCAATGCAAGCATGGTCTGGACACAGAGCACCCTTGGCTTGATGAAAGTGCTTGGAAGTGCGTTATCTCCCATTCAGGGCTGCGCTGATCCCCCTTAAGTCAAAAATCCCACATTTGGCTTACCAGTCTCCTTACCATTGTGAAAACGCCTATGTCTTGTTCATCCAAAGAGGGTTGCTGCCATTAAAATAGAAGTTGAAAAATTTTTACATGCTGGTTTCATATACTCTATTCTTCTTACTAATTGGGTTTCTAATATTGTTCCTGTCATGAAGAAACAAGGGACAGTAAGAGTGTGCATCGATTATATGGATGTTAATGAGGCTTATCCAAAATACAATTATCCCACTCCCTTTATCGACGAGATTATTGATGAATGAGTCGAATGTGAAATATTTGCATTTATGGATGGCTTTTCCGGCTATAATCAGATCAATATGCACACAGACGATCAATCTAAAACTTCTTTTATTTGTCCATGGGGCACATTCTCTTACAGGAAACTCCCTTTTGCTTTGAAGAATGTTGGGGCCACTCTTCAGAGAGAAATGAACTATGCCTTCCATGACATCAAACACATTGTTCAACCATACCTTGATGATTTACCTACTCATTCATGAAAGCAGACCGACCATCTACAACACTTGAGAGTTATATTTTTACGGTGCCAACACTTCAAAATACAACTCAATCCACACAAATGTGTGTTTTGTGTTGGTTCTAGTCATCTTCTTCGTTTCATAGTGTCTAAGGAAAGAATTTACTGGACCCTCTTAAGGTTCAGGAAATTCTTGACTTGCCCCCACCTTCCAACCTACTACAGTTACAGAGACTCCAAGGGAAGGCTAAATTTCTGAGCAGGTTCATTCCCAATTATGCTGAAATGACTAAAGGATTTACTCGTCTTTTTAAAAAAGGGATACCCTTCCATTGGGATCAGGTTGCACAAGCTTCCTTTAATTCTCTTAAAGATACCTTGATTAGAGCATCATTAATGTATTCCCCAAATTATCAAAACAATTACTTCTTGTATCTCTTTGCTACAGATACAACCGTTGCGATGGTTCTAGTCCGAGAAGAAGATGGGATTGAACATCTGATATATTATTTGAGTAGCATTCTCAATGATACAAAAGTTAAGTACTCTTATGTCGAAAAGCTAGCTTTGGCTACCGTTCAAGCTGTACAGATACTTTGCAACTATATCCTGCTCTGAGAGACCACTATCATTTTAGATTGCAACCCTATGACATATATTTTGTCACGTCAATTGTTGGGGGGGAAATACTCAAAATGGATTGTCATTTTGTACGAATTTGATTTGGAATTCATTAAATCCAAAAGAAATAAATTTCTAGTTTTTGTCGAGCTTCTTTGCGACCTTCCCTCAAATTCCATTGATTCAACATCAGAACCATCAATTATGGATGACTGTCTATTCCTAATTTCATCATCTGACCCATGTTATGGAGATACACTAATTTATCTACATACCCAAACTTTCCAACCTGATACCTCTCGCTCACAACAACGACATACCCGATACCAAGCTAAAGATTATCTGATCATTGGTGACACTCTTTACTGTCGTGGTATCGATACGATTATACGGAGGTGCCTCACACATGAGGAAGCCAAGAAAGTTTTTAGTGATTTCCATTCAAGTGCTTGTGGTGGACACTTATTTGTTTATGCTACCACACAAAGGATTCTACATGCTAGTTACTTCTGGCCTACCATATTCAAAGATTGCATTATTGCTGTCAGAAGTTGTCATGCATGCAAGATTTATGACTATAAAGCTAGATTACCACCTACACTGTTGCATCGTGTTGTCATTGTTGGACCAGTTTCCAAATGGGGCATTGACTTCATGACAAGTAACCCTCACTCGACCGAGGGGCATGGATACATTATAGTCACTGTTGACTATTTCACCAAATGGGCCGAGGTGATGCCTACATTAAAAAACAATGGTGGGACGACTGCACTTTTCTTTTTCAACCACGTTGTTGCCCAATTTGGTATACCACAGGCTATAGTAATAGATCATGGGTCGCATTTTCACAATCACATGATGACTGAGTTAACTACCAAGTTAGGACTTTCACATGATAGTTCTACTCCTTATTATCTGCAAGATAATGGACAAGTTGAGGCCATAAACAAATTCTTGAAGTGAATTCTTCAAAGAATGATAAGGGTTCATAAACAAAACTAGCATTTCGTCTTGTACTATGCTTTGTGGGCATACTAAACCTTGTTAAGAAATGCAACTGGATTCACACCCTTTGAATTGGTGTATGGTCTGGAGGCAATATTTCTTATACAATGTGAAATTTCATCTCTTAAACTCATAATTGATGTACTACCCAACACTTCTGATGAAGAAGTGTGTTTCTTAGAACTCATTCGTCTGGTTGAAACGGGTCATGAAGCCACATCAGCTAATGAAGCACATAAGAAATGAATCAAGGCACAATACAACCAAAATGTCAAGCCTCGCATTTTCTCAAAAGGAAACCTGGTCTTGCTTTATGATTAGGAAGCTGATAAACTAGGAGAAAGAAAATTTGAACCACTATGGATGGGCGCTTACATTATCAAGTGTGTTCTAGCAAAAGGTGCCTATGAGTTGGTGGATTATGATGGAATTCAATTGTCATAGCCCTGAACCGGGTTGTATCTCAAATGTTACTATGGTTAGTTGAGTGTAGTAAAATCACTATAGATATGCTTTAATTGCATGTGTGTGTCAGTGTGTCTTTTAGAATTTTTATGTGGTTAGTAATCCACTTTTCATTTGTTGCAGATATTAGAATCTTTGGAACCATTTGTTGGTTACGCCGATGGTGCTAGTCATACTACGTAGAACCTATCTTCTCCGGCATGGGCCATTTTCGTTTCAAGTGGCGAGCTAGTGAGTTTTCAGGGGATTTGTATCGGTCATTCTACAAATAATATCACTGAGTATATCGCATTGATCAAACATCTCTGTGATGCCATTTCATTTGGCATTCGCCGAATCATCCTTAGGATCGACTCACAACTCATTGTACTACAACATACAAGTGTTTATACTGTCTGAAACCCAACTATTCTTCGTATGTTCCTTAGAGTTCAACTTTTGGAAATACATTTTGAGTACATTAAATATCAACATATTTCCAGAAACTTTAACACATTAACTGATTCATTAGCGAACTATGTGTTAAACAAACATTTGCGACACCTGTAAAAGTAAATTTTCAATTCACATCATTAGTTGAATATGATTGCACATAACCATATATAAAAACTCTGAGAGTAAAAATAGATAGATGCTTTAAAAGTTTTTACAAAGTTTGTGTCCAAGACATGTTTGGTCATCTGACCTCAAAACTCAAAATCCATACAAGAAATCATCCTAAGTAGACCTAGTGATGCTCACGATAACAGGTCACAGCCTGAGCTATCATGCGCAATAGCCTCATCCAATGGCTAGGAACACGAATAGTATGGTGTTGCAGCCTCATATGTAACTCCTTGATCTGGACATCTGGAATACTGAGGGCTAACTCCTCTACATGATCCTGCAACTCTACCAGTGTCTCGGTCAAATTGAAATCCTGGAGAACTGCTCTCCCAACATTTCTCCACACTGGCCCACCTACGTCTTGTTGATGTCCCATGGGTTGAACAGTACCAACATATGTATGCATGAGAATAATTTTAGTTTAGCCTTAGGAACATCAAAAACTCAAAAACATGTAGAAACCTAAAAATAAAAAACATTTGGTAAAAAACAATTTACCTGTAGCACCCCATTGAGCGCCCACTGGTAAACTCAAATTTGCACATCCATGAAAATCCATCCCTGTGTATGGATGCTCCTTGAAAACAATGTGTTGTCGATCGAGCTAGTTGAAGAATGCACTAGAAAGTGTGATTGATGATAGACCAGCATGTCTAGCCATCAATTCGACCCACCTCTGCATCCGTGCATCTATAGGACAAGATACACCCACTGTTACATGCTGAGGTTGCATTAATGGAACTATATCTAAGGTAAAAGCGATTAAAATTGATCCATAGATAGAATTCTTCATCATACCCCTCTTTACCTTTGTCAGCTGCTCTTTCATTGAAGAAAGTACGAGCTCACACCAGTTGAATATAGTTGGCTTAAGACACTCAAGTGCATACTGCATGTATGATCTATTCACAAGATGAACTATCACACTACCTACAAACTTTGCGATAGTGAAAAGGATTGTTCTCAAAGGAAAATCACGTACATCCTAGATGTGTATTTTCCCATCCTTGTTAGGTTGTGTACCTTGCCGACAAAACTGTCGAATGTAGTCCCTCACCGATTCACACCCATGCGAAAACCCTAAAACATAAATGGGGGCACCGCGTCTCAACAACCCAATAATAAAGTAAACATCATCAGTCATAATAGGGACCATTTTGTCCCTTATGTGAAAATCCTGATTTGTTGGACCCCATGCTTGAACTAAGAACTACAATAGTTTTAATTGTTGCCTCATCTCGAACAACCTGAAGTATTTGAGCAACCCACAGTTTCTGAGGGCCTCAAAAGTACCCAAATCATTTAGGGAAACCATGTCATTTTCTTCATGCTCTCTTTCTCACCAAGTAATAGATATTATGATATGATTAAAGCCTGGAATCAAACCATAAGCTTAGTTAGGATCCATTTCATGCAAAAAACAGAAAAAATTCTGGGCCAAACAGGTGAAACAAATTTGTGAAACTCACCCAGTGTAGCCAAAGTAAGGAGACAGTGCATTATAGAGAAGGTACCCTTTTGTTTGGGTGCTCTGCAGCACAATTTTCTATGTGGAAGGTTGCGCTGATCCCAGGGTGAAATATACTAACCCCAAGGGCCCTAAAAACCTACAAAATTTGCCTCAAAGTGCAAAAGAATGACACGAAAAGAAAGAGGAGGGGTAGATCTTCTACCTGGTCCAGGTAGCACGAGAAATTAGACACAGAATCTATCGCAATCAACTGCTAAAGTTCGAGGTAAAAAACTTGTTCAGAGCACAAAACTGAATGGTAAATATCAAATGGTAGAAATGACATGGTAAATTCTTGTTTTATGTTTATTTCATGATCATTAAATGAATAAACTTTAGTATTTACCTATTTTTTACCAATGAAACAGACATGTTTAATCCGTTTGGTGGTTCTTTGAGTAGGTTTACAACTGACTTACTAAATTTGACTTGCACGATTGTGAATTTTATCTTTGACCACAGAGCATACTTTTATCTCTTTTTCGAGCTCTGTTAAACGTCGAAAAAGGAACCCCCTTGAAGTCCTCTTCAAGCTCTTTTCATACTCTTAAAATATGAAAATACTGTTGAGCGCTTGTCATTTTCAGCTCGTTAATGGATTGGAAATGACATATAGTCAGTATAAGTTTAACCTTTTTCCACACTGAGATAGATTATTTAAGAAAAAGGAATACATTGATAGAACATGGTCAATAGGTTCTCTCTCATATTATTTACGCTTTTTCTGACTTGAGAGACAAATCTACAAAAATAAGTTGTGGAGTTTTCTTTTTGTCCGTTTTCAAACTCTCTAAATGTGAAAAGGACCAATTTACGATTGTCGTTAAACTTGTTCAAAAATCAAATAGCGACAAACTTGTCCATCATGAAAAGACCAAGTTGCACCTTCGCTAGACTCATTAAAACATCACATAGAAATGGATTCACCCGAACGGGGGAATTATACAACAAGAACGTGTTATCCTTCTCAAGCTTGATAAAAAAGAAAGAGGTACTGGTCAGCAATGTCTAGGGAAATTGGGAAAAGGTGTAAACCACTTTATGGTAGCAGGTCGTTCTTGAACATGACACTTTCATTTCATCCCCGTGACTACTTGGGTTGGGTTTCTACTTGAGGGTTATCATACCTGTGGTCTATCATACCATCTGTTACTTTGGTTTTGGGTCAATGCTGCCAATTCATTTAGTGTCGCTGACATGTTCAAGAGAAGCCACTCAGTTAAATTCATCCTTTGCAATAATCATAAACCTTCATTTTCATGGCCGCCATTCCCAAAGCTTGTGCCATCAATCAAATTCCATCTAAAAAAATCATTACACTCGTTTCGTGTTGTTGATGTGGGATACATCAAGACCCTCCTCAGATGATTCGCTTCTTGTCGACATCAACACATTATCCAAGAAGTTTACCTAGAAACACTGTTTCAGTAACTTGGGTCTTGCATACATCAACCGAAAGTTTCTCACTTCCGACGATAGGTTGGCATCACTGGCCTTCGACCAAAAGACTTTTTATGGTGTTTGACATCAAAACATCTATTCACACCATGCAAAATGTACTATAGTACCATGAGAATCATTATCATTATCGGTGATCTCTCTCGCATTTGTTAACGACTTACATCATTGGGTGGTAATCAGATGGTGTCTCCCCATGTTTGACTTCAAATCACATATTTACATGGTTAGACTTGTACTTGAGTGAATGATTGGAGGATATAGAAGACCCCAGATCTAGTTTCATCCATTGAGGCTGCGATTTCAAGAGAGTACTAAATCATCTGTATGATGGCTTTACACTGATGGTCATCTCATCATGGGTCTACATCTATAGTTGACTATCTATGCACATGTAATGAAAGTTTATATGCTGAGCATGGGTATGCCTTCCCTCAGTGATTCATGAAAAATCCAAAATATCATGATATTATGTATAGTAATTGATGAAGGTCACCATCTGCTTCAGAACCTCCTCATCACATCGTAAAGCAACTCACTTGACATTTTCATTTTCAGCTACATGCCTTAGGGGGGCAACTGTTATAGGTCTATTTGGGCTCATCAAACCCTAATTTAGTCGCTACATGCCCTAGAAATGTCATCACATTGGATGCCATCATTCTTGAGAGTTTCATGGCCTGAAGACATCCTTAAATGGCTCCTTGAGGGACCAATGCAGCCTTGGTCAAGGGTAAATGCACTTCAGAGAACTTACGCCCATTCAAGACTACTCTATAGAGCACCTAGGCCCACTTTCACCTGCGCTGGGCAAGGTTGGGTGAAATCTTCATAGGTTTCTGGGAATATTCCTTCATTCTAGATAATTTTAGAAGATTACCACCTCTTCTCCTCTCCTATGAGATCGAAATTGGATAGGGAATGAATCAAATAACATCCTATCCTCTCATCGCTTCCTCCGTGGAAACTAAATCCCAAATTGGAAAGCCATTCAATGCCCAATTTATGACAAAACCACCTCCATTTCCCTATAAATTGAGCACTCATCATAGTGATCAGGGGCTTGACTTTGAAGAATTGTAAGGAGATAATGTTGGTCTGAGGTTTGAGATTATAAGCAAGAATTGTTATGTTGTCGGAGTGTTGTGCTTTTGGTGTGATGAAGGATGGAACTCAAGCTGGATGAGTAACATGGGATAACACTTCTTTGGTTGTAACTCTTCCTTCTACATAACAAAGTTGTTTACACCTTTCCTCATATTCTTGTGACCTTTATATATGATGATTATATGTGTGAATGCTTTCGATTCCAATTGCTTATAGTAGATAGATCTCTTTCTTTGATTGTTTTTTTTCCTTCGTTTATGATTTCAGGTACTGATCAAGTGGATTCAGTTCGAGAAGGAATGACTGGAACTATTCAAATGAGACAAAGGGAAGCGAAAGATAACAAGTAGTTCGCCTGTCTTATTTATCTTCTATAGGAAAATGTTAAAATCTTTAATTCCATTATTCTAAGTGTAGCTACCTAGTTAGGGAAGTTGTGTTTATCCATAGATGCAAAATTCCACATAACACAAAGGCTTAGAGTAAGAGTAAACTCTCTCTCATCAGATCAAAACTTTTCCATAGATAAAGAATGTAAGATATTTGTCATATTCATGCTCATAAATCATATTTCAATAGTAAATAATATAAATAAATGTCAATGGTAATAGGAGTGAGGATCTTATGGAGATATTTTCCCTTTGAATGGGAACCCACTTCAGTCGTCTTCATTCAAGTCATCAACCTGACTATAATAATGTCATGCATCAACAGATTTGTTAGATCATAAAGTCAGAATATATCCACATATTCTTTATGGAGATATATGTTAGCATCAACTACATCACCATCACATCATGACATCAATATTTGATCAAGGGTTAGTGTCAAATAGCTAATAGGAGAATACTTCAAGAATCATGATGAAAACATTACTTCTTTTTCATGTACCTCAATCCATCAATTCGGGGTATTCAATTTTACCATATGCCATAATTACTACGCACATCAAAGGATAACCATGGTCAAAATATCATTAACATAAATCTCATTGTTACACTTCTATCATCACAACTATCATTCTTTTCACAAACAAAATTTGTACCATCAAGTTACCATCTATTAGAATCAAGGAGCTAGCCTTCTTCATGGGATCAAGATGTCCAAAAATGGTAGATGTTACCCAAACACAAAATATACCAATATATCACAAATCAGTATTTCCAAGTAGATTCATAAAATCAATAAATCCATTATGTAACATAATTGTTCAATATCAAGTGAACCATTGCATCATAAGAACCATGAATCCCAATCACTTTGATATGCATGCATGAGCCATTTGTGAAGTGGATATTCTCATCATACCTTAGGGCTTACCTTTCCATCCAATATTATAGATGAAACATAATACTGAAACAATATATCATTCACATGTTGCAGTATTCAAATACCCGTGCACCTTCTTACTTGACATAGGTCGCTTGTAGCACGTTGTCATATTTTCATCAGGTGCCTCTTTACCTTTCCCAGCTCTAGATTTTCCTTCTCGTAAATCAAATTATTTTTAATGATCCTGATATTACATGTCTGAAGGAGGTTAGAAGCATCGAAATAGTCAAATATATGTGTAGGAAGTATAAGTAATAATCAAAACTATAATCAGATCCATAATTCTAAGTAAAATTAAAGACATAAAGAGGCATTGTAAATTGAAAGGTATGTATCTTCAGTGAGAGGTGATCATCTCCCTCTTTAACCAGCATTCAAGATCCATCACTATCCATTTTCCATATAACAATGTTTCCTTCAAAATTTCAACCAACTCTATTAAAACCCAAACCTAATAGTGACTATCCCATCTAGGGCTTCATTAGTTTTGCAATAGGCCTTTGTTTCTATATAATCTTTTTATGTTTTACATTGAAATATTTTTAGATGTGATGGCTAGGAAGCCATGATGATTTTGAACTAAAATAAAGAATAATGTTTGATGATGTAATAAAGGAATTTTATTGTTGAGAAGGAAATATGGAAATTAATTCAAAAAGAAACACTTGAGTTAAGAGATTCCTGCCAAAATTTGGAAACCAATATTGGTGTATAAGATCAAGAAAATATTTCCTTAAATAACTCCTAAATATCCCTAGGGGTTGGTTAATACTATTTAATATGATGGGAGAGAAAATCTATTAAACCACTCATTTTTAGAAAAACACTGATTAGGTTGAATAAGTTGCCACAGGAGAGAAAGGCAGGCTTTAAAGAAAAAGGAGGAAATAGGTTTTTCAGAAATAAAAAACAAAACAAAAATAAAGAGAGCCTAGGTTAGTGGGTTGAAAAAGACATGAAAATCAGGATGCCGCTAAGGAAAAATTTAGTAGGGAGGTAAGGTATAAAATACATTTCCTGGAATCACAAGATGTTGTTGATTCTCTGGCAAGCATATCTCACCTCGAGAGGAACTGGAGGACTCAATGCAAGGTTGGCAGGAAAGTGGATCACCCAAGTGAAACTCCAAGTTATAAATATAGTTAGAAAAAATTTGGATAATTATTAAAGGTTGGTTATCTGAAAATAATTTTGAGTGTTTTGTCTATTTTCTAGTCATCATAGTGGGATTGGTAATATTCATTATCTATTCTAATAGATCTATATGTTCTTTATATCCATTTGTTACCAGAATGACTGTGCATGAAAAAATGAAATGGCTGTGTAATTATGTTGAATTTCTTGTGGATATAAAAAGAATTAGTATCGTATAAATCCATGGATATTTACTTGTTTATGTGTGCATGCATGATCAAGTTTTTAATCTAATGAAATTTGTGTAGATGAAACAACATAAGATAATAATTTTTTTTGTTACCAGAAACTCATATCTTAGTTTGTTAGTTTGGTAAACTAATTTTGATTCCAATGGTTTCATAATACCTACGCGTGAAGAGGTCGAAATGGTGTATAGGCATGTATAACAAGTTTCCCTTTGACATAGTAGGATACACTAAGCAAATGGAGGGATCATTCATTTTTGTAAACAATGATTCTTTAACTAGGATTAAAAATGAAGTAGGAATTCATATAATTTAGAAGACAATATTAAATTACCCTTTGGTACTTAGGGGATTTACGTAGGTATCTTCCTATACACGAATGATACAGTTAATGTTTAGACTTAGAAAACTGAGTAAAAAACTCACAACGAAAGATAATGTGGAAAAACTTGATTTCAAATTTCGAGTTATTGAGTGACATAAAGCTTTGAAACTTTGGGGAATTATTGAGTCTGTACATTCCGAAGGTTATTTGCAGCAACATCTTTTTAGATGCTCACTAGAGAGGAATGAATTTATTAAATTACCATTATTGGTACACTCAACGAAATCAACACAACAATGTACATTAAGAGGAAATTGGAAAAAAATATCTAAACATAAAAAGTATTAAACGCAGGAATAAAATTTAATGAGAAAGAAAAATGCAATAGTTGTTATAATTTCCTTAAGGTAGATATAAACAACTTGGTAGAGGAACAATTTTTCTCAAGTATCTGATAGAGATCAAGAAGTCACCGGTGTTACTACACACTCGATTGGTGTAGTCTTTGTGAAAATTTCTCCAAGATTACGAAAGGTAGACAATAGTTAAGGTGCGGATTTTAGTAAATAAAATTTCCATGATTGATATAAAGGTTCATGCAAGGCACATAAAGTATCTCACTACCAACGTTGGCACCACTACCAGACGAAGTTATAAATGGTTGAACTATAGATTCAAACACAAAAATGGACTATGCATAAAATTGTTGAAGACAAAAAAACCATACATACATAGATATAAACTCTTCGACTAATTATAAAACGCTGGGGATGAGACTATACACATTTAATACTCAACATAGATAAATAGGTATGTGATATTTAATCTACATTACATGTATATATTTAAATGAATAAAAGGGTAAATTTAGTAATATCAATAGTAAACATAATTTCTAGTTTATATTCAAAATCTACAAGAATCTCATGCACAACGCATCATAATAAATATTATATAAACAGAATTACACAAGAGTGGGAAATTTGTAGTCACATGATAGGCTTTGCATAGTAACAAATATCTCATCACACATGGAATTCAAGAAATATATCTCTATAATGACAGCAAGGAAAAAATCTTTAAAGACATCTCTTTGAAGGAATGAAATCGATTGAGACTTTCGAGAGGGAAGACTAGAGTCAAGCTGTAGTCGGAGGCGTAAAACTCTCTTAAATACATGTACACATTTAATAAATGAAAAAAACTTGATAAGAATAAATGTTTTATGTTTTTTTTTTACAACATGGTGAATTGGTAACTGCTTGGCCTAATCTAAGGGTGACCCGCTGCCACTATAACACCAAGAGCATAACCAACCACCTGCAAGTCGGGTATACTAAGTCTCTATGATTTTAGCAAGCGCAGACTCATGGGAAAGGGGAATCCGCCCCTCTAGCCGCCACCACAGCAGGTCAATGTACTCAATGAGATTTGAACTTCCGGAAACCAATAACGACCCTTAGCGAGGGAGAATTACACTGAACTGTAAAAAGGATATGATTATCTCTTTATGCTTGAACCACTCCTTCGAGAGGCATATATTATATGGGAAAACCAACACCGGCATGAATAGGAGAGGTTATCCATTTGTAGAAAACATTCTAACCATTGTTGGAACCTTAAAGGTAAAACCCCTTAACCTATAGGTGTTGGAGTTACCTGTAGTAGTGGAACTAAGAATTAGAGTTAACCCTCTTGGGGAAATCGACAAACATAATTGAGTAGAAAATAGTTGAAAATCTACAAACTGATTTGGCTACCTGGTGAAGGGAAGTTGAATTTTGAAAATATATTATCTTCCCTATAATGTGCAACATAGAGAAGAAATATTAACACTTAATGATAATTTCTATATAACGCCGGAGGATACCAAGAATCTATACATGAAATTACACAACTAAACTTAATAAAAAAATTGAGTATTGGTGCCATGTTGAGCCAACATAATGAAATGCTCTCCAAGAGGATCACCCATTTCTTGCATAACGAAAACCGTTTTAGAGAGGTCAAAACTTGGGAAGACAAAAAATTATAATTTGTATCCATGTAAAAAAAAATCCTTAACGAAACACTACAGGAATCCCTGCAAGAAGAACCATGAGAATTAAGGGCTTTACCGAGATAGAACCGAGAAATGGGGTCAATAAAATCTGGGTTGAATTGTAAATCGAGAGAGAAAATCCATCTCGTTCCCTGTCTAGTCATAGAAAATGCAAAAACCCTAGTGAGTATCTCGACGTAGCACAAAGCAGTCGCTTTAAGGAATTTGAAAAACTAGCTATGTTGAAACAATTTACTTGCATCAATGAAAGGTCTAAGCGTAGATTCCTTGGTGGATACCACCACAATTTGAATGGAAACGCAATTGTTAATGTTCCTTCTCCTACCACAACGATGTTATAGCAGTTTGACATCAAGGAGTTAAGGTTTCAAAATTCTCGAATGTGACAAGTCATACGCCTTATCACTAGCGTAAAATATGAGGATTCATACCTGTCTTTGGACAAAATACAAACCAAACCTGATCGTAGATGAGTGGAGGGTAGAAGAGGCCATGTGAAATTCACATGCACCTGGCATATGTGGCATAAAACAATTTGGGCGTAAAGGAAAAGGTGAAATCTACAAATGTTCTAGTAGCTAGCTGGGCAGAAGAAATCAACTTTTGAGTTCTAGTAACGAAAAAAGGGTTCACATCTAAATTTGGTTATACATCAATAACATTTAATCATAATTTGTTTTAAAAACTTAGCGCAAATATGACCGTGCTCTCTATCAAATCACAATTTAAATACCAAGGTGGAAAGCAACAACACGTGCCCAAACAAATGTAAAAACTTCTATTAATGTTCACACATCACTATGTATTCCAGTGTCATAGGTCTTAACACTAGCAAATGGGACCTTTCCCTCAACATAGAAAAGGAAATGACATGTCTTGTAGACCATACTTCTTCCCGACCCTATGTTTAGGATATCACATAATAAAAAATATGACCAAATGTTATCAATAGCATTTTTATATATAACTAACCAAAGTGGACCATAAGGTATTCTTGTAAATTAAGGAAGTGATTTAATGTTGCCATGAGAGGGAAACCAACCAGTCAAGAAATGGTAGGTTTTGAGAAAACATTACAAGGGAATTGGGAACCTTGTTTATATAAGAGTAGTATTAGATATGTGTGTAGATGTAGGACTATTAAAAATGGTATCAGAGCCTCAGTTTCAAACAATGGTCTTGGAAGGGACCGTCGTATTAAAATGAAATATGGCCAGAAGTGTAAACATGAAATACTCGTAACATGTTGTATTATTTATAAGGTATGTGAGTGAATTAGGCCACAACATAATAACCAACAATTCCCCACCATCCATCATAGTTAGTGAAGAATTGTACATTGAATTGGGAAACAAAAGTACCCCACAAACCTGTTAGTTTATGGATGTTATTAGAAACCTGCAACAAGAGTTGGCTCATCTCATGAGTAGTAATGAATGCCTACTAAAAGATAGTGAAGAGAAGGAAAGAGTGACAATATAACTGACAGAAAACTCTAGTTACAGAATAATGGAACATGAGGTAGTAAGAAAAACAAATGTTGAGATGGACTCAAATAAGTTTGAAAGCTGAGGTGATCCCGATAGAAGTTACCCAAAAGAAAAATATCAGAAGGTAAAACCACCTACATTTGATGGGGAAAAGTAGGAGGATGAAGAGGCTTCTCTCTTAAACATGACTAAGTATTTTCAATTCTATGAGTATGATAGTAATATGATGGCTAGATTGACTATTTATTAGCTGCAAGGAAGAGTTGATCTCCAGTGGGAAGAGGCCAAAATTGTGCATACATTGGAGGAAAAAAGAAATCCTTGGGAGGAATTCCAGGAATAGTTCAAGTTTCGATATTTGAATGAAATATACTATAATGATCGTGCCAAGGAATTTCATGAGTTAAGGTTGGGGAAATTAATAGTGGTTGATTTTGCATAAAAATTTACAAATTTACTATGTGATGACCCTTATATTAAAGAAAAAAAATCGAAGGTACAATGAATTTTGAAGTTCTTACTAGCCCCTTACAATGAAATAATCGAGTTTGATAATCCCAAGATCATGGATGAGGTTGTAAGAAAACCAAGATTGTGCTATCAACATTCAAGAATAGAGTGGAGGGTTTATTTTTCAAATCAAAGATAGAAATAAGATTGGAATCAGCATAAAAATACATAAACCCTCTTACGAAAATAATTTTGGAAAGGACCATGAATGAAAGAAATTCAGCAAGGGAAATATAAATTAGTCGACACAGTGTTACACTAGGTCAAAATCCACGGTACTGAACAACGAAAAGAGAATAAAGGTAACTAATACCAATAGAAAGGAGACCAATAAAGTAAGATAGTGTCTCATTAACTTAAATGGCTATTCCACAGAAGCAAATCTAAACATTCTTCCTTTAGGATCCTATGATGTGTTAATATGCATGGAATGTTTGGAGAAGCAAGGAGAAATTATAAATCGTTTGGAGAAAACAATAAGTTGTGTGAGTAAATATGGAATAACCCAGTTGATTAAAGGAATACCAATGGTAATACCCATTATACAAATCTAAACCTTACAGTTGAAAAGAAGTGGAAGGAAAGGATGTCAGATATATATGGTGAATGTGGAAACAAATAAACATACAACAAAAGAAAAAGAAAATTTAGAGACTCTTCGAGTTACTAGTGCATTCCAAGATTTTTTTCCAGAGGAAATCCTAGGTTTACCACCCCACAGAGACATAGATTTCTTCGTCAATCTCGTACCCAATTCCACCTTAGTGTCTAGAGCTCCTTATCGAATGAGCACACCTTAATTATTAGAACTGAAGATGTGCTTACAAGAACTATTAGATAAGGATTAAATTAGACCCAATGTCTCACCTTTCGGGGCGCCCTATATTATTATTCAAGAAAAAAATTAGCACATTTAGATTTTCAATCAATTATTGCTAATTAAATAAGTTAACTATCAAAAACAAATATTCCTTTCTCCTTATTGATGATTGGTTTGATCAAGTGAGGTGAGAAACAATATTCAAAGATTGATTTAAGGACCAATTATCATCAGTTTCCCATAAAAGATGTAGATATTCACAAGAGAACTCTTATAACCAGATATGGTCACTATGAGTTCATAGTGTTACCCTTTGCTCTTACTAACGCACCAGAAATTTTTATGTTTTTAATGGACAATGTACTTCATAAATACCTTGATAAATTTGTACTAGTGTTTATAGATGATATCTTAGTGTATTCCAAGAATGAATAAGTGCACAAATACAATATGAAATTAGTATCACAAGCTTTAAGAGAAAATTAGTTGTATGCCAAACTTAGAAAATGTAAGTTTTATAAAGATAGAATATAGTATTTGTGTCACATCATTTTAGAAGAGGGAGAGTCTATTCATCTTCATAAGGTTAGGGATATATTAAATTGGCACATACCTAATGATGTGTCAATCGTTCGCCCCTTTATGGGAATCACATGATATTATCAAACATTTGTAGAAGGTTTCTCTAAGTTGGCTTACCCTATCACCTCTTTACAAAAAAAAGGAATAAAGTTTCAGTGGACAACGAAACATCAGGAAAACTTTGAAAAAATGAAATAGTTACTAACATAAGCTCCTATAGTGAAAATTGTAGACCCAAACAAGGGAATCATTTTTGGCACTGATGGTTGTTTGGAAGGCCTTGGGGGAGTTTTCATACAAGAGAATGTTGTAGTAGCCTATGACTCTAGGAAATTGAAACCACACAAAAATAATTATGTTCTGTATGTTTTAGAGTTGGTTGCAGTAATACATGTCCTAAATATGTGGAGATAATACATGTTAGGAATACAAATTGCTCTGGTAATAGATCATATTAGCTTGAAATACTTTTTCAGCCAACCAGATTTAAATGTTAGACAAGAAAGGTGGCTCGATTTCCTTAATGAGTTTGAATTTCACATTAAGCACATGAAAATAAAATAAAATAAAATAGTAGATGCCTTATGTAGGAATTCACATGCTTTAATGGGAATATTTGTTAGCAATATTAGTACATATCTTTAGAACAAATAAAAAGCTCAAAACAACAAGATCATAGATACCTGGAAATTCCATGGAAATTGTAGCAAATAGGAATTGCAGCATATGCTGAAAATTTTCAAAAATTGCTAACTTACAGAAATATATTGTATGTTCCCAACATGTATACATTAAAACAAATGATATTGAATGAGTCTCACAAGAAACCACATGCAGGTCTTCCCAGATGTTACACTAAAATTTGTCACCATGACTATTTGTAGTTAGTATGGCTCCATCAACTGTCATACTATCCTCCTTGGCAAGTCTTATACCTCTGCTCCTCATGTCAAACTCCAAGAAAGAGAGAAAGTCCTTAAAAGTCAATATAACTCCGGTTACGCAGTTTCTCTTACCCTTACCTGCGTGTACGCACCTCAATTTCACAATACCTGCGTACTTGTACGCTCTGTCTGTAAAGGGGTGGGTGCGTACTCTAGTAAAGGTCAAAAGGCGCGAGTTTTACTTCAAAAAAGTTACTTGTGGTCGATTCTAGAGCATTCTAGAACATGGTTTGACGTGTATTGAGCACCTTCAGATGGTTCATGCATCCCTATGAAAGAGGAACTTATCCCATGAAGAGGGGAGCTATCCCATTGAAAGAGGGGCTTATCCCATTCATGGTGGACCTGATTAACTTCCTCCAAAGCATTATAAATACAGGCATTGGGCCAGAGGGAGGGGAGGTTGAAAGCTGAACATTCCTAAGGGTAGATGCTGCTGAAATTAGGACTCCCTTATAGAGCTTGAGAGGAGAGATTCTCATCCTTTCTTAGCTTCATTTGGAAGGGGGTGAGCTAATCAAAGTAAAGGAGAACTCTTGCTGGACCCTGGGAGGGACCTGCACAACACCAACGCACTAGTTGTAATGGTGTTAACGGGAAAAGTGTCTACTCAGAACGACCCTATCCCACTAAGGTGTGACAGTGACCTTAGAAACAAACAGGGAAAACTACTTTCGTATTCTTCTTTATGATCTCTAAATGAAGAGGAATAGGATGAACCAACCTGTGTCTTGTGCTAGTCCTTTGATCAAATCTCTCTCCTCTTTGACAGCTTTCAGCTACCTGCTCCCTTACTTGCCCAGCTTCACCAAGTTCCTGTAAGATCACAGAAGAAGAAAACTACACAAATACATGGATTTATATTCATAAATAGCTTAGGATCAGATTTAAGCTAAACATACAAATGTAACAAACATCAATGATACACAAGCATGTAGGAGAAACTCAAATAGTTTTATTGATATAACAAGAAGGTCCAGGAGGAGTTACAACCGATGACTCCTGATCCAGCATCAACCTCCCAACAAAGGAATCCCCTCTTCACCTCCAACAAAGCATAAATCATCCAATACTCTGATATCTATCTCAAAACCAACAGCAATTCTCTGCAATGTACAAAATTCCAGCCTCCTGATCTCTGGGTGAGGGATCCATATATAGATGTATGCAAAGAGGATGAGTCAGCTTATGATTTTACTAGTGGCTTCTCTCTGTCAATTCTTGCTTCCACTTGGAGACTGAGAGCCTCTTACTCATCCTTGGTCGAACTCAGTGAGCCAAGTGTCATTGGGGAAGATTCTCGAAGCTTCCATTGTCTGTCCACCTCGCGGAATGACACTGCCATTTGTCATTTCCCGCTCAATGCACCTTGGTAGTGCATTTAGGTGCGTTGCAACGCACCTAGCTAGTGTACTTGGGTGCTATGCAACACAGCTAGCTAGTGGAGCAGTTGAAATGATCCTGATTTGACTGATTCTGAGCAGTTTCTGGTGGAGAAATTCTGGGAGAAGCTGTAATTTGTTGACCTTGTTCCTTTAGGGGCCGGAACAACACTTTTAGGGACTTAGGATCCCTTGGTTTATGGAAATTTCATGCTTAGAGCTGTAAGGCACAAAAATGTCTATAACAAATGGTTTCTTTTGTTTCCAATTAATACAATTAAGTTCATTTTTCTCAACAAGTTGTTATATATAATTTGTTTCATATACTCCTTGGTCTTTATGATGAATATGTTTTATTATATGAGTTATTCAGGTGCTATGTAATCGTTTGCTTGTTAGTGAATGCAGGTTTCAAAGAAAAGGAGGAGCTCATCTGGATCGGAGAGGCTTGGCTGGTACAAACAACGTTGGACTAAAGGTATGCTTTAAACACCTGGTTGCTTGTATTTTAAATGCATATTTAGGGAAAGATAGTGCTTGATTGTTTTGTTTGTCACTAGAAAGCCTTAGCTTCTAGGGAGGTCGGTTTTGTCCGCAAAATTGACTCTTTTCGCATGACAAAATGGCAACTCCACTGGGGAAACCATGGATGTGATTGATTTCTCTTTTGATTGATACTTTGATTTGAGAAAAGTCGATTTCTTTCTGGTTTTTGACTGATTGACTGTGAATTTGGGTGGAATAGCTAAGAGTTAAGTTAGTTTTTATTTTTCTTGGTTTTGAGAGCAGTACGCACCCTCTGCGTTAAGCACAGTGCGTACCTGTATGCACTGCAACTTTGTACACAGAGCATGGCCGCACCTGTGCAAATAGGCTGCCTGCGTACCCTGTCAAAAGTTGAGAAAATTCCATTTTTTCCTTTTTTCCTCTTAGATTTTGTTTATAATTTGTTTTTGCTACCCAGATCCACTGGTTACCTGTCAGAAGTCTTCATCTAAGCTTGTTTCATTAGCATCGAGGGTTTTAGTGAAGTTCATAGAAATTCTAGCCCTAGGTTTGATTTTTGCATCGGTCTTGTAGTGACTTTGGCTTTAGAAGTTGTAAAAACCTTGGATATCCCTAGTCTTTTAAGTCTTCTTAGGAGTCAGACCTTTCATAAAATCCACCTTTGTGAGAAACCTACCTTTCTGTTGTCTCTTTGTGGAATTTCGAGAAAGCTTGTTGGTTAAGCTGTGAATTTCATTCTTAAGAAAAAGAACACAAGATTTTTATTTTTGTTTTTGACTGGTTTATGATTCTGCATGAACTAGTCCTTGGTTGAATTGTAACTGAGTAAAACATCCTGGAATTATACTTTGTAGGCTTTTACCTCATTAGGTTTGCTTTTAGGTAAATTTCTCTTAGATTTGCTTTTAGGAAAAATTGATTTGATTTTCATAGATTTTTTAGAGTTGATTTTTGTTAAGTAGTTTTACATGCTTTGTTAAAATAGCAAAAAGACAAAAATCTCTTTTTGGAAAAAAAAAATTTGTTTTAGTAGCGTTTGAAGTCTTTGAAAAGAGAAAGGAAGTTTTCGTGCAAATAATTAGTGGTCATGAGTTGTGTGCTTTGGAAAAGATAAAGAGAGTGTTTCTTTGATTTTCATTGCCAAGAAAGTTGTCATTATATCAATTTTGCATTCTCCAAATCTCTTAGCTAGGGAATTCATTGAAAAGGAAAGATAGTATAAATCATCTTAGGTGCATCTTTTTAGTGGATTTGAGTCGAGTCTACACACCATCAGTTTCATCTCCACTACCTTTTGTCCTAAAGAAAAGCCATAAAAATTAACTCTTAAAGTAAAATTTACTTAGTAACTTTTTATTTACTAGGGCTCTGAAACACCAACATAGATCAGGCTAGTGTCTTGGAGTAGGAGAGTAACTAACTCTCCAAGACAGCAAAACCAAACAAGTAGCTCATCTTGTGGTAGGATAAATCCAACTGTTACATTTATGCTCTGGGAAAGCTCCTCTTAAAGGAGAAGCATGAGATCCTGTCCGAACCAGTGAGGGGATCAATCCTCCTTCATTGGGAACGACGCCAGATACGCACGCACTACAAACGGTAAACCTCGGATTGACCATTGTCGAGGAGCCTGGGGTCACTTGTCGGTAAACCTTGGATTATTGTCAAGGAGCCGGCAAGGGGATTGAGCTTGTTACTCTGCCCTTGCGTGCTATCGGATCGTAGACTGTTCCCCCAGGTATATTTGTTGTTGTTGGTGACCTTAGTGACCATTATCTTTAGGGTTCTACCCAAGGTGACGATGGAGGGAAGATCCCACTGTACCTGGAGCAGACGTCGGCTAGACTCACTTGGATTTTCTGGGGGTTCACTTCACTCGAGACGGTTAAAGTGGAGGAACTTGTGCTAGTCTATTCATTAAGCAGGTTGCCGAGGTAACTGTTCCGCCCGCCACTTCTGTACTGAATTCTGCGATGTTGGATTTCATCACCAACTAGTGTTTTCGGTCCGGAAGGCTACTGCTTGTGTATGGTTTGACGCCCTAGATTCTTTAGGCGTGTGATTCGAATTTGTTTGGTTCTTTAGAGACTTTAGGTGGTTCGCTTTGAGATTTTACTTTGTTTGCGTGTGCAGTAGTTAAAAGGTTTTAGCTGTGGTTGAATTACCGAGACAGTCCCGTAGACTTCGGGGCCAGTCTCCTGAGATTGTAACCGTGGCCGATTTGTTGAGGAAGTCCCGTAGACTTCGGGGCCAACCTCCTGAAGACGTCCCGAGTCAATATGAAGGTTTGAAAGTCCCTGTAACTCCTAGTGGCAGTAAAGTAGGTTCACCAAAAGAAGGAGAGTCTTCGTTGGTAGTTCATCCTGAATACCAAAGTCTAGAAACAGGTTATAATCCCGAAGTTATTGCAGTTTCCAAGCTTGCTAGTAGTTTTTCATCTACTAGTGATATAGGCGAAGAACCTCAGATATCTGAACCTGTTACTCCAACTTCTAGTGCTCCTGATTCACCTAGGGTAGAAAGAGTCATCACTGAAAATCTTCCTTCTGGTTTGATAGCTATTGAAGAACTTGCTCCAGAAGAAGAAATAGGCGTCCCTATCCTTGAAAATCAACCTACTATTGATCTAAGGGAGCGTGAATCCATTTTTTACAGTCCACCTAGAAGTACTACTTGGTATCTTTCTTTAACTAATTATTTGGACAACTCAGGGTTAAGTTTTTCTCCACCTCGTGCTCCTTATCCACCTGGAGGTATTTATACTCCTGTAAATATGTCAGGTCAGTCGTCCATGTTTACTCAATCGTCTGAATCTTTTTTGTACGGCGGTCCTTCTGTTCCCTTTGGGTATCAGTCACTTTCTGGTACTTTTGCGGGAGCATCTCGTCAACCCATTGAACATCGGTTATTAACTGGAAACAATGGTAATAAACCGTTGAGCGTAGGAGACATTTACATGATGTCAGGTTCAATTCCCAGTTCTCAACCTCAAGGTGGCCAGTTACCGCCTGGGGGGCAGCCTCAATTAACGCCTGGGGGGCAACCTCAAGGTACACAAATTGCGTCTGGGGGGCAACCTCAAGGACAGTATGTACCCGTGGTGCAGTACATTCCTCAAGGTCAACCCCAACCTCAATATGTACCCCAAGGTCAACCTCAGTATCAATTTATACCTCAAGGTCAACCCCAGTATCAGTACCTACCTCAAGGGTATCTACCCCAAGGTCAGTACTCGAGTCAAGGTTACCAACCACCCCAAGGTCAAACTTATGTTCAAGGTACGGGAAATGTACCTTTCAATTATCAATCCTACCCTCAATCCGGTTATGGATCTCAATATCCTCAACCTGTTATGGGTCAATACCCCAGAATGAACATAGTGTGGGATCCATCGCAAATTCAACAGGTATTGCAGCCAAGTGTACAGTTGTCATCTCAAACTGGACAACCCTTAGTTTCTGGTTCACCCCAGCAACCAGTCCAGTCTAATGTTCAAACTTATGTACCTTCGGTAGTTTCTCAGTCTGGCCCTATTGCACCTAGTACTCCATCTCAAACGACTGCTGCAACTACCGCAACATCTGTTCAATCTACCCCACCTACTTCTGGAGTATCGATAGCTCCGGTTTCTACTGTATCTGTAACTACTCCTCAGACATCTTTACCATCGTCTGGATCCATGATTCAAACTATGGTTCAGATGCCTGTAGGACAACCTGGTTTAAGTACGGTTGTCACAAGTCAACCACAATTCACTTATCAACCGTACCAGGGACAGTACCAATACGGGCCTGCTGTCCAGCAGCCAGTTTACCAGTATCAACCGTATCCTGTGTACACTTATCAACAATCACAACAACCCCAGTACAGTCCGGTTAATCCTGGTTTTCCAGGAGGATACAATATCTCGAACGCGATTCCTATTCCTAGTTATCCTGGATATCCTCCTCCTGGGACTGGTCTCGTGACCCAGAGTTTTAGGGATGCTAACCGGCAGTTACCGTTTATCGCAACTTTGGATTTACCAGACTTGTCACGCCTAACGAACGATCCAATAAATTATCTTCCGTTTTGGTCGCCAATGCGAAATAAGTTGCCCAGTGACATACCCAAGTTCGAAGGTAAGTCTGGAGAGGACCCGTCGAATCATGTAATGACTTACCACCTCTGGTGTGCCTCTAATTCCATCTCGGATGATTCGATCTGCTTATGTCTTTTCCAGCATACTCTCATTGGTCTCGCGGCCAAGTGGTACATTGAGTTACCACGGGCCTCTTCTTATAATTTTAGCCAGTTAGCTACCTCGTTTTTAACTCATTTTCAGTTGCCGGTCAGATATGATAATGGCACGGAGTTACTAACTTCATTAAAACAATCAACGTCCACATATATTTCCGATCATATTCATGAATGGAGACGTCGAAGGCTGTTAGTGAAAGTTTTTATCCCGGACCAGATCTTAGCTGAATGGTTTGTTAAATCATTGTTACCGAAGATTACTGAAGATGTAGCTAAGTCCGGAGTAGTTACTGAGGAGCAAGTGATTGCTCAAGCGCAGTACCTTGACTTAGTTTATACTCAGTCAGGTACGCTACACGAAAAGATCCCAGATCTTCCTAAGTCAAATCAAATCGCTGCTGCTCCTTCGGGGTCTCATGCCACTGATGGTATGATTGGTACGGTGAACACTAAAAGAAAGAAGAAATCCTCAAAGAATTCTTCGCCTATTATAACCTTACAAGACTCCCCGACAGGAGATTCTTCTGCTGAATTTTCCGCTGATATTCACGCTGTCGAGTCATCTACAGCTAAATCAAAATCCGGTGGGAAAAAGAAAGGTAAGAAGAAGAATAAAGCAGACAAAGCTCCAAAGGAGAAAACTGAAAAGTCGGAAACCAATGATGAAAAGCGCAAACCTCGTTATCCTTGTCTTATTTGTGAAGAGGATCATTTTACAAGAGATTGCCCTCATCGGGCAGAGGTTGTGAAAAGCTTCAAAGGCTCCCCAACTCCTGTTGTTTTGAAAGATCCATTTCCAAAGGAGGAGAGTAAGATGATAGGTTCTTCCTCGAGTGCCAGTGAAGAACCCATATTGATGATGTCTCATGTAAGGATTGCGACTCGATCGCAAGATTATGGTAGTAAAAGTCCTGTTGATGGCAAAGAAGCAGAATCTTCTCATTCTAATCCATCAACCTCAGCTCCCGGTTCTGATCCACTACAGATCGAGAAACCTAACCTGGACTTAGTAATCAAACCGCCCGCCAAGGGTATACTTCGAAAGTCTGCTTTCAATCCACATGCGAGAGCGGCCCAGAATCATAACATTGTTGAGGACTTAGCTGTTTCACCCTCAGCAATGTCGGCTTTGGAAGTGCTACAATCATGCCCAGCACAACGCAAATTACTTTTGTCGGTTATAGGAGCTGTTGATGTTCAGGACCCGAACCTAATAATCTTTGATCTAGAAAATAGTACATGGCATTTGCCTCATCAAATGGCTTTCCAGATCCGAGTGATAGTCAAAAACAGGCCTATTCATCGGACTGTAATTGATGAGGGAGCTTCCACGTGTATTATGTCGATACAGTGTTGGAGATCACTTGGTTCTCCTTCACTAAATCAATCCCCGACAATTCTTAAGGCCTTTGATGGCCATGGGTTTCATCCTTTTGGCATTCTACAGGATTTGCCTATAGGGGTTGAAGGAAAAACCGTTAGTCTGGATGTGGAGGTGGTTGATGCCCCTCTAGACTACAACCTTCTCTTGGGTCGCAGTTGGTCTTACGCTATGACAACGGTCGTTTCATCGGTCTTCCGAGTAATAAAGTTTCCACATAATGGTAAGATCATAACAATAGACCAGCTGGTCTACTTTTCATCCAACCCAGCCTCTTTAGAGAGTATTCAGCATGTCGGTAAAACGACTATCCCTTATAAGGATGTTGGAGTAGGATTAGTTAAATATGCTGGTTTACTGGGAACTTTTCCTTTTCCTCCAATCAATGCATTGTCTTCATTTCCATCCATTCATATGATTACATCAGACACTATTGGTTATGACGATCCTTGGATCGTTCCTTCTGAATCTGAGATAGACTCATTTGGTGATGCTATGCCTTTGAGTCCATATGAAATTGCCTATGAAGCCGTGCAGTCTTTTACCGACCCACGTTCAACCAAAATCGACCAAATGAATGTGGTCCATGAGGAATCACCTTTCACGTCAACCTCGGAGTTAATAGCGTTTCCCGAAGTTGTGTCATCTAACGAGCAACTTCGTGAAGTCCTGTGTGTAGACGATTTACCATGGGAAGATCTCCATCACAGATCTTCGTTTTTACCTGAGGACGATCGTTTTGAAAATGATTTCTCATCAATCTTTACAGCTGAATATGTCAAAGAAGCTCAGAATCCAATGAAACATCCTGATTCAGAGCTGAATTTGGGAAACATCTCTCGCACTATTCCCATTGACATTTCAGTCAAGCCTGGAATTGTTGAGAACATTCATATAGGTGCCTCATGTACAAATGACGAAATTCAGACATACAAGGCCCTATTTCAAAAATTCCGCGACGTGTTTGCCTGGTCCTATGAGGAAATGCCAGGAATTGATCCCGTGATTGTTGTTCATGAGATCAAGACTTACCCGGACGCTAAACCAGTCCGTCAATGTTTGCGTCAGATTCACCCACGAAAAGCGACTGCAATTAAAGCAGAAGTTGAGAAGCTGTTGAAAGAAGGGTTCATTTATCCGATCCCGTTAACGGATTGGGTATCGAATATTGTTCTGGTTAACAAAAAACAAGGAACAATAAGAATATGCATCGATTATAGGGACATTAATTGAGCTTGTCCAAAGGACAACTACCCAACACCCTATATCGATCAAATAATTGATGATTGTGCCGGCAGTGAAATATTTTCTTTTATGGATGGTTTTTCCGGTTACAATCAAATCAATATTCTACCTACCGATCAACCAAAACCGGCTTTCATTTGTCCATGGGGGACATTTTGTTATTGCAAATTACCTTTTGGGCTTAAGAACGCTGGAGCAACTTTTCAAAGGGCGATGTCTTATGCGTTTCATGACATCAAACACATTGTGCAACCGTATCTCGATGATTTTCCCGCTCATTCATTACATTGAGCTGATCACCTTGTCCATTTACGAGCAATTTTCATGAGGTGTAGGCATTATCGTATTCAGTTGAACCCACACAAATGTGTCTTCTGTATAGAAGTGGGACGATTGCTGGGATTTGTAGTTTCGAAAGCCGGCATTCGCGTCGATCCCTCGAAGGTCGAAGCTATCATCAAATTGCCTCCTCCTTCGAGTCTTCGCCAACTCCAAAGTTTGCAGGGGAAAGCAAACTTTTTACGACGATTCATTCCTAACTACGCCGAGGTTACAAAGGGTTTTACCTGGTTGTTGAAACAAAACACTCAATTTTCTTGGGATGAGATAGCTTAGAAATCTTTTGATGTGCTCAAGCACGCGTTGACCCATGCACCGTTGTTGCATCCTCCCAACTACAACCAGGATTACTTTTTATACCTCGCCGCCACTCATTCCACCAATGGAATGGTCTTAGTACAGGAAGATAAATTCGGAACGGAACATGTGATATATTACCTTAGTCGGACGTTAAATCCAACTGAGCTAAAATATTCACATGTGGAGAAATTAGCATTGGCAGCCGTTCAAGCTGTCCAACGTTTTCGTCACTACATTTTACTCCGTAAAACTACAGTCATTTCGGATTGCAACCCTATGATCTACATTTTGACTAAACAATTGCTAGGGGGCAAGTACTCTAAATGGATCGTTATCCTGCAGGAGTTCGACTTGGAGTTTGAAAAATCTAAGTCTAAGAAATCTTTAGTTTTTGCCGAGTTAATGTGTGACTTCCCGCGTGCTGACACGGAAACTGTGGCAGAGGAGCCCATTGCGGACGAATCTTTGTTTCTCATCAGCACTTTAGATCCATGGTATGGAGATATCATCGTCTATCTCCAAACCCAATCCTTTTGGCCCGAAGTTTCAAAGTCAGAACGTCGGAAAATTCGATTCCAGTCCCAACAGTACAAAATTATTGGAGATACTCTTTATCGTCGTGGGGCAGACTTGGTTTTTCGACGTTGCTTAACTCACGAAGAAGCTGAAAGGGTTCTAAATGACTGTCACTCTGGAGCGTGTGGCGGTCATATGTCTGGGTATGCCACAACCCAAAAGATATTGCGCGCTGGCTACTTCTGGCCGTCCATGTTTAAAGATTGTATTACTGCGGTCCGAAAATGCCACAACTGTCAAGTGTTTGATCGAAAGATGCGTGCTCCACCTGCTCCTCTCCACCCTATAATTGTCGTTGGTCCTTTCGCCAAATGGGGTATCGATTTTATTACATGTAACCCTCCCTCGGCCGGGGGGCATGCGTATATCATCCTTGCGGTAGATTATTTTACTAAGTGGGCCGAGGCGATGCCTACATTCGAGGCAGACGGCAAGACAACTGCAATTTTCGTATTCAATCACATTATCGCTAGGTTTGGTTTCCCACAAGCGATAATCACTGACCATGGGCGCCATTTTCGAAACGTTATGATGACAGAACTTACAGGCCAGCTTGGCTTGCGTCACGATAGCTCAACTCCTTATTATCCACAAGCGAATGGTCTGGTTGAGTCCAGCAACAAAGTTTTAGTTATCATGATCCGACGAATCATTGGTATTCATCGGTCGAATTGGCACAACATGTTATTTTCAGCGCTTTGGGCATACCGAACCTCAGTGAAAATATCAACAGGGTTCAGTCCTTTCCAACTAGTTTATGGTTTGGAAGCTGTGCTACCCATTGAATGCGAAATCCCGTCACTTCAAATGGCCATCGAATTACTTCCAGCTACTTCCGAAGAGGAGAAGCGTTTATTATACTTAGCTCAATTAGATGAGACTCGACGTGATGCTGCATTGGCGATCGAGACTCACACAAAACGTATGGAAGCTCAGTATGATCGAAATGTGACCCCTCAGAATTTTTCAGAAGGAGACATAGTGTTATTATATGATCAAGCTAATGATAAATTAGGTGCTGGAAAATTCGTTCCTATGTGGCATGGGCCCTATATTGTCAAGCGAAAGCTAGCAAAAGGGGCCTATGAGCTAGTAGACTTTGACGAGGACTCTTTGGGTAAACCCAGAAATGGACTTTACCTAAAGAGATATTATGCTTAAATGATGGGTATGGAGAATTTTTAGTTAGGTTAGGTTTTTCTTTCTAGCTGGTGTGTTTGTTAGTTTAGACAGTGTGCTTAGCCTAGAGAGTGTGTTTTTCGTCATTATTTTGGCTTATCTTGGTTTTACTCTTGATATTGCAGATGTCGATGCCTCTCCAAACATACATTGGATTCGCTGATGGTGCTTGTCGTAGTACACAGAATATCTCTTCCGCAGCTTGGGTTATCTATTCGCCCTTTGACAAGTTAGTTTCTATGCATGGGGTGAGCCTCAGTCAAACAACAAACAACATTGCCGAGTACAGTGTAGTGATTGAGTTATTGTCTGAATCTATTTCATTTGGGATTCGGAGTTTGATAGTGAGGTTAGATTCTGAACTCGTTGTATTACAGCTTAATAGAGTGTATGCCATTAGAAATCTAGTGTTATTAAGGTTATTTTTGAGAGTGCGTCTCTTGGAACGTGAATTTGATTACATTGAATATCAGCATATTCCAAGGTCTTTAAATACATTCGCAGATGCAATTGCTTCTCGAATTTTAAATAGACATTTGCAATAATCATAGATGTAAATTTAAAAACATTTCATCACACATTTTCAACAGATAAGCCGGTAATAATGATATATATAGATAGGAGTGTGTCAAAAAATACATCGTCTTCGATCATAGGTTGAAAAACACCTTATGATCAGCAAAAATGATAAGTACAAAAAACCAAAATGTCACATATGTCTACAAAAACGACCATCCAATCACTGGTGATGCTCTCTATACGACACCACTGCACGGGCTACCCTACACAAGAACCTTCTAAAAGGTCCTGGGACTGCGACTACATAGCGCTGAAGCCTGATAGGAATATCGTCTATAGTAGTCTCTGGTATATCTGCCGTTAGACACTCTAGGTCTTGTTCCAACTCAGCTAAGGTCTCTGTGGCCTCGTGCCGTGCGGCCGGTGCAACTACAACTGGTAGTCTCCTCTCGAAAGGCCGAAGATTGGCTGGACAATGTGGACATACATCTACATTTTGAAAATTATTACTGTCAGTTTTGAGACGATATAAAAAACAAAAAAAATAGATAATTTAAAAACTTGTGAAAAATGAATTACCTGTGTCATCCCATTGTTCTCCCGGTGGAAGAACCATGTCCGGATCTCCACGAAAATCAACTCTAGCATAAGGAAAATCCTGTATAGAAAAGACCTGGTCCTCTAACCAGTGAAAGTACTCCAGAGTAAATCGGACAACCTTCGTGCCCTCATCAGGATGACGGGCCATAACCGCAACCCATTGCATCAATTTGGGCTCTCGGGGAAGCCCAGCCTCAACAGTGAGCTGCTGTGGGATCAGCATCGGAACCCTCTCTAAGGCAAAACTCACAACTAAAGGCCCATAACCAAAAGTCTTTAGCTGTCCGTTTTTGACTCTAGTCAGTTGGCCCTTTAAATTGGCCAACACAGTATCACACCAACTGAAAATGGTGCCTCGATAGCAATCAATCGCCATCCGCATCTGGGATCCAGTGGCAATGTGTAAAGCGGCAGCCCCGCAAAGTCTGGTAACTGTAAAAGCAATCACCATAAGTTCAGGTCAGGATATAGTTTTTATCTCTATCCCCTTCTCTTGAGACTGAGTGTTACACCACTCTAGTCGGAGACTAGCGATGGACTGACCACCCGACCTAGTCTCGAACAGAGTCAAGTGTTCGCCTCTCTTGGGCAAACCAGTGAGAAAGTAAATATATGAGGGCTCTATCTCGAGCTGGTGCCCTCCAATGTAAAAACACTGGTCCTGAACGTTCCATCTCTCTACCAGCCACTCTAGAAAGCACACCTGGGCCCTCATGCCAGGTATGGCCCAGTATTTGTAAAGGCCGCATGCCTTCAAAGCATCGATGGATGGTTGATGATTAATGGCAGCCAAATCAACATCTTCATGCTCTCTCTCGCGCCAATTAAGCATGGTGGGCAATCTACACACCAGAAAGCATCCATTAGAATCCATGAAATCAAAAATTATTGGTCCAATTTGGAGAATTTGGGGTTTGTAAACCCTTTGCGCGGAGTACACACCCCGCCTTTAGGAATATAGCGTGCGTACGCCCGAAATTTTCCCAACTGAGAAAATGTCGGGGTACGCAGGTCCCTAGTGTGGCACCTGCGTACCCCAAAAGGCGTATCTTGAAACCCCAAACCCTCCAAAAAATAAAATCTAGGGCCTAAAAACAAATTCTAAACGGATGAAAATGAAGAGGAGGATGTTGTAGGATACCTGAAAGAGACGGCGTTCAATTTCGACGGTCGGATTCTCTGCAATGTCCACGGGAGTTTTCTTGCCAAAAGCCCTTTTTCTCTCCTCAACAGTAAAATGGTAAAAATAAATTGGTAAAAGCCCTTTTTATAGGTTTTTTGGGTAAATGAATGGTAAATTTGTTTATTTTTCACCATGAAAAGGTATTTTTCAAAGTATTTTTATCTATCTTTAAACAGGTATGAGCAATGTGTTGGTTTTTGTGCAGGATAAAAGGATTTTCAGGGAAAATTGTCATTTTTTACAAACAAAAGCATCAGAGTCATCTTTAAGCCCTTTTCTGACTCCTAAAACATGAAAATATTGCCGAGCGTTTCTTTTACACTCGTTAAAACGGAATTAAAAGACGGTCCTCTTATAGCCCATTTCTGACCGTAAAAAAAACATGAAAAGATTGCCGGATTTTTGTCGTTTCAAATTCGATATTGGAAATAAAACGACGTTTCCTTGATCGCTTTTTACATTTCAGGTCAAAGACACTAATCATGAAAGTAATCCTTGGTCGTGAAGATCAAGCGGTTCTCTCAAGTATTATTTTATACTTTTTCGGGCTTGGAAGACACAAATTTACGAAAAAGGTCAACCCTGGAGTCTTCTTAAGTTTTTTCAGACTCTCTAAAATTGAAAAACGTCGAGTTTCTCCTATACTGGACTCGTTAAAATTTCACAGTAAAGGACTTGTTTGATTACAAACAGGAACGGACCACTCCTTCTTAGGGTTCGAATCTAAACTAAGTTGGACTCATCCGAAGGATGAGCTTATAATCAAGCATATGTTATCCTCCTCAAGCTTGTAAAAAATAAAGAGGTACTTGCCAGAAATGGTGGGGGAAAAGAGAGGTAAATGAGCCTATTTGTTATCCTTTGTCTCAGAAAAACCTTATCACCACTCTTGAACACGACACATTTTCATTCACCTGGGTTGGGAAATCCTTTGCCTAACAGTTGATCAAACCACATTGAAAATCTTCAGCCGGTTCCGGGTATTAACTTTGGCTCAATTGTCACCAAGCCATCTATTGTGTCATTATGTGTTCAAGAGGTCACTGCAAATAAACCATTCATCTGCAAAATACCTGTCATCCATCTTGACCATCCGTGAGTCAGTCCTTACAGCTACATTTCTTCAACTTGAACTATGGTTTCGTGTTGTGGGCTTGCCTGCAACGGGTCGCTTTCTATCGACATCAGCACATTATCTAGAAAGATGACCTAGAAATTGTCAGTACCTTGAAATCTGCATGCATCAATGGCAGGTTTCTCGCCTTTGACGACAGTTTACATCATTGACTTTCGATCGAAGGATTCCGTGACATGTTCGACATCAACACATTCATTCACATCTCATGGATTGTACTGGGTACTTTGAGAGCCATTGACATCACTGGTGGTCTCTCTCACACTTGTTAACAATTTACATCATCGACTGGTAATCAAGTGGTTTCTACCATGTTCGACGTCAACTCATTTATTCGCATGGATAGAATCGTACTATTTCGGGAAGTAGAAATGAAGACCCTGGATCTAGTTTCCACCATCCAGGCTGCGAGGAGTTTTGTATTCATTATATAGTAGACTAATCATAAACAGATGGCTGCATCCATACTGTGTCTACATGAGTCTATGATTATGATGTACTGCGAAATCATTCCTATATCAGAGCGGTAGTTAGTTTGTTAGTTAAAGTTTTCAATCTGAGTATGGGAATGCCTACCTTAGTGATGATATGATCTTATATATGTATTTTGTGTTGAATATTTTCAGGTTCCGACTGGGCTCTCCACAAGATAATCCTTGAAATGATAAAGTACTTCACCCTTCCTAGATGATATGAAACCCTAATCTACTACAGGCTTCGCACTTTAGGGGGCAATCTGTTACACTAAAATTTGTCACCATGACTATTTGCAGTTAGTATGGCTCCATCAACTGTCATACTATCCTCCTTGGCAAGTCTTATACCTCTTCTCCTCATGTCAAACTCTGAGAAAGAGAGAAAGTCCTTAAAAATCAATATAACTCTGGTTACGCAGTTTCTCTTACCCTTACCTGCGTGTACGCACCTCAAGTTCACAATACCTACGTACTTGTATGCTTTGTCTGTAAAGGGGTGGGTGCGTACTCCTGTAAAGGTCAAAAGGCGCGAGTTTTACTTCAAAAAAGTTACTTGTGGTCGATTCTAGAGCATTCTAGAAGATGGTTTGACGTGTATTGAGCGCCTCCAGATGGTTCATGCATCCCTATGAAAGAGGAACTTATGCCATGAAGAGGGGAGCTATCCCATTGAAAGAGGGGCTTATCCCATTCATGGTGGACCTGATTAAATTCCTCCAAAGCATTATAAATACAGGCATTGGGCCAGAGGGAGGGGAGGTTGAAAGCTGAACATTCCTAAGGGTAGATGCTGCTGAAATTAGGACTCCCTTATAGAGCTTGAGAGGAGAGATTCTCATCCTTACTTAGCTTCATTTGGAAGTGGGTGAGCTGATCAAAGTAAAGTGGAACTCTTGCTGGACCCTAAGAGGGACCTGCACAACACCAAGGCACTTGTTGTAATGGTTTCTTTTGTTTCCAATTAATACAATTAAGTTCATTTTTCTCAACAAGTTGTTATATATAATTTGTTTCATATACTCATTGGTCTTTATGATGAATATGTTTTATTATATGAGTTATTCAGGTGCTATGTAATCGTTTGCTTGTTAGTGAATGCAGGTTTCAAAGAAAAGGAGGAGCTCATCTGGATCGGAGAGGCTTGGCTGCTACAAACAGCGTTGGACTAAAGGTATGCTTTAAACACCTGGTTGCTTGCATTTTAAATGCATATTTAGGGAAAGATAGTGCTTGATTGTTTTTTTTGTCACTAGAAAGCCTTAGCTTCTAGGGAGGTCGGTTTTGTCAGCAAAATTGACTCTTTCCGCATGACACCAGATTTAAAAATTTGATAATATCCTTATGGAAACATTTATTTTCGTCGGACATGAAAAAGGAGGTGGTAGAATATTTAGCCAGATGTATCGAATGTCAACAGGTAAAGGTGGAACACTAAGACCCTGCTAGATTTTTGAACTCACTAGCCATTCCCGAATGGAATGCGAAGTGTTTTTATTGGATTTTGTTACATGATTACCAAAAGGAAAATGAGAGCATGACTCCATCATGGGTGTGGTGGACACTTTGAGTAAAGAAAGACATTTCATAACAGTCCAGTCTACTTATGGAACAACACAGATTGCTAATATTTTCATGACCGAAATCTTCTGAATGCATGGAGTTCTGAAGATGGTAGTGTCAAACAGGGATGCTAAGTTTACCTCCAAGTTTTTGAAATATTTGCTTGTGGGCATGGGAATATGTCCATGATAGTTCTTATGTAATTGATTGGAATTTGATAGAGGTGGAACCTGAAGGAGATTTCCTTCCAAAGCCACTTTGCATCTTAAATCGACGAGATATATATCTCTGTAATCGAGTCATCGCTCAAGTTAAGGTGCAGTGGAGGCACTTTAGACCTAAGGAGGCAACTTTGGAGAGAGAAGATAAAATTAAGGAAACTTATCCATCATTTCTCAAGAATGAAGCAAAGGAACAATAAACAATGAGGATGGTTAAATAAGAAAGGGGGGTAAGACATAATATCCCTTGATTTCTATGTAGTATTTTTATGTTTTAGATTTAAATATTTTTAGACGTGATGGCTAGGAAGCGATGATGCTTTTGAAATAAAATGAATAATAAAGTTTGATGTTTTAATAAATGAATATTATTAATGGTAAGGATATATGGAAATTACTTGCGAAATAAACACTTCAGTTAAGAGATTATTGCCAAAATTTGGAAACCAGTATTGGTGGATAAGATCAAGATAACATTCCCTTAAATAACTCCTAAAAATACCTAAGGGTTGGATAATAAGATTTAATATGATGGAGGAGAAAATATATTAAATCACTTAGTTGTAGGAAAAAACTAAGGGTTGACAAAGAGCCATGGGAGAGAATGACAAGCTATAAAGGAAAAAGAGGAAATACCTTTTTCGAAACAAAAACAAAACATGACTCGAGTTTTGTGTGGCGAGCGACTGCGAGGAAGGAAAACGCATAGCACTAGGGTTTGTAGAAGGATTTCGGTGTTGGGAACCATGGAGGGGCTTGAAGGGGGGAGTTCTACTACCTCCTACAGTCATGTAGTCTCCAATCATTTCAAGAAGCCCATGGAAGTGGAAATCAGATGTATAGAAAGAGGAAAATGGGAAAACAGCAGAGCACAGAAGATGACAAAAACACAAGAGGAAGTTAGAAGAGAGAAGTGTATAGAGGTAGACAGTCAGAAAGTTGACCCTAGAAGTTGGATAGGACCTTGTAAACCAAGGGCTTTCATCACACCATGAGTGCTACTAAGTGACGCAGCGCTACAGGCGTACAGGGAGGACATGGTGAGCTATGTGGTGATATGCAAATTCATAAGGGTGTGGCCAACGTAGAAGGCCCTACACGCATGGATAAAGAACCATTGGAAACCCAAGGAAGATATAAATCTACACCTTGGCTCCAAGGGTTTCTTCATAATTTTGTTTGCAAACATAGAGGATAATGACAGCATGTTTGAAGGAGGTCCTTACTTCTATGCAGCTGTAGGTGTCTATAAGTGACCTTGGGTGATGAACTTCGTCCCAGAGCATGAGACTTTTACTTCGGTGCCTGTATGGATAAGACTTTATTCCCTACCTCTAGATTACTATCAGCTAGGATCATTAAAGGCCATAGGTAATAAACTACGCCATTTCATAAAAATATCAGAGGCCACACTACGTGGAAAATATACCTCCTTCGCTAGAATATGTGTGGAAATGGACCTCTTGGGTGCTTTTCTGAATGAAATAATACTAGAGGTCTAAGATGAAGATTGGGTGCAAGTAGTGGATTACGAGCATATACTCTTCAGGTGTCGCAAATGCCATGAACATGGGCACCTCTTAAGAGGCTGCCTGGTTAATAAAATGGAGAGCAGCCCAAATTGAACCTCAGGTAAAGATATTGAAAGCTTTACTAAAGTGGGAGGTAAGGGAAAAGGGTGGAGAAAGAACCAAAAAAAATCTATGAGGAAAAGAAGCCTAGTCATAATAGGTTTAGGATATTAGAAGAAGAAGAGGAGGTTGAAAGAGAGAAGCAAGCAGTGAAGGACAATCCAGGGAAGGAAAACGATGACAGCATAGCTGATAGATCTGACAAGAGCCAACAAAAGGAAAATCAGCCCAGCGTGATGGAAGTTGATAGGGACCAAGAGATGACCTCAAGTGAAGTGGGAATAGAGGAGCAGGAACTGCAGGACATACTAGAAAGGGATCATCTAGATCTACGAAAATTGTTGGAGGAAGGAACTACCAAAGGTGTGGAATCGCTACCTCAAGAGGAATTTAATAGAGTACAACAACTCTTCCTCCTGAGAACTCGGGCAAAGGGTTTCAGGGTCAAAAGGAATCATGATAGTCAAGATAATGGAAAGGTCAAAACTATGGAGGCAACAGAGGGACACGCTCCCAAGACGCCAAGAAGGAAAAGAGGAAGAAAAATACATAATGAGTTGCTGATAGAATGTAGAAAACTCATGATCAACTCAAGTAAGATGAAAGACCTAACCGGTTACTCTTTTGCAAATCTTTCTTAATGAAGCTTACAACATGGAATATTAGGGGTCTAGGAAGTAAAAGGAAACAGTAAAATCTCAGTAATAGAATGAAGGAGGAAAAACCAGATTTGGTATTTATCCAGGAAACGAAATGTTCCGTAGACAAAATAAGAGAAATTCATAGTAAGTGGCTTATTAAGTATGAATATATAGAAGTTAAAGTAAAGAACACAACATGAGGAATTATTACACTGTGGAACCCTTAGAAACTTGGAATCCTGGATGTTGAAGCATCCAAGAACTACCTATCAGTGGTCGTCCAACCTTTGGGGGACAAGGATGTTTATTTGATCACAAATGTTTATGGTCCACAAAATCTTGAGGATCAATTCAGGCTTCTAAACTCTCTGGAGGAGCTAAGAGAAAGACATGCAGGCATCCCATGGATTCTGGGAGGGGATTTTAATATGATCAGATCTATCTTGGAAAAGAAAGGTGGGACTAGATCTCTAGGAAAAGATTTAATAGCTTTTCATAACTTCATTACCAACATGAGGCTAGTAGATACAGAAACCTACAATGGTGTCTTCACCTGGAACAATAAGAGGGCAGTGGTTGCTGAAGTGGCCTCTAAACTAGATAGATTCATTATCTCTCAGGGCCTTATCCTCTCAGGCCTTGACATGTCAGCTATGATTCTCCCTTTGGGAGGCTCCGACCACTGGCCCATTCAATTAGAAGTGTCCTTTATAGGAACGCCAAGAAATAGACCTTTCATATTTGAAAACATTTGACTTACCCATCCGAACTTCAAAAAAAATATTGAAAAATGGTGGATAGAAGATTTGAATGTTTAGGGTACTAGAATGTTCCTTTTGCACCGAAGGCTGAAACACATCAAAATTAGACTGAAAGATTGGAATAAGAATGAGTTTGGCAATATCTTTGAAGACAAAAAAGTAGTTAAGGGAAAGCTACAGGAAATTAACCAGGAACTCATCACTAAGGAATTCAATGAGGAGGGTAAGAAGCAAGCTAATTCGCTTCAACATGACTAGGAAGACTTATGTAAGCAAGAGGAAATATTCTAGAAATAGAAATCGAGAGTCCAATGGTTAAAGGAAGGAGACAGGAACACAAGTTTTTTCACAAGTCCACTATGGATCATCAGTCTCATAACAGGATTCTAAAACTCAAAGATACACAAGGAATACAACTCAATACCCACAAAGAAATAGAATCTTCTATAGTTCAACATTTCAAAGGCATAGAAGAGGAGCCCCTCATAGACAGATCACATTTCATTAATGACTTCACAAAACACATTCCTAGGCTTGTGACAAGAGAAGATAATTTTTATATTAATAGGCCAGTGAATGAATAAGAGATCAGCGAAGTCATCAAAGATATGTAGAATGGGAAAGCTCCTGAACCAGATGGTTTCAAAGCTGACTTCTTGAAAGCATGCTGGAACATAGTCAAGCAAGATATTTTGGAGGTGGTAGAGGACTTAAGGAAAAAAAAACTATTTTGAAAGCGCTCAACACCTCTTTCATAGCCTTGATCCCAAAGCAAGAAAATTTTATGACATCAGATACATTCAGACCCATAGCATTATTGAATGTGGTGTACAAAATTATTTCCAAAATGATTGCAAATAGGCTTAATCCTGTTCTTCCAACTCTAGTGTCTGAGGAGCAAACTGGATCTGTGGAAGGTAGACAAATCCCAAACAATATCATTCAAGCTCACGAAATGATCCACTCTTTCAAAAGCAATAAGCAGACAGGCATGATCATGCAACGTGATCTTGAAAAGGCTTATGACAAGATTAGTTTGGCATACATTAGGGAAGTTCGAAAAGCATATGGCTTTGACCATAAGTAGATAAGATGGGTAATGGCCCTCATTACCACCTCAAGCTTTTCAATACTGCTGAATGGTTCACCATCTTAAACATTCATGCCTAAAAGAGGTCTTAGACAAGGAGATCCGCTCTCACCCTTCCTCTTTATTCTCATGATGGAAGGGCTAGGAAATGCGATCAAAGCTGCCAAAGTAGAAGGAAAAATTCAGGGGCTCAAACTCACCATGAATGGGGATTCTTTAACCCATCAACAATTTGTGGAAAACACCATGCTGCAGGGTACACCTATGGTCAAAGAAGCTCTTGCCTTCAAACAAATTCTGAAAGACTTTGCTATGGCTACAAGCACTGAGGTAAGCCTTACCAAATCAAAGATTTCCTTTTTTAATACTGATATTTCTATACAGAGAAACTTCACTAGAATTCTAGGTTTTCAAAGAGAAATTCTACCCTCCAAATATTTGGGAGTTCCTTTAACAGACAAAACTCTAAGTAAGATAGTTTGGTAGCCTATTATTAATAGTCTTCACGACAGAATTTGGAAATGGAAAAATATATATTTGAATCTGGCAGGAAGACTAGTGCTTACCAAATCCATCCTACAAACCGTTCCTATTTTCATGTTATCAGCACTCCCAGCTACTATAGAAGCTATGCAATGCATTAGAAATACTCAAAGAGATTTTATTTGGGGCAAAGGGGAAGAGAAAAAGAAATGGGCTCTGGTAGCTTCAGAAAAGATATGTAAACCTAAGACACATGGAGGTTTGGGAATTGATGACCGTGAAATCCTAAACAAAGTTTTGGGGGAAAAGCTATGGTGGAGATGGTTAAAGGAATCAGATGCCCCTTGGGCCAAGGTTTGGAAATAGAAATATGCAAACAATTGGCAAAAAAGGGAGCACATCAGAATGTTTGGAATAATCAAAGGATCCCACATCTGGAACAAAGCTTGGGAGAAATCCCTATTGTTCAAAAGCATAGTTTTTGGGAAATCAGAGATGGAATCCTTGCTTGGTTTTGGGAAGATAATTGGCAACAAGAAGCAAAACTGGTAAGAGAAGATTTTGAAAATCTCAAGAAGGATATAAATTACAAAGGGTTACATAGGGTAAATGACTTCTGGGAGCAAGACAGAAACAAAGGAAAATGGAGAGTATGGAAAAATATGATTTACAGTGAGGACTCTCCATTGAAGACCCAAGCAGAAGCTCTCACAGCTATCTTGGAATAGAGAAATATTCTGATCTCAACATCTTCAGACAAACTCAGATGGGGAAAAAACAATGAAGGGAACTTTAACATTAAAGAGGCCAAGTGAATAGCTGCTAGGATTGACTTTACAAACCCTGATACAGTTTGGAGGGACTTATGGAAGAATCAAATTTGGATGAGAATCAAACTGCTCATGTGGTTGGTGCAACATAAAAAGATTCTAACTTGGGAAATCCTGCAGAAAAGCGGGGTAATTGGTCCATCAAGATGCCAGATTTTCTATTTACAAGAAGAAACTATGGAACACCTTCTCAACCTATGCCCATTCACTTCCATTTTTTGGAATTGGGTAACTTCAATCTTCAGACATTGGCAACATCAAAAGCACTTTGAGGAATTGGAGGAATAATTTCTCTACAAATGAAATAATCAACAAAGCTTGGGAACTAGTTCCTGGATTTCTAATTTGGGATGTATGGAAAGAGTGCAACAATAGAATCTTCAAGGACAATAGTGGTTCTACCCAGAGCATTATGGATAAGATCATAAGACAGCTCAAAGAGACTATAGGAAGCCTTATCGAAACCCCCCTTGAGAACCAACCTCATGAACAGGACAGGACGATTCTGCTACAGTTGGGCCTTCAGGGGCTCTTCCCCCAGGGAATAACCAAGAATGTAAGTCATATAAGAGTTGATAAGGATCTTTGGCAACCCCCCTGGTTTTGTTAAGTGCAATATAGATGGGGCCTTATGTTAGGTTCCTATACCAATAGGTGTCATATTTCATTATTGACTGTGGAAATGCCAAATATAATCATCTTTTCCATGCTACAAAGGTTCCATATTTTCCAAAAAAAAAAATAGAAAAATTTAAAAAATGTAAAGAGGGTATGCCCTAAAATAAAAATCAAAGGGCAAAAGAAGGAATTGGTCAGAAAAGAGATAATATGAACCCCAAAGAAAGACGAGGAAAGTGTGATAGTCAAAATGCCACTGCTGTCCCATTTTTGGAAAGAATTTCAAATCATGCAATCAGTGACTTTGTCACACTTGATGGATGGCCCAACAGCTCAATCTTGGCTAGTCCATGTTTAAATTACTTGTTTTAGCATTAGAGAATAAGGTCTGTTCAAACAACTGAAGCTTGGCAGACAAACAGCTAGGTAGACTAGCAAAGGGTCTCAACAGCTAAATCTGAGCCCTTGGAAGAGATAAGGGTAGACTTAGATAGGAGGGCAGTTAAAAGAAAAGAAAAGAATCAGGGTTTGCTAGTTCAAATGCACCCAAACAAGATGAAGAAAAAATGTTAGGTGTAGCAGAATGGGTAGGTAATTCTGGTGTTGCAGAAGCAGGTTGGTGATCAGTTTTGTCTTGTTAAATATAATCTATCTCATGAGTATCACAAACATCCTGGAAAAGTGGCTACAGTTCAGTGGAGCATGATTGATTTCCCCTCTCATTTCCTCAAGAATGCTTACTAACATCCCTTCAAGGACATTGAGATCTGCTCAGTGGTCCTAACTCGTTTCATTTTATGAGAAATACTGAGTGGAACTCTGGGTTCACTCAATCAAAACAAGCCACATTTCTTGTGTAAAAAGACCCTTCCATTTCCCTTTCATTTCCCTAAAAATCTAAGTTTTACCTTATAAACTTAGCATTATCCATTCACAAAACCATATTAACATTTTAACTTTATTATATAGCTCCTATCTAAACTTTTCCCCTCCCATACTATGTAAAAACACATACAAAACCCCAAAATTCTATAAATACCCCGACCCCTGGCAAGTATAGCCATATATCAAAGTTTTGGGAATTAAAAGGTTTCGCAGAAACCTTATAATAACCCTATACATTCAAAACCATTGGAGTTTGTTTAATATTTGGTTAAACAAACAACCACACCCATAAAACACTGTTAACCAAGGTTTATACCTCGAAACATTAAAAACATTAAAATAATGCGTGGGTTCTAAATTATAAACCTCTGCCAACTCAGAGCTCCGTCAACCATTGGATCGGGCCGTCCCCATCCAACGGTTCACAACAATATCAGAGCCGCTCCGATGTACGAAGAATAGCGCCCGATAAAAAGAGGTTTTCCCGCCGTACCGCGGGATGCGTGTCGCCACCCCATTGCATTGCGTCCATTCTGCCAGAAACCACCATCGTACAAAAGGTGGTGCGATGAAACCATAAACCGCCTCCTATTTCCACCACTAACGTCATTCACCACGTCAGCGCCCACGTGAGCTACCACCTCATCACTATTCTATCCGCCGTGTCCGCCAGGTCACCTTCCGTACACCTCGCTACCTGACAAAGATGACGTCGTGCTGACGTCACACTACCAAAGTGCGCCAATAACCTGCCAAAATCAAAAATTTTTGTTAAAAGGTCATTTTAACGATGTTTTTCTCCATCTCTCTTTGTTTATGTTGCACGAGATTTGCATGGTTTCGACATCCAAAACGATATTTTCTTTGCACAGTCCACTACATAGAGGAATTCAATCCGTAGCTCGGCCTATCAACTCACTCTTCAACCTACATCTTGCACCAGGTGCCCATAGAACAGGTATTTACTCGTAATTTGCTTAAAAAACCCTGTTTTTCCAATGTTTTCTATAAAAAGCGCCCGAAGAACTAAAATTTGAATTAAAATGTGCTCCTGCCTGCAAATCTCCGCATTTTAATTCACTGTTTGACCCATTTTTCAAAGAAAACCTGCAAGTTCCGTTCTCCTCTGAAAATTGCCCATTAAACTAAAATTCGAGCTCATTTCTGCTTGCAAAATCACCAAAAAAGCCCAAATATTGATTGAAATTTGTCAAATCATCTGCAAGAAGAGCACCATTTCCGTTATTTTATCCAGCTTCCCAACTAAACTCTGCAAACCTTATCTTTCACTATGAGTTTGCCCAGTGAGGCCATTTCTATATAAAACTTAGTTTGCAAATTTCCTAAGAAAAGACCCCAGAGTCAGTACTCTGTCTTTCTGTTGCTGTACAAACCCAAATTCCAATTATAAACATAGACAATTGAAGCATGGAAGCTCCAGTGACCTTGAATGTTGCCCCCTTGAATGCACCACATAAGGAATTGGAATGGGTGCCCTTGCTGATAGGGATTTCCAGATTAAGGATATGATGTGTGAGAAGCCTCACCTGCAAGCCTTTTGTGAGGTTAGAAATAGCTACAGAAGCAATACTGATGTCTTCGGAATTTGGGAACCCAACATGCCTATCTATTACCTCCCTTAAGTAAATGTCCTCCCTGATTTCATTGGACCTCAAAGGAGAAAGGAGGTCTATGATTTTCTGGACCTCAGTATTCCATGATGTCCACAACTCCCCATATACATATTGTGAGTTCATTGACCTGTTCTTATTTCCATCCACTTCTTTGTTGATAATAACTCCTCCTGCCAAGCTCTCTGCTGAAATGCAGAAAATTTTACATCTCTCAAAGGAATACAGTATTGCTGACTGGTATTTTTACCAAAACCACATAGTAATCAGGATTTATGGATGTGAATTAACTCCGTAGAAGCTGCCAAAGTATGTCCCTATGAGACTCTTTGCCCTGGAATACTACCGGCAATTTAGTAGTTCAGATTTGACTCATTTCTATGGTGCTGGGAAAAAGGCACAGCTCAAGATAAGACATCAATTGGGCCCTTTTATCTTCAATAAAATGGAAGAAGCCTCGGAAGAAGCAAATAAGATATTAAGGGACCAACTTATGCTGAAACAAAGTTTTCATTGGTCACCATATGATCCTAAACATTTCATATGTTTTAGAAGAGTCAAAAACAAGCTTACAGGCTATGTGCACCACAAAATCCGTGAAATTGAACAATATGCTAATCAACAAGAATGGGTGGAAGGCACGTTAGTTGAAGAGCTTACTGAAGAAGAGAAATTAGAAAAAGTAATGAAAGAGCTTGAAAAAACACTTGACCTGGACTCTTTAGGACAGGTCCCTTTCGTTTTGCCTCAACACATTGGAGCGGGCACATCATCTGCTACAACTTCTCAACATCCTGCCCAAGAGAGTACTCCACCTACAGGGACATCCAAAGGCAAGGAAGTACTGCATTCAGAGCAGGAAACAATGACAGATCAACTAGATGCATCAAAGGGGCAACGCCCTTCAACACAGACAAAGGTACTTGAAATCCCTGTGTTACAAACTCCTCTTAATGAGGAAAGAGCCAAGAAAAAGGACAGGCAAGAAGACACACGTACAGGTGGATCGTCAGAACAACAAGGGGAAAAGAGGAAAACGTTGAATCCTTACTCTGAAGAAGAACTAGCGGAAGAGATAGCAGGCAGCCTAAGGGGTGAGGAAACAACTGAACAACAGGCTCCTCCAATTTTGGAAACATCAACTAGCTCATTTCAGCAAGAGAAAGAGGGGAAGCATGGTGTGGAGTTTACATACACCAAGCCACAGAGCAAACAAGGCTCGGATATCAAGAAAGTATTTACTGAAATAAAGGCTAGAAATGAGCCAGTAAGGTTCCAACTTTATAATCAATTGCTGAGAATGGCTCCCACCAATCAACAAAGGCTAATGGCAGCCTATGATATCCAAGAAGGGAAAATGACCCTTAGTCACTTCAGGCCTACAATCCAGCAGCCACAGTCAGCTTCTAATTATATCAAGACCAATCTGGAAGTTCTCTCTAAAGACATCCACCTAATGGACCAGTTTGAGTTACATAAACAAACCAGAGAAATGGTGTACTCCACCTTGGCAGACAAAGCATTATTGGTTCACAGACTGCAAAATTCACTACATAATACTTCTACCCAATTGGAATTGGAAAAGGCTTCTTCCTTGGCTAAGGATAATAGAATCAAATCCTTAGAAGAAATTATCATAGAGTTGGGACACGATCCCAATGATACCAAGGGCATACAGGCCTTAATAAAAAATAAATAAGAAGATATCGTAACTCTCAGGATGTAGCTCAAGCTGCCAATTACAATGCAGCCTCAAACCACAGAAGTTGCACAGCAGAAAGAAGAGGATGACATGGTGAGTTTGCTAATGAGAATGAATGAAAGGCTGGCAGAAACAGAGAAGGCATTGGAGATAGCATTACAACGAAAACAAGGAGAATTGGCCTCCTAGCCACCAGAAACAGCTCCAATAAGCACAACACCTCCTCCTACAACTACAACAGCAGTCCCTCCCATTGTCCCAGAATCAACAACAGGTACCTCAGCTTCAGCAACAACTACAACAACAACAACAGCAGCACTAGATGCCAGCCTGAGCATGGAGGAGATGATGAAGGAAATAAAGGCTTTAGAACTCCAAATGGCAGAGCTAAAGGAAGCCAAAGAAAAACTAGCCAAGATAGAGGTGAATTATGATAAATACAAAATAATTGTGGCTGAGAAAACAAGAGAAATAAGGGCCCTGGAAAATAAGGTAAAATCCTCGAAGAATGACCTTACTCTTCACAAAACTCTGGCAGAAATCAAAAAAAAATTGTGGACTAAAATTGGCCAGTCCATCACTGATCAATGGACATCAATACAGACTATTCATGAGAAGATTGAATTGATAGAGATAGCTCAAGTTGAGACTCAAAAAGCTAGAGCATTATTGGCAAACAAGCCCAAATAGGCCAATAAACTAATTCATTTTTTGAATACTCATACCAGAGAGCAGCTAGCAGCTCTAGATATTCAGAACAGAATAGGAACAGTTTTGATAGTGAAAAATACGCTGACCATGAGGAATTTTGTACATAACCTGGAAAGAAAGTTCGAAGAAATGCAGACAGAAATAAATTCCTTTAGAGAAAAGTTTGCACTGTTGCAGAGCAAAGGGTTACCCAGCTTATTGACTAGCAATCAGAGACTATTAACACATGAATATTATGCTCACAGGGTAAATACCTATGTTACCAATCAAATTACAGCATCATCAAGTATTTCAGAAGACACAGTACCTCCCTCTGGACATAGTTTATATGACAAATTAGAAACATTGAACATGAGATGACACATCCTTTTGAAGTCCAGCCCAATTACTACAGATATACTGAAGCTGATGAAACATTAATAGAACTACAAAGACACCAGTTGCCAACAGACCAATGGTGGCAGGGCATGTTGGATTTTTTACCAAGGTAGTGTTGGTGCTAATTCTTTTTTGATTGTCTGCATTTAATAAAATTTAATGCGCGTACCACATATCATAAATATGAAGACAACAAGGAAGGAGTTCACACCAAAACACATTAAAGAGAAATCGGGCACAAATGGAAGAGCCAGGACAGCAACGCAGGAACTTGGGATAAAGAGACATCTACCAGCTGACTGGTTGAGTCAAAAAGTCAAAAATATCATACCACCTAAGGCAGCCAACACAACGCAAGTTACTCCTGCATTCATTGCGCTCTGTTTCCAATCCCATTTACTGCCTTTAAAGAAGTAGATGCATGAAGTTAATGCTTGATATTTTGTCTATGAGATATTTTGTAACTCTTTTTTATAAGTACCTCCTCAAGATATGTATTATTGTTGGCTGGTGAATATCATTCTGGACCTGCGCTGTAAATTTTGAGAACTCTTCTGAAATAAATATTGTTGGAATTCTTTACTGGTGAATTTGTTGGTTATGGAATTAATGGTAGAAGAATATGTTACAGAATTCTCGTGTTACCTCATGGATCAATAAGTCTTCTTTACTCTTGTTTTACTGTATCTGTGTTTTATATACCATGTAAATATCATGTTCTAAATTATAGGAAAAAAAGAATAACCCAGAATTTACTTTGTTGTACTCTGTGTTCAATTCCTATTATTTTTTATGTTTTCCACAGGACTAGCATAGGCAGGAATTCTTTACTGCTCCTATCTCCCTGGTTCTTGAACCCTGAATACAATTATAGAATTCGTAACTGCTCCTTGATAGTATTTACTCATTTTCCCTCTGTTAGCATAATGAAAGATTCTTAATTGCCTTTCATTACCTGTCTTCACTTCATCTTATTCTAGCTTGAAAATTGTTCCATGTTTAATTATCTTGCTCTGTAGTCCTCCTTTTGCCAAAGAAACCATACCAAGAGATTTATTTTCATTGGACTCCATCAATCTAATGGTCTAAACTTCTCTTAGTTTGCAACCATGTTCTATTGAATGTCACCTTCCAAACACCAAACAAATACTTGTGCTTCATAACTAGCCTAATATATAACAAAACAAATCTAAATTACAAAGAGAGAGCCATCTCTGGTTGCAAATTGGCTAGAATCTGCAGCTAAAAGACTGGTTAGTGGTTACCTCGGCTGTATTCCCTTTTCTCAGATCTTTTGGGGAACAACCTAAGTGATAACATCATTGGCGACTCCACTGGGGATATGAATAACTATGATTGTTACTGCTGTCTATTTTCTAAAGCTATAGATGGAGCCTGAAGTTAGCCAGGTAGCCTTTGAAACTCTTTTTGCTGTGCATTTACAAGAGTAAATAAAAGCTACCTCAGTCAATCTCTAGTCTAGCTTTAGGCTTTAAACAGCTGTCTCAAAAATTCGATCAGTTTCCTTGTATTTTCAAAAGATCTTTAGGAAAATTCAAGAATGTTACAATTTATATTTTCCTAGAAAGATATTGTCAAAAACAATATACTTCAAGAATTCCCAAGAAATACCAAAAAACAGATTTAGAAGATGGTGCCAAAGAAGAAAACTCTGTACACCATATCAAACCCAGATCCTAATCCTCCAACTATTTTTGAAAATCCTAACTTAATCTCCAAGACCCTAAGAAAACAAGAAAGTCTAGAAAATTTTGCTGATGTAAATCTTGATATACTTCATCAAAATTTGACCCAATCTCCTGTTGGAAAGGCAGCAGTCATTCCTATTATTGCTGCAGCTTATTCCAATTCACGATCATCACTTCAAAGCACCTCTTCCACTCCCTCATCCACCCCATTTATCCCAGCTGTTATCCCTGTGCTACCAGCTATCCCATTTATACCCGTAAATATGGCAAACCGTTATGCTCCTCTGCAGTTGCCTGCAAATCCAGGGGCTATGCCTCAGGATTATCAGAGTAAAATCACCTATTTTGATGGTGTTGGCTCCTATACAGCCCAACAACACACTAATAAAATGATGCACTACTTTGAGAACTATGAAATTGATGATAACAATGTCAGAATGAAAATTTTTGTTCAAAGTTTAAACGGTGAAGTAAGAACCTGGTTTAGGACACTTGGTGCAAACACAATTGTTGATCCGAATGCCATGTACCAAGCCTTTTTGAACAGATGGGAAAATAAGAAAGACACATTTCATATCATATCAGAGTACGACAGTTTAAAAAGAGGCCCACAAGAAACAGTCCAAGACTGTTGTGCTAGATCCAATAACGTGTACAATGGTATTCCTCAAAACCTTAGACCTCCACCAGACTTAGCCTTGATCAAATTCCCTGATGGATTTGACTCTGACATGGCATATCAGCTAAGGGAAAGAGCTCCTGCCAGCTTAGAGGACATGCAGAGAATAGCTATTAGTGTAGAGGCAAATCTGATCTCTAAAAGAGCCCGAGCTAGAGCTGAAAGAAGGACTACTTTCAAAGAAGAGCCTTCAGCATTTGAACAAAAGCTAGATGCAATCATCAAAGGGATGGATAGATTGGGTGATAGAGTGGAAACCATTGAAAGAAAATCTTCTTGGGAGGGTCAACCAAGTAACACCACTAGGAATCCAAACTTTAGAAAAAATCAAAATCCAAACATCGGGAAGGCTGGCCCTTATCAGAATATCAGACCTCCATTTCAAGAAAACTATATTGAGGCTTCAACCTATAATGAGCCAATAGAGGATACTCAAATCAACCTAATGGGTTTGAATAGTGAACAACAAATCTTTTTAACACAAGATGACCAAGAAACTCATAATTTCAACCAATTTCAAACCAAATCAAGAGAATCATTTGATTTCAGAGAGGGTTATGATGCAACGGTCTATGAGGTCCATAAACAATACAAATTGAGAAGCAGAATGGTAGATGTGCCTGAACCTAGCAAGCTGAAAGATACTGAGCAGACTATGAAAGCAAAGGATAAAGCCGCCCTTACGGAGCTCCCTACTAAAACAGACCTCAATCCAAAAGAACCCACAGTCGAGGACATAACAAACTGGTAGCCCTCAAAAAATCAGCCATCCACCTCCTTTCCTTCAAAAGAAAATATAAACATCTCTCCTAAAAACAGTTTCAAAGCAGATTTAGGTCATAACAGCACTCATGATGAAGAAAAAACCACTGAAAACACAACAGAAAAGGAAAACCTTGCCGCCAGGAATACAAAGATTCAGCTGGATAAACCTTTCAACCTAGAAACAGAAATAGCCAAGTTAAAAGTAGCCATTCCTCTGTTTGAAATGGCTAAACATGAGGTTTATAAGCAACAAATCAGTAGGCCACTTCAAATATCAGAGAATAGAGATGCAGTCAATGTTTTAGATGACCAACCAGAACTGATTTTTGGTCCTGAGGTAAATGGTAAAACAGTAGATGGAGGAGTCCCTCCATTCTATGTGAGCTTAAACATTCATGACAAGGTGCTGCATAATGCAATGTTTGATTCAGTAGCTTCCCATAATCTAATGCCTAAGTCTGTGATGGAAATACTGGACCTAGATATCACGAGGGCATACAAAGACTTGTTCTCATTTTATTCCAGCCAGGTCAGGTGTCTAGGTCTAATCAAAGATTTGTGTGTATCTCTAGTGCAATACCCTGGCAAGACAATCTTGATGGATGTGGTGGTAGCTGATATCCCACCTAAATATGGCATGATTTTGTCTAGATCTTTGGGTGCGAAACTCCAAGGATCATTGCAGCTAGACATGTCCTATGCCACCATTTCAGTCTTTGGCTAGCCAAAGAGATTGTATCGGGAAACATTGACGAAATACGTGGTCAGTAGTCAAGAGAAACCCCAAAACTTCCCCATTTATTCCATGCATCTAGATATGGATTCATTCATCTTATACAATGCTAAAAGGTATCCTAAAACTGATGTCAAACTCCTAGAATCAGCACAAGCAAAAAACATAAATGAACAATCTAGTGCTCAAGATCAAGAAATTATTGAGGTTATTGAAGCAACAAACAATCAAACCAAACCATTTGAGTTACAAAATCCAAATCTGCCTACTGAACAAGTTTTCAAAACTCCTAAGGTTAGTGGTAATCAATAAACGTCATGGTACTTAGAGTTTGATGGTTCAGTGAACAAATTAGGAGCAGGGGCAGGGGTTGGGATACACAACATGCAAAATGACCATACTCAAGGACATGCATATAGGCTAAATTTTAGATGTACAAACAATATGGCTGAATATGAGGCCGTTTTGCTGGGACTTAAACTGATTAGAAGTGTAGGGGCAACTACGATCTTCATTCTCGGGGACTCAGATTTGATTATCCAACAGATAAAGGGAAACTTTGTTACAAACGATCTTAGGCTAAGATCTTATAGAGGGGCAGCCATTGAAATACTCAACACCTTCTTAGAATTCTAGCTCACCAAAATTCCAAGAAACCATAATTTACACGCACACAATTTGGCAACTTTTGCCAGCACGTGCAAGTTGCCATTCGAGCCCAACCATCACTTCACTGCTGAGATTAAACACAGACCTGCTGTCCCGGATAATGTAAAAAATTGGCAAGTGTTTGAAAATGATACACAAATCAATAATTTCTTGACTTTGAAAGAGGAATTCTCAAGCACAAATATAGACACAAGCACCATTGATGACCAACAACAAATAGACAAAATTGAGCAAAATATATCAGCTGAAACAACAAATCAGATTTTGCATCCAACAATTTTTTCCAACAGAAATTTACAAGAGCTAAAGCAAATGGACCTTGATGAAATTGTTGAAGGAGAAGTTGTAGTAATTGATTTAAAAGATAACTTTTTGCCCACAGGCCTGACTCCTTTGGAGGATATATTTGATTCAAATGATATTCCAAGAAAGCCAAAAATGCAGCCTCTAAATGCAGAAATTGAGGACTGTAACATAGGGACTGCACTAGATCCTAAAATGATAAAATTTTCCAAAGCCTTGGCTCCCGATCAAAAACTGAAATACATTGAGCTCTTTAAAGAGTTTCAAGATGTCTTTGCATGGAGCTATGAGGACCTCAAGTCCTATGATACTTCAGTCATCCAACATACAATAGCTTTAAAAGAAAATCAAAAGCCTTTTAAACAAAAGCTGAGAAGGGTTAATCCAGTCCTCCTTCCTCTCATTGAAAAGGAGGTCAAAAGAATGTACCAAGCTGGAATAATTGCACCTATCAGGTTCTTAGAATGGATTTCAAATCTAGTACCCACTAGAAAGAAAACGGGAGCGATAAGACTGTGTGTTGACTTAAGAAATCTGAATAATGTTTCTCTCAAAGACCATTACCCCTTGCCCAAGATGGATCACATTTTACAAAGGGTAGTAGGGGCCTCTAGGATCTCAATATTAGATGTATTCTTAGGGTTTAATCAGATCTTAGTTCACCCCGATGATCAAGACAAAACTGCCTTTACAACACCTTGGGGAACCTTCAAATATGTAAAAATGCCTTTGGGACTTAAAAATGCAGGGGCGACATTTCAACGAGCGATGGACATAGCCTTTGCAAAATAGATTCATGATTTTTTAGTCATATATCTTGATGACCTCACTGCTTTTTCCAAATCAGATCAAGAACATTTAGAACATTAAAACAAGTGTTCCTAATTTGCAGAAAATATGGCATATCATTGAACCCAAAGAAATCATTGTTTGGCCTAGAAGAAGGCAAACTCCTAGGTCACATATTTTGAAAAGATGGCATCAGAGTTGACCCGGACAGAATACAAGCTATCCTCCAAGTGCCTCACCCAAGGAACATCAAAGAATTGCAAGCTTTCCTAGGAAGGATCAATTTCCTAAGAAGATTCATTCCCAACTTGGACCAACTAATAAGACTGTTGAATAACATGCTGAAGAAAGATTCTAAATTCAAATGGACAATAGAAGCCAAACAAGCCTTTGAGGAAATCAAAATAGCTTTGACTAAAACACCTGTCCTCACAAGCCCCAAGTTTGATAGAGATTTTATAATCTTTTCCTTTGCATATTAGCATATTATTGCTGTTGTCCTATTACAAAAGGATGACCAAGGATGTGAGAAGCCCATTTCTTTTTTCAGCAAAGCACTTAGAGATGCACCACTTAAATATCAAATCATGGAGAAACAAGCTTATGCCCTTGTAAAGGCCATCAAGGATTTCAGAGTTTATATCTTGTACTCTCATGTGATAGCCTATGTCCCAAATGACGTGGTCAAAGACATTCTGACTCAAGAAGGAATTGAAGGTAAGAGGGGAAAATGGATAGCCAACATTTTGGAATATGACATTGAAATCAAACCAACAAAACTAATAAAAGGACAAGGATTAGCTAAGTTGATGACTGAAACCAATTTTCAAGCCCTTGACATCAATGAACTGGATAACGAACAGGAGATGGCGACTCCACAGATCAATCAAGCCTTTTTACAATCACCTTGGTATGCTGATATAATTTATGTATTGTTAAACCTGCAAGCTCCTCCAGGGTTATCCAGAACTAAAAATAGATTCTTGAAAATGAAAGCTTCAAAGTTTTGTATAGTAGACAATGTTTTATTTTGGAAGAATCATGAAGGTATTTTGCTGAATTGCCTAACACAGGATGAAACTGCAAAAGTACTCAAGGAATTTAATGCAGGGGACTGTGGTGGGCATTTATATTAGAAGTCAACAGCTGATAAAATTCTAAGATCTAGTTTCTATTGGCCCTGCCTGTTTGCTGATGTACAAAAATTTGTAATTTCTTGCCATAAATGCCAAATCTTTGAAGGCAAGAGAAAACTGTTACCTTTACCTCTAAAACCCATTTCCATAGAAAGACCATTTCAACAATGGGGTTTAGATTTCATTGGAGAAATTCACCCTTCCTCCTCTAGCCAACACAAGTGGATTTTAACTGCCACAGACTACTTCACCAAGTGGATAGAAGCCATCCTTTGTAGGAAAGCCAATGACTCAATCATCATGCAATTATTAGAAACCAATATCCTATCTAGATTTGGCTGTCCAGAAAACATCATAACAGACAATGTTGTTGCCTTTAAATCCAAAAGAATGATCAATTTTTGCCACAAGTACCATATTACCTTAGGCCACTCTACAGCCTATTACCCTCAAAGAAATGGTCTAGCTGAATCTTCCAACAAAAGCTTGATCAACATCATAAAGAAAGTGTTGGAGGAAAACAAAAAGAATTGGCACAAAAAACTTGTTAATGCACTTTGGGTAGATAGGTTAACTACAACACGATCTATTGGAACAAGCCCATATGAATTGGTTTATGGCATGGAGGTTTTCTTCCCTTCATCCTTGGGAATCCCTTTGATCAAATTGCTGCGAGAAATACAAGCAGAACCCAATGATATTCAAAGAAGAATCAATCAAACTATTCACTTGCAGCAGACTAGAGAGGAAGTGTATCAGAGAACTCAGGTTCTGCAAGACAGACTTAAGAAGATTTTTGACCAAAGGACAAAAGCAGAGTTTTTCTTCATAGGAGAGAAAGTGCTGAAGTGGGATTCTAGGAGGGAAGATAAAGGAAAACATGGCAAGTTTGATTTCCAATGGAAAGGACCTTTTGCTATTCAGGCTGTACAAGGAAATAACACTTACTTTTTGAGAAGTTTGGGTGGTACAGAAGTAGAGGATGGGCCAGTCAATGGGCGAATGCTCAAGCATTATTTTGATCCTCTTTGTTATCATGTTAGGACTACATTTTGTACATAAATAGTGTCTATTTTCACCAGTTTATTACAGCAATAGAATAGGGAATAGGATACAACAAATTTTGAAGGAAAAAGCAAACAATTGTGCCACCTTTGGTATATATTTTGAGTTTATTAGAAAAAATCAAGAAGAAAACTTGGGAGCTAAAAAATGATGACTAAATACTCAGAAAAACTGCCATATACAAAGCTGTAATTGATCAAATCAACTTATGAGAAGGGGCATGTAGGTTACAAAGAAACAGTTTGTTGGTCTACAGCAAAAGGAGATTTCAGATTGCAGCAAGAGTTGGAAATAATGCCATCTGACCTACTGTTCTTGGCTTTTAACCTGGAAAAGCCACCCCCAAGTGGAGCCACTGTTAGGTTCCTATACCAATAGGTGCCATATTTCATGATTGACTGTGGCAATGCCAAATATGATCATCCTTTCCATGCTGCAAAGGTTCCATATTTTCCAAAAAAAAAAAAAAACAGAAAAATTTAAAAAATGTAAAGAGGGTATGCCCTAAAAGAAAAATCAAAGGGCAAAAGAAGGAATTGGTCAAAAAAGAGAGAATATGGACCCCAAAGAAAGACCAGGAAAGTGTGCTAGTCAAAATACCACTACTGTCCTATTTTTGTAAAGAATTTCAAATCATGCAATCAGTGACTTTGTCACACTTGATGGATGGCCCAATAGCTCAATCTTGGCCAGTCCATGTTTAAATTTCTTGTTTTAGCATTAGAGAATAAGGTATGTTCAAACAGTTCAAGCTTGGCACACAAACAGCTAGGTAGAGAAGCAAAGGGTCTTAACGGCTAAATCTGAGCCCTTGGAAGAGATAAGGGCAAACTTAGATAGGAGGGCAGTTAAAAGAAAAGAAAAGAATCAGGGTTTGCTAGTTCAAATGCACCCAAACAAGATGAAGAAAAAATGTTAGGTGTAGCAGGATGAGTAGGTAATTCTGGTGTTGCAGAAGCAGGTTGGTGATCATTTTTGTCATGTTAAATATAATCTATCTCATGAGTATCACAAACATCCTAGCAAAGTGGCTACAATTCAGTGGAGAATGATTGATTTCCCCTCTCATTTCCTCGAACGCTTACTAACATCCCTTCAACGACATTGAGATCTACTCAGTGGTCCTAACTCATTTCATTTTATGAGAAATACTGAGTAGAACTCTAGGTTCACTCAATCAAAACAAGCCACATTTCTTGTGTAAAAAGACCCTTCCATTTCCCTTTCATTTCCCTAAAAACTAAGTTTTACCTTGTAAACTTAGCATTCTCCATTCACAAAACCATATTAACATTTTAAATTTATTATATAGCTCCTATCTAAACTTTTCCCCTCCCATACTATGTAAAAACACATACAAAACCCCAAAATTCTATAAATACCCCGACCCCTCGCAAGTATAGCCATATATCAAAGTTTTGAGAATTAAAAGGCTTGGCAGAAACCTTATAATAGCCCTCTGCGTTCAAAACCATTGGAGTTTGTTTAACATTTGGCTAAGCAAACAACAATGCCCATAAAACCCTATTAACCAAGGTTTATACCCCACAAACATTAAAAAACATTAAAATTATGCACGGGTTCTAAATCATAAACCTCTGCCAACTCAGCGCTCCATCAACCGTCGGATCGGGCACTCCCCATCCAATGGCTCACATCAATATCGAAGCTGCTCCGATGTATGAAGAATAACACACGATAAAAAGTGGTTTTGCTGCCATACCCGGAGACGCGTGTCACCACCCCATTGCATCACGTTCATTCTGCCAAAAACCACCATCGTACAAAAGGCGGTGCAATGAAACCATAAACTGCCTCCTGTTCCCGCCGCTGACGTCATTCACCACGTCAGCGGCCACCTCATCACTATTCCATCCACGTGTCTACCACGTAAGCGCCAGGTCACCTTCCATACCCCTCGCTACCCAACAAAGATGACGTCGTGTTGACGTCTCCCGACCAAAGCGCGCCAATAACCCGCCAAAATCAAAATTTTTGTTAAAAATTCATTTTAACGACGTTTTGGTCCATTTCTCTTTGTTTATGTTGCACGAGATTTGCATGGTTTCGACGTCCGAAACGACATTTTCTCTGCACAGTCCACCACCCAGAGGAATTCAATCCGCAGCTTAGCTCATCAGCTCACTCTTCAACCTACATTTCACACCAGGAACCCGTAGAACAGGTATTTACCTGTAATTCACTTAAAAAACCTGTTTTTCCAAATTTTTCTGTAAAAAGTGCCCAAAGAACTAAAATTCGAATTAAAATGTGCTCCTGCCTACAAATCTCTGCATTTTAATTCACCGTTCGACCCATTTTTTCAAAGAAAACCTGCAAGTTCTGTTCTCCTCTGCAAATTTCCCATTAAACTAAAATTCGAGCCCATTTGTGCTTGCAAAATCACCAAAAAAGCCTAAATATTGAGTGAAATTTGTCAAATCACCTACAAGAAGAGCCCCACTTCCACTATTTTATCCAACTTCCCAACTAAACTCTACAGACATTATCTTTTACTATGAGTTTGCCCAATGAGGCCATTTCTATATAAAACTCAGTTTGGAAATTTCCTAAGAAAAAACCCAAAGTCAGTACTCTGTCTTTCTGCTGCTACAAAGACCCAAATTCCAATTATAAACACTGACAATTGAAGCATGGAAGCTCCAGTGGCCTTGAATGTTCCCCCCTTGAATGCACCACATAAGGAATTGGAATGGATGCCCCTTGCTGACAGGGATTTCCTAATTAAGGATATGATGGGTGAGAAGCCTCACCTACAAGCCTTTTGTGAAGTTAGAAATAGCTACAGAAGCAACACTGATGTCTTGGGAATTTGGGAATCCAACATGCCTACCTATTACCTCCCTTCAGTAAATGTCCTCCCTGATTTCATCCATCTATGCGGTGCAAATTCTGAACCCACACAAAGATAGTGATGGCTCCATTTTGGACTGTAATCTTCTATATTACTCCTCAATCCATAAATGAGATGCTGAACTTTAATCCCACCCAGCCTCTGGCTCCTCTCACCATGAAATCCTTGCTTGACCAACCTGCCAAATTGCCCAGCTCAGAGATTACCAGAATAGCTCAATTATTCATCAGACCAGAAAGTTAGCCCAGGAATCAACCTCATTTTAATCAAGCCTGGTTCAATGAGGCTGGTATACTCATTACTGATATGATTTCCTACATTCTGGGTTTCAAAACCAGTGAGCATATTGATGAAACTGTTTTAGCATTGATGTCCATATTTACTCCAGGACAGCCCCCTGCTGTCAAGTATGATTATGCACCTTCATAGCAAATAAAATCCATGAGAAATTCATGAATTTGGAGAGAGAAAGAGTGTTCAAATACACATCCTACATATATCATTTGCTGCTATACTATCAACCTGATAGTTTCCAACATCCTCTTAAAATATTGGACCTCAAAGGAGAAAGGAGGTCTGCGATTTTCCGGACCTCAGTATTCCATGAAGTCCACAACTCTCCATATACATATTATGATTTCGTTGACCTGTTCATATTTCCAGCCACGTCTTTGTTGATAATAACTCCTCCTGCCAGGCTCTCTGCTGAAATGTAGAAACTTTTACATCTCTCAAAGGAATACAGTATTGCTGACTGATATTTTTACCAAAATCACACAGTAATCAGGATTTATGGATGTGAATTAACTCCGTAGAATCTTCCAAAGTATGTCCCTATGAGCCTCTTTGCCCTGGAATACTATCGGCAATTTAGTAGTTCAGATTTGACTCATTTCTATGGTGCTAGGAAAAAGGCACAGCTCAAGATAAGACATCAATTGGGCCCTTTTATCTTCAATAAAAGGGAAGAAGCATGGGAAGAAGTAGATAAGATATTAAGGGACCAACTTATGCTGAAACAAAGTTTTCATTGGTCACCATATGACCCTGAACATTTCATAAGTTTTAGAAGAGTCAAAAACATGCTTACAGGCTAGGTGCACTACAAAATCCCTGAAATTGAACAATATGCTAATCAACAAGAATGGGTGGAAGGCACGTTAGTTGAAGAGTTTACTGAAGAAGAGAAATTAGAAAAAGCAATGAAAGAGCTTGAAAAAACACTTGACCTGGACTCCTTTGGACAGGTCCCTTTCGTTTTGCCTCAACACATTGGAGCGGGTACATCATCATCTACAACTTCTCAACATCGTGCCCAAGAGAGTACTCCACCTGCAGGGACATCCAAAGGCAAGGAAGTACTGCGTTCAGAGTAGGAAACAATGGCAGATCAGCCAGATGCATCAAAGGGGCAAGGCCCTTTAACACATACAAAGGTACCTGAAATCCCTGTGTTACAATCTCCTCTCAATGAGGAAAGAGCCAAGAAAAGGGACAGACACGAAGACACACCTATAGGTGGATCGACAGAAAAACAAGGGGAAAAGAGGCAAAGGTTGAAACCTTACATTGAAGAAGAAATAGCGGAAGAGACAGCAAGCAGCCTAAGGGGTGAGGAAACAACTGAACAACAGGCTCCTCCAATTTTGGAAACATCAACTAGCTCATTTCAGCGAGAGCAAGAGAGACAGTATGGTGTGGAGGTTACATTCACCAAGCCACAGAGCAAACAAGGCTCGGATATCAAGAAAGCATTTACTGAAATAAAGGCTAGAAATGAGCCAACAAGGTTCCAGCTTTATAATCAATTACTGAGAATGGCTCCAACCAATCAACAAAGGCTAATGGAAGCCTATGATATCCAAGAAGGGAAAATGACCCTTAGTCACTTTAGGCCTACAATGCAGCAGCCACAGTCAGCTTCTGACTATATCAGGACCAATCTGGAAGTTCTCTCTAAAGACATCCACCCAATGGACCAGATTGAGTTACATAAACAAACCGGAGAAATGGTGTACTCCACCTTGGTAGACAAAGCATTATTGGCTCACAGACTGCAAAATTCACTACATAATACTTCTGCCCAATTGGAATTGGAAAAGGCTTCTTCTTTGGCTAAGGATAATTGAATCAAATCCTTAGAAGAAATTATCATAGAGTTGGGACATGATCCCAATGATCCCAAGGGCATACAGGCCTTAATAAAAAAGAAAGAAGAAGATATTGTAGCTCTCAGGAAGCAGCTCAAGCTGCCAATTACAATGCACCCTCAAACCACAGAAGTTGCACTGGAGAAAGAAGAGGAGGACATGGTGAGTTTGCTAATGAGGATGATTGAAAGGCTAGCAGAGACAAAGAAGGCATTGGAGATAGCATTACAACGAAAACAAGGAGAATTGGCCTCCCATCCACCAGAAACAGCTCCAATAAGCACAACAACTCCTCCTACAACTACAACAGCAGTCCCTCCCATTGTCCCAGAATCAACAACAGGTACCTCAGCTTCAACAACAACTGCAACAACAACAATAGTAGGACCAGATGCCAGCCTGAGCATGGAAGATATGATGAAGGAAATAAAGGCTTTAGAACTCCAAATGGCAGAGCTAAAGGAATCCAAAGAAAAAATAGCCAAGATAGAGGTGAATTATGATAAATAAAAAATAACTGTGGCTGAGAAAACAAGAGAAATAGAGGCCCTGGAAAATAAGGTAAAATCCTTGGAGAAGGACCTTACTCTTCACAAAACTCTGGTAGAAATCAAAACAATTTTGTGGACTAAAATTGGCCAGTCCATCACTGATCAATGGACATCAATATAGACTATTCACGACCAGATTGAATTGATAGAGATAGCTCAAGTTGAGACTCAAAAAGCCAAAGCATTATTGGCAAACAAGCCCGAACAGGCTAATAAACTAATTCATTTTTTGAATACTCTTACCAGAGAGTAGCTAGCAGCTCTAGATATTCAGGACAGAACATGTACAATTTTGATAGTGAAAAAGGTGCTGACCATGAGGAATTTTGTACAAAACCTGGAAAGAAAGTGCCAAGAAATGCAGACAGAAATAAATGCCTTTAGAGAAAAGCTTGCAGTGTTGCAGAGCAAAGGGTTACCCAACTTATTGACCAACAATCAGAGAGTATTAACACATGAACAATATGCTCACAGGGTAAATACCTATGTTACCAATCAAATTACAGCATCATCAAGCATTTCAGAAGACACAATACCTCCTCTGGACAGAGTTTATATGAAAAATTAGAAAAAAATTTCTACATTGAACATGAGATGACACATCTTTTTGAAGTCCAACCCAATTACTACAGGTATACTGAAGCTGATGAAACATTAATAAAACTACAAAGACACCAGTTGCCAATAGACCAATGGTAGCAGGGAATGTTGGAGGTTTTACCAAGGTAGTGTTGGTGCTAATTCTTTTTTGATTGTCTGCATTTAATCAAATTTAATGTGCATAGCACATATCATAAATATGAAGACAGCAAGGAAGGAGTTCACGCCAAAACGCATTAAAGAGAAATTGGGCACAAACGGAAGGGCCAGGACAGCAATGCAGGAACGTGGGATAAAGAGATAGCTACCAGCCGACTGGTTGAGTCAAAAAGTCAAAAATATCAAACCACCTAAGGCAGCCATCACAACGCAAGTTACTCCTGCATTCATTGTGCTCTGTTTCCAATGCCATTTACTGCCTTTAAAGAAGTAGATGGATGAAGTTAATGCTTGATATTTTGTCTATGAGATATTTTGTAACTCCTTTTTATAAATACCTCCTCAAGATATGTATTGCTGTTGGCTGGTGAATATCATTCTGGACCTGTGCTATAAATTTTGAGAACTATTTTGAAATAAAGATTGCTGGAATGTTTTGCTGGTGAATTTGCTGGTTATGGAATTAATGGCAGAAGAATATGTTACAGAATTCTCGTGTTACCTCATGGATCAATAAGTCTTCTTTACTCTTGTTTTACTGTATCTGTGTTTTATATACCATCTAAATATCATGTTCTAAATTACAGGAAAAAAAGAATAACCTAGAATTTACTTTGCTTTACTCTGTGTTCAATTCCTGTTATTTTTTATGTTATCCACAGGACTAGCATAGGCAGGAATTCTTGACTGCTCCTGTCTCCCTGGTTCTTGCACCCTGAATACAATTAGGGAATTCTTAACTGCTCCTTGATAGTATTTACTCATTTTTCCCTCTGTTAGCATAATGAAATATTCCTAGTTGCCTTTCATTCCGTGACTTCACTTCATCTTATTCCAGCTTGAAAATTGTTCTATGTTTAATTATCTTGCTCTGTAGTCCTCCTTTTGCCAAAGAAACCATACTCAGAGATTTATTTTCATTGGACTCCATCAACCCAATGGTCTGAACTTCTCTTAGTTTGCAACCCTGTTCTATTGAATTTCACCTTCCAAACACCAAACAAATACTTTTGCTTCATAACTAGCCTAACATCTAACAAAACAAATCTAAATTACAAAGAGAGAGCCCTCTCTGGTTGTAGATTGGCTAGAATCTGCATCGAAAAGACTGGTTAGTGGTTACCTCAGCCGTATTCTATTTTCTCAAATCTTTTGGGGAACAACCTGAGTGGTAACACCTTAAAAGGAAACCCTGGCATTGCTGGGTATGGAGGCGTAATAAGAGATGACAAGGGTTTAATAAAAGCCATCTGTCACAGTCATCTGGGCAAAGCCACTAATAATATGTTAGAGCTCATGGCCTTGGAACAATGCCTAGAAATCCTAAAGGACTCAAACTTACATAATACCATTATTGAAGCTGATTCTGAACTGATAATCACAATGGCATAGTGCTAGAAAAAGTTTCGAAACAGTAGAGATTACTCCAAGTCTATCAACTTATTCAATCCCACCTACTGACCATGAGAACCCTTAGTTTCACTCATGTGTGAAGAACAACCAATAGGTTAGCGGATATTATGGCTAATGAAGGCGTTCTATGTACCAAAAATAATAAAATATATGAATGGTCAGAGATTCCTCAAGGTCGATTGAGGGATGAGTGCCACAAACAGGCAACATTTGATAGGGAGATCTACATGAATAAAGGAAATAAGTAGGACAATGTATAAGCAGACTGTTCAAGAGAAGGAGGTCAAGAGAAAAATTAGGGGTTTACTCCGATTATCACGTGGGAAGCTTATTATAGAACAAGTCTTAAGGAAAGCATTAACAGTTCCCTTCTATTGTTTGGTGTCAAGATCGTCTTTAAAGAGTGGGCAGGTCAGTGTAATCGTGCAAATACATTGCATTTCACATGGCAAAATGCTCGTTGGTTAACCTTCCAATCGGACTAGAAATGCGATTGAGAATGGTCTCTATAAGGGCTTCAAATCCGCAATTGGTGTTAATTTCTATGCTAATCGCAATCTTTGTCAAGATTCACCCGCATCTCATCGATTTCGGGTGGTGAAAAAGCCGAGGAGTTATCTCCCTAGGTAGACTTGATATGACTTTAGAGATGGTTTTGAAATCTTATTAGGTCCATTTAGTTTGTTAAAAAGTGTGCTAGATGAGCTCCTGAAATCACCCCTCGACCATTAGATATTTCGAAACAGATCACGCGATCGTCGATGGTTTGTAAAGTGTTGTGGCCCCTTTGTTCAGTTTTCAAGACTATGGATCGATTTCCTAGGTTTGGTGGGGCCTGTTTTTCTTGTGGGCTACAGTGCCATGGGTTGTAATATATATTTGTAACTTTTTTAGTCAGTGAAATAAAAGGAAATACTCTTGCTTAAGCAAAAAAGGAATAAAAAAACAAATCATAATGAAATCAAACCTAGATGAGTGGGTTGGAAACCCCATGAAAAGTGGGATGTCGCTAAGGAAAAATCTGGTAGGGAAGTAAGGAATGAAATACGTTACTTGGAATCACAAGATGTATTTGATTCTCTACCAAGCATATATCAGCCTGGGGGAATTGGAGGACTCGTTTCAAGGTTGGGAAAGAAGTGAACACCCAAGTGTAGCTCTAGCCTATAAATATGGTTAGAAAAACTCTTGACAACTATTAAATTATGGTTATATGAAAATAATTTTGAGCATGTTCTTTATTTTCTATGTGTGAGAGTAGGATTGATAATATTCCTTTTTTGTGCATTGGTTAGAGGAAATAATGTGAATAAAAAAAAAGAGATGGTGGTGTAATTAAGTGTACTTTTTTGCTGATAGTGGTGTAATTAAGTGTACTTTTTTGTGGATAGAAGATGAATTAGTATAGTATAAATCTATGGATATTTACTTGTTTATGAGTGCATGTATGAGCTTGTTTTTAATATAATGAAATTTGAGTAGATGAAACATCGTAAGAGGTTAAATTTTACTATTATCAGAAGCTCATATATTAGTTTGTAGGTTTGGTGAACTAATTTTGATTCTAATGGTTTAGTGGAAAGACTCAATTTATTATTTCGAGTTGCTAAGTGAGAGTAAGTTGTCAAGCGTTGCAGAATTATTGTTATGTACATTCCAAAGGTTATTCCTAACAACATCGTTTTGGATACTCGTGAGAGAGAAATTTCTTTATTAAGTTAACAATATTGGTCTACTCAACTAAATCAAACTAACAATGTATAGTAAGAGGGAAGTGGAAAAAAATTAGCTAAACGTAAAATTATTAAACTCGGGAATAAAATTCGATGAGAAAGAAAAATGCAATAGTGGTTACAACATTATAAGTTCTTTAAGGTAGATATAAACAACATGGAAGAGGATTGTTTTCCTTCATGTATCTCACAGAGATCAAGAAGTCAAGGGGGGTTGCTACACACTCGAATGGTGTGGTCTTTGTCAATTTTTTTCCAAGATGACGAAAGTTAGGAAGTAGTTAAGGTGCAGATTTTAGGAACAAAATTTTCCAAGATTCATATAAAGGTCCATGCAAGGAAGAAAATTTATCTCACTACCAGCGTTCGTACCAGTACCAAAGGAAGTTATAGATGAGTGAATCATAGATTTGAACAAAGAAATAGACTTTGCATAAAATTGCTAAAAAAAAAAACATAGATACAGAGCTTGCCTAGCAAGAGAATTTCCATAGTATATACATAAATATAAACTCTTCGACTAATTAAAAAACAATGGGGATGAGACTATACAAATTTAATACTCAACATAGATAAATATGTCTATGAGACTTAATGTGCATTACATTTATACATTTAAAAGAAGAAAAGGGTATATTTAGTAATATTAACACAAAAAACCATTTCTAGGTTAAATTCAAATACACAAGAATCTTACCCACAAGCCACCACGCTAAATATTATCTAAATAGAGTTGGAAAAGAGCAGCAAATTTGTAGTTACATGATACACTTTGCATAGGAAAAAATATCTCATAACACATGGAATTTAGGAAATATATCTATATAACCACAGTAAGAAAAAAATATGTGAATACATCTCCTTGAAGGAATTAAATCAACTGAGACTTCTTAGAGGGAAGACTAGAATTAAGCTCGATTTGGAGGTGGAAACCTCTCTTAAATATATGTACATATTTAATTAATGAAAACAAAGTCAATAACAATAAATCCTTTCAGTTCCTAAGCCCTTGGTCAAACTCAAAGGAACAGTACGAAACCAGTGATGACCCATAGCAAGGGAGAATTACATAGAACGGGAAAAATAACACCATTGTCTCTTTATGCATGAACCACTCATTCGAAAAGCATAGATTATATGGGAAAATTGACCAAAGCATGTGTACCAGTGGTTATCAAGTGGAAGACAACATTCTAGCCATTGTTGGAACCTTGAAGGAAAAAACCCTGAACTTGTAGGCGTTGGAGTTACCTGCAGTAGTGGAATGCACAATAGTGGAACCCATAATTAGTGCTAACTGTGTTGGGGAAATAGACTAACATAATCAAGTATAAAATCGTTCAAAACCTCCAAATATGTTTGTTGATGTGCTGAAGGGAAATTTTCTGTTGAAAACAAATTATCTTCCCTCGAATGTGCAGTATAGAGAGGAAATATTAATATTCGATGACAAATGATCTATAACACTGGAGGATGCCAATAATGTATACATGAAACTATATGAATACACTTAATAAAAAAAATGAGTATGAGTTCCACGTCGAGCCAACATAAAGAAACATGCTTGAGGAGGATCACCCATTTTTTACATAACGAAACAGGGTTAGAGATGTTAAAATTGAGAAGACGACAAACACACACACACACACACACAGATATATATATATATATATATATATATATATATATATATATATATATATATATATATATATATATATATATATATATATATATATATATAAACAAATTACTATAGGAATCCCTACAAGAAGATCCACGAGATCTAAGGGCTTTATAGAGATAGAATTGAGAAATTGGGTTAAGAACATTGGGTTGAATTGAAAATCAAGAGAGAAAATCCATCTGGTTCCCTTTCTAGGCATATACAATGCTAAAACCCTAGTGAGTATCTGAATGCATCACAAACTAGTCATTTTAAGAAATTTAGAAAACTAGTTGTGGTGAAACAACTTACCTGCATGAGTTAGAGGTGGAAGCACAAACACCCTCGTCGATGCTAACACAACTTGTAGTGAAACCCTGTTATTAGTTTTCCTTCTCCTATGATGGCAGTGTTATAGGAGCTCGACACCGCAAAGGAAATGTTGTAAACTTCTCGAATGTAGAAAGTTACACACCTTATCGTTAGGGTAAAAGAGGAGGAATCATACATGTTGTCAAATCGAATATGAACCAAATTCCACTATATGACTGGATGGTACAAAAATCCATGTGAAATTCACATGGGCCTCACATATGTGGCATAAAACTATTCGAGCGCAAAGGCCAAGGTCAAATATATAAAAGTTTGACTAGCTGGCTAGGTAGAAGAAATAAATTTTTGAGTCCTAGCTATGAAAAGATGGTCCACATGTAAATTTGGTTAGAGATCAATAACATTTAATGAAAAATTATTTTAAAAGATTAGCAAAAATACGAACATCCTCTCTCATAAATAACAATTAAAATACTAAGGTGGAAAGCAACAAAATGCATCTAATGAAATATAAAAATTTGTTTTGATGTTCACACATCACTATATATGTCAATGTCATAGGTCTTAACATTATAAAATGGGACCCTTCCCTCAACATAGAAAAGGAAATGACATGTCTTGTGGACCATACTTATTCCTAACCCTATGTTTAGTGTATTACACAATAAATAATATGACCAAAAGTTATCAATACCACCATTGTATAGAACTAGCCAAAGTGGACCACAAGGTATTCTTGTAAATTCATGAAGTGATTTAATGTTTCCATCAGAGGGAAACTAATAAGGGAAGAAATGGTAGGATTTGGGAAAACATAACAAGGGAATTAGGAACCTTGTCTATATAAGAGTAGTATAATTTTTTATTTATTTATTTTTATACATATGTAGGATAGTTACAATTTCTGACAAAAGTGCTTGAAGATCTTCACTTTGACCATGCTATACTACTGTTGTGACCAGCAACAACCCCCCCCCCCCCCTTCTCATTTAAGTGTTATCCAAAATACTAAATGTGTGGGGACCCTTAGTTAAAATTCAGGAAAAGTAAGAGTAGGGCTTAGCTTTCTTTCCCTCAAAATAAAGTTACCATCATAAGCTTAGGAAACTCCTTCGAATAGTTAAAACCTAAAGTTTATGATGAGGAAGAAATCTTTAAAAACGCATCTTATAATGGTAGTAGAACCCCACCACACAAGTACAGTCCCGGCATGTGCAAGATTGTGCTATTAAACAACTATCGCATCTCAATAAGTAAAGCTTATAAGGAAAACTTCAAGATTTACCGATTTGCGATGACGCCGATCGCAAGATGGCATATCGCAGGAAACAGGTTAAATAAATTTGTCATACATAAACTTCTGCGATCTGCGATATTGCGATATCACGATATAGCGATGGTTGCGATGTCAAGCCACACCAAATGCTACGATATTACATTTGTGCGATTTTACGTTATTACGATGGTGCGAACTGCGATGTTGCGAAGCAAATCGCAAAGTCGCTCCATCGCAGATCGTTCGGGCACAATATTCAAGATAAGCTACTTGCCATAATCTAACACATAATTACACGCTTTAAATGCTAATACAGGAGTTAGTTGCTAGTTATTAATAACATATGGACGCGTGCTTTTCAAAGAATCACTTCACGTAAGGTGGTGTATTTGGTATGTCTGTGGCATTTAAAACTCTCCCATCACCTGTCCGAGTCGTTCATTTCCATTTCACGTGTGAATTGCAGGAACGGATAACGAAGGATGATACAAGGTAATACGCCGGTTGAAATGCGGAAGAAAAACAAAGCTCAGAGCTCTGAAGAGAAGGAAATGGCACCTTTATACACAAACATAGCCTGTAATAGAGACGCAGGAATAGCTACGTGGGAAGGCATGTACAGACTGCTCGAAGAAGAAAATCCCAGAGTAATGAAGGTTACTGCTGTTGCGGGCTCACAGAGTTCTTCTAAAGCATCCCTAGAAGAGCTAGCATGCTCATTCCTACGTCGGATAGTAGTGAGGCCCAAAATTCTCCAATACACAGACATGATCAAGTGGATACTTGATAGCGCAGAAATGAAAAATAGACAGTTCAAGATTCATGGTCAAGGGCTCATCGGGTCATTCGCTGCGCAGGATTTTAAGCTTATGTATCATCTGCCTGAGCCACAGGCAACTTATAATACGCAATTCATAGAAAAATTTGTGGCGGAGAACCCAAACCTGTCGGAGACCACCAAAGATTGGTCTAGAAAAGATGAACCGCTCAAGAAAGAGAAACACGGTATGTATAGTATGGTTCCCTTACCTCCCCATATTGTTTTGCTGCTGCCATGCTCTGTAGATTATTTGGAATGCCAGATATCAACAAATTTTCGTCCGAATGGTTACCATTACTAGATGCTGCCACCAATGCCACTATTGTAGATTGGGCCAAGATTTTATCTGATAACCTAATCACGGCGATTGTCAGTTACCGGTCCAAAAGATCTACGTCTCAAATGATTTATCCTCCTTTTTACCTAGCCGCACATGTTATGGATTCAATATGTTATGTTTCTAAGTTCCCTATTATGGGTTGGAAGTGGACAACTCAAGACCCCTTGCCCATCCATGTATATCATAAGATATTGTGGGACTCTCAGTTCACTCCATATTTCTACCAGATTTGTCACGGACTTATCCTGCCCTTGTACAGAATGTTGTATGATAAAGAACCCTCGAGGTGCTCACCTGAAGCATAGATAGATATCCTCCCCATCACAGGATGATTCAGAGAAGAATTGTTTACTTATGTTAGAGTTTTTGGAAGTACTGTACCCCCTCGTGTTCTACCTTTGTATATCCCTGATAAGCTCCTAACTCGAGAAATTGCATATCAAACATGTTCAGAAGGCGGCCTAACTAAAGACTTAAAGGACAAAAAGAAGGCTATATGGCCATAGTTTCCTGTGGCTTGTGGGGCCTTTTTGTTGTTTGATGTAGATCATGCGTTCACTGAAGCACAGAATATGACGTGTCTACAACTATTTAAATTCCCGGGAAGACCATTTGACCCAAATGAGGTTGCCCAAAATTTCACAACTACAGTCAAGATAAAAGTGTTCTTTGGGAAAAAGGATTTATTTGATGATATATTCCAAAATAAAAGCTCACTTCAAGAAATTTTGCATGAAGCCCAATTGCAATTGTCTCCAGAAGACTTTCAAAAGTTCATGGTATACAGGGAAAGAAGACTAGCCAGTGTTCCTCTAGAAAAGCTGCGACTGTCTGCAAGAGAACCAACTCCAAGCATTAGTCTCAGTGGGAGTTCAAGCACTAACGGATCTAAATCTAAGTCTGTACAAGAAATGCCTGAACATTCTAAAAGATCCGGAAACGACCAAGATAGGAGCAAAGAGTCAGCTAAGGACACTGCTTAGTCAATGGAACTTCCACAATAGCAGGTTATTACCTCCCTGCAAAGAGATCCTCCCCCTCTCATCATTGAAGCACCACCTGTCACGACAGAATTAGATAAGGAATGGGAAACCTTCAACGAACTGATCAATCTTGAAGGACAAGCCCCAAAAACACCTGTGAGAAATACACAGGTAGCACAGGAAGTGGTCCCAACCATAGTCAGCGATGTCTCAGAAACAGAGCATATTCCTATCGCTCCATCTTCTGAGCTTCTACTTAATGTAGAAGAAATTCCCCCTCTGGACATATTTTATAGTCCCCAACATAAAGCAGTGGTAAGACGACAGAGAATGAAAAGGAAGTTAGAAAATACACTCTCTCGGGATGTTGAGCAATTAGACGTCTTATGGAAAGATCCCACCAGTAATCCAACTGGAAATCTCACCAAACTATCTCAGATCGCAGGAGCGTATGCCTCTGCGACTATTGACAAAGCATCAAAAGTACAACAATTGTTGAAAGAGTGAGAAGATCAAATACAGGTACTGCAACTACAATTGCAACAAGCCAATACTAATAATGAGGCACACAAATAGCTTGAAAAATTGTAGGAAGACTTCCAGCAAATGCAGATAAGTCATCAGAGAAGTTTGGACGAGAAGGGAAAATAGTTATAGGATGTACAAGAAATGCATAGGGACAACCCTAAGCTTACAAAGTTTACTTCAGAATATATTTCCTTGAATGAACAACTACTGCAACAGCAAGAAGTGTTGGGCCAAAAGATATCACAGTGGAATTATTATTGCGAAATGAGTGATAAGATCACTAATCAAGTGGTCGACTTACGAAGTGATTATGATCTGATTGACAAACAAGTGACTGAGTTCCTGGCTTGGCACGATGAAGATGAGGGAAAAAGAACAGGCACACCCAGGATAAATGAGAATCATAAAGAGCTGCTCTTTAACAAGTGGGACGATCAAATTAGGGAGGTAGAACAAGCGACAGAAACAGCAGCCACGACAGCAAGCATTCTTATTGACTGTGTAAATGAGAATTTGCACAGAGCAAATTTAATCGTGGAGACCACCCCAGGTTATTTACCAAACAAACTACAACTAGAAGCAGAATGGAAGCAGAGAGCGCAAGAAAAGGGAAAGGCAATCCAAGCACTAAACAGGTTAAATTGGGAATGTTACTGGACATACTTGGTGAAGCCGCATAGTCAGTGGATGACTGTGAAGTGTATCATAAATGCGGCCGAAAAGGTGGTACCAGCTCTCATCGATTCCGTTTTCACAACCCAGTTCAGAGTAGAAGTCAGCCAGCCGACTCTCCTTAAACCAATGCTGAATACATGCAGTTTTAAAGACCAGATACAAAAGTAGTTTAGTTCTGAATTTAATTTTCACTTTAAATTTTGCTTAGAAAAAGGGCGGTCATTTTAAAACATCATCCTAAATTTTTGTAAATGAACTATTATTAGAATTAGAAAGTAGTGTTTAAACCCTTCTCATGCATTTAGAGAAGGGTCCAGAAATTTATCAAAAACTTGTCCTCAGAACATGCACCTTTGCACCCTCAGAGGAGGTTTTGGTGAATGAATGGATCAAGATTTGTTGATGTTTGCATTTGATATCTGCTACTGATGTTGCACTTTTGTACTCTTAGTTGATGTTAGAGCAAGGAGAGATAAATAATTGTTGCTTGAAGCTTATGAGTAGGACCAGTTATAAATGGTACTTTTATCTCTTGACCATTTATGCTTATATGTTAAAGTGATATACAGTTTTTAGTTGTTTATATGTTATTGCGTGAATGCTTGAGTTATCATTTGGCACTTTTGTACGGTGGTAGCTATTTATTTATGTTTAATATATGAATAGCTTATTATGCGATATGTTGTTCACAACTGTTTTTCCTAACTTTTTATGCGAAGTGGCTCATCTTAATTGATTTCCTTTCTTATAATCACTGAATGATCTTTATTACCAGCATTTGAAATCTCTTTAGATCACATAATAGAAGAATTACATCCCGGGTTAGCATAGATTAGATGTGTTGTTTATTCGATTACAAGAGCATAGAATTAGATTAAAGTTTGAATTAGAATAGCTTAGATAGGAACTGTTTGATCAACAACATCCAATTCTACACACACACACCCATAGATTGGGAAACTGGTCCCATTATCCCCAGTAGGACCCGCTATACCAAACGGATAAGGAGCTGCCAACCAAGGTCCGGACCGGGTGGGTCTCCCCCTTGTTGTCGACCTGATTTTCGGGGCTTCAACAACTACATATCTCATATCCTTTCCATAATCGAGGGATTCTCTTAAACCTGAACCTCATATCATCAAACCGTAATATGCAAATTTCCTAAGGTAGCCTTCAAACACTAAAATTATTTTAGGTCTCCACCTTCCTCTTCTTTCTTCCATCAATGGTGTCATCATAAAGGTGATCTCCATGAACTTTCTTCAGCCCAACTCTGATACCATGTTAATTTTTCATAGGGATATATTATTATTTTCCTTTATAATTTCATTTCTTCATTAACACATTAAGTTCACCACATAACATAATGACATTATTCATATTTACATCATTGTTCATGAGTGTATGCAACTATGTATAAAGAAAAATATGAACATCATAAATGTAGCGGAACATAAAGGAATAATAGAAAACAAAATTCACACATAGAGACACCAGGATTGGTGGGACCATGGAAAAACCCGCTATGGGGAAATCCTTTCAAATTATTATTCTAATATATTTTCATAAAATGATTTATAAAAAGGGAGTAGGATTATCCATATCTTCATTTCTGTAACTAACGAGAAAAAACAACTACAATATCCATGAATGAACCCAAAAACTCATATACGCAAAAATCTGATTCTGAAGTCTGTAATGAACTCCCACTTTCTACAGTCAACTACCGAACCCTATGGTCATTGAGAAAAATATTTGGAAGATTGAGATTTCATATTTTAGGTCCTTGTTGAATAAAGGAGCTCTCATGCAAGCGACTACAGTTTTTGAGTTGTTCCCTTTATCCTGACATGCGAGAAACTCGGGTCAGATCTAGACTGTGGAAAACCTTACTCCTAGTCAGAGGGATGGAGAGTTGTTCGTGAGACTTGAAGGATCAAGTCACACATATGATATTTTGTGCGAGAGACTGTATTTGAATCCTTCATTTGTTTCTCCTCCGAGTAAGCCTCAAAACCCTAAATCAAAGATGTGAGCTTCACACCTTATAATTTCAACTTAGATTGAACCTCATCCTCCATGGACAAGCCTCGAACCTATAGGAGACAAATATAAATATAGAAAGAGTGTGTCATCATTGTGTCTAAATGAGGTATATGGCACCTGTATTTATAGCCATTCAAGGTGGTCCACTTCTCTATAGAGCCGAACTTATCAAATATCCACATGTTGGCATTTCTTCATAAGTACACTCTCCCTTGTCTGATTTGAGTGATATTTAGGTCGATTTTGAACCTTTCGCAAAGAGGAATTCAATGCAATAATTTTCCCCATCTAGTGAGTTTTCCAAAGTGTAATTTGACCATATTTTCATAATTATAACAGGCAAACAATGGAAATTTCGACAAGATTTTGAGAACATTCCGCATAATTTCTTTGCAATATTGGTTAGAACTATCAAGATTCAAAATTTTGGGTGCCCTTGGCCTTATTAATGGCTCTAAATCAATTTACACCATCCAAAAATTTATTTAAACAATCCCATGATTGAATTTCTTTAGAATTTTATCATCGAATTTTGACTGGAATTTTGCAATCCAATTGAAGTTGTGTCCTCATTTGAGAATGCACTTTTCATGAACAAGAGTAGATGCGAAAAATGTAGTTACACAAAGAAACTGAGAGAAAAAATATAGGGACACATATATGAGGTAATTTAATGGGGTGGATTTTGTTTGTCTCATATAATCATGCATAAAGTATTTCTCTTTCATGAACACGTAGCTATGCACCATCCATCCATGGCATGAAAGAAATAATAGAGGGAATTGTATGTGAATCCATTGAATTCAATTGATTCATTTTGTTTCCTTTAAGCATACATAAGTTGCACACCTTTCATGAGAAGATATAGATCGTGCAATATGCACACATTACATGAGAGAACAAACACAAAGACTAACAATTATCTGATTTATTTCATGCAACTTGACATGCCATGAAGAAAATTGTAAAAAAAGAGTGTATGTTTCAATATCTAGTCAGCATGAGAAATTGTTGGGACAAATTGACGGTTTTGCATAACATGATTTATTTAGAAATTTTAATTCCCAACAAGGAAAGAATGAGTATCTCGAATAGATATTTCTAAAATATATATACTGAAAACATAATGGCTCTGGGAGAAGTTATTGTACTTTCTACGATCTCGAGTTTGTGATTGTATAATAAACATTTTTCTCCGACTTTCATCCATTTGTACATTCGATTTATTCGAATTTTAGTGATTTGGTTTAGCAAACAACTTTAAACACTTTACTAATGTGTAGGTGGAGCAATTATCCACATATTTTTTTTTCCTTTGATTTATTTGTTATTCATTACATTGTATAAACATGTTTGTGTTTCAACTGAGGAAATATTTGATCTTTGTTATAGCACCTCAAACTTTTTTTGATGACTATCTCCTTTTCTATCACATAGTGTTTCCACATTTTGACAAATTATACTAGGACATAGAGCTCATTCTCATAGGTAAGATGCTTGTGAACTTCCACATGAACCACCTCAGAATGGTACCATAGAAGCCTTCATCCGTGCATTAATATTTCTTTAAAAAAATAAAATTTTCAACTATTTTTATTTACAATTCTTCAAACTTCCTTTCCTTTAACCTTTCTCTGCTAGGAAATATTATATTTCTTGTTATGGCATGGAATGGTGTAGATGTTGACCAAAATGAGGTTATGAATTTCATCAAATATTATGCTTTCCAATGAAACTCCTAAGCTCATAAACACTTATAGGAGCTAGCCACTTCATGATATCCTCCATCATGCAAGGATGTACCTTAAGGCCCCCTCCACTTACGACATATCCTAAATATATCAAATATTGTTCTACAAACTCACATTTCATAAGATTTATGTTAGAGTCAATGGTTCTTTGATGTCCCTCGTACATACAATGGTGTAATATTTGCTTCTTCTAGGTATTATTTCATACTACTATATCATCAAAATAAACGATAATAAAGTAAATAAAACCTATGAAAATTGGCAATCAAGACACAAGTCTAGTTAAGAATGTCATTGACCGACATCAACATCATCATATCTATAAAATAACCTACTCTTGTGCTAAATGCTACATCACGGAAACTGGAAGATCTTTTAAAACTAGGATGAAAGAACATGCTCCTAATATTATACATGAGTTTATTTTCTCTTCTTCCCTTCCCGAGCACTCCTTCAAAACCACAATCTATATAGACCTTGAGAACAATGAAATTATTTCTAGGGAAAACCATTATTTGAAAATATGCTTTAGGTAAGCCTTGTAGATTATAAAAGACCCTATCAGTTTAAATAGTGGCAATGGCCTAGATGTCAGCAATAGTTGGATTCCCCTCATTAACCTTTTTAAGAAATCTTAAATTCCGCTTCATTCTAGTCTTCGTTGTCCTCTAAATAACCCCCCCTTTTCTTGCTCTTCCACTTTTCGTCCCTTCCCTATATAATTTTGAATAAAAACTATCATAATATTATTAATAGAAATAATATTATTAATTAAAATATTAATAATTAAAATATAATTTGTATGACTTACCTTAGAAAACTATTATTATTATATTTGTATAATAACAGTATTACTATATCTAGTAACGTTCTCATTATAATATATTAACTTTATGATCAGATTAATAATATACCTTATATTCTATAGAACTTAATACTTCTCATTATATTACATAAGAAGACAAATAAGATCATTAATTATCATTATTATTACATATAATAATAATAACAAATTATTATTATTAAATATAATAGCAGTATTAGTACATCTATTAATGTATTATTAATAATAATAATATAAGATCAACATCACTAGGATAAGATTATCATCGATATCAAATAAAATTTTGTTACTTATTATCATAATACATTATTAATACTATTATGAATGTATTAGGGTATTATCCCGAATTTCTAAGCAAATCGTGGATTTTTTAATCTTGGATTCAACTAGATTATTTCTCCTAATACTATTAGCTCATTCTTGTTAAATTTTCATTCAAAACATAACCATTTTTTCTAACCAAAGTATCATGATAAACTATATATCAAATTGATATAACTAAGTGTAGAACCAAATCTTGGATGTTTTAATCTTGGATTCAACTAGATTATTTCTTATAATATTATTATTTATTGTTCCTATTAAAAATTTAATTAACATTATTGAATGAAATGAATAATTTTTATATTTCTTTTTCTAAGCTTGGTGGACTACATTTTCATCATGTCCAACTTATCACCATGATTACGGGGATAGTAAAAGATTTGAACCAAACAATTCCTATTTGGTGATACTTCATTACCATAGCCATTGCCAATTGAGCTACCCCAAGCGAATAATAATTTTTATATGTTAGTAATATAACTAATTTAATATTAATTTGACATAGTAAATACCAAATTGTCTTGAGTTACTATTATAATAGAATGTTACGAGAAATTTAAAGTGTGCATAAAATTTATTAAATGATAAAATTATACCAGTACAATGTTTGTTACCCTAAAAATTTAAATTTTAAGTACCACTATAAAAGTAATTATGTTTGCACTCAGTACCATATTTTATTATATTAGTAGTTTGATAACAATTCATAATCCAAAAGGGAAAAAATTATGTAATCATCCAAAATGGATTCAGTGTTGCCTCTAGATCAAATTCTTCAAATGCGGATGAAAATGGGATCAAGTTAAAGTGCTCATTGATATGAATCCAATGGTGCAAACGACGTGTAAATCTGAGTCCGAATGAAGAAATTAGATCCAGTCAAAGATTTTGGTCAACAGTCAATGCCTACATCAGCAGGACATGTGGCAACCCGGGAACAAGTCACAAGTTTTGGATGATGTTAGCATAGAAGATGAATGGCATATGTGTGATTGGTTCACACTACAGTCGTTAGATCATCCAATCAGAGGAGATCGACGCATATCACATCAGAACATGTAAGCAAGTTAATAGTTCAAATGGACGTGATGTGGTTATTTGAAAGAAGTTTAACTTCTTTGAGTTCCAGCAAGAAAGCGATAAGTGGTATCTCACGTGCCTTAAAGGCTGGAAATGGTATTTCTAAAATATATGCGATTACTCTCAGCGGTCGACACATAGAACACCAAAACAACTTTTCTCGTGTGCTTTCGGAGTCTTAACCATTGGGTTAGTGGGTGCGCAATATTGTGCGACAACCGTAGGATCGAGTAGGATGGATCGATGGTGGAGATTAGCCGAGCTAGTTGGAAAGAGGGTGATGTGAGAGCCGTTGGATCCAACGGACGACGCGATAGCCATTGGATCGAGTGAGGGATGCGATAATTGTTGGATCGTTTGGTATCAAGATATCCACCGAGAAAAGGCCACATAGTTGGGGTCAACCCCACACCCGTCGATCCTTTGGTTTATCCTTTGATTTTAACGTTATCATATTATTCCACGTTCACCGCAGTTTTGCAACTATACATGGTATATCAATACATCGCTGAAAGGGAGGACTAATATGGTTTTGGACCATTCTAGTTGGTCTGGAGGTCATAGTAGCGAAATACGATCGAGTTTATACTCGTTTTGACTGAAAAACTCGAGATGAACACAATGGTGAGATCCATTTTCTTAATTGAGACTTTGTTTTTTAGATCATACCTATAATAGTATTTTGAAGACAAAATATAGAGGTTAGCACTAGAATCGAAAGGAGCAGGAGACATAGCCAGGAAGTCTCGTTAACTCCTTTATTAAATTTGGCTGCGTTGATGTGTTTGAATGTGTTTTCAAGTTGTTAATGTGTTTATGTTATTCGCAATCTTTTCAACCCATTGCACTAAGTAACATAAGAAAATTTCACACATAGTCTATAATACCTTTTTCATTAACGGATCAAGTGGTATCAGAGTAGCAAGGTTTTTAAGGTTTGACAAGTTTGTGTGGAGATTTGAATGCTTACTAGGTTTAGGATCAGAAGAGGTGAAGGTGAACTTGTTGAGGCAAATCCATAGATTGTAAGGGTCTTTTCACAAAGAAGGATGGTAGATGAAACTCCACTTGGGTTAGAATCCCAATTCTTGGATAGTTTCATGACCATACGTGCAATGGTGGCAGAGATGTATAATGAGTTTAAAATGGGTAAAGGTGAAGGCACTTCATCACCTAAACCAGATAAGGGAATAGAGGAACCTTTTCTTTTTGTTCCTCCAGATAAATAAGATAAAGGAAAGGAGGAATGCTTCCTCCATCATCTCCTCCACCATCACCATCATAGTCATCATCATTGTCTTCTTCTCATAAAACTAGTTCTTATAAAAGGAAAAAGAAGAAATCCTCTTTGATTAAATTAGATGTAAAATATGATTTGCCAATTTATGGCGGAGAGCTTAACACTGAAAATCTTGATAATTGGATAAGGCAAATTGAAGTATATTACAGGGTGTTGAAAGTTGTTTCAGAAGGGAAGAAGATCCAGCTTTCTAGCCTTCGACTTGGAGGAACCACACTTGTATGGTGGGAAGGCAAGACACAATCAGATCTCCAAAAGCATGATAGAATCATTTCAATTTGGAATGAATTTGTTTCTGCTATTAAAAAGCAATTTTATCCTTTGGCTTATATGCATGATCTGATAATGAAAATCTTAGATTACTTTTAAGGTATTACAGACTCATGTGAATGGGTTTGCCTATATTATGTAGTGCAATGGATCGATAAGATTGAGAGTAACATCAACAGGGAAGCATTTAAAGAAAGATAATAGACAAACACACATAACACAACAAGTTTAATCTGGAGTTCACCCAAAACTCTTGGGCTACGTCTCCTGGTCGAGCCTTCACTGGTGACCTCTCTATTATGTCTTCAAGAGACTTTTTTTATAGAAGTGAGCTCAAATTGAGTCTCAACACAATAGAAACAATAATAGGGGTTTTCTTGGATCCCTCAAGTCTTACTGAGTACACAGACTCTCCCTCTCACGTTTTGTCCCTGTCTTCTCTCAGTCTCATCACTTCTTCCCTTCTGTCTCTGTCATTCTGTGGCTTTAAAGCCAATCACCGATGTCTATTCATTTCCCCTTCTCAGGCTCTCTGGCTCCTAGCCTATGTCTACTCGAATCCCCTTCTAAGAGATAACAATCATGGCATAATGTCTTTTGGGAAGGTGGCCACATTTTATGCAATGGAAGGGACCATCGAGCCTTTGAAATCCCCAAAAATAGTGTTCTCTATTTATACAGAGAAATATACTAAAAACACAGGAAAATTCACCAAACTATCGTTTATTGAACTTCAAATGTCCTTCAATCTGCTCTATACTCCAATTGGGGCCACCTATAATCGCTATCACATCTACACCATTGATCTAAGTGATCTTGATCCAACGGTTGAGATCTATTTTGAGCGGCTCATGCGTATGGGGGTTAACCACCCAAAAAGTGTGGCTTTCCCTCTCCAGTGCCTAGACATGTGGCAGCCAGTGTATGGGCTTGGGCGGAGCCCAGCCAAAACCACTTACTGCCTAAAGCCCACCAAAAATCCCACTCATTTCGTGGTTTCCCTTGTATTTGAAAAATATATTAAGACATTGAAAATATTGCAAAATGGCTTTATGGTGGACTTGAAATGTTATACATGTGCATTCATAAACCCTTTCAGCTCTGGTTTCATCGCATCGGGCACATTTCCTTTGTAATTCATTTATTTTGGCGAAAATGTGAAATACAAAGGAAAATGCCATTTTCCGGATTTCAAAATATATAAAATATCGCCTATAACCCTATCGGGTTCGGCTGTCGCAAGCCATATTTGTATCAACCCCGCTCCTTTGTGTAGCTCCGATGCAATATTACGATGTGATTTATCACAATCACATATCGCATAGACCCCTCGGTCATTTGCAAGCACTCCTCTATAATCGTTGATTGCAATATCTCGAGCTAACCTAGGCCATCGATCTGCGCGCTTGATCGACAGTCGTTGTTGACCTGCGCTGGTCATGATCACAATTGTCATATGATAGGCTCCAATATCCTCCACCTACCACCACCGATTGCGATATGCCGATTAGATCTCGACCATTGATCGGCTAGATCCGACGGCTCCTGTGTGTCATTCCATTGACCACCGATAGACCTTATTTCACTCTTTTCTTCATGTTTTTGACTCCCGATAGTGTAATCTTCCTTTTTAAAAGGTTCTTCTTAGGTGATAGTTTTGAATGTTAGAAGACTTAGAGGGTGTTTTGGATCCATTTTGGATCACCCCTTCCCACTAAAAAAGCTTTTGGACCACCAGAAGTTGGTTTTTTTTAAGCATCAATCAAGTGAGGATACAACTTCCTCACTTGTCCAATCTCTATCCATCTTGCACTGCTCAGTTTTGAACCTTTGAGTCTGATTCTAAGGTACTCAACATCCCGTTTGGGCGTAGTTCTCACCTTCCTCTCTAGAACTGTGTCTTCCTGTAACTCAATGAGATATTCAGGCAACAGATCATTAATAGAAGGAAATTGAATTTGCTCTTTGGGATCCTTAAACAATGAAGGTTCATATAGTCTCAAGTTATCTGCATTAATGACTGAATAGATATGCATATAAGCTGGCAAATCAAGGAGAAAAGTGTTTTCACCAATTTTCTCAAGTATCTTGAAAGGCCAATAACTTATTGGCTTCAGCTTCTTACCTTCACCTTGCATTCTATCTTTGCTAATGTACAGCTAGACTTGATCACCAAATTGGAAGCTATGCTCAATTTGATGCTTATCATGCCTTGCCTTGTACATGGCCTGGCTTCCTTCGAGCTGTTCCTACACTTCCTGGTGAATTTCTTCGATCTGTTCAATGAACTTGGTTGCTTTGCCCACATCACTATGTCCATCAACTGCTATGTCTTTACTAAAGACAAAATCCAAGGGAGAGCTTGGTGTAAAACCAAAACAAGTCTCAAAAGGAGATCTCTTTGTAGAAGAGTGTTTAGCCCGATTGTAAGCATGTTGCACATAACATAAATGTTCATCCCAAAGCTTGGGATGCTTGTTGCAATAGCCTCTATGCAACTGGATCACTATCTTGTTGACCACCTCTGTTCGACCATTTGTTTGTGGATGAAATGTTGTGCTCTTCTTCAATCTGGTGTCTGTTAACTCCCATAGACTTGACCAAAACTTCCCAACAAATTGGGAATCTTGATCAGATACAATGGAAGTGGGTAACCCAAAATGAACCCAGACATGCTGAAAGAACACCTTCACTATTTGTTCAGCTGTAATTTTCATGTTATAAGGTATTAAAATACACATTTTGCTGAACTTGTCCACAATAACATATAAATAATCATGACCTTTTCTAGATTTTGGAAGTCCCCCAAAAAAGTCCATGGAAACACTTTCCCAAGGATGAGAAGGAATTGGAGGTGGATTGTACAAGCCTAATTTTCTATTACTAGGCTTGCTTGTAGCAGACATGGTACACTCTTTAATATATCTAGAAACTATTTCATGCATTCTTGGCCAATAATAGAACCTTTGCAACTGTGAAACTATTTTACTTACACCAAAATGACCTGATATTAGAGAAGTGTGTGCTTCTCAGATTATGTTAACTCTTTTAGTTTGAGGAATGCATAACTTTCCCGAATGGTATAAGAGTTGGTCCTTAACATGATAATCCAATTCTTCTACTTGTTTGTCATGACTTAAAGTTGCATATACATCTTTAAAATCTACATCTTGAGCATATTGCTCAATGTAGCTTCCATGCAATACTAAGTTATGCTTAAGTATAATAGATGCATTTATGATTGGTTTGGATAACATATCTGCAACCTTATTGTGTATGCCCTTCTTATATCTGATGACAAGATGAAACTGCTATACAAGAACCATCCACCTATAGTGTCTTGATTGTTGCAATTTAGTTTGTGAGTGCAAAATATTGATGCGGTTGATGATCTATATGTATAATTGTTTCTTTTCCCATTAGGTAATGTTTCCACTTTTTCAAACTCTGCACTAATGCACACAATTATTTATCATATGTGGGATAATGAACTACCGCAACAGAAAATGTCTCAGAATGATAACATATGGTTTTACCGTGTTGCATCAACACTGCTCCCATGGCATAGTCGTTAGCATCTATTTCAATCTCAAATGGTCTTTTAAAATCTGGCAATGCTAGTACTCATGCTGTAGTAATTTTTTGTTTCAAGGTGTCGAAGGCCTTCTACTATTTGCCTCCCCACTGAAACACCTTGTTAAATGCTGTAAAAGCATGTAAGGGAGCTACAATCAAGGAAACGTTAGCAATAAACTTTCTCCATTATTGTGCTGCTCCTAGGAAACTCCTAACTTCTATAACATATTTTGGTTTAGGCCAGTGCACAATGACTTCAACCTTAGAGGGATCTATCTTCAATTCACCACCCCCTGCAATATGACCCAAATAATTTAAAGATGTTTTGCCAAATTCACATTTTGATAACTTAACATAGAGATTTTATTTTTTCAAAACATTTAGAGTCTGCTTTACATGCTTCAATTGTTCTTCCCATGTTTTATTGAAAACAAGAATGTCATTTAAATATACAATTACCAAATCATCAATAAAAGGTTAGAGTACATCATTCATAACTCTCATGAAAGTGGCAGGAGCATTAGTTTAGCCAAAAGTCATAACCAGCCACTCATACAGCCCTTGTATTATTTTGAAAGCAGTTTTCCATGCATCTTGTTCTGCTACTCTGACCTGATGATAGCCACTACGCAAGTCCAAGTTGGAAAAGTAAACAACTTCTTTTAGCTGATCTAATAGATCATCAGTGCAAGGAAGAGGATAACGATTCTTGATCGTAATTTTATTCAGTGCTTTGTAATCAATGCACATCTTCCACGGACCATATTTCTTTCTCACTAACACGATTGGAGATCTGCATGGTGATGTGCTTGGTCTTATGAACCCTTTATCAACCATCTCTTGTACCTGCTTCTTGATCTCTACATTCTTTAAAGCGGATAACCCATACATTCTGATGCTATGCACTAGAGCATCTTGCTGCAAATGAATATCATGTACTATTTCCCTTTTGGGTGGCAGACCTTTAGTCTCTTGAAATAGGATATCATATTCTAAAACAACTTTATCTAAATTAGCTTTTTGTTTAGCATCATAGCCTTCAAATATATTGGTCTTATCAGGGTTCTTTTCCTTTACAACCATTAGTAAAAATTGCTTGCATGAGTGTACAATTCTTTTTATCTGCCCCAAGTTAGTGAGAGTGTAGTTACTTTTAAGTTGACAAGCTCTTACAATATATTCTATTCCATCTTTTGTGAGTTGATACTTATTTTCAGTTCTATAGAAAATGGATTTTCTATCATACAAGTAAGGACTTCCTAAAACAATACCACATATATCCAAGGGACCTATATCTAACTCAACCTCATCTACGAAAGTTGACCCAATAGCAAACCTAAGTTTACATTGTCTAGTCGCTTGTAGCTTTTCTTTATCACATACCCAAACTAATGGATATGGATTCCTTTGAGCTGTTGTTAGTAAGCCCAACTTCTTTACAATTGTTTTAGAAATCAAGTTTACTTGTGAAACACTATCAAATAAAGTATCAATCTTTTGGTGCTTGGAAATAACTCTAATATGAAAAAGCTCATGTATTTTCCTCTCATTATCTTCATTACCAATAGACTGTGTAGAATTACTTGTAGATGCTTCATAATTTTTACCTTTTATACCTTTGGCTATGACTTCTATTTCATCACCTGATTCTGACCCCAATTCTTTCTGAATAGCAGCAACAATCTTCTTCTTATTACCACCAAACTTCTTTGGTTTAAACTCCAGATGCAAAGACTAGCAGTGTTCATCATCGTGTCCATCCTTCTTGCAGTGAGTGCATGAAGGTTTGTCTTTTTGTATAGTGTTTTCCTTCCTCTCCTTCCATTTCTGCTTCCTCTTTTTTTCCTTTTTCTTGCTCGTAGTGGGTTTTGATGATCCTCCAATTTGTGGGTGCACATTCTTGCCTCTAGCCTCTAGATTTGTAGCTTGAACTGATACCTCATCTATGCTAGTAGGGTTAAACATGAGAATGGTGTGCCTCAAATAGCTATGTAGACCACCTATATACTTCAACAAAGTTTCAAGTGAGTCTAGAGAAATGACTAGAATTAAAGCTCTTTTACTAAACTCTTGGGTATAGCTTCATAGACTTTGCCCCTTTAATTGGTGAAGAGTTTGCCAACTCATCATTGCTTGCTGCATATAAGCTAGTGGATAGAATTGTTTCTTAATGGCATAAACAAATTCACTCCAGGTAGAAAAAATTTTACCATTCTTCTTCAGCTTGTGTCTTGCCTTCCCACCACAATATGGAAGTTCCACCAAGGTGAAGGCTGGCCTGCTGAATCTTTCACCTTTATGAATCGATGTTCTGCACCCTACAATATACATCAATTTGTCTAATCCAGTTATCTAGATTTTCTGCATTTAATTCTCGATCATAGATTGGCAATATCAAATTTTACATCTAATTTAATCAAAGATTTTTTCTTCTTTTTCTTTTTAGGGCTAGAAGGAGGTGTTGATGGAGGAGGCTCTTCCCCTTTCCCTTTGCCGTTTGAATGGGCAAACAGAAGGGGTTCCTCTACTCCTTTGCCTTGTTCAAGTGTTGAGGTGCTTTCACCTCGACCCTTCTTAAATTTCCAATACATTTCTTCCACCATGGATCTCATGGTCATGAAACTATCCATGAACTGAGGTTTTGATCCCAATGGAATCTCTTCTGCCATTTTCCTTTGAGGATAGACTCTTCCAATTTCTGGATTGGCCTCAACAAGTTCTGCTTTTCTCTGTTTAAGATTTGACCTAGTTAGCATTCAAAAAATTCAGCACAAGCTTGTCTAACCTCAGCAAACCTAAAGCTCTAATACCACTTAATCTAAAAATGAAGATCTTAAATTACTTTTAAGGTATTAGAGACTCATGTGCATGGATTTTCCTATATTACTTAGTGCAATGGATCGATAATATTGCGAATAACATAGAAAAGGAAGCAGTTAAAGAAACATAATAGACAAACACATATAACACAAGAAGTTTAATCTGGAGTTCACCCAAAACTCTTGCGCTACATCTGCTGGTCTAGCCTTCAGTGATGACCTCTCTATTATGTCTTCAAGAGTAGAGTTTTATAGAAGTGAGCTCAAATTAAGTCTCAACACAATAGGAACAATAATAGGGGTTTGATTCAATCCCTCAAGTCTTACTGAATACACAGACTCTCCCTCTCGCTTTCTGTCTCTGTCTTCTCTCTGTCTCAGCACTACTTCCCTTTTGTCTCTGTCAGTCTGTGGCTTTAAAGCCAATTGGCACTATCTGTTCATCTCCCCTTCTCGGGCTCTCTGGCTCTCAGCCTCTCTCTACTCGAATCCCCTTCTGAGAGTTAGAAATCATGGCATAACATCTTCTAGGAAGGTGTCCACCTAATCTGCAACGAAAGGGACCATCGGGCCTTTCAAATCCCCAAATGTAGCATTCTCTGTTTACAGAGAGAAATATACTAAGAAAATAGGAAAATTAACCAAACTTCCATTTATCAGACTTCAAATATCCTTAAATCCACTATATACTCCTATCGGGTCCACCTGTATTCACTCTCGCATCTCCAACATTGATATGAGTGACCTTGATCCAACAGTTGAGATCTATTTTGTGTGGCTCATGCATATGGGCATTAATTCCCCGGAAAGGGTGGTTTTCCCTGTCCAATGCCTGGCCACATGGCAGCTAGTGTATGGGCTCTGGCGGAGCCCGGCCAAAACTACTTACCACCTACAGCCCGCCCGAAATCCTGCTCGTTTTGTGGTTTCCCTTTGTATTTGAAAAATACATTAGAATATTGAAAATCTCGCAAAATGGCTTTATGGCGGACATGAAATGTTATACATGTGCATTCATAAACCACTTCAGGTCTAGTTTCATTGCATCGGGCACATTTCCTCTGCAATTCGTTTCTTTGGCAGAAATACGAAATACAAAGGAAAATGCCATTTTCCAAATTTCAAAATATATAAAATATCGCTTATAACGCTATTGAGTCCGGCTGTTGAAAGCCATATTTGTATCAACCACGCTCCTTTGTGCAACTCCGATGCAATATTGCAATGCGATTTATTGCAATCACATATCGCATAGACCCCTGGGCCATTTGCAAGTGCTCCTCTGTAATCGTCGATTGTGATATCGCGAGCTTGATTGACGGTCCTCATTCACCCGCACTGATTGTGATCGTAATTTTCATATGATAGGCTCCGATATCCTCCGTCTACCACCACCAATTGTGATATGCTAATCGGATTTGGATCGTTTATCGTCTAGATTCAATGGCTCCTGTGTGTCATTACTTTGACCTTCGATAGGCCTTATTTCATTGTTTTCTTCATGTTTTTTCTTCCTGATAGTGTAATACGCCTTTTCCAAAGGTTCTTCTCAGGTGATAGTTTTGAATGTTTGAAGACTTAGAGGGTGTTTTGGATCCATTTTAGATCAATGCAACAAGAAATGATGAGTTGGTAAATAGTACGTCAATTAAAAGGTCAAAGTGTTCAGAGTTATACTCAGGAATTCTGTAAGAGAGATTTAACATTAGGCATATCATTGGACTCACTAGAGACATTTTTGAAATACATAGGTGGTCTTCATAGTTATTTGAGGCATAAAATACTTATGTTTAACCCAACTAGCTTAGATGATGTATCAGTTCAAGCAACTCATCTAGAATCTAGAGGTAAAAATGTAACCCAAGATGTTGGGAAATCATCCAAACCTATTGAAAGCAAAAATAAAAGCAAGAAGAAACTTAAATGGAAGGAGGAGAAAGCAAACACTATGAATAAGTATAAACCTTCATGCACTCATTGTAAGAAGGAAGGACACAATGAGGCACATTGCTGGCCATTACATTCATAAGTAAAGAGCGAAAGAATGTTGCTACTATTCAAAAGGACTTGGGGTTAGATTCAGGTGACGAGAGAACGATTACAACTACAGGTATAAAAGCTAAATATTCTAAAGCATCTACGAGTACTTCTTCTTAATCTTTTGATAATGATAATGATGAGAGGAAAAGAAATGAGCTATTTCATATTAGAGTCATTTCCAAGCATACTAAAATTGATACTTTATTTGATAGTGGGTCACAAGTTAATTTGATTTCTAAAGTAATTGTAAAGAAGCCGGGTCTAGAAACAAAACCTCATAAAAAGCCATATCCATTGTGTTGGGTGTGTGATAAAACAAAGCTACAAGTTACGAAACAATGTAAACTTTGTTTTGCTATTGGGTCAAAGATTGTAGATGGGGTTGAGTTAGACATAGTCCCATTGGACATATGTGGAATTATATTAGGAAGTCCATACTTGTATGATAGAAACGCTATTTTCTATCGAAATGAAAATAAGTATCAACTCACTAAGGATGGAACTGAATATATTTTAAGGGCTCATAAACACAAAGATAATTTCTCTCTCATAAATTCAGGACAGATGAAAAGAATTGTAAATTCAAGTAAACAATTTTTAATCATGATTGTAAAAGCAAAGTATATTGATAATTCTGATGCTTTCCAAGGCTATAATCCTAAACAAAAAGCAGATCTAGTTAAAGTTGTTTCCTATTATGATATTCTATTTCGAGAGCCTAAAGGGCTTCCACCCAAGTGAGAGATAGAACATGAGATTTATTTTACTTGCAGTAGGATGCTCCACTACCTAACATTGGAATGTGTAGGTCATCATTGCAGAGATAAAGAAGCAGGTAGAGGAGTTTCTCGATCAAGGGTTCATTCAACCAAGCACATCACCATGCGGATCACCTATTCTATTAGTATGAAAGAAAGATAGTTCGTGGAGAATGTGCATTGATTTTAGAGCATTAAACAAAATCACAATAAAGGATTGTTATCCTCTTCCTTGTATTGATGGTTGGTTAGTTCAGTTAAAAGATGTAGTTTACTTCTCTAAATTGGACTTGCGAAGCGGCTACCATCATATCAGAGTTGCATAACAAGATGTATGGAAGACTGCTTTCAAAATCAAGCAAGGACTTTATGAATGGATGGTAATGCCTTCTTGCTTAACTAATTCTCTAGCTACATTCATCCGAGTCATGAATGATGTATTTAGACCATTCATTGATGATTTTTTAATAGTCTATTTAGATAATATTCTTGTTTTCAGTAGAACATGGGACGAACACGTAAATCATGTAAAGCATGTAAAGCATATTTTAGATGTTTTGAAATGAGAAAAATCTATATAAAGCTGTCGAAATGTGAATTTGGCACAACATCTTTGAATTATTTGGGTTATATTGTAGGGGGTGGTGAATCTAAGATAGATTCCTCTAAGGTCAAAGTCATTGTAAATTGGACTAAGCCCAATAATGCTATAGAAGTTAGAAGTTTCTTAAGGGCAACAAAATATTGGAGAAAGTTTATTGCTAACTTTTCTTTGATTGCAGCTCCTTTACATGCTTTGACCAGTGTGAATCATGTGTTTTAGTGGGGAGGCAAACAATTGAAAGCCTTCGACACATCAAAAGAAAGGATCAATATAGCGCCAGTACTAGCACTTCCAAATCTTCAACATCCATTTGAGATCAAGAGAGATGCAAGTGAATATGCCATGGGGTCAATATTGATGCAACACATGAAGCCTATATCGTTTCATTCCAAGACATTCACATCAGCAGTAGTTAACTATCCTACACATGATAATGAATTATATGCATTAGTTTAGAGTGTTAAAAAGTGGAAACATTACGTAATGGGTAAAGAAACAATCATACATATAGATCATCAACCACTTCAATATTTACACTCACAAACTAAATTGAAAAAATCAAGACATTATAGGTGGATGGGTTTTCTACAACAATTTCATCTTTTTATCAGATATAAGCAGGGCATAAATAATAAGGTTGTAGACATGTTATTGAGACCAGTTATAAATGCATCCACAATACTTAAGCATAATTTGGTAATTAATGAAGGTTACATTAAACAATATGCTCAAGACACAAATTTTAAGGAGGTATATGCAACTTTAAGTCATGGCAGGCATGTAGAAGAATTGGATTATTTTACAAAGGACAAACTCTCATATCATTTGGGAAAGTTATGCATTCCACAAACTGAAAGAGTTAATATAATTAAAGAAGCACATACTTCTCTCATATCAGGTCATTTTGGTGTAAGTAAAATAGTTTTACAATTACAAAGATTCTGCTAATGGCCTCAAATGAATGAGACAGTTTCTAGATATATTAAAGGATGTACTATGTGTGCTACAAGCAAGCCAAGTAGTAGAAAATTAGGCTTGTATAATCCACTTCCAATTCCTTCTCGTCCTTGGGAAAGTGTTTCCATGGATTTTGTTGGGGGATTGTCAAAGTCTAGAAAGAGTCATGATTATTTGTATGTAGTTGTGGATAGGTTTAGTAAGATGTGTATTTTGACACAATGTAATAAATAACTCATAGCTGAACAAACTGCAAAGTTGTTCTTTCGAAATGTATGGGTTCATTTCGGGTTACCCACTTCTATTGTATCCAATTAATATTCTCAATTTGTTGGGAAATTCTGGTTAAGCCTATGGGAGTTAATGGACTCGAAGTTAAAGAAGAGTGCGGAATTTCATCCTCAAACAGATGGTTAGACAGAAGTGGTCAATAGGACAGTGATACAGTTGCTTCGAGGATACTGCAGCAAGCATTTATGTTATGTGCAGCATGCTTACAACCATGCAAAAAATTCTTCTACTCAAAGATCTCCTCTTGAGACTTGTTTTGTTTTTATGCCAAAGTCTCCCTTGGATTTTTTCATTGATAAATACATAGCATTTGATCGACATAGTGATGTGGACAAAGCAACCAAGTTCATTGAACAAATCTAGGAAATTCACTAGGTAGTATAGGAATAGCTAGAAAGAAGCCAAGAAAAATATAAGGCACGACATGACAAGCATCAAGTTGAGCATCGTTTTCAAGTTGGTGATAAAGTTTGATTGTACATCAGCAAAGAAAGACTGCAAGGGGAAGGTAAAAACTTGAAACCAACTAGATATGGACCTTTCAAAATACTTGACAAAATTGGTGAAAATGCTTTCTCCCTGAATCGGCCAAGTTATATGAAAATATATTCTTCTGTAAATGTTGAAAAATTGTGGTTATATGAACCTTCATTGGTTGAAGATCCTGAAGAGCAAGGTTAGCTACCCTCCATTGAGGATATTTTGCTCGAGAATATTAATGAGCTATAGGAGGACATAGTTCTTGATAGGAGGATAAGGACTTCACGACGGGAAAATGTTGTGTATCTTTGAGTTGGACTCAAAGGAAAAAATCGAAGTAAAGCACATTGGATAGAGATTGAAAAAGTGAGGGAACTTTATCCTCACTTACTCCACAGCTAAAACCAAGTTTTGGTGGACCAAAAGCTTCTAGTGGGAAGGACTGATCCAAAATGGATTCAGTCTCGACTCCAAATCAAAGACTTCAAAGGTAGATGAAAATGGGATCAAGTCAAAGTGCTCATCGATATGAATCCAACGGTACAAATGGCATGTATATCCGGGTCTGGATGAAGAAATTAGAGGCAATCAAAGATTTTGGTCAGTAGTCAATTCCTACATGAGCAGGGCATGTGGTAACTCAGGAATGAGTCACAGGTTCTGGATGATGTTAGTAGAGAAGGTGAATGGCGTATGTGTGATTGGTTCAAACCATAGTCATTGGATCCTCCAATCAGAGGAGATCGACGCATATCATGTCAGAACATGCAAGTAGGTTAATAGTTCAAATGGACGTAATGTGGTTATTCAAAAGAAGGTTAACTTATTTGAGTTCCAGTAGCAAAGCGCTAAGAGGTATCTCGCACACCTTAAAGGCTGGAATGGTATTTCTAAAATATACACAATTACACTCAATGTTAGACAAGTAGCACACCAAAACCACTTTTCTCACATGCTTTCATAGTCTTAACCATCAGGCTAGTGGGAGCGCGATATTACATGATAGCCATAGGATCGAGTAGGATGCATTAACGGTGGAGATCAGCCAAGCTAGTTTTCAAGCGAGTGACATGACAGTCGTTGGATCGAGCGGAGGACGTGATAGTCGTTGGATCGAGTGAGGGACACGATAACCATTGGATCATTTGGTATCAAGATCTCTGCTAGGAAAAGGCCAGATGGTCAGGGTCAACCCCACACCCACCAGTCCTTTGGTTTATCCTTTTATTTTAATGTTATCATATTATTACATGTTCACCGCAGTTTTGCAACTATACATGCTATATCAATACCACATTGCCAAAAGGGTGGACTAATATGGTTTTGGACCATTTCAGGGGTTCTAGAGGTCATAGTGGCCAAAGACGGTCGAGTTTATACTCATTTTGACTCGAAAACACGAACAACATAGTGGTGAGATCCATTTTCTTATTTGAGACTCTGTTTTTGAGCTCATAGCTATACAGTAATTTGAAGACAAAATATAGAGGTCAACACTGGAAGCGAAAGGACGAGGAGACATAAGCAGGAAGTTTGGTGAACTCCTTTATTAAATTTGGTTGTGTTGATGTGTTTGAATGTGTTTTCAAGTTGTTAATGTGTTTATGTTATTTGAAATCTTTTCTATCCGTTGGACTAAGTAACATTAGAAAATTTCAAACATAGTCTATAATACCCTTTTCATTAATGGATCATGTAACGCTTAAATTTTGTTTCTATTTGTTCTTTTAATAATAAAAAACCAATGATAAAATAGAAAATAGAGAAATCTAATTGATGCATATCATTATTATTCATTGTTTTATACTAATTTAAATTTATCTTGATCAAATATTACATAATGAATAATAATTTTTGCAAATAAATAAATTAATCACATATGATGTTATATAATGATATTAATAATAATCAATGGTTTATAGTATTATTAACCTACATGTTAGCTATATTTTATATTATTGTAACTATTCTATCTACATTCACTCAATATTGTAATTCTAGGAGATTTCACCATTTTAGAGGGTCCTATATATAAAACTATTAAATGGCATAACAACAATTTTTGCGATACTTATAATTTACAAGAATTTCAATTATTATTATACTAAGTTATTTTGTTTATGTTTATATTTAAGGTAATACACCATAATATCATATCCTCTTCATGGAAGCATATATTTCCCCAATTGAAAGCATGACATCCATATCTTATGTATAGGAAGAGGTTAAATAACATGGATGAAAATAGAATTCCTAAAATTCCTTGTAACCCTAGCAAAAATCACCATAAACTCAAGTAGGGATGGCATAGGTAAGAACAACTTTGGTTAGGGAAATGGGAGATAAAGGAGGAGATCATTTTGCAGAATGCAGATATTAATATTAAATATATTAGTACACCATAAATATAATCATCATTAGATAATGGAGTGATAAATATTTATACGATAAAACGAAACGAGGATATTATATTAAGGAGGTGAGCTACTAAAATCTATAAAAATAGAAGCATGTAGATTTTTTTCAAATAGATTAAAGAAGAAAATACATATTTTTAAAATAATAAAAAACTCTCATGATCTCCATTGTGAAACTAGGCATAGTTGGTAAATTCTAAAAATACCATGGGAGGAAAGTGTTTGTTACCTTTGTAACACTACGAGGGATGGATATGAAATGAACTAAGTTCTCTTAGATTCTCCAAGTTATTCTCATATTGGATCTAAATTTCAAAATATTTGTAACACTAGCATTCATCTTCACCTTTTAACTCAACAAAACAATGTTAATTTTGAAATCCTTCTTTTAATTCTTTTTTAGCATAGAAATAAAATGCTAAATAATTATGAGTAATAACTTTAAGCCCTACAAAATTCCTAGACGTGATACTCACTCTTAGCTCATACTAATCATAATCATCGTTATCTATGCCATAATCTATTATTATATAAAATTTATAACACTTTATAGTTGACAAGATAAAAATAAATTATGAATTGGAATTGTAATATAATTGATTTTTATTATTTATATTTTTTGGTTAAAATATAAGTTTATTGAGGATCACATCATGAATAATATATTAATGTTCAAGAAATACCCTAGTTATAAAATTATTTAATGACAATGATGTTATTAATGTCCAATGTCTATTGTTAATTTATCATTTTAACAATAAAAAACAATTATAAATAAGAATATAAATAAAGCAGTATAGATTTTTTTTTTCAAATACAAGAGGAAGGAGTGTAAAGTGACCAAAATTTTTGTTGAATGGGTTCAATATTTACTATTAAACTGTTTTAATATATTGTATCAAAAATGACATATAATTGATATTCCTCTTAATCTTACATTGCTCATATTATTTCTATTATAAATAATATATATATTTTTGTATTAAAAGCAAGTTCATCAATATTTAACTCTTCAGTATTAGGTTGCATAAGAAATTTCTTAGGTATTACATATTATTATACAAAATTCGCACCACTTTATAACTAATAACAGAAAAATAGATTATGAATTATAATATAACCAAATTATTATTATTATTATTATTTTTGTGTTAAAGCCAAGTGTGTTTAGGCTTACTTCATGAATAGTAGATAAATGTTCATGAAATATCACATTGATAAAGATATTTAACAACAACGACATTAGTAGTATATTGTATCTATTATTAATAATTTTAACAATCATAATGAATTGTTAATACAAATACCAATAGATTAATATACTCATCAAGGTGGATATTGGTGGCCACCCACTTATTCCTCTTCGACCCCCACCATTGTTTCTTTTAGTTTTTTTAGTTTCATTATTTATAGCACAATTTACTATTTTTGGTAGTTTTTTGGGTCCTGAACTTCTGGAGCCATTTTGAGGCCCTAAACGACATTTTTTGGGAACATTACGCCTAACTTGGGGCAATGACCCATAATAGTCACTCAAAAGTTGTAGTCCTCGGATAGATATTTCTAACGAGGTATTGTGCATTTCAAATGGAGATTGTGTGCCAAAGTTATGACCCTGAGATGTTGATGTACCAATTTACCCAAACAGGGCCCATAGTTTGGCGATTCATCTCCTAGGGTTAGGTTTTTGGATGTTTAGGGTTTTCCATTGTTTCTCAATAATAAATAGGCCTTAGAGCCTCATTATAACACAGTTCATAGGCATGTAGCCACCACATATATTCTAAGAGATAAGTTACCATTGCCCAAGCTAGTCTTATTTCCATTCTGTTTGTAAGCATATTCTAGTATTTGATATTAATGAAATGAAGTGTTATTTCTATTTCATCTCTTTATTTATGGTTATATATGTAATTTTTTCATTCCTATTTAAATCCGAATCAATGGGATCAATGGTATTAGAGCGGTCTACTCTTTCTCTGTTTTTCTTTGCATGTCCCCAACAAGGTCGGGATATAGGGAGTTAGTGCTTGAACTGGCCAAATCCTTGCAAGACCAACCTCGCAAATCATGACGACTTCCCATGGGAGATGAAAATAAAGATGAGGGGGAATGAGATCCTATCAAAATCTTGCTTGAAGAAGCCCTTGAGTGACAAAGGAACACGACGATGGACAACTTTGCCCAGATCCTTCAGAGGCTACCTAAGAGTGCACATCTACTTCCGGAAGCTACTCTAGAAGCACCAAACCCTTTAAGGTACAAGTTAAGTTTGACGTTCCCATATTTGAGGGTCAAATAGACGTAGATGCTGTATATTAATGGTTAGATATTCTAGAAGGATATTTTTCCATTCATGATTTTTCCAGCTGCAAGAGGATCACTTTTGCACTTCTCAAAGCAGCCCCCCATGTCAAGGACACGTGGGAAACCTACTGTGAGCATAATGATGAAAGTATGAACTCATTGTTTTCAATCGCACCCCCTTGGAACCCATTCCAAGATGCCATCAAGGAGCAATACTACCCTATAGCGAGCTATGAGGACCAAGATGTGTCAGTGTTTACCAATGTTTTTCATACCCTTTGGACGAAGTTGGGTATCAAGGATTTTGAGAATCATTTGGTTCTCAAGTATAGCGAATGCGTACACAGGTACATTGAGGATGAGATGGAGTTTCTGGACATCTCCTCGCTCAACACGACATACTGATTTGCGATCAAGATCGAGCAAAATTTTGAACAAAAGAAGCGAGACTTTGGATCTGCGAATCTGAAGCAAGGGAAAGGTACCCAAAAACTGCAGAAAAAAGTAAAAATCGAAGGTGGGGCAGCCCAAGAAAACCCGCCAAAGCTGCAAGCAAAGAAAAACACAACGAATTTGAATAAGGACATGGGAAAATGGTGTGAGTTCCATAATAGATCCACTCACAACAGAAGTGAGTGTCAGGCCAAGGAGTCATTAGTGGCTGAGCTAAAATCTTCAGAGTCAGATGCATGTTCTGAATCTGAGTCAAAATCTGACAAGCAGAATGAGAAAGGGAACAAGATTATTAATGCGGAGCCCAACGTCACTGTTTCCACCACAAATATCTATAAGGAGGAACCCAAGGATCGAGAGGAGGAGGGGCGCCTCTTCAACTCCCAATTGTGGGCAAAGGGTTCCCCACTACAGTTCATTGTCGATAGCGTGAGCTAAAAGAACCTCATTTTGGCAGAGGTCATGAAGCAACTGGGCTTATTTACCATGACACATCCACAACCATACACCATCAGGTGGCTTCACCAAGGATGGGATCTTCACATGAGCCAGCAGTGATGCCTTCCATATAGCATCAAGCCCTTCACAGATGAGTGCTTATGTGATGTTGCTCCCCTTGGTGTTTGTGATGTATTGTTATGCCAACCATACTTATGGAAGTGACATTTTGTGTATGAGTCAAGGGCTCATGCTGTTATTGCTGCTTTGGGAAATAAGTTATATAGGATACCAGAGGTAGCACCACCTACCACCATCTCTTTGGTTTCTGCAAAACAATGCAGTAAGCTCATTTCCAAATCTGGGCAATTTGTTTTCCTCATGATACACCCTCAGGGAAAGAAGAAGAAGATGGCCAAGACCTCCAGACAGGGCCCCTCCACATGACAACAATAGGTGGACAAGGACATGGAGGAGTACAAGGACATATTCACCTCCCCTGTAGGGGTGCCTTTGCATTGTTAGGTAAATCATTCCACCGCTCTAACCCTAGGTGAGCCATTGCCAAATGGACCAATATATCAGTGCTCCATTATAGAGAATGAGAGAATCAGGGGAGATTCATGAGCTACTATAGAAAGGTCAAATCTGACCAAGTTCATCGCCCTGTGGGAGCCTGATCGTGTTGGTATAGAAGAAAGATGGGACTTGGAGACTCTGTATTGACTATCGCGTGTTGAACAAGATCATTGTCCAAAATAGGTACCCGATCCCATGGACTGATGACCTTCTAGACCAACTAAAATGGGAAAAATATTTCAGGAAGAGCGACTTGAAATCAGGATATAATAAGGTACCAAACAAACCCTACGATGTGTGGAAGAAAGCCTTCAAAGCCAAGGAGGGCCTTTTTGAATGATTGGTTATGCCTCTCGGGTTGATGAATGCTCCCGCAACCTTCATGAGGATAATAGATGACATCTTATGGCAATTCACCAACTCATTTGTAGTGGTATACTTGGTTGACATCCTAATCTTCAGCCAAATTTGGGAAGAGAACCTCCACCACATTCGACAGGTTCTCCAAACACTGCAACAACACAAGATATGTGCCAGTTTGGAGAAATGAAATTTTGGCATCAGCCAAGTTTAGTATCTAGGATACATTATTGATGAACTGGGGGTGCACATGGATCCATCCAAGATCCAAGTCATTCAGGATTGGCTAGCTCTAGCCACTCTGACAGAGCTTCGCAACTTTCTGGGTCTTTCCAATTTCTATCGCAGGTTGGCGTTGGGATACTCTCATATCACTTGGCCCTTGAGTCAATTCACCAAGGGAGGAGCAAAAGAAAAATTATTTTGGTCTTAATCTTAATAGAAGGCATTCACATATTGAAAACATCACCTCTACTCTGCACCAGTGCTCACATTACCAAACTTGTAACAACCATTTGAGGTTGAGACATATGCCTCTAACTATGCTATTGGGGTGGTCCTTACTCAAAACTGGCATCCGGTTGCATATCACAATGAGACACTTTCAGACACGGTCCAGAAGTATCCAACTTATCACAAAGAGATGTATTTCCATTCTGCAGGTCTGCCAACAATGGAAGCATTACATTTAGGGGAAGGAAACGGTCATCCACACAGACCATTGGCCCTTGCAGTTCATACAGATGCAAAGGCAGTTCTAGAATGATTTTCATTAGAACTAGTCCACATACCTACAACAATTCCATCTGAATATCAAGTATAAGAAGGTAAGTGCCAATAATGTTACAGATTGCCTCAGCCTACCACAGATCATGGTGTTAACCACTGTGCTCAACTCTTGTGGGCACAAGACTTCTCATTGGCCACTTCTCTACAAAAGAGACCCAGAATTCAACCACACATATCAAATGCTCTTGGAGGGTCAACAAGTTCTCGATTTTCACCTCCAGGATGCCCCGTTATGCCACCTGGGACACCTTTATGTTCCTTCAAGTGAGCATGCCAAGATGACTTAAGAAGCGCACTATAGTCGGTCCACAGGGCATTTCAGGGTCAAAAACATAGTCACAATATTACAAAAGTATTTCTATTGGTCGAATCTTTGACAAGATGTTTAGAAGTACATCAGATCCTGCACTAGCTGTGCCATTGCCAAACAGACCATCAAGAAGCGAGGCCTCTATACTCTGCTGCCTACCCCTAGTTAACCTTAGGAATCCATCTCCATGGATTACATGTTGGGCTTTCCTTCTACTAAGCATAGAAACGACTGTGTTTTTGTCGTCGTCGACATATTCTCAAAGATGGCCATTATGGTGGCCTAGAAGAAGAATATCACAACAGAAGCCAGTGTTAAACTTTTCTTTGAACTAGTGTGGGTACACTTTTGGATCCCACAGTCTATCATCTTAGATCAGGATAGCAGTTTCCTCCATACATGTTTTTCCAGTCTTTGGTCGATGCTAGACACCAAGCTCACGAAGTCCACAACTTTCCATCCCCAAATAGATGGCCAGAAAGAGGTCGTGAACAAGATGATCGTACACATTCTATGCATGTAAAACTCAAAACGTCCACGTACATGGGATGACAGCCTCCCCTATGTTCAAGATAGCTATAACCGAGCTCTCCACAGTTCAACTATCCACACCTCTTTTCAGGTGGGCTTGGGATTCCAGCCACTAAGTCCCATTGATGTTGCCATGCCACTTGCAGCTACTTAGATAGATTTGACTCATGTTGAGTACGAAACCAATAAGGCAAACTATTTCATTGAGCACTTCCAAGATATCTGCCAGCAAGTCCATGATGTTTTGGAGAAATCAAATGCCAAGTACAAGCAGCAACATGATCAAAATCGGGTGCCACACATGTTTGAGGTGGGTCACAATGTTCGGTTGCATATCCAAAAGGAATTCCTTACCAGAGCCTATCGAAAGCTCAGACCACTTAGATGTGGTCCTTACACCATTACCAATGCTATGGGAGACAATGCGTTTAAGCTCAACATTCCCCCATTCCTTAGCTTGCATAGAGTGTTCAATGTGGACCACCTTCAATCATACTTCCCACCATTACTAGACACATCATACATTTTAGAACATCTCACACCTACAAAGTTAAATCCAGATTGCATGGAACAAGCCACAACTGATTGTATCATGGACGCATAGAGCAAGAACACCCGACTACAGAGGATTGATCTATATCGAATTATCAAAGCCGGCCAACTCCATCACCAAGGAAAGTGGCTCACTAGGGACCAAGTTCAGCAGAAGTTTCCTCATCTCATGGAGGAACTCAACACAATGGGGACCGTTTCTTCCTAAGGGGGGAGGAATGATCCAGGTGGATATTGGTGGCCACCCACCTATTCCAGTTGGACCACCACCATTGTTTCTTTCAATTTTTTCAATTTCCTTATTTGTAGCACAATTTACTATTTTTGGCAGTTTTTCGGTTCGTGAACTTCTGGAGCCGTTTTAAGGCCCTAAACCACATTTTTTGGGATAACTATGAGCAACTTGGGTTGCTGACCCATTTTTCTCACTCAAAATTTGTAGTCCTTGCATAGATATTTCTAACGAGGTACTGTGCACATCAAACAAAGATCGTGTGCCAATGTTATGACCCCATGAGGTTGATGTTTACCCAAAAGGGGTGCATAGTTTGGCGCTTCATCTCCTAGGTTTAGGTTTTTGGATGTTTAGGGTTATCCATTGTTTCTCATTAATAAATAGGGCTTGAAGCCTCATTGTAACACAATTCAGAGGCATGTAGCTACCACATCTCTTCTCAAAGATAAGCTACCATCGCCTGAGCTAGTATTATTTCCATTATGTTTGTAAGCATATTCCAGTATTTGATATTAATGAAATGAAGCGTTATTTCTACTACATCTTTGTATTTATGGTTATATCTGTAATTTTTTGTGTTCTTGTTTAAATCCAGATGACATACATTCATTTTTTTCAAATACTAGAGGAAAAATGGTAAATTAACTAAACTAGTTGTTACAAGTGTTTAATATTTCTTCTTGAACCGTATGAATATATTATATTAAAGAGAACATATAATTGATATTCCTATAAAACTTGGATTGCTTACATTATTTCTACCATAATCAATATTTATTTTTCTCTATTAAAACTAAGTTCATGAAGATTTAACACATGAACAATAGATTGAGGAAAAAATTTATTATCTACAAAGCAGTTTAATTACATATAAATATTGTTTTTGTTACTAATAACTATTTTAGTATTGATAGCAAGTAACACTTCGTCTATGTTTGGTAAAATTTATTATACTATTACAATATTTGCAAAGTCTATAAGTGAAAATAATTTGAAAGTATGCATGTGTCATTTGCTCATTAAAGTTATTCCTTTTTGAATTAGAATGCAACACAGTAGCACCATTTGATCTATATCAAATATAATAAAAAATATTAAGAACAAATCATCTCAAACTTTATTCCATTTTTCTACAATTTACTCATTAAGTATTTAAATGGTTTATATCGAAATTAGCTAGTTCAACATTGTTTTAATATACCAAGTGTAAAAAGACTTGTCTTTATGTGCGTCATTGAATTTTACTATCCATATCTCATATAGTGACAATTTATAGTGGTTTAAAAACTCTATGAACTCAAAAATTGAATGATAGTGTCATGTAATTTGCATAAAGTATCATCACATGATTACATTGAAGTTGAACCAAAATGTGCATATATATAAAAAATAATATAAAACTCCTAAAAATAGAATTTCAATAAAACGTTTGATACACAACAACCATTAATAGTTTTCTATGAAGTATATTAATAGATCATCCAAAGGAAAAAATGAAATTCTTGAAGCATATCCACCTTTCTTGAAGATATTCTCTCAAGTAGATGAAGGACAACTTCTACACAACATTTATTTATCAAGGTCTTCTTCTAATGTTGTCTTTTTGGCATCCATGCCAAAAATATTTTATTGATTCGAATAAAGCCAAGTTTTATGTCATCATAATTTGGTACCCAATATTTCTCTAAATTTTTTCAATTGTATTTCTTTGAAATAGGCATCCAACAATCAACCTTTACATGATGACTCTCACTTTAATCCTTGAAAATATATGAGGTGGATTTTTGCATCCAAATCAACTCTTATTCATCCTCATTTCCTAATCTAGCTAGAAACATATTTCCTTTCTCAAACATCAACCATAGGATTGAATATTGGATTTTTCTTGTTACAATTGGGTCCAACGTATAATTTCTCATCTATCACATTTTCAAAATATACATCGGTAATACTAAGAGTACCTAGACTATATTATATTCATCATAGATAATTTTTATTTTCTTGGCCAAAAAATCCTCGGAAGATGAATCACATCCATCCACTAATTTATTATTATTAAAGATTTCGTCCAATATATCAATAAATCTTTCCCAATATCTACTCTATTTTCCCATTCTTTTGTAATAGTTGTTGAATCCTCATTGTTGATAGTGTATTTCTACAATTTTATGTATGATGTTATTCCTTCATTTAGTAGCTTTAGGTAGACAAAATTATTTTTCCGATGTAAGAAAGATAGACTCCATGTGGTCATTTTACGCTAACCTTCACCATCTATATTCCAGAACTGAACTCGATTTGACTGCTCAACATCTCTCATGGATTCTTTGTATCTTACTACTAAAACATGCATAAGTACAAGAAATTGGAAGTATTAGACATTAAGATGTCTTATTGGTGCATTCCCCCCCCCCCCCTTGACGTAGTAATTAAGAAAAAAATTCAAGTCATGCACCTTATCAATAAGTGTAGGTTGAAACATTCATTTTTGTTCAATTGTGCGATATGTATCCATCATTTCAGGCAAAGAATAAACATATTTACTTTTGAACTTGGATAACATTGGTCCATATATTCCACATATATCTTCATGGTTGCACCAATGGGAAAGAACCCAACCTCAATAATGAATAAGACACCAAGAGCAATTAAAAGTGATAGAAACATGAAAAAAATAATGATTCTTATTATCACTTGTAGTGTTACGCAACTGTAATAATCAATGTAGAGGAAGAGGTCTAAAATCAACCTTGTGATTTTTTGATCTTCCATAAAACATAGAAGTGTCCTTGTATAATTTAAATTTTGAGTCAATGCAAGTGTCACATAATGCATTTGAAAGGGGATTTCATTAAAATCCACTCTCATAAATTAGATCACCATACATATCAAGGTGTGTGTCTTCTATATCCCTCAAACACTTTGCAAGGGATTTGATAGTAAATTTTGATCTGATATGTAGAAATGTTAGGGAGAAATTACCAAATCCTTGTATCTTATGCCCAGGTGTTACCATGCCTACTAATAAAAAACCTATGTGCATTCCTGTAATGGTTTTTGGTTTGAGATATAGCCTTGGGATTGAAGTAATTTTTTTGTCCAGTTTATCATAGATAATGTTCAAATTATCCTTTGGAGGATGTTATGATACAATTCTATGTGCGTAGTACCAATATCTTCCACACATAACAATCATGTTTTGTTTTTTCAATCCACCTAATGCCTATTCTTCCAACTCTTTTCTAGTCACTGATTTCATTTGTGCTTTCAATAGAATAGATTAACTAGATTTACTGAAGTTGGCGTTCTTTGAAAATGCCACATCACTAAAATGAGAATTTCACATCTTACTCATTGTTGGATTTTATATTGATCTATAACTGAGCTTTTGGAAAGACTCATATGTCACTTTTAATAAATAATTTTTTGTGTATGTCAAAGGAAACAATATTAAAGGCTCAATATTTTCCATTTTCTTCAACTTGACATGTTTCATTTGGTGAAAAGTCATAATTATCCATTACAATAGTGTGCGATATTTATCTAGCTTCCACAATGTCTACTCATTATTTGCATGTCTTGGTGTTACCATGAATGGATTTAATATGTCCATGTTGGGAAAAATGTTGGTAGTTATTGATGGTTCTTTGAAGAATATTATGTATCATGTTTCATACTTTCCTTCAAATAATATTCCCTTCAAACATCATGTCGTTTACTTTTCTAACAATAGGTGATAGACCATGGCCATGGCTCTTTGACATAAATTTATTTGAGAGGAGTGAATTCAAGACAAATTCCTTGATACCATTTTTATTTATGTATTTGAAAACCCTTCTAGTTGTTGCAATGACGTTCTTATCAACATGTTGAATACAACCTTATTTTTAACATTTGGCTGCTACCAAAAGTCAAATTTCATTATCTTCATCTATTTTTTATTGGCATTTTGCAAAAAAAATTTGTAACGATAACTCATTTAATCCTTTTGTACGACCTTGTTTCATGCATACCAATTGAGTTTAGATATTTTTTATTGTAAGTATACCCATACCATTTGTTTAAGGGATTTATGTCCTCTATAACATCTCATATTGCAATTTCCCCAAGTCCTTCAAATTTTCCTTCACACTTAACATCTCATGATTATTTTCAATTAACATATTTATTAGCCATTAACCAATCAATTTTTAGAGTTATCCATAAAACTACATCTTTGGAAACTCTTGTCTATTTATTCCACAATAACACCAAATTCCATTTGACCTAACGTCTAACCCTCAACTATGTCATCCTCATGGACATTAACTGTCGTTGCTATTGAAATACACATAATTTATTGTTCCTTTGTGTTTATGTGTAAGAGAAACATTTTCATATATGAAGGTAGTCGAATTATTGGGAATATTTATTACATTATCATGATAGTGAGGTTCCAAATCCTGCTTCTAGCCAAATTACATAAGATTCCAATGGACTCTCCAGTGTATGCTAAAATCTTGTTGGTTGTGGTAGAGAATCATATTCTAACACCTCTTCAATTCTTACCATTATGTATCTTCTCTTTAACATATTTTGATGGACTTTATTGCCAAGCTATTTATTGAATATGGGTCCTCCACCCACTTTAAGTCCATGTTTTCGAAGATCTACCTTGTATCCAACATAAAATTTAGAAGAACCATTTTCACCTGTTAAACAAAGTAAATAAGCTTATTATTTTCTCAAAAAAATTATGTTGCTTAATTTCAATAAAACTTAACACATGCTTCAACATTTTGATTTACCTATGTTGAGGCTTAAAAAGATAATATTCCTGTGATAATTTTCCCCTTCATTAACACCCTTTGCAATCAATTGTGGTTGAGTGATATCAATAAGAAAAATTGTAACATAGTCTGCATTAATAATTTCTAGAGAATAACAAGTTCGAGACTCTATAGGTTCAACCCTTCCAATCCCAATAACTAGACCCATTAATTAGGAGGTCAACGTAATCCCATTTTGTGGAAACTATGTTTTCCAGTGTAACTATTACCAATTTGGTAAAAACTCAATTGCAATTTTCAATTAAGGATAAACCATCTAAACTTTTTTTTTTATTTTACCCAAAACACAACTTTCAAAGAAATAATATGGATGAAATAATTTAGAATATTATGATGGCTATCTCATGTTTACTTAGACATTATTCTGTCTAGTGCTTGGTATCAGAATGTACTTTACACACACACACACACATGAAGATATAAGAATTATAATTCTTGGTAGCGTTATATAATGATACACATTAAATCATATAAAACAACCAAGTTCCGATTTAAATTTGGAATTAGAACATTTTTTGTTGATATATGAGTACCAAAAATGTGGTAGATCTGTTTTTCCTCACAATGGTTTTGTTTATGCTAGAAACAAATATAGTGTTTTAACCTGCAATGCTTTGCTTTACGCTAGAAAAAGATTTAGTGCATTCAATATTTATTTTACATTAAAATTCATTTATTTGTTATTTTTTTTACCCTAGAATACTTTTGTGTTTTTCCATGCACTCGATTTATTTCACCTTACAATGCCCTCAATCCCTACTAGATTTGTTTTATGTTGAAATGATTTTGTTTATGGTACAAGAAAATATGGTACATGCTATATTTATTTTACATTTCAATGAATATATTTGTTCTATAAATGAAACTAGAAAATTCTTATATTTATTTGACCTTGTAAATCTTTTTCTATGCTAGAAACAAATCTAACACATGATATATTTGTTTTACACATCAATGCTTTCATTTGTGCAAAAGAAAAAAATGTAATATGAATTAGATTATTTTAATGTGCAATTGTTTTGTTTGTTCCTTTGTTTTAACCTCGATTATTTTGTGTTTTTCCTTACACTAGATTTGTTTTAGCCTATACTACTTGTGTTTATGCTAGAAAGAAATCTACCATACACTAGATTTATTTTACCGGGAATTGTTGTGTTTGTGTGGACATTAGAGTTAGAGTTTTACCATGCAATGGTTGTTCTTATTCTATTAATAAATATAACACACACTATATTTGTTTTACCTTACAATTCCTTCCTTTGCACTAGAAGGAAATCTAGCATGTAGTAGATTTATTATTCCTTGTAATGCTTATGTTTGTGCTAAAAATAAATCTAGTGTGCACCAATTTTTTTCTAACACAAAAACAAGCATTGAAAGGTAAACAAAATCTAGAGTGTAATAGATATTTTTCTATCAAAATCGAAAGAATTACAAAGCTAAATATATCTAGAATGTGATATATTTTCTTTACCTTGAAATGGTTGTACTTATGCTAAAAAAATTTAGTGACTGCTATATTTGTTTTAACTTCCAACCCATTTCTCTTTTCTAAACACAAATTTAGCACACAATAGATTTGTTTTACCTTGCAATTCTTGTTTTTTGTTACAAACAAGTTTAGGGTGCACTAAATTTATTTTACCCTGCAATGGTTTTATTTGTGCTAAAAATAAATATGATGTGTACTATATTTGTTTTACCTTGCAATGTTTTCTTTTGTGTTAAAACTAAATCTTGCATACATTAGATTCTTTTCACCCTACAACGCTTTTGTTTATGCTAGAAACAAATCTAGCGCACATTATATTGTTTTACTTTGCAATTCTTGCGATTATGCTAAAAATAAATCCTCTATGTGCTAGATGTTATTTACCTTGAAATGCTTGTTTTTTTGTATGAAACAAACCTAACATAGGCTAGATTTATTTTACCTTTCAATGATTTTGTTTATTCTAGAAAGAAATCTATCACAGACTATATTTTTTTAACCTATAATGCTTTTTCTTGTGCTAAAGATAAATATTGTGTCGGCTAAATTTGTTTTACTATACCATGTTTTTGTTTGTGTGACAAGGAAATTTTTCATGAGCTTGATGTTTTTTAATTTTGAATACTTATATTTTTTCTAGAAGAAAATATATTGTCTACTAGATTAGTGTTACATTGCAATGTATGTCTTCCTTCTAGAAGGAAATTTAGATGTTATATTTGTTTCACCTTTCAATGCTTTTGTTTGTGCTATAATCAAATATAGCAACACACACTAGATTTGTTTCACCTTGAAATGGATGTGTTTGTGCTTTAAACAAATATAATATGGGATTGATTTATTTTACCTTAAATTTCTTGTGTTTATGCTATAAAAAAATCTATGATCTACATTTTTTTACTTTGCAATACTTGGGTTTTTCTAGAAACAAATCTAACACGTGTTAGATTTAGTTTATATGGTAATTCTTCAATTTGTTCTAAAATAGAATCTTGTGCATGATACATTTTCTTTACCGTACCATGCGTGTGTTTGTGCTAGAAAGAAACCTTGAAATGGTTGTGTTTGTGCTACAAACAAATATATTATGGGATATAATTGTTTTACCTTACAATGCACTAGATTTTTTCTACCCTACAATGCTTTTGTTTGTGCTTGAATAAAAAATTGCATGTGATTGATTTATTTTACATTATATTCCTATGTTTTGGCAACAGAGAAATCTAGTGCATGCCAGATTTGTTTTACCTTGCAATGCTTGTGTTTGTGCTCGAAGAAAATGTATTTGTTTTGTGTTGTCATATATTTTTTTCTTCAACTTTTGATAGGGACCAACTAATCTGATCATTTCTATTGGAGAATAACTGTTATGTAAAACCACCATACTACATGAATGAGACATTGTTTGTGTATCACTTGTTTTTCATTTTCTCTTTAGCTCTTTACCTCGAATTTCAGATACACTCATTTCCCCAATTTCAAAAACAATTGTAGAAAGCATGAAATACAAGCTATTAATAAATAATATATTAATACATTATTTTCATTTACATGAACAAAAATAGATAAGCATGTGTGTTATTCAGTCTTACTACCAGAACAATGATATATTGAAATTCATTAAGTTTGAAATTGCAACATGTGTGCTTGTGGTAGAAGGAAATCTAAGACATGTTACATTTATTGTAACTTTAGGTGTTGGTGTTTATGCTATAAAGAGATATATCATGTGCTAGATTTGTTTCTAGCGCTGAAATGCTTTTGTGTTTGTGTTAAAACCAAAGTAAGGGTGCACTAGATCTCTTGTACCTTGCAATACTGCTATGAAACCAGCTCACAAAAAGATAGAAAAATTAGATCAACGCCTTAGAATTTACCCTCTTCCAGGGGGCAAGCTCCTTTACATTACACAAATGAACAATTCTTGGATGATTCAATTGACAAAACCTCCTTTCTATATATAGGAGTCTAAGGAGTCACAATATAACCAAGCCAACCTAACAATAATAATATAAAGCCACAAAAATGACAATAGAAGGATTCTATGGGGCACAATAATAACAATATAGGGACAATAGGGGCAGAACAATAATAATAAGGGATACAACGACAATAGTAATGGGGGAATCGCTAGTATTATAGGGACCTAACATGCCCCTCTCCTTCAAAAAATTGTTGTCCTCAACACTTGAATAGTTCTGGATGCTTCTGTATAAAATTCTCATCCTCCCATGTGGAATCTTTAGCAGATAAGTTCTTCCACTTGATGAGATACTCCGAAATTGATTGATTTCATAGTTGATGAGTTCTTTTCTCTATGACTGCTTCTGGTTCCAATATAATTTGTCCTTCCTCGTCAAGTTTTGGCAATATTGTTTGAACTGGGAGCTTTTCACCTATAACCTTCTTTGAACATGAAATATGGAAAATTGGGTGCACTCGAGAAGCTGCAGGAAGCTCCAAGTTGTATGCCATAGTACCAATATTTTGCAACACTGCGTACATACCATAATACTTTGATGATAATTTATTATCCTTCTTAGCTTGCTTGAGGGAAATTTTTTATATGGTTGTAGCCATAGGAATACCCAATCACCTACATCAAAACTTCTTTCGCTGCGATGTTGATCTCCCTGTTGTTTCATTCTATTCTGCGCCAACACCAGGTTATCATTTAAGAGTTGGAGAACTTGTTGTTGATGCTCAATGTGATTTTCCACTACTTGAAACTTAAAATTTTCTCTTAAATATGATGTGATGGATGGTGGTTCATATCCATAAAGTGCCATAAATGGGGTCATTTTTTTGCAGTATGGAAGGAATTGTTATACCACTATTCAGCCAGATGCAACCATTTGACCCATTTTTTCTGTTTATCAGATAAAAAGCAATGAAGATATCCTTCCAAACATTTGTTTACTATCTCAATTTGCCCATTAGATTGAGGATGATAAGATGAGTTATGAGCTAATTGAGTACCAAGGCAAGAAAATAATTATGTCCAAAAATTTCCAATGAAAATGGAATCTCTGTCACTTACAATAATCTTTGTGTTTCCATGTAGCTTTTGAATTGTTTCCATAAATGCAGTAGAAACTGTACTGGCTTTAAATTGATGTGATAACGCACAAAAATGTGCATACTTGGTAAGTCTGTCAATTACGACCATGATGACACTCTTTCCTTCAGACATGGGTAAACATGTGATAAAATCCATTGAAACCTCCTCCCAATGTTGGCCTGGAATGGATAAAGGTTGTAATAGACCTAGGGTCTTAATTGTTTCAACTTTATTTTGTTGGAAAAACAAACATTCTGCCACAAATTTGAGTATCCGATTTAAGGCCATCCCAAAAAAAATCGTTCTTAACCCTGTGGTAAGTTTTTGAAAATCTTAAGTGCCCTCCTAAGGGAGAAGTGTGCAATTCCATAACAATCTTTTGTTTGAGTTGGCAATTGTTACAGCGGTATAAGCGATCTTTGTACCATAACGCATCCTTTTTCCAGCTAAATGTATCAAATGTACTGGAATCTTGTTGTAACTTTCAAATAAGTGCCCACACTTCTTCGTCATTCTTTCATTCCTCCCTTGCTTCGTTTATCCAATCTAGTTGGATAATAGAAATGTTGCACAACAATGCTTCCACATGCTCATCCTTTCTTGAGAATGCATCTGCCACAACATTTTGCTTCCCTTTTTTGTAGATGATTTCAAAGTCAAAACCCAAGATCTTTGTGACACATTTTTGTTGCTCTTCAGAGGATAATCTTTGTTCTAAAAAGTATTCAAGTCTATCATGATCTGTTTTTACCTTGAAGTGTCTTCCCATTAGGTAGGATAACCATTTCTTAAGTGCATGTAGTACTGCAAACATTTCCTTCTCATGAATAGCTTTGTGTAAATATTTTCCCTTGATTGGATGACTTTCGAAAGAAATGGGTCTTTCGTCTTGCATTAAAACAACACCAATTCCATCTCCTGAAGCATCACATTCCACAATAAAGGTTTTTGTGAAGTTCGGTGTAGCTAAGATCGATGCGTAGCACATTTCCTCTTTGAGATGTTCGAAGGCCTTTGTTGCTTCTGGAGCCCATGAAAATGCATATTTCTTCAATAATGTTGTTAGAGGTGCTTCTATTCTCCCATAATTATTAACAAACTTGCGATAATACCCTATCAACCCAAGAAATCCTCACAGATGCTTTATGGATGTGGGGATTTTCCATTCCTTAATTGCTTTAATTTTGCTAGGGTCTACCTTAACACCTTCATGAGATGCAATGCGACCCAGATATTCCACCTCTTTTACTCCAAAGAAACATTTGGAGATTTTTGCATATAATTGTTTCTCCTCCAATAATTGTAGGACCCTGTCAACATGTTCAAAATTATCCTTCCAAGACTTGCTGTAGATTAGTATATTATCAAAAAATACTAACAAAAATTTTATAAGGAAGGGTTTGAAAATGGAATTCATCGAACTTTGAAATGTAGAAGGTGCATTGGTAAGGCCAAAAGGCATGACCAAAAATTCATAATGACCCTCGTGAGTTCCAAATGTTGTTTTTAGAATGTCTTTAGTCTTCATTATGATTTGATGATATCTTGAATGAAGATCCAACTTGGTGAAGTAAATTGATCCATGCAATTCATCCAATAATTCATTAATGACAGGAATGGGAAATTTATCTTTAATAGAGAGCTTGTTGAGCTCCCTATATTCTAGACACATGCACCATGATACATCCTTCTTGTGCACCAATATTACTGGAGCAGAGAAAGAAATTTGATTAGGTTGAATTATACTAGCCTCTAGCATTTCTGCAACCATACGTTCAATTTCACTCTTTTGGTCATAGGGATATATGTACGGCCTAATGTTTGGAGGAACAATTCCTGGAATCAAATGAATAACATGATCATGATCATGAATAGGTGGGAGACCTTTGGCAACCTCAAATACCTTGGAATGATTGTCCAAGAATTTTTGGAGATCTAGAGAAAAAGATGATTTCGATGCGGAAACATCTAGCGAACATAATTGTGAAATTACTCCTCGTTGTTCCTTTTTTATAAGTTTTTTCATAATGTTAGAGCTAATTATCTTTGTTGGTTTCCCTACAATACCCCTTAATTCAACTTCCTTTCCTTCCGTAGAAAATTTCATGAAAAGTTATTGAAAATTAAAAGCTATTGTACCCAAGGATTGTAGCCATTAAAATCCTAGTACAACATCATCACCTCCCACTAGAATGTAAAGCATTTGGCTATTCAATACATATTCTCCCATGGATAGCTTGACATTATGCCAGTTTCCAGAGAAATTTATGGTTCCTCCACTTGTAGCCATCACATGACACTCTGGTGCTAGATATAGGAAGCAATTCAATTCTTTTGCTATCTTACAATGAATAAACTTGTGGGTACTTCCTGAATCAATCAACACTATTCCCTTTTTCTTCTTGATATGTCCTACTATCTTGATAGTTTGAGGACTGGTAATTCCAGCCAATGCATTACAAGATATGGTCGGATTCATTTCTTCTTTATCTACGGTTGGTTCCTGGAGTATATCCTCTTCTTTTGACATTTCTTGTTCCTTTTCTTCCTCCTCTTCACAATCTATGTAGAATAATTTCTTCTCAGCACACTTATGACGTTTAGTGTATTTGTTATCACAACTGTGACAAAGCCCTTCTGCTCTTTTTTCTTCCAAATGTTGTGGTTTCAACCTTATAGGTTGTGGAAGGCTATGGGTAACAACACTCCCATCTTTATAGTTGTGATTGGTAGGATTCCTGGTTGCCATAATTTTGCTTTCCATTTTTTTTGCTAATCTGAATGCCTTCTCCAATGAATCAGGTTTCCAAAGGTGAACCTCATGTTGGATATTATCCTTTAAGTTCCCTATGAACACATCAATCCTATGCTCCTCTGGAATATATTTTACCCTTATGTTCAATTTCTGGAAGTCCTCAATGTGCTCCATCATTGAACCCTTTTGTTTGAGACTTATCAATTGGCTAAAAAAGGTGTTGCTTTTTGTATCCTCGTAATCTGTTGTCATTTTTTCCGTAAAAATTGCCCAAGTGACAATTTGTTTACGAGAGAAAAGCCATCAATACCACACGAACTGATTTGGTTCCAAATATAAAGTTACAATACATACCTTTTGTGTGTGTTTGTACATTATGGAGATCGAAAAATTGCTCCATCTGTAGTATCCATGTTGAGGGATATTTGCCATCAAACTTCCTCATATCGATTTTTGGAATATGGTCAATCTTCAATCCAAGATTAGAGTCTATGAAATCATGATTAACATTTCTTTTGTTCTCATCATGAGTTTCCTTTACTACCCTTTCACCATTAGTGACCATTTCTTGTAGCAACTTATTCAAATTTATCTTCAATTCTTCCATCTTATCGTCCATGCCATTCATCTTAGCTTCCATGCCATCCATCTTAGCTTCCACACCATTCATATTAACTTGCAATCCATTCATATTAGCTTCCACGCCATTCATCTTGGATTCATTTACCTTTAGTGAGAGTGAAATTTGTTGTACATGGTCTTGTAATTTTGATATATCATGTTGCATTTCTTCCTCTTCTTCACGAGTCATGCTAGAGCTTTCAGGTTGCTTACTAGGTGTTTCCATTTTCTTTCTTTGGGGCATTAATTAATGCTAATAATTCTTTACTATTCCCTTTGAATTCCTTCAAACTAATTTTTCAAACCAAGCTTATGCGAAAATTTTAAAAAATCTACACACCGTCTTTCACTTTGTAGGAGCTCAATATTGCATCTGATGTAACTCTGTAATTTTGAATCTTCCAGTTCTGAAATTGTGATCTTTAGTAGCCCACTATGACCTCTTCCCAATGCCACTAGTTTGATTGAATTTAGATTCTCCAAGAAAGAGTTATGAACAATCTCCCAAGATGACCTGATTATATACCTTTTCAGAAGAGCGAAATTGTATGATGTGCCACGTGTCACTTTTTTGACCTTGTTATTTGAACAATATATACGGGAAACTACATTCTGTCCTCTTTCTATAAATTCTTACGAAATTTCAATCTGATTCTCAAAACAATGGTTATGCCCATTTTCTCCAGTTAACCTGTTTGGAATGTGATTCGGGAGGCTGCAAATAGGCCAATTTCCTCATATCATATGTCCACAACTATAGCGCGAAAAGATCTAAAATTGATACCCAAAGTTCAAAATGATTTCAACCCAAATGGGTTTTGTTTTTAGGTTCTGAAATGTCACAGAAAAACAGATGTATTGAAAATTCCACGATGATCTGTTTGGAGCAGCGGAACCCTAGAATCTAAAGATCTGACACCAAATTTTCTGAAACCAGCTAACAAAAAGATAGAAAAGATAGATCAGCGCCTTATAATTCAGCCTCTTCATTGGGGAAACCTCCTTTAAATTACAAAAATGAACAATTCTTGGATGATTCAAGTGACAAAACCTCCTTTCTATATATAGGAGTCTAAGGGGTCACAATATAACCAAGTCGGCCTAACAGTAATAATATAAAGCCAGAAAAATAACAATAGAGGGATTCTATGGGGCACAATAATAATAATATGGGGACAATAGGGGCATAACAATAATAATAAGGGATACAACGACAATAGTAATGAGGGAATCACTAGTATTATAGGGACCTAACAAATACTTATGTTTTTGCTCGAAACAAAACTCGTATGTGCTAGATATTTTTTTACCGTACAATGCTTGTGATTTTTATGGGAATAAGTCTATCATGAACTATATTTCTTTTTACATTGCAATGTTTTTGTTTGTACTGGAAAAAAAATCTAACACATGCTAGATTTCTTTTACCTTGCAATTCTTGCATTTGTACGAAAAAAAAAATTAACGTGTGGTAGGTTTGTTTTACGTTGCGATGGTTGTGCTTGTGCTTTTCTTTTACCCTGAGATGCTCTTTTGTTTTGCCTGACATTAGATTTTTTTACTCTACAAGGCTTGTCTTTATGATAGAACCAAATCCAGTGGGCACAGTATTTCTTTGACCTAACAAAGCTTTTGTTTATGCTATAAATAAATATAGCACATGCTAAATTTGTTTTAGCCTACAATTTTTTTTGTGATAAAAATAAATCTAGTATGTGCTAAATTTGTTTTACCCTACAATTATTTAGCTTTTGTGATAGAAACAACTCTAACGCATGCTAGATTTGTTTTACATTGTAAATCTTATTTTTGTCCTCGAAGGAAATCTAGTACATGCTAGATTCCTTTTATCATGCAATGCTTGTGTTTCCGCTACAAGGAAATATAAGGTATGCTCGATTTATTTAACCTTGCAATGCTTGCTTTTGTTCTGGAAATAATTCTATCACATATCACATTTTTTTTAACTTCCAATGCTTGTGTTTATGCTAGAAAAAAATAAAATGTGTGTTATTTATTTCAGTTTTTCACGTTGGTGTTTTTCCTATAATAAAATATAGTGTGTGTTAGATTTTTTTGTAGCCCTTCCATGCTTTTGTGTTTATGCTAAAACAAAAGATATCATGCACTAGATTTTAATTCCCTTGCAGTGATTGTGTTTGTACTAGAAATAAATGTAGCATGCACTAGTTTTGTCTTACCGTACAATGCTTGTGTTGTGTTAGACTGCAATTCTTGTGTTTGTGGCAGAAAAAAATCTATTGTGTGCTATATTTGTTTTACAGTGCAATTCTTGTCTTTCTTCTTCTGTTTTACAGTGCAATGCTCTTTTTTTTTTTAACACAAAATTTGTTTTTCCCTACAATGTTTGTCTCTATCTGAGAAAGAAATCTAGTAGGCACTAGAATTAGTTGAAACTACAATGCTTGTGTTTGTGCTCAAAACAAATCTAACATGCACCCAATTTGTTTTACTGTACAATGGTTTGGTTTTTGCTAAAAATAAAAAATTGATAAAATAATGACACTATCTACTACTAAAAAAGATATATATATATATATATATATATATATATATATATATATATATATATACATATATATATATATATATATATATATATATATATATATATATATATATATATATATATATATATATATATATATATATATATATATATATATAATTGTCTCAAATGAATGGAAAGAGGAAATTCAGTTAAAGGGTCTATTGGGTGAGATTGGAAAAGCACGAGACAAGGTGAATGTATCTTATGACAGAAAAAGTGATATCAATTTGGCTATGAATTTAGTGTATCAAGGTAATACGACGCATATTTCTAATAAATAGAATTTTATGAGATAAGTTATTTTTGGAGGTAAACTAGCTCTTACGAAAGCCCATAAAATATGAATTTGTGCATATATGTTTACAAACCAATACTATTAAAGAAGTTTTTGTGGCATTTAGATTCTATTGGTTTACATAAAAGGTGACATATGGGCTTGGGAAACATATTAGGTAAATTATTGTCAATGTGTAGATTATTGGAATTGTGGAAATAATAAAAGGAGGTATAAGTTTTATATTAAAAACCAAATTTACCTTAACTTAAAATTTGGCATCCACGTAGCAATGGAATTTCATGTCATGTTAACGACATCATATATCTATGTAGGTGTTAAAGGAATATGTAAATTGTATAATGGATTTTATGCGAAAATTTCATTCTTTACCTTTAAGAAAAAATAATACTGATACCTTGCCCCATGAAAGGTTTCTTGGAATATTGTCAAAATCTCACCATGAAAATCACTTGCTGAACATTTTTATTATGTTTTGTTTTTTCTTTTCTATTTTTCCTCCTAACTAATTTGTGCTACCAATTCATATGAATTTATGGGCTCAATTTTCCTTAACAATTATTGGATCATTTAGAAGTTATACATCCCTTATTAAGTATTTGAAAATTATATTAGGGATTGTTTCTTCTTTTGTTGATATATTAGGTAACGTGATAAGTCTTGAGAAAAATTCTTATGCATGATTTTATTTATTAAATACAAGGCCCTCAATGTGATTTGGAATTGTGATGGTGTTGTAGTGGCTACATCCACCCTCCAAAATCTTTCCTCAGCTTCTTTTTGGAGCTTCCCTACCAACCATCATCAACAGCATGTCTTGCACTATCAAGTACATGAGCTTCAATGGTTTTCAAGTAGCATGAAAGCTTGTGAATGATAGCTTGTTGCACTCCCCTCACAGGTTGCTACTTCAGACTTTGTCCAGCGACTGGCTAAGAAACTCCCTTATGAAATTGTGCAATTCTGGAGGGGAACCAATCTTCCCTCCAGAAATTGTACAAATCTGACGAGCAACCTACTAGGCCCAAAAAATTGCGCAATCTTGTCTCTCAACCCTCCTAGACAAAACTACATAATCTAACCCAGTAGGATTGATCAACCTAGAAATTGTGCAATTATTGGTAGCAGTCAGCTGCTCCTCCTAGAAATTGTGCAATCCCTCTTGGCAGATAGGCCAGCTCCCTCCCATAAATGCACAAATTTCTCCCACACGTAGGCAGGTTGTTGCATGTTCCATTGGGTTGACCAGTTCCACCCCAAAATGAGAAAAATTGACTTCCATGCATGTGTTGCTTTTTCTCAAAATAGAAAAAAGCAAAATGTAAAAAGCATCCCCAGATTTTAGGTAGATATTTTTTGGCAGGTGGAGGTTACATGCAAATATCGTTTTAGTATATTTCCTCCAAGTGTCACTTTTTCCTAGATTTGTGGCATGTTAGTCATGAGCCTCAAACATATTTATTTGATGCTTCATAGCTCACTTCTTGACATCGTTATTGGAGCTATGGCATCCCATAGCACATCCAGGAGTCTTTGACACATCCACCTCAGTTATTTCCAGGAAAGTTCGCTTAACATGTCTTTCACAACATTTATGTCGCTTTTTGTGTTTTGGCTTGTGTGAGTATCGTCTACTTGATTTCTATGCATGCGTGCTGTCATTTGCATGCATATTATCTTGCACTAGCACCGTTTCAGTTTTCGTTAGCTTCTCATTGTTATCGCATGAATGACACTGTTTTTCACAAATGTTCATAGATTCAGTGAATTGCTTCACACACATGCATTTTGTTTCATTTTCTGAATCTTACATTCACTATTTGCATGCATGATCATTCACTCTTGCTTACACTTAGTATCACCATGCATTCACATCCACATTTTCTTTCAGTTGCCCATTAGCGGGTCTGGGCAGCCTTGACCTAGACTCCGCCTCCCCAAGATAACATTCCACAATCATGAGAGGGAGGGCTCTGCCTTCCTCTCAAAAAATGCAAATTTTTTCCCAATGACTATCCTATAGTAGTGCATTGCACAATTTTGAGAGGCAATGACTGTTGTCCGAGAAAATTGTGCAATGCAGTTTGTGGGCCTGCATCACTTACCAGCTGAAATTGTGGATTGTGCAATATGAGCAGCCACAGGCTAGTCAGGACTACACATTGCACAATTGCTATAGCCAATGAGCCTCCAGATAGTTCAGAATGCCTTTTGCATAGTTCCCATAGCCAATATCCCGACCTCCCAGAAAAAATTGTGCAATCATTTCCAGTCAATACCCAGGTATGTTGCATGTCATTCCTCAATATTTCTTTGGTTTTAGCTGACATATTTCTTTCCATCTATGCTGCCATGTCTCTAGATCTAGTAGGTGTTAATCCACCTTTCAGCAGTTCAAGATCATTGGCCTCTAAGAGAGCAAGATCAAAGGACATCCACCGAAGCGCAACTGGAGCAGCAATTGAGTGAGTGTCTACAAGTTTGTTGATCTATGAAGACAACAAGCTCATTGTAGACAAAGACATCAAGATGAAATGATAATAGCTCAATGATGCATTTGGAGGCAAATTTGGGGAAGACCTTGAAGACTGCCAAGTCTATCTAAGCATTCACATGTCTGGCTTTTACCAAATTGCACGCAGGTAGTCAGCGTTCCCATGCATGGACATCATACATTGGATCATCTTGCACACTGATCCCGAGATGATGACATTGAGCAGTGTCAGTGGGTTGAAGATTGCTACCTTTAGGGCACATGAGTATTACCAGAGGTATCATATGTCAAAGCCAGTGATCACCATGGAAACACCCTTCAGCATACCAAGTAGCAATTCCAACTCGAGGGATATCTTGAAGAATTGGGTGAAGGAGATAGCCAAATTCACGGTGACACCCAACTAGGTTTACAAGACAAACATACTACAAAAGGTGTATCAATATTTGGTCATCTTTCCATGTCTCTTATATGGCCAAGAGATCATGGAAACCTTCTCGTAGAGTTGTGTGATCGTGTTGGACCAAATGGCGAGTGATGGCAAAGCATGCAACTGGTTCGACATGTTGGCTCACAGATTGAAGGAACATGTAACAAGAGCTCAATAGCCGCCCAAAGGTCAACAAGAAGAAATCTACATGTTCTCTTACATCTTCGATGTAATCTATCCCCGTCAGCAGTTCTCGTGCTTGAAGTGGCCATGGAAATCGGAAAAAACCTCTGTGAACACTTATTGTAGAATGTTGTCTGAATGCAACTTCATAGGAGTCATCACATAGCAGTCAGATCATTTTTCACCCCGGTGTACAAGATGACATTTGACAAGGATTGGCCTTGTGTGTCAAAGGCAGTAATGGAGGCATTGAACTACATAGCAGATTGGTATTTCTCATCATCCAACACCTTCAAATAGATGTACAGTGCGGAGAAGCCTTCGCATGCTTTGCCGATGTTTTCCTTCGACAAGCTTGTCATGTAAGAAGTATCGTACCACATCTCAGCACGATTGTCATCTAGGCTTCATCAAAAGAAGAAGCCACCTTGGCCCACTCTTTTGTTTCAGATCGGGTTATATGAGATATGGAATTTCAAGAATGTGGATGTTGAACCAGAGGAGATCAAGAGATATCTATTCGACACCTGAAGTTTCAATCAGTATGACCCGCATGTTTTTGTAAAACATCATTGTGCGAGAGTAAAGTTTTATTGGATCCACAAGGCATGGCATTAGGCATAAGAGGACCCATGAAGACATTGTTACAACTTCTCTAGGCCCAATGAACCAATCGGCATCACTGTGGAATAGTTAGTGAAGCAGCGTGAACCAACATCTAGTAGAGCAGCAACAACATAGGTAAACATACCAGCATGTGACAAGGCAAGAGGAAGATTGTCGATAGGGTAGAGGCAAAACAAAGCTACAAGTTCTGAGCAAACCCACTTGTATAGAAAACAGATTTCGCAATAGAGGCGAAGAGGCAACAACACATTATGTGGAATGGGCAAAGGCAGAGAGAAAAATGGAGAATGGAGAAAACAGAGAAGGAGTTGCATGAGTCGATGCAGCAACTCTGGAAGGACAAGAGTTATGCAGACACGAGAAGGAAGGACAGCAAGAATAGGTACAGCAAGGGGCACAACATGTACAGACAGATGAAATTGGGTCTATATAGGTAGTCAACTCATCCGAACATGTTGCACCAAGCAGACAGGATGAGTAATCACAGGAGTAGGACTTCGCTCAAGAGATTGAACAAGCACTTGAGTAGATGGATATGGACATGGAGCAATAGGAGTTAGAGAAAGACATCGACCTCATGCCTTACCACCAAGAGGTTGACCCACTAGCTTTGCCTGATCCAGAAGCGGAGCAAGTCCCAAGTTACCAAGGAGACACTAAGATCCTTGGAGACAATACATAGGTAGAGATGCACAACATATCATTTAATGAGTCGCATCATAGAGTCGTGCAATCTTGTAGAGTGTCAATTGTGGATGATCACACATCTCCTGCACAGTTTGAGGGATAAGTGATCATGTTTGACATGCACAAGAATCTAGCAGCATTGACCGATGCTACCAGGGCATATGCTGAAGGCACTAGCTCAAGTCTTTGCTTCTTGATAGGTGAGAACGAGTGAATGGCTAAGGAGTTACATATGGCCAAGTAGGGAGGAGAATTGGTACCTGAGGAGAGTTGAAGAAGGAAATATTAGATGAATTATTTTCTCTTCGCATGGTCATGTGGGCGTTGTATTCCAAGTTTGGTACCGTGCATAAGGTTGTTGTTCATCTCAATGGTTGGTAGCACCGATGTGCTAGGAGAGCACGTATCTTGTTGAATGTGCATGCTATTGCTAATTACATGTAGGCATGGAGAATGAGATACAAGGGAGCCTCATTACACTTGCCCAACATGATCAAGCCTAGAGAGGTCGATTTGAAGGCATGCATCCGAATTCAGATTTGGAACTATGAAGATCTCCCATAGGTAATCACTAGTTTGCAGCCTTCCCATTCACGGGTATTTAGGAGCATGGATGTTGTTGTGCATGCACATGTGATACCATCTATTGGGAAACTCACCCAAGAAAATACAAAGGCACAAGTATGACTGGAGCTTTACTCGTACTTTGACGAGTTGATGCACATAGCTATCAATCCAAACTTGGTGATCAACACAGATAGCATGCATCAGTCTGTTGTTGGTCTGGTCACATCAAGACAATAATCGACATGTTATCAAATGAGTTGGATGGAGGAGCTCAAGCACTGTACTCGGATGGTATGGAGGCAAGAGTTCGTTTCCACTATGATGTCACTACAGATTACACGGACACCATCGCAGACTACCATGCTTGCCATCAGTTCACCACTATCGACCATCTTGAGGATGTCGAAGAGTTGGTCTTCCCACAGTTGTCTGAGTCAGAGTGATGTCTTGCATGGCTTTCTCAAGCCTATTTTTTCTCACATGGGTACATGCGCAAATTTTATGTAATTTCTTGTGAAGTGGAAGTTCAACTGTCGATAGTTGGATGTAACATTCATAGAGTAGATGAAGAGTCATGAGGGTAGATGAATTGTCACAAAGGGGAAAGTCAATGGACAGCCCACCATTTGCTATATATAGTCTCTCATAGCTCATTTTAGAGGATCTTAGTCACCCAACCTTCCGATAGGAGTATCTTAGAGAGAGCGTGGATAGTATTTTAATGAATCATGGCTTCTCCACTGTGTAGAGCTAGTATATCTCTTTGGAGGAGCACGTGATAGTGACACTAAAGTTATGTTGTCAGAACTAGCGGTTGACCATGGTTATATTGTATGAATGGAACTTACACTTCTTAATATAATAGAGCCAACACGTTTCATGCATATGGCTTACTGTATTTTAACTATCTTGTTTACTCTAAATAATATATGTCTATGTTTGATTACGCATGTATGTGTAGCTATCGTCTGTATATGTTTGTATGAATCTGATTGAAATGTGATTTTGGTTTAACCATCACTTTGGATTGCTATCTTAATTTCCTTCCATGTTGTGATGCATCTTTTCTCGTGTGTTCCCTTCTCAACTACGTGATTTCACAGGTTTCCAAGGGGCGCACTCAGCTCACCCTCTGTGTGTTAGAACCGCTCATGCACCTTACTTGACTTGCTGCATATGTCACACCCTTGCTACCAACAGGGACATCTTACTTTCCTATGTGCGAAACCGCAGTCAAGGCGATACCATATAACCCATTGCTAGGACTTCTACACCGAACGGTCTGAGGTTTAATTGGGACTTATTATCGAGGAGATCCCCTGACATGTTGGCGGGTCCAACACCGTGAATTTATGGGAATGAAATGGAATACTTATTTATAACAAAAAGACGGGGATATAGTAAAACTTGACTTCTATTAGTAAATGGAATTTTCTAAAACTATAAAAATCTTGGAACACACTACTGAATCCCATGATTAGTTTTTGTTATTCCTAAAATCCTTGTCAATTCCATTTCCATTGAAAGCTTCAAATAGTTAGTTACATAATTAGGGGAAATGATTGTTCCTAACACATGTGCTTTCGACAATTAAATTATTGTGAGGGACTTGGCCTGGGAACCATGTATACCTTGGAGGCTTTGAAAAATTTCCTTATGCAACAAAAATCTTGTTGACTATTATCAATGGGTTAGAACACTCTCATAACTCTTGAAAAAATCGTAAGTCAGTATTGACTCTTTCATTGGATTTTTTTTCAAGTCCATGTTTCAGTCATTGGTAAGCTCATATATCGCACATGTAAAAAATGAGCCTCCACTTCTAATATGTCTTGGTCATTCTATTGGGCTATCCCAACTTGAAAACCTATGCATTCTAACACCAATATACATGCTTTTGATTTCCACATTTTCTAACTCAAAAAATTAATCCTGACCTTCCCCATTGAGCTTGTGGGAAAAATCATCACTATTGAAGTTAAAGTATTCAATGCCCCATTAGGATATTATTTTCTCCTTGGGAACAATTTATTATATGCTATTAATTTTGTCACTTTTTCAGCATTTTATATTCTACCCTTCCATCATGAGGGAGAAATCATCATCCTGGACTAACTTTCCTTTTACACAAGAAATATGATGACCATTTCTAATACTATTGTACCATTAATTGTTTGTGCTCCTCTGTTACAAATTTTGATGTAGGAATGTCTCGAAACACTTCACTTAATGTATTATTTCCAATGCCCCTAGATGATACATCTACAGATCTCGATGCCATTAAGATGATCTCTTCTTTCACTATTAGATCTGCTAGTTCTTCTAATCCTTGTGTGCATCATATGCAAAACGAATAACATGGAAGGAAAGGCCACTTATTATGGAATCTATTTCCTCTCTATAAATTACATCAAAACTTGATGCTTTTGATAAAGATATCCATCCAAATATGGAATATGATCAAGATATTATTCCCGCACATGCAATAAATCATTTTTTTTGGATGATTTCCTTCATATTAATTTTCCTTTTTTCAAGGCCATATTGGAGGTAATGGATTCAATTTATAATTCAAGCGTTCATATGACACTTGTTTTGTTTATCCTCCCACATTTGGAAATGGTAGGGCTTATTAAACAAAATCTTGAATTGGGCCACAGACATTTCCTGGCTCATGCAATGAAGTGCTACTCCTAAACTTGCCATGATATTTTTCATTCAAAACTATCTCATCAATGAATCTCACATACCTTATTTATTTCTTGTTGGCCATTATCAAGGAGCTATACTAGCTTAGTATCAAGTGACCTATTATGTTTGTATGTTGTTCCTAATAATAATGTGATTCTAGGTTCTCACTAGAATAATGAATCTTTAGGAACATGGTAGTTCAACTATATGTGGCATGGAAACATACATGGTGTGCCATATTATTCCAATAATATCCTATGATCTCACAACGTCCATAACAATTCTTGACCTATGCCTAAGAGTGTGTACTACATGGTGTAACCTACCATGTTATGTTACACCTTGCATATTATGTATTTCAGAGTTGGTTTCATATATGATGTAAACAAAATTCATTTTTTTATGTTGGCTATTTTTATTTGATGCTTATAATTCTTGGTGTTGCATTCACATTTATCTATTAAATCCCACTGGATTGTCATAGGCACATTGGTGCTAATACCAAAACATTACATACAATCGTTTTGTAGTTATGGTGAAATTTTTCATAATAATTAAGCATTAATACAAGCATTCATGTACGTGAAAACATCATTTTCTACTCACACCTATGGTTGCCATAAGAGTGAGTTTAACTACACATAAATATTAATTCATGTTCAAAATTCCAAAAAAAATAATAAGATATAAAAATAAAAAACATGGTCTGATTCTTACTTTCTTGTGGCCATGACCTCTTAATGACATCCACTAAACTTGAGGCATGTTCTTTAAATGTCAACATGCAAGGATAATCCTTTCCCTAAATATGCACTTACACTATTGACAAAATTTGCATATTTGATGTTCCTTTGGTCCAATCCCATTCAGTTATGACATTAAACACTTCATTATTGCACATATTAACTTACATTGTAGTGCATACACTTCTTGTATTGCATATATAGAACAATTTTTCATTCTTTTTATCCATGTCATACACTTTATTGTATTCAAAATCCTTCTATATACTTTGATGTCACAAACTTGGGCATCATTCTTCTCTCCCTTCATCCAACTTCTCATCATATTTTGAGAATGATCCTAAAAATATTTATATTTCTTTACAATTTCATATGACTAATGTCACAAATTCCTTGGGCCCTACTATGATGCTAATGTTTTCCTTTTCTTTGGTTACTTCCACTGCAGTGACAATTCACCTCTTTCCATTTGCATCACTTTTTTCTCCTTTTGGTGAAAATTAAATTTCCCTAGGAGATTGTTGTAATGATTGGATTTACCTTGACAACCTATTTCCTCAGTGTACTTGGGTTGATTATATTATCTTAAAATTAGATAATTTCCTATTCATACCACCAATTTCTTTAGGATGAGCTTCATTTGTTTCCTATTCATGTTTGTTAAAAGAATTAAAATGACAAGTTTCGTCTTATTCATTTCTCATACTTGTAAAAGTCGTAGATAACAATGCCAAACCCCATGATTATTTTTTGTCTCATAGTCAACAATGCCAAACTGGCTTGTTAACTTTTAGGTTCTCTAGTACCTCTATTCATGTAGTGAATATTATAATTGGCAGTGAAGATAATATTTAACTTTAGGATCTTTAGCAGTTTTATTTTTATATATAATATTTTGCATTTTCATGAAACTAGACATACATAAACTTATTTCTAGCATTTTGTATTTTGGCTACATGATGATCATTGCTCTAAAATCCAATATAGTGATCCTTATAGCAACCACACTCATATCTTCATAGCCTAAATCCTATTTATTTATGTGATGTAACATGATCAGAAAATAGAAGAAAAGATAGATCAATGAGTTGAAATAAGCCTCTTTGAAGGGGCAACCTCCTTTTACATCACATAAATGAAAAATCCTTGTATGATACAAACGACAAGACCTCCATGGTATATATAATAGTACAAAGGGTCTGAATATAATCATGGCCTAGGTAAAAATAATGATGTAAGGGACACCTTTAAGGATAGTTGGTACAACAATAACAATATGGGGACTACACTAGCATTATAGGGACCTAACATGACCCTCTCATTGAAAAAAAAAAAATACCCAATGCTTGGGTAGTTCTATATTCTTATGTATAAAATAATCATCCTCTAATGTGCAATCTTTAGTAGGTAAGTTATTCAAATTAATAACATACTCTGAAATTGAGTGATTTTGTAGCTCTCAGGTTCTTGTTTTCGTGACCGCCACATGGTCGAATACGATTCTTCCTTAATCATCATGTTTTGGAAATATTGTTTGAACTCGAAGCTTGTCACCTATAACCTTCGTTAAAATGAAACATGGAAAATTGGATGTAATCAGGAAGATGTAGGTAGCTCTAATTTGTATGCCATTGTAGCAATATTTTGCAAGACCTATAAGGACCATAGTACTTGGATGATAATTTATTATCTTTCTTATCTTGCTTGAGGTAGATTTTTCTATATGGGCATAGCCATAAAAATACACAGGTTCCTACATCACAAAATATTTCACCATAATCTTGATCTACTTTTTGTTTCATTCAATTCAGTCTGAGAGTCAAGATATCCTTGTAAGAGTTGGATAACTTGTTTTAGATTCTTGGCGTGATCTTGGACGACTTGAACCTTAGAATTTTCTCTTAAGAATGATTTTGAGGGATGATATCTATAAATTTTCATGAATGGGGTCATCTTTTGTGGTATCTAAAGAAGTATTATTCCACCATTGTTGGAGAGGTAACCACTTGACCCATTGATTTTGTTGATCATATTTAAAGAAACAAAGATATCCTTCCACAAAATTGTTTTCTATCACAGTTTTCTCATCAAATTGAGAAGATAAGATGACCTATGAGGTAACTGAGTACCAACATAGGAAAATAATTATGTCCAAAATTTTCTAGAGAAAGTAGCATCTCAATCACCTGTAATAATATTTGGGTCTCCATTTACGTTTTGAACTATTTCCATAGATACAATAGTGACTGTAGTAGATTTGAAAGGATGATATTGTGCAAAAAAATATGCATGCCTAATAATTATTCCAACAAACACCATGACAACACTCTTTCCTACAAACTTGAATAAACCTATGCTAAAAGCTATTGAGACATTTTTGCAATGCTAACCACAAATAGCGAAAAGTTGTAACAAACTTGTAACTTTAATTGTTTCAATTTTATTATGTAGGAAAACCAAACATTTTTCCATAAAATTATAAATATCATATTTAAGGTCATCCAAAAAAAAAAACTTCTTCACCCTATGCTATGTTTTTAAAAATATTGTGTGTGCTGGTAAAAGAAAGTTGTCTAATTCCAAAAGAATATTTTATTTGAGTTGGGAGTTCTTACGTGCATATAAGTGATCTTTGTACCAAAATGAATCATTTTTCTAGATAAATGTATCATATGTACTCAGATATTCATGAAAATTTTGAATAAGTGTCCATACCTCTTGGACCTCATTCTTCCATTCATCCCTTGTTTTAGTTATTCAATTAGGCTGGACAATAAAAAGGGAAAAGACAAACGATTGCACATCCACAACCTTCTTGAGAGTGCATCTGCAACAACATTTTTCTTCCTTTTGTTGTAGATGATTTCAAAATCATAACCCAACATATTTTTGACCTAAATTTGATTCTCTTCTAAAGATAATCTTTGTTCCGAAAAGTATTTAAGACTATCATGATATGTTTTTACCTTAAAGTTTCTTCGCATTATGTAAGGGTGTTATAGACATTTTTGTGCCTTACAGCATAGAGCATGAAATGTCAATAATCTGAGGGATCCAAAGTCCCTAAACAAGTTGTTCTTACCCTTAGAGGAACAAGGTCAGCAAACCACAGCACTACAAAACAGTTCTCCACTGAAAAACACTCAAAAACAGGTCAGTTTTGGATCATTGCTGCTGCTCCACTAGGCATCTGCGCTGCATAGCACGTACAACAAAGGCTACCTGCGTTGCATAGCAAGTAGAACAAAGGCTACCTGCGTTGGGCGTACTTGGACATGTGGAGGAATCTTTTTCTCAAAGTGCCAGTGCCCAGGAAGCTTCTAAAAAGACACTTGATGATAAGATTCGCCTAATGATGAGTTAAGAGCTTCTAAAACTCCAAGTGGAAGACAGAAACTCCGAGTGAAGAACTGAAGAACAACTGGAGTTGAAGAGGACAACAAGTCACACATCAAGATGACTTATCTTCACTCCAAAACTCTATATAAAGATCCCATCCCATGGGATCTGGGAGGGGGGAATTTAGTGCAAAGAATTGCTGTTGGTTTACAGTTGTGAGCATTGGGTGATTGCTTGAGGGAGGTGAAGAAGAGATTTCTCTCCGTCGGGAAGGTGATGCCGGATTGGACCTCTCATGGTTGTATCACCGCCTGAACCTTACTTCCATATATTAATAAAGCATTTGAGGTTCTTCTATTCGCATGTGTTTCAATGGTGTATTGTCTTACTTGCGTCTTTGATTTATGCTAATCCTTGAATCGATTATGAATGCATGCCTCTTGTAGTTCCCTTTTCTTGTCTTATTTGCAGGATCTCGTGTAGCTGGGCCCGTGAAAAGACTTGGAGCTGGGAGCAAGCGGCAATCAAAGGAGATTGGATCGACCATTTGCACAAGACATCGGTAAGTGGATCTCTTCCTTTTATCTCTTGCATGTCATAAAGAAGAAACTTTAGATAGCTTTGCTTTCAGCTGTTGCTAAGGAACTGTCACCCTTAGAGTGGGTTAGGGTCATTCCGAGTTGGATACTTTCCCCCACAACAGACTGGCGACTCTGCTGGGGATCGTGTCTTGTTGGTAGCTTGTGTTTCTTGCTATTCTTTTCTTAAACAAAAGAGTACCGAATCGAAAACTGCATTCGAGTTCTTCGAATGCAAAGTAGAGGGCAGCTACTCTAGCCCAGTGCTGGGCATGTTTATGATTTGAAGAGCTGATCCACAAGGACTCTTTTTAGCTCTTTGTGATAGTGTTCATCTTCCTTTAATCATCCTCTAGAGTATACTTGACTGATAGCAACTGATTTGGCCAAAAACCGCTCATTTTTTAGCAAACTGTGAGCCGGAATCTGAGAGAGACGAGAGTTGTCTCGTTTAGTGCAGCTGCAACAAAGGCTACTTGCACTGCAACGCAGGTCCCGAAGGGGCTACCTGCGCTGCATCTCAGATTGACAGTGCAGCACCTGCGCTGATCCAGTCTTGCCTTGTGCAGCTGGGATTCTCCACTGTCTGTTGCCCAGTTTTCAATACTGTTTTTGTAGCCTGTTGTCAACCTGTATACCCAGCTGAAACCACTTCTCTTTGCCTTCATTCCACCTCAGTTGTGTGAAGAAACCGTGATTGTTCTTATTGTATTTCTTGTTGTCATTCACAGTTTCCCATAGCGAAAGTGAACTAGTCTTGCTATGACCTCTTGAATCTAGACCTGTGAGAAAGTGTCATTGTGATTCTAAGAGTTAGTTTATTGTTGTTCATAGCTGCTTGAGCATTTGCTTTCGTTATATGGTTCGAATCTCAGTATTTCTTGTGATTGAAACGAGTAAATCTTAAGGTGTTATTTTGATTATTGGACAATACTTGTTTGTTTTCGCTTGAAATTGAATTCGAAATCGTACAACAACTTTCTTTTTGTCATACACCAAACATTAAGAAAGAAGAAAAGAAATACTTGCATTGTGCATGTGCATTTTGACAGCTTGCATGTCGATTTAGGAAAAGTGCATCAGTGTGTGCTCTATGATCTGTTTGAAAAGATGATGTCTTTCTTTTCCTTCAGTAGTTAAGGTTTTCATAAGTTGAAAGAATTGAAAAAGCTTGCTTATCATTCTTAGACTGCATTTAGGAGTTGTCTCATACATCACGTGGTGATCCATAAAGGCAAACTGCTAAGCAAGATCAACCTAAAAAGAACTGAATTTATCTAACAACGCTTTGAAACATAACGAAACACAGTAGAGGTCTAGGTAGAGACGTGAACCGACGTCGTTAAACATAGTGACTGTCGATCTCTACGAAGGTGGGTGATTCCTCCTGAGGGACGATAGCACTAATACGGACTTGTGCCCCCGCGTACCGTCGCGTATATTGGGGGACCCCTATAGGAACAAAGCCTTTATCCATAGGAAGCCGTGTCAGCCGCCCTACTGATCGCGATGCAGTGAACACAGCATTCACGAAGATCGACCACTCGTACCGTAAAACGTATTATGTGGTTTCGCGAAAGGTTTGGCACACCCTCTGCCTAGAACTCCAGAGTAGTTTCTTTTGGCCTTTTTCAAACTCTATAACTGAAAAAGTCCATCCGAGCATTTGTCACTTCGGGCTCGTTAATACATCGAAGGAGACTAGAGTCATCTTTAGCTTTTTCTCGACTCTTAAAAATTGAAAAAGAAAGTTGTGTCTAAAGCGTCGTCATATAAAATTAATTTTAAACGGAACATAATCACTTCCTATTCCTGCGTTGATCTTCGAAGTTAGTCTTTTGGCATCGTAAGTTCTTGTAGAATCGCTAAGAAATCTTTTGGATAGACTAGATATGTCTGAACAACCGTCAACATCTAGGACTGTGTCGTCTGACACAACAGCAGCAGAACCTCCTGCTGCTACTCCAACGATGTTCGCTGGTATACCATCTGTCCCGGCAAATTTTCAACAACAAGCCGGAGTCCAATCAGGGACGACAATATGGTTAGTTCCTATTTCTTCATCCGGATTATCATCTGGTACTTCTTATGTTGAAACTCAACAAATTGATCCAATGTGTCTTCAAAGGCCAATTTACCCTTTAAGTACTGGATTTCCACCATGTGGAGGGCAGTATGCTCTTTCATTGTTCCCTCCTAGAGAACAACCATATGAGAGTTTACAACAAAGTTCAGGTCAAACTGGAATCACATCTAGCGGTTGGGTACCAATACTGCCTCAACAATCAGGAGTTGCATATTCAATGCAACCAGTACACCCTATGTCGAATATTCCCACCACACCTGCTATGGCGAATGCGTCACAAGTACAAGCGCTACCTGTTGTAATACAACAACCTCTTGTCTCAGCGGCTCAATCACAATCTCAGGGTAGTGCCTCCTTATCTGGAGCGACTCAGGCTCGAATAAGTACTGTGACTCCTCATCTTGGTCAATCATCCAGTATTGGTCAACAGCAAATGGTCCAACAACCAGAGCTGGTTCAATCTCAACAACCGCCATTCCAGCCATCATATCAAGGACCTAAGCAACAAGTCTTTGTAAGTAATGGGCAACCATGCTATAATGGTTATGCCCATCAACTTTGTCAAAGTTGTCAGCACTATGCTGGTCTGCAAAGACCCATTGCTCAGGCGATACCATCTTATCCTGGATATGCTTCGCCTAACCTGAACCAACAGTTGCCCTTTATAGCAACTCTAGAATTTCCAGATCTAAACCGGCTGACGAATGATCCAATTGCTTATGCCCCTTGGTGGCCAGCGATTCTGCATAAACTTCCATCGGACATTCCTAAATTCAATGGAAATCCAGGTGAAGATCCGTCGAATCATGTGATGACATTCCACCTATGGTGTTCATCAAACACCCTGAATGATGATTCGATAAGACTTCGCCTCTTCCAGAGGACATTGACAGGTCCAGCGGCTAAATGGTATATTGAATTGCCAAGAGCCTCTTTCGACAATTTCAGCTCCTTAGCCACGACTTTCTTAACCCATTTTCAATTACCGATAAGGTATGAAACGGGAACAGAACTCCTTACCAACTTCAAACAGACAACGACCACTCACATATCTGATCATATACATGAGTGGCGTCGTCGTCGTAGGATGGTGAAAACTTACGTTCCCGATCAGTTGTTAGCTGAATGGTTTATAAAGTCGTTACTTCCGGCTATAACAAAAGATGTGGCCGAGGGAGGGGTCGTAACAGAGGAGCAGGTCATTGCTCGTGCTCAATATCTGGACTTAGTATATACTCAGTCTAGCACGCTCTACGACAAAATACCTGACGCCCCTAGACCTGAATTTTCAATTCCTCCCCCTCCTAAATCGAATACTAACTCTCACGCCAGTAATGGCGTGACTGGCAAACGCAAAATCTCTAGTCAAAATGGACATGAGAAACTTCTTGCCTCAGAAGTAAATGCCATGTCGACCGACAAGGGCAAACAACTGAAGCAACCAGGGGGCAAGAAGAAAAAGAAAAGGAAAGGGAAACCCCCGACAGGGTGTCATATATGCGATGAGGATCATTGGACGAAAGATTGTCCACATATAGCTGAAGTTAAGAAACTCTTCAAGAGTTCAAAAACCCCAGCAGTATTGACTGATCCGTTTCCTGATCCAAGACAAAATCTGGTTGCTAATCAAAATGCTTCCCGATCCCAAGTGCTTATGTTGTCTACCTCAAAGCAGCAGAAAAATGCTTTGACAAGGAATAAAGACTACAGGAATCCAAAGCAGTTGAACAACAAGGCAAATAAACAACCTAGTAGTTCAACAACAACTTTGACCAAAGTCGTGCCACCCATCATTCTTGAACCAATGACAAAGTCGCCAAAGGGAGTAGTACACAAATCGACATTTAATCCTCGTGAAAAAATAGCACAGAATTATAATATAGTAGAGGACCTGGCCCAATCGCCGTCCGCTATGTCGACACTTGAGGTACCGCAAAATTGCCCCTCCCAAGAGCAAGCTTTACTATCAGCGATAAGTGGAATTGGCCCAATGGATTCCAATCTTGTGGCCTTTGATCATAAAGGATATGACCCTCAATTACCAGCTCAACTAGCTTTCCTTATTCAAGTGAAAGCCCTCAACAAAACTGTTCATCGAACAATTATTGATGAGGGGGCATCTACATGTCTTATGTCGATGAGTTGCTGGAAAAATTTAGGCTCACCACCCTTGTCAAAATCGTCAACGACATTAAAAGCATTTGATGGACGATCATACACTCCATACGGGATTTTAAGTAACTTGCAAGTTGAACTAGGGGGCAAAACAGTAGAAGTTGATGTGGAAGTAATCGACGGAAACCTCGATTACAACATCCTACTGGGAAGGCCTTGGATATATGCCATGGCTGCAGTTGTGTCGACCTACTTCAGGAGGATTGAATTTCCTTTTCAAGGAAAAATTACAATCGTCGACCAACAAACATTTCTCCCCAACAGTTATCAAGTTACGGGAAGCAGCACAATGATCCATGAAAGTAATCTTCCGCTTCAAAATATTGGAGTAGGTATCCTAAAAGACCCTGCCTTAATGGGTACTTTTGCCCTACCACCGGCAACTAATCTGGCGGAAGTAGCCACAGTGGAAACCTACAATATGAAATCTTCTATATCCAACGGATTCAGAAGATTCCTAAATATTTTGTCCGCATGGATCATCGCCCTAATAGAAATACTGTAAATACAGTGGGCTCCGAGGACGGTTCTTATCTCGTGTCAACCTCGTTAAAAAATGAAACAAGGAATCATGAGGATAGTTCTTTTACTGTGTCAACCTCGTTAAAAAATGAAACAAATCCCCTTTTCAAAATTCAAAGGTAAACCTTCATTCCAACCACCAAGTTGAATGCAATGAAGCTTGGGGGGCACCCTCCTTTGACATGCGTTATTATGATGCTGGGGGCATGCAAAAACGAGCAGTTTTGGAAAAGTTCATGCTCGTTAAAAAATAAACGCAAGTTCCGAGCAGTTTTAATGCGGAAATTCATGCTCGTTAAAAAATAAACATAAGCATGTGAGCAAGCTTTCCCCATAGTTCAAGCTCATCCAGAAAAAATGAACCGGTAAATAACCGTTTGAGACCGTAAATTCATCAGCCATAAAAGCCTTGGTCGTGTTTGTGCACCGTCACCTCCACTTTTCATTTGGTCGATCATTCACATCCACTTGATTGTTTACCTATTTTGAGGAACAGCTGCGAAGAGTGATCCCACTTAGCCATCCTTGTAATACTGCCGTGATTGGAAAATTCCAACTTGTACCTGGAATCTGCTGCTATCCCTGTTTATCACTCGTTCCTCAAAATACGAGTCTTCTTTGAGCTCTTTTCACTGACTCGTAAAAAATGAAAAGTTTGTCGAGTTCTAGCCTTCCAACTCGTTAAAAGGACCGGAAGAGCTATCCCTCCTCTAGATTTTAATCTTTTTGGACCTGAGGGATTATTGCACAAAAAGATCGAGCGCTTGTCTAGTTCGGCTCGATAAAGATATCGAACATTCATCCCTTTTGTATTGTTTTATACTTTTTCGGACTTAAGGGATCAGATGACGAAAAAGGACCCCTTGGAGTCTACTTTATGTACACTTTTCAGACTCTCTAAAAATGAAAAGGACCGAGTTGTCTTTGTCGCTGGGCTCGTTTAAAATATTAGATAGCGACCAACTTGTCCTTAGACAAGAGCGAGTTTCCCTATCGCTAGGCTCATTAAAAACATAGCGATGGGCTTGCCCGAAGGGCAGGTTATAGATCAAGCATATGTTATCCTCCTCAAGCTTGTCAAAAAATAAAGAGGTACTGGTCAGAAATGACTGGGGAAAAATTGGGAAGAACCTCAAAGCTTAATGGTAGCAAGTCGCTCTTGAACATGACACTTTTGCCTCCGTAAATATCGGGTTGGGTTATTATCATTCACCGGTCCCTTCACCATGGTCTCGCCATACCATCCATACATGGGGTAATGCTACCGATCCATCACATCAGTGTCGTTATATGTTCAAGAGATGTCATTCAGAATGTGTCAACCGGGTCCCATCCACTACCATACATCATCTTTCATCCTTCCATGACCGCCACCCTGAATCATATTTCACAAATTGTTTTCACCAATCATCACTAGCTCTGTTCCGTGTCACTGATGTGGGATTCATTAGGGCCCTCCTTTGACGGATCACTTCTTGTCGACATCAGCTCATTATACAAGAAGTTGATCTAGGAACACCCCCTCAGTACTTTGAAGCTTGCATGCCTCAATGGCAAGTTTCTCACTCCCGGCGATAGGTATACATTAATGACCTTCGACCAGGAGACTTTGCGTGGTGTTCGACGTCAGATCCTATATTCACACCACGTGAATTGTGCTGCAGTACCTTGAGGGTCATCATCATTATCGGTGATTCCTCTCGTGCTTGTTAACAGTTTACATTATTGACTGGTAATCAAGCGATGTCTTTCCGTGTTCGACTTCAAGAAATTCTCACATGGATCGACTTGTACTAATGTGAAGATCGGACAAGTTTGAAGACCCCGGATCTAGTTTCATCCATCCGGGCTGCGATATATATTCAGGAGATAAAGACATAGACATGTGCAGCAGATGATCATCCTACTAAAAGGATGATAATTAAAAGCAGAGAATTATCCGTCTATTATCAGATGATCGTCTGTTTATGTACAACAAATGTATTTATAAAGCTGAGCATGGGAAATGCATGCCTCAGCTAGATCATGAAAAGAAAGTATGAAAATATAATGTATTGTATTGTATTTTGTTACAGGTCACCTCTCGGCGATTGAATGAACTTCGGATCCTCCTAATAAAGCATTTCACCCGATAAACGACCTCATACTTTAGGGGGCAACTGTTATAGACATTTTTGTGCCTTACAACATAGAGCATGAAATGTCAATAATCTTAGGGATCCAAAGTCCCTAAACAAGTTGTTCTTACCCTTAGAGGAACAAGGTCAGCAAACCACAGCACTGCAAAACAGTTCTCCACTGAAAAACACTCAAAAACAGGTCAGTTTTGGATCATTGCAGCTGCTCCACTAGGCATCTGCGCTGCATAGCAGGTACAACAAAGGCTACCTGCATTGCATAGCAAGTAGAACAAAGGCTACCTGCGTTGGGCGTACTTGGACATGTGGAGGAATCTTTTTCTCAAAGTGCCAGTGCCCAGGAAGCTTCTAGAAAGACACTTGATGATAAGATTCGCCTAATGATGAGTTAAGAGCTTCTAAAACTCCAAGTGGAAGACAGAAACTCCGAGTGAAGAACTGAAGAACAACTGGAGTTGAAGAGGACAACAAGTCACACATCAAGATGACTTATCTTGACTCCAAAACTCTATATAAAGATCTCATCCCATGGGATCTGGGAGGGGGGAATTTAGTGCAAAGAATTGTTGTTGGTTTACAGTTGTGAGCATTGGGTGATTGCTTGAGGGAGGTGAAGAAGAGATTTCTCTCCGTCGGGAAGGTGATGCTGGATTGGACCTCTCATGGTTGTATCACCGCTTGAACCTTACTTCCATATATTAATAAAGCATTTGAGGTTCTTCTATTCGCATGTGTTTCAATGGTGTATTGTCTTACTTGCGTCTTTGATTTATGCTAATCCTTGAATCGATTATGAATGCATGCCTCTTGTAGTTCCCTTTTCTTGTCTTATTTGCAGGATCTCGTGTAGCTGGGCCCGTGAAAAGACTTGGAGCTGGCAGCAAGCGGCAATCAAAGGAGATTGGATCGACCATTTGCGCAAGACATCGGTAAGTGGATCTCTTCCTTTTATCTCTTGCATGTCATAATGAAGAAACTTTAGATAGCTTTGCTTTCAGCTGTTGCTAAGGAACTGTCACCCTTAGAGTGGGTTAGGGTCATTCCGAGTTGGATACTTTCCCCCACAACAAAGGGCACCATTTCTTCAAGGCATGCATTATTTCAAATATTTCCTCCTCATAAATAGGATTGTGTAAATATTTTTCCTTGATTGGAAGACAAACAAATTAAATGGGTCTTCCATCTTTCACTAAAACAACAATAACTTCACTTCCTGAGGAATCACATTCCACAACAAAGGTTTTTGTGACATCTGGAGTAGCTAGGACAATAGATCACAACATTGTCTCTTTAAGATGTTAAAAATCCTTAGTTGCTTCTCGAGTCCAAAAAAATGCATATTTTTTCACTAATGTTGTTAGAGGTGTTGTTATTTTCTGATAATTCTTAACGAACTTGTGATAATACCCTGCAAACCTTAGAAATCCTTGAATATTCCTTATGGTTTTCATGACTTTCCATTCCTTAATTGCCTTTATTTTGTTATGGCATATCTTAAAACCCTTAAGAGATTAAAATATTCCACATCCTATACCCCAGCAAAACATTTCAAGGGTTTTTCATACAAATTCTTCTCCTCCAACAATCTAAGCACCCTGTCAACATCTTAAATATGATCCTTCGATGATTTGATGTAGATTAGTATGTCATAAAAAAATACTAACAATTTTTTTCTAAGAAAAGGTTTTAAAGTGGAATTCATCAAACCCTAAAATGTGGAAGGTGGATTAGTAAGTAAAAAAGGCATGGCCAAAATTCATAGTGATCTTCATTAGTTCTAAATATCATTTTCGGAATGTCTTCTATATTCATTCCAATTTGATGATATCTGGAATGAACATCGAATGTGGTGATGTAAATTTATCCATGTAATTCATCCAATAATTCATCAATGATAAGAATGGGAAATGTTTCTTTAACAGTGAGATTATTAAGATCTCTATAATCTGGCCACATATACCATGATCCATCCTTCTTATGCACCTATAGTATTACACGAGAGAAAAAACTTTGACTATGTTGAATTATACCCTCCTCTAGCATTTCTGCAACCATACCTTCAATTTCACTCTTTTTGTCATACATATATTTGTAGGGTTTTATTTTTGGTGGAACACTTCCTAGAATCAAGTAAATAGTAGGATCATTGTTACCCTTCATTTTGTCACCATTAGGAAAATGACTGCCAATCCAGATCTCTCCCTATCTAATGAATTGTTCCAAGCATTCCCCTGAAATGTTAGAAGAAAAATCACCCCAAAGACAACAAGAATCCTCAATGACATTGTTAAAAAAACCTAAGTTTAAGCACTTGCATTGTTTCTTAGCACGAGTCTGCATAATCGCAATTTTTACCATTATGGCATGTGTCAATCTCCAATTTTTATTCCATTATGAATTGCGCATATATCTTAATGTAAGTAAAAAAAAATAGTGATTTCTAGAAACCTTGTTGGAGTAATATTTCTCAACTTAAAGCATAAAACTTCCACATACTTGAACCTCATCCCTCTCTTCATGGAGGAAGCTTTCTCCCTTTTTGGAACCCTAATCCCTCCTTTTGGGGATCTCATCCTCTGAGAAGACGATCTCAAACTTCCTACTATTGGCCTATATAATTAAACATAGACTAGAGGAATAAGGGGGATTTTCTAAATGTAAAATTATGTTGTTGGAATAGGGCCCAAAAGCTTGTCACCTAAGGGGAGGATTGGAGATCATTGGAAGGAGGCTTACATCATCAAGGCTATGGTTGCATTTCTCCTTCATATTCTAGATTAATACAAAAGAGTGTTTCTTTCCCACTGTATTCTTCAATGGAGGTAATGTATTGCATATTTACTTCTATTTTTCCATTTATAATGATATTAGGTACTAATTTCCTTCATCACTAATATGGGTTTTATTGAGTCATTTTTCTATCATATGGCTTTTATACTTTGTTATTATTATTTTTGCAAGTCTATATTTTGAGCATTGAGGAGCTTCATCAAATGATAGCGAGGATCTTCATCATGCTTTTCATTTGAAAGGTATGGATTTCATATTCCAAAATTTCTGTTTATGATTCAATAGGAACAAACTTGGGTAACGATTTACTAGTTTGTTTGTTTGTAACTAGATTTAGCCATTAAATTTAGGGATATTTCTCTTGTCCACAAAAGAGATTTGTCGACCATAACAAATTAGCGAGCATACATGGGAATTATTTGTTCTTCATTATGTCCTCTTTTGACCTCTAATTACTTTTTGTAGCCTTGTTTGACTGTGATGTGAACCTTGAAAGGTTAAAGTTTTGGATTTTTAGCTTTATTTTTTCCTTAACTTTTCTCGGCTTATGCACTTTTTCTTTGGAAACAATGCACAAATTTTCACATTTTTCCTTTAGTAACAATGTCTACACACTAGAAATAACTAGTTACCTGTGCAAATTGCTTAATTTTTTTAAAAAATAGGGTTTTCATTTGCTAGGTCAAGAATTTTTTTATTGTTGTACTTTCTTGGATCTGATTACATTATGGAAAGGTACTCTTTATATGGTCTGTATATTTTTAACGATGAGTTAATTTTTTGATTTTAGGTATGCAAGAAGTTGCTAACATAAAAATTTTACATTTTCCAGCTTGGATTTTAAGGAAATTAAGTTACATCATGTATTTTGCATTCTCTTTGATTCGGATTTTGAAATTGACTCATTGATTCCTACATTATTGAAAAGTGAATGAAACCTCTCTCCCTACTTTAGTTACGATTGATCGAACTGAAAATATTACATTATCATATTCGATTGCATTCAGTTTGGAATCAAGTTATAAAACCACTAATTTCATATCCATCAACCTACTGAGTAAATAATAGTTTAAAAATAACTCTAATAAAATAAATTAGAATTTTTATATTTCTACAGCTCATTACACTGACATTAGACCATATTATAGAGCTTTGCAATAGGAACGTGAGTTAACTTTCCAAATTTGCAGACAAACAATGGAATCTCATCGTAGGGAGTAAATCCATTTATTGCAATTTGGGTCTTGGAAGCTCGTCTTATAAGCAAGTTAAGCATAAGATCATATCAGACCTAGCGAAGTGAACAACCTCACTTCATTGCTTATGGTAGCACGATTTTCACACATTAAAAATAGTGTCGAAAGGATCTTTGGAGTCACTTGAAGGATAAACCTCAGATTGACCATGTTGAGGAACCTTCAAAGGGATTGAGCTTTTTTACTCTGCCCTTCTGTGTACACTTAATATTTGACTATCCCCTTAGGTTAAATTGTTGTATGTGGTAACCTTAGGGACCATTATCTTAGGATCTTTACCGAAGGTGATAGCGGGAGGGAAGTCCCTACTATACCTAGAGAAGGCGTTGATTAGACTCATTTGGACATTTTTGGAGGGTATTCTTCACTCAAGATGGAATACGTGAAGTTACTTACACCAGATCGTGGCCATTTATCAGGATACGATCATAAATGCTTCCACTCACTCTATGATTATCAACTTTTCATGTTAGTCTTTCCAACATTGGTTTTCATCACCAACTAGTAATTTCACTGTGAAAAGGTTATTTTCATTTCATGACTCCTTATATTTATTACTGCATACATTAGCTCTAGATTTTGAATTAGGACAACAATATACCAATCAAGGATCCCCTTTTAAAGAGAATTCTAATCCTTTTCCTTGCTTTGGAAATGTTTGTCCTCCTTATATGGCTACATTTTCACTTCCTATATTCATGATAGGTTTACTGATGTGGTTGTTTTCAACTTATTTATTTCAAAATAATCAATTTTTTTCACGTCAACCAAGTTTTTCAACTCAATCAAGTTATCCATCTCAGCAACACTAATTGTTTATTAACGCTTTACATTCTTCACCCAAAATTTCCTCCTCCCTTTCTTATTCTTCACTTGGTAAAAGCATTGATTCTAATAAACAAATAGCTAGGAAGAAGAAGAAAGGGGAAAAGAAAAAGAAGAAAAAATATAAGAAAATATTCAATGAAGAAACCATCACTTTGAGTATGGAAAATGCTAAGGAATCGACGAAAATAAGTCACAAGTCCAAATTCCATTGCAACTTTTGTAAGGGTGACCAACTTTTTACTGATTATCTTGTTATTCCAAAGGTGTTAGAAGTGTGGTATAAAAATTCTGATCAACTCATTATTGGTCCATCAAACTGTTATTGTTAGGTTCCAGGGAAACGGTGTAAAGTTAGGTTTCCTTGTAGGTTATGCAAAGGGAGTCATCAAACTCACATTTTCCCTCACATTGATTAACCCTCAAAATTTTTGGAAAACCTTAATGTTTCTCAATAGAAACTTCCAGCTACGCACTATAAGCTTTCTCCCAACCTATTGCCAATTGATGTAGTGATTGATCTAATTCCAAGTACATTCAATCACACTCTTTCATTCGATAGCGGAGCACATATCAATGAGGTTAATGAACCATTAGATGATCAAGTGGTCAAATCAATTCCATCTTCATTCGATCCAAATCTCCCTTGAGAGAGTGAAGTTAATACCACTTAGGTTCTTCTTGTTACTTTAGATTCTTCTACACAAAGGGGCATTTCACCTATTTCTACAGAACCTCGTGCAAGTACTAAGGTTATTTCCTTTGATTGGACTAGACTTATAGAGCCTCGTCTTCCTTCTTACGTCCCTTTCCAAATACTTGTGAAGGCTTATGGTAAGAATTTGCATCGCACAAATGTAGATGAAGGTGCCTTTGTTAGTATTTTATCCTCAACTACTTGGAAAGCTTTGGTTTCCCCTTAGATTGTGTCTATTACACAAAAAAAAAAAAACGTTTTTAACAAAACTATCAGTGAACCTTTAGGGATCCTTCTGAAATTTCCTATTACCTTGGAAGGTATAACTAGTTGTATTGATCTTATGGTATTCCAAGGCCCCTTGGATTTCAACTTTGTCCTTCCACGTGATTATGTCTATGCCATGAAAGTTGTCATGTCACACTCATTCGAGTGATGGTTTTCCCTCACAATGGAAAAATTATGACTATTGATCAACTTTCAACAATGTAAACTTTGAAATGGGAACTATAAACTCAAAATGGGAACCCTCGCCAAAAAACCCTGAAAAAACATCAAAAACAATGCTAAGAATGAAAAGTGTGTATACTGGAAGCATGGTTTTTTTTAGGGTCATTATTGAACATCTTTTAAAAATGGTAGTGAAATGAAATTTTTGTGCAAAAAACACCTTGAAAATGAAAAAGTGTTGCTACTGGAAGGATGATTTTTTTTTATAGTCAATTTTCAACATTTTTAAAAAATGTTACTGAAACCGAATTTTTATGTGCGAAAAAACAATTTTTTATGAGGAAAAGAACACACTAATGTTTTTGGTAGAATAACATTTTTCTTTCCTAAGTATAAATTGAACATGTTTTCAACCATAACATGCTAGATACAAAAAAAATTGGAATTTTTTCAACCATAAAATTAAAAAACCATGACATTATAAACAAATTACATGACTAAATGAATCAAAATGTCATTATTTGTATATTGAATGAAACATACATTATATCTCTAATTTAATGTTGCATTGTAGATATTATAAACAATAAAAATTATCATAATTAAGACATATAATCCAACAACACAAAAATGACTCATAACTTCTGATTTAACACCATATGGAAATCAAATTTTTTATTTCAAGATATGATGCAAACATCAATTATATAAACTCTCTTAGATAATTATGCAAAATCACTCATTTTTTCTTGCACACCATCAGAATTCACATCTTCAAATGAATGGCTAGATGTTGACGAATATGTTCCATATTCTTCTCTTTCATCAACTAGTTCCCCATCTGAGTCCACATGCATGCCCACCATTTCAGGTTTCAAAATTCTTCTAGATGTATGACTGGTTTCAGCAGACTCCCAGCTCAACATCATTCCTTCCTTTTCAGAATCTCTATCGTCTTGAAGTGAAGAGTTCCTCTCTTTGTTAAATTCAAGTCATAAACAAGTATATCAACATCCTCCAATTCTAAGATCTCTGTGCGGTGGCGATTTATATTTGTACACTTTCTTTTTCTCTTTCCACAATTTCTTTTGTCAACTACCATCTCTGGATTATACACACCATTGAATGGGTGTGTGTTTGTGGCATACCAATGTACTTCAACACCTGTAACATCCACATTTTCTGTAAGGACCTTTATAACCTTAGTAACCGAAAATGGATAGCAATTGGGATCTCCATCTTCTAGCACTGCGATCATGCAACCCTCCTTAATATCCTATACTGAACCCCTGCAAAGGTCTTCCATGGCTTCAAGTTTTGCATGAGATCTTCTAGAAACAATATAAATCTCTCCTTCATATGCCTGTGAAGAGTTAATATACCTTGAGATTGTTCTTGTTCAACAATGTTTATTTCGTCATGTTCATTTGACACATTTTGTGGCCAAATAAATGGATTTTTCAAAGGTATATCTTCATTTGTTGTTGTTGAAATGATATCACTTTGATTATTGAAAAATGACTCCCATCAAACTGAATCAACAATGTCAAAGTACTCATATGTATATCTAATACATTTCTTAATTTCTTCTAGGAAATCAGAATAATTTATATCTCTATTCTGTCTCTGTGCATTATGAACTTCACCAACTGATTTTAATATCAATAATTTTGATGAAAATATTGGATGATCTTGAATGAACTTCAAAACTTCCAAACCTGATGACGTTGCCCATTCTGTAGTAGTTGAATACTTCTTGCCCCATATTAGTGTTCTCCCATCAATTTTTTTGATACGAAATTGATGTTGGAAGCTAATGTCATTAAGTTGTTCAATTCATTTCTCCTCACCATGTGATCCTAGAATAAACGTTAGCATGTCAACAGTTTCTTCCAACACATGAAAAGTAGGCTCTCGCATGTATGATTTATTAATCCATTCAATTAATCATTGCAAGCTCCCAACTTCATTCCTCCTCAATGTGACTGAAAAATGACTAAACATCTGATCAATATGGTCATGAGTGTGCCCAACAAGAGGGAAACCAACCTTTACCTTATGAAAATTTCTCAATTCAACAATTATGTTTAGATATCCAAAAACAACCTGATTTTTGTTTTAATGGCAAGTGTTGTCTAATTGTAGATACAAAACTTCAAGAAGATTAATAGACCAATGAAAAAACACATCATGAATTACGGTTATTTTCAGATTTGCATCATTATGAATATTTGGAGCTGTGAAGTACACCCTTGGCAACATTTTCCCATTGAAGACCATACAAACAACCAAGTGATACTGAATAAAATTTTCCTCCTGTAAATTTTTAGGTGTGCGAACAAAATGTGGTAAAAGTGTTTTCTCTTGGTCCATACCATCAATTATCAACCCCAAATATTTATTCAGATTATCATAACACTCATTTCGATGCTTGTACAACTTTTTCCTTTCACTTGTTTGTTGTTCGCGATGCTCCTAAAGTTCTTTGATAATTGAATCTACAAACATAAAAGAAATCCACTAAGAAATATGTTTTCATACTTGATGACTATACAATTTTAAAAGTTAAAGTTATGAATGTTTACCTCTTTTTGACCTTTCACATTTGTCCCTTTTTTATTTAAGAGAAGTGCATGTATTGCAAATCCTCATCCTTGTCTTCTTACGAATACATACATTGTTGAATTCTTTCTTCCATACCTTCACAAAATATTGATATATAATAAACCTACCATGTCCCTCAGCAGCTTCTGCATATTCTTTGTATAAGTTGTAGATTTCTCATCTTGAAAAATTATCTGCAATATGTATTGTCTCTCTATTTGGCATACATTCTCCATGCTTTGAAAAGATATCTTTCATCCATGACATTGTAGTATTTGATAATTTCCCAAACTGTCATTTATGATGTACTTCTAAATAAAATGTGGGATCCTTTTCCAAATTTTGTTGAATTCTTGAGAGACGAAAATTCCCCATCGAATGAAACATTTTGAAATCCTTTCTACAGATAAATAAAGACCCGATATGATAATCATAACCTAACAATATAGATTGAATGCACCCGACTAAATATGAATTTTGCATGGTTTTATTCATTGATAAATATCTCTTCCTTTTCTCTAATGCAAATTTGAAATCCATATGTTTCAAGGAATCTTTTTGACAACATTCACTTAAAATGAGAGTGCTGATAGAACTTCTTCTCGTCAGATATTCTGCTCTACCCCTTTTGTAACTAGAACATCTTGCATTGATACGAAAAGCTATGTTCCTACTCCTTGATATAATATTTCTTAGAAGCATCTCCATCATTGGATCATCATTAAGAGGAATCTTATCCACACTATGATCAGCTGTGATTTTCAAATACTGACTTGGAGGATATTCTCCATCTTCGCGTTCTTCACTACTACTATGATAGTCCTTAGAATTGGGACTAAATGGAAAATTTGACTCGATGTTTATTGGATATTCTTCCTCATGTGATTTTTCAGTGTTGCTCTCATAGTCCATAGAATTAGGACTACATCAAAAATGTGACTGTTTACTTACTGAAAATGATACATCCTATCCTTTGTCACTGTTGCCTTTATAGTCATTATCATTAGGAATAAGTGCTTCATCCTATCCTTCATCACTACTGCTCTCATATTCCATAGGATTAGGACTAAGAGGACACCTTAAGACTCCATTCTTTTCAAATTTTTCATCATGCTTCTCATAACTACTTCTCTCATAGTCCATAGCATTAGGACTAAGTTGACACTGTGACACTCCATTCTTTTGAAATTTGTCATCATGCTCTTCATCATTACTGCTATCATATTCCATTGGATTAGGAGTAATAGGACACCGTGACACTCCATTATTTTGAAATTTTTCATCATGCTATTGATCACTGCTACTGTCATAGTCCATAGGATTAGGACTAAGTGGACACTATGACACTTCATTCGTTTGAAATTCTTCATCATGTTCTTCATTAGTGCTACTCTCATAGTCCGTAGGATTAGGACTAAGTGGACATTGTGACACTCTATTCAATTGAAATTCCTCATGACTGTTGCTCTCATAGTCCATAGGATTAATACTAAGAGGACACTGTGACACTCCATTCTTTTTAAATTCGTCATCATGCTCTTCCTCACTGATGCTCTCATAGTCCATAGGATTAGGACTAAGAGGACACAGAGACACTCAATTCTTTTGAAATTCATCATCATGCTCTTCATCACTGCTGCTCTCATAGTCCATAGGATTAAGACTAAGAGGACACCGTGACACTCCATTCTTTTGAAATTGGTCATCATACTCTTCATCACTACTGCTCTCATAGTCCTTAGGATTAGGACTAGGTGGACACTATGACACTCCATTCTTTTTAAATTCGACATCATGCTCTTCATCAATGCTACTCTCATAGTCCATAGGATTAGGACTAAGTGGACACCGTGACACTCCATTCTTTTGAAATTTGTCATCATGCTTTTCATCATTGTAGCTCTCATAGTCCATATGATTAGGACTAAGAGGACACCATGACACTACATTCTTTTAAAATTTGTCATCAGACCCTTCATCACTGCTACTTTCATAGTCCATAGGATTAGGACTAAGAGGACACCTTGACACTACATTGTTTTGAGATTTTTCGTCATGCTCTTCATAATTATTGCCCTCATAGTGCTTAGGATTAGGACTAAGTGGACACCATGATACTCCATTCTTTTGAATTTTGTCATCATGCTCTTCATCACTGCTGCTCTCATAGTCCATAGGATTAGGATTAAGAGGACACCATGACGCTCCATTCTTTTGAAATTTTTCATCATGCTCTTCATCACTGTTTCTCTCATAGTCCTTAGGATTAGGAATAAGTGGACACTGCGACACTCCATTCTTTTGAAATTCTTCATCATGCTCTTCATCACTATTGCTCTCATAGTCCATAGGATTAGGACTAAGTGGACATCGTGACACTCCATTCTTTTGGAATTCATCATCATACTCTTCATCATTGCTGCTCTCATAGTCCATAGGATTACCACTAATTGGACATCGTGACACTCCATTTTTTGAAATTCTTCATCATGCTTCTCATCATTGTTGATCTCATAATCCTTAGGATTAGGACTAAGTGGAACCCGTGACTCTTTATTTATTTGAAATTCTTCATCCCCTCTTTCATCAGTGTTGCTCTCATAGTCCTTAGGATTAGGACTAAGTGGAGGAATTGACTTTCTATTCATAGTGGAAGAATTGTCGTTATATTCATCAATAGGATTAGAGTTGTTACGTGATGCAGATGTTGATGCTTTACAAAGTGAAACTTCGCTATCAAAAGAATCCATCCCTTTCAAATAGAATAGGTCGAATGATACAAATGCAGACTCTCCTAAAGATATTATATAGCTTAGAGAATGAAATTTTTCCTCCAAAAGGTTTCGCCAAAATATTTCCCTCCAACAATTTCAATTCATGTATTTCCCTTCATTATTTTATTCTACAATCTATTGAAAAATTTTAACTAAATATTTTTATGAAATAAATCTTTAAATTTAAAATTGTAGACTAAAACATTTACCTAAATTATTTTAATAGTTAAACTATATAGTATTTACTAAAGAATTGAATGTTTTTTTTAATTTTTATAGTACCTTCTAAAACAAATTAATCCCACATTCACCACGATCTAAAACAATTCCATAATATTCGCTTCATCATAGTTTCCTATATCGCCATAAAAAAAATAACTTGTTAATTTTTTTAAAAACAAATTAATCCCACATTAACTGTACGGTAAAACATCTCCGTAAATTCACCTATATAATAAATTTCATCATCACTATTACTCACATGACATCAAGGTTTTCCGTGGTTCATTAAAAGACTTGGAGCAAATACGTTGCTATCAAGAACATATTCAACGGAGGATTCTCGCATTTGAAAAGTTAGTTAATTTTTTTCCTTGCAAATTTTAAAATTAAATAAGTTTAATGAAGTTTAATTTTTTTTTTAAATTATAACTTTTTGTGGACCAAATTTACCCAATACGTCCCAAGTGGGCATGGTGGGCCCAATAATGCTCACGGCAGACAAACTGGCTCGGTAATTCTCATGGCGGCCGAACGGGCCCGTAAGTTAGGGGCGATGGGGATGGCTGCCCAGCCCTCCGCAGCTCTCCCACGTGCCATCTCGAGGCCCACCGGCCCGCATGGTGGCACGGGGAGGAGCTGCCATGACTCCCCCATGTGCCACCTGGGTTGCCCACCTGTCCGTGGGGTGGCAGGGTGACTCAAGGAGCTCCCCCCCACACCACCAGAGCGGCCCCTCCACCTCCGGGGTGGCAGGCGGGCCACTGGGTGGCGCGGGTGGGTGGTACAGCATCTACCTCCCGCACCACCCCGCAGGAAGGCAAGCCACTGGGGTGGCGTAGGGGGGGAGCTATCGCAACTCCATCCAGTGAAGGCCCGACATGCAGGCAATTCCCAGAATCGCTTACCACCCCACGGGTGGGCGGGCCACCGAGGTGGCGCCAGGCGGAGCTACCTTAGCTCCCCCCTATGCAACCT